>JACGCM010001129.1:4085000-4685000 GCA_014058105.1 Kingdonia uniflora | reverse complement strand
ATCTTGAAGACCCACATAATTTGTACATGTCGTCAACTTCTGGAAGGGCACCACCTTCATAAACATATTGGCTTGATTCATATCAGTGTGAATCTTCACAAGCTTCAGTATACCGTCCTCGAGGAGCGAGCGAATACAGTGATACCGAATATCAATATGTCTGATCCTAGAGTGAAAAGCTGAATTATTTGCTAAGTGTATAGCGCTTTGAATATTACTATACAACTTAGGAGAAAATTGTTCTCTACCTAGCTCTTTCATTAACCCTTTTAGCCAAACCATATCATTTCACGCTTCTGTAGCTATAACATATTTTGCCTCCATTGTAAACAAAGCTACAATCTTTTGTAGCATAGAAACCCATGTAACTGCACCGCTTCCCAATATAAAAATGAAACCACTAGTGCTCTTCTGCCTATCAATGTCACCCTCCATATCAAAATCAATGAAACCCTGTAAGCATATCTAAGAACCCCCATAACATAATGCCATATCTTGAGTCCCCTTTAGATACCGCAGTATCCATTTCATAGCTCTCCAATGCTCATTGCATGGATTACTCATATACCTACTAACAACTCCCATTGCTTGGGCAATATCTGGTCTCGCACAAATCATAACGTACATTAGGCTACCAACCGCAGATTGATAAGGAACCTTTTGTATCTCATTGCGATCCTTCTGCGTCTTTGGACAACAATCCATTGATAATTTGAAGTGACCTCCCAATGGTATACTAAAAACTTTAGAACCATCCATATTAAACCACTTCAATACTTTGCCGATGTACTCAGCTTGAGATAACTTCAATTCTCACCACTTTCTGTCTCTTTTAACACGCATACCAAAAATTTGTTTTGATGCACCAAAGTCCTTCATTGAAAATTCTCGGGATAACTGTTCCTTCAACTTAACAATTTTTCTCATGTCAGCCCTTGCTACCAACATATCATCTTCATACAGAAGTAGAATAATATACGAGTTCCCCATATTCATGATAAAACAACAGTGATCCGAATTGCTCTTCGAATAACCATTTCTGGACATGAATTGTTCAAACTTCAAATACTACTGTCTCGGTGCTTGTTTCAAACCATATAAGATCTTCATGAGCTTACACATAAGTTATTCTTTCCCTTTAACCGAATACCTTTTTGGCTGCTTCATGTAAATTTCTTCATCAAGGTTGCCGTGAAGAAATGCTGTCTTGACATCTAGTTGCTCAAGATGCAAATATTTAACTACAACTATATTCATCACAACCCGGATAGTAGACATCTTCACAATTTGAACAAAAATTTCACCGAAATCAATGCCATCTTTATACTAAATGGCCTTCATCACAAGTCTAGCCTTGAATTTCCTTGAACCGACAGATTCCCACTTTAGTATGTATACCCACTTATTGTGTAATGCCCTCTTCCCTTTTGGTAACCGAACTAAATCCCAAGTTCGATTAACTGATAATTACTATGTCTCATCATCCATAGCAAGCTCCCACTTGCTCTTGGCTTCCACATCTAAAGCCTCTTTGTAACTTTCAGGTTCACCACCATCTGTAAGTAACAAGTGATTTAAGGAGTTAACGTACCTAGTAAGAATTCTTGGAGCTCTCGGCTCCTGTTGATGTACTATTAGAATTTCTCGATCATTAGGTCCTCGTTTTGATCCGGTACATCGAACTCAGCAACAACTTTTTCATCAACCTCTCGAGAGGGTTCATCATCATTAATATCGACACTTTCCACTGCTTCACTTCGATTCTTTTCTAGTGGTACTTTAAAATCTTTATACAAGACTTCCTCATTGAAAGTAACATTATGGCTCCGGATAACTTTCTGATTCTTTGCATCCCAAAATCAGTACCCAAACTCATCACCACCGTATCCAATAAATATGCACTTCATCGACTTTGCTACTCTCTCTTCTACGATAAGAATGATTCGCGGAATAAGCCCTAACAGAAGAATTAACCAAGCAAGAACAATAACGACATAAAAATTCCCAGAGGATGAAAGTGGAAAACCCTTACGGATAGAAAACTACTCCCCGAACAATCTACTATGCTAATCAAATAGGTTATAATAATATCTCCAAGCTTCTCAAGCTTCAATTGAGTCTATCAAATTCTAGATCTCTCTAGAATTAAACTCACCAAGATAGGCTAATAAAATAACCTAAGTCCCCTTTATATACCAGGGAACTAAAATACAAGTAGAACGAATCTCGAGGATAACTCAACGTCTCATAAATAACATCTAAAGCAAACCTACGCCAAGCTCGTTCGAACGACTCCAAGCTTGTTCAAACAACTTTACGATAATTGTTCTCCAACCCTAGAAACATGACAACTCGCTCAAACAACATCCAAGCTTGTCCGAACGAGTTTGACAAACCAAATCCAAAACTACAAAAATAGAGATCTCGTTCGAATGACTTCCTTCTTCGTTCGAACCACTTCGACAATTTTCTGATTTCTTCGACAATCCTTCTAATTTAAGTTCACACCCAACGTACAAGTCATGAGATATAAAGGCTTGAAGGTGAGAAACAAGGTCTCCATGAGGCGATTCTGATTTTTAAAAATTAAGTTCATGATGCCAGGGAGAAAATGAAATTAACTTTGGACAAACTTGATAAGTCCAAGATTGTTTTAGTTTACTCTCAATAAAAACTAAATTTTTTTTAGTCATGGGGCAAAAAATATTGTTAAGATGTTATGTATGGAGAAAACCGATAGTGACAAAAAGGGTCTAAAATATGAGGATAATGACTCCAATGCCAAGGCTCCTCAAGTCACAAAATTTGTCAAAATAATAATTGCTCAACTTTTGCCCAAGCATAATGTAATATCTACCCCTTATAATCGGGCCAAGAGGTTTTCCTTTACTTGGATTTTTTATTGTCAAGCGTGTGGTCGAAAGGGTCATGTTGCTTATTATTGTAGATTTGTTAATCCCTATCGAACATATGTGAGACCATTTAATTGGCAAAGATATAACCCAAACATGAATTCTTCTAATGTGAAAAGTGAGAATGTGAGTAGGTGGTTTGCCCAAGAAACATTACTATGAAAGGTTATTCAGGCTGTTTGGGTGTGAAAGGGTGGCTTATCGCCACAGATCAGGTAATAAATCTAAACCGAGTCGAGTTATCAGTGTATGCTTCATTGATTAGATACATTACTTACCCTGCCTCGCTTTGGTTATTTTTTTATTTATGTTTAGGACAGTAGGGTTTTGTTTTGATTTAATTTGCACTTTGCATTTCAAGAGCTTTTGTATGTAAAATATTTTTACTAGACTTGGATTGAGCTTTTGTGTTATATTCATTCATTGAATAATTATTTGATAAAATTACTATTTACAGTAGTCAGTGATCCCCCAGTTTAAACTAAAAGCTCATCATAATTAGAACCACATGATGGTAACTTTAGAGACTTCGTACCTAATGCTATGTGAGGATCTAGCCTTTTTGTAAGCTTCGAGTATTATTTAGTAAATTCTTTCCAGATTCAACATTTTTTTCATGATCTCATTTTTTATAATCAATTGTCGATGGTAACTTCAAGTTTAAGTTAGTATAATAGAATATTCTCTATACTTGATTTGAAACAAAAAAGATACTATGTGAAACTGAAGATATTATAATAGATATTTTTACTGTTACACCCTTTTTGTCTTTTGTCTATGCTTATCTGAAATTTTATCCGTTAATAGCCCTTTGTGGCATAAAATATGTCATGAATTCAATATCCAACTTCTTTTGACCCATTTGTTCTGAGACTTTTCAGTAAAATAAAAACAAAGGAAGGAGTAAAACCATGTGGTTTAGTGGTACAGATGAATATAAGGGGAGAGTATTTCCAATAATTTTATGGTACATCTATATGATTCTGTCAAGAAAACATATATTATATATGTACTCGGCAAAAGAAAATAATGAAGGAAGGTAAACTCAAAATGAAGAAGGAGGGGGAGTAAGAGTAACTATTACTCACTAAGAAAAATAATAAAAGAAGGTGAACAAAAAATAGATAAAGAGGTGAAGCAAGTGTAACTGTTAGTCTCAGAATGCCAGTAAAATACCTACTCCATCTTGAGCCTACCCTTACCTATATTATAACCTTTACAAAACCTGTTTGATCTTGAGTTTAGTACAGTCATTTAGTAGAGATGAGAGATAGGGAGTCTATATTAATTAACTTGACACCATTAATGACAATTGATTTCCTATCTATGAGATCTTTCAGTTTACAGTGTGCCGCTTATTTGATAAAATATGCTTTCTTCTTTGCATATTGTTCATATTCATATTTTACACAGAGTGTTTGCTAGTCAATTCTCAGTGATTTTTGAGTGACCACCCTAGTGAGCCCTAAGTTGAAACAACTTTCCAACATAGTATTATAACTGCGGTAGAGTGTAGAGTAATACGTTAAAAACTGGGTATCTATCTGACTATCCACACACACACACACAAAGTAATATTTCTAGTAATTATTTTATAACACATGGGCGATGTCTTGGTCTTTATATGATATTTTAGATTCATTGTTTTTCTATAATGCCTTGTGTTAGGGGGAGTGTTGTCTTCTTTTGCTAACTTATTTCAGAGATACTCCTTGTGTGTATTTTCCCATTATTTTCATTTTTTTTTTATATAAAAAAAAGTCTTCATTTTTTATTCTTTTATTCTTTTATTGGGAGTTTCGTGGTGGTTGTGATTGATTGTTGGGTTTGTTTATTGCACTGGGTTTAATTATTGTCTAATTGGGGTATTAGTGTTTGGTTTGTTATTTGTAGGTTGGGTGTTTTTTGTCTATTGTCTATTTCTCCTTTATATAATATTGTTTATTATTTACCCTTTGTTCATCTATGACAAAAAGCGAAAGCGATGATCCTGACAGGTAAGCCAAGTAAGTTATGATTTTTTACTAGATCCCATATTTTTTTAAATAGTTACGTGATGTATCTTGTTTAGTGTGCAGGGATTCCAGTGTATTTGCTATATGATGAAATAGTAGCTTTGAGTATGGTTGCTTAATGATTGATTCAGTCTACCGAGTTGTATTTTTTATTTCTTATAGTTATAGTTTTGTCATGAAATAAACCAAAGGGGGAGATTGAAAAATCCATATTTAGAGTTTGTTTCATTTTGTATCTAGAATAGGTGTTAACATTATCTCGTGGTTATTCGTCGTCAAGGAGTACACATGGAGCGATTATAGCTGGAATGACACTGAACATGTATGTTGGTTTGTACCTCTTTCTCTAAAAACTCAAGCCGTTAGTATATTACAAAAGGTTAAAAAATGGAATCATGTTTTCTTTTGAAGAAAATAGGTTTATGTTCAAATAGACTTTTTCTCTATTTGAACAGACCCTGTTTGAACATACTTTTTCTATGTTCAAATATTTTACTCAGACCACTGTTTTATTGAATAGGATCTATGGTTCTGTTCGAATAAAACCTTATCTATTCGAGCAGACTATTTCTTTATTCAAACAGAGTTTGGGTTTTTAATTTTTTTGATAAAAGACATCCTTTCTTATTTTTGTTTTTTATCTCTTCCAAAACAAACTTTTCTAGAGATAAAGTTTTTATTGAGAAGAGAGATTTCGACGAGCCATTCAATGGGAAGTAAAACTCAAATTAAATCAATCGAAGATTTAGAAAGCCTAATCTTGATTTGAAAGGCTTGTAAGTTTCAAGCTTTGACGGGAGATCGAAGCGAGGCGTTACAAGAATGAAGGACGTTACGAGAATGCTAAATTGATTGCGAGGAGTTCAATTAGAAGAGAGGTAACCACGGGATGTGATTGAATTCATTGTAATTTTATTTCAATAGTGGATTTTTAGATGTCGGGCAATTTGACAGCGACCTATGGGTTTTTTTTCATGAGAAATGGATTCCTACAGGGTTAAAATTATTTGCTATTATACTTTTGATTCCTTATTGCTTATTATATCAACTTGAGCTAGGTTTGAACTAGATAATTAGTTTTAAGGATTATCGACCCTTTTAATTTTAACCTAAATTACTCAAAATATTAGTCAAAAATTTCAATTGGTATTTGGGAGGTCACGCTCCGAGGCTTAACAACCTGAACGTGAATCCTAACTCGATTATTTAAGATTAATGGATTTTGAAAGATTTGGAGGTCCCATAAATCGTCTGCCCCTCTTCGATGGCAAGAACTATTCTTATTAAAAAGTCTAAATGGTAGCATTCTTGCAATCACTCGGAGAAGATGTCTAAATTACGATCAATGACGAATAGGTATACCCTACCATGTTGAGAGGAATAGGTGATGAAGCTGAATAGGTCCCTAAGGCTAGGAATCAATGGTCTATGGATGAAAATGAAGCTGTTGGTTATAATAGTAAGGGTTGTAATACTTTTTTTTATGGCTGTGAGCCCAAGTGAGTTTCGATACATATCTGCTTGTACCACTTCGTAAGAAGCTTGGGACATATTAATTCGATCTCATGATGGCGATGAGATAGTTAAGGAAAGTAAATTACTAATGCTCAACTCACAATTTGAAAATCCTTTTAATAAGTTCTATCCGAAACCAAGTGACATTGTCAATACTAGTGCTGTATTAGGTACAACTTACTCGGATGTTCAAATTATTTGTAAAGTTCTAAGATCTCTTCCTAAGAGCTTTAGATCCAGACGTGATGCTATCGAAGAAGCTCAGAATCTTAAGAAAATGAAACTAGATAAATTAGCAAGAAAGTTGTAAACTTTTGAACTCGAGATAAAAAATAAAAAACCCTAAGAAGAATAAGAGTGTTTCTTTTAAATCTTTATCTTACTCATGTGATTTAGATAGTGATGATGGGTCCGATATGGATTCATAGATTGCCTTTATAAGTAACCAGCTTAAAAACTTTGTGAAAAATGTCAATTTCAAAAACAACGGCAATCAGTAAATTATAAGTTGTGAACTCATGATCAACTTAAATCGAATAATCGGTAGACCAACCCTGATACTTACCTAAGACAAGTTCAATGTTATAAGTACCATAAGTTTGGTCACTATGCTCATAGTTGCCCCAATAAAAGATCTAATGGTAATAATAAAGCTATGAATATTACTATTACCTGGGATGATAATAATGATGAATTTGATGCTAATAATGATCATTCCTAAGAAAATGAAAATGATAACTATTGTACGTATCCTGCGATAATAAACTCTAGTAATAATCATTTTGACCCATTCGAGCTAGAAAACCATACTGAAAGTTAGAGTGATCGTGAAAATATTGAGTTTGAAGACCCTAATATTGAAGATTTGTATGCTTGGACATTTATGAAGTGTGTTAAACTTGGCAAACCGAATAAATTATTAAAAGATTAAGTTAACACACTCACGCTTGAACTTAAGAAAAATGAGAGAATACAAGTCAAGAGATAGAAAGGCTTGAAGGTGTGAAACAAGGTCTCCATGAGATTATTCTGACTTTAGAAAAAGAAGTTCATGATGCTAGGGAGAAAATGAAATCAACTTTGGACAAACTTGATAAGTCCAAGCTTGATTTAGTTTACTCTCAGTAGAAACTTAATTTTTTTTGTTATGGAGGAAAAAATATTGATAAGAGATTATGTATAGGAAAAATTGATAGTGACAAAAAGGGTCTAGGATATGCGGATCATGACTCTAATGCCAAGACTCATCAAGTCACAAAATTTGTCAAAGCCGCAATTGCTCAACTTTTACCCAAGCATAATGTAATATCCACCCTTTACAATCAGGCCAAGATGCTTTCCTTCACTCAATTTTTTTATTGTCAAGCGTGTGGTCCAAAGGGTCATGCTGCTTCTTATTGTAGATTTGTTGAGCCCTATTAATCATATGTTAGACCATCTAATTGGCAAAGATATAACCTAAACATGAATTCTTATAATGTAAAAAGTGAGAATGTGAGTAGGTGGTTTGCTCAAGAAACATCACCTCGAAAGGATATTTGGGCTTTTTGGGTGTGAAAGGATGGCTTGTCACCATAGTTTAGGTAATAAATCTAAACTGAGTCAGGATATCAGTGTATGCTCTATTAATTAGTTACATTTCTTACCCTGTCTCATTTTGGTTATTTATTTATATTTAGGACAGTAGGGCTTTGTTTTGATTTTATTTGCAATTTGCATTTCAGGAGCTTTTGTATGTAAAATATTATTGCTAGACTTGGACTGAGTTTTTGTGTTATATTCATTCATGGAAAAATTATTTGATAAAATTACTATTTACAATAGTCAATGATCCCCCAGTTTAAACTAAAAGCTCATCATAATTAGAACTATGTGAGGATAACTTCAGAGACTTCGTACCTAATGCTATGTTAGGATCTAGCCTTTTTGTAAGCTTTGATTGCTATTTAGTAAATTCTTTCCAGATTCAGTTTTTTTTTCATAATCTCATTTTTTATAATCAATTGTCAATGTTAACTTCAAGTTCAAGTTAGTCTAATAGAACATTCTCTATACTTGATTCGAGATGAAAAAGATACTATGTGAAACCGAAGATATGATAATAGGCATTTTAATTGTTACACCTTTTTTGTCCTTTGTCTATGCTTACCCAAAATGTTATCCGTTTGCGGCCCTTTGTGCCTTAAAATATGCCATGAATTCAATATCCAACTCCTTTTGACCCATTTGTTTGGAAACTTTTCAGTGAAATACAAATAAAGGAAGGAGTAAAACCATGCAGTTTTAGTAGTGCAGATGAATATAAGAGGATAGTATTTCCAATGACTTTATGGTACATCTATATGATTATGTCTAGAAACAGTATATTATATATGTACTCGTTAGAAGAAAATAATGAAGGAAGGTGAACTCAAAATAAAGGAGGGGGAGTAAGAGTAACTATTACTCACTAAAGACAATAGTGATAGAAGGTGAACTAAAAATGGAGAAAGAGGTGTAATTGCTAGTCTCAGAATGCCAGAAAAACACCTACTCCATCTTGAGCCTACACTTCAAGACCTGTTTGATCTTGGGCTTAGCATAGTCAGTTTAGTAGATATGAGAGATAGGGAGTCTATATTAATTAACTTAAACACCCTTATGAGTTCTTTTAGTTCACAGTGTACCACTTATTTGATGAAATATGCTTTCTTTTTTGTATATTGTTCATATTTATATTTCACAAAGAGTGTTTGCTAGTCAATTCTTAGTGATTTTTGAGTGACCACCATAGTGAGGCCTAAGTTGAAATAACTTTCCAACATAGTATTCTAACTGCGACTGAGTAATACGTTGAAAATTGGGTATATATCTGACTATGCACACACACACACACACACACACACACACACACACACCAAGTAGTTCATTTAGTAATTATTATATAACACATGGGCAATGTCTTGGTCTTTATAGAATATTTTTGATTAATTGTCTTTCTATAATGCCTTGTGTTAGGGGAAGTATTGTCTCCTTTTGCTAACTTATTTCAGCGACACTCCCCGTGTGTATTTTCCCATTATTTTCATTTTTATTTTGATATAAAAAAAAAGACTTCATTTTTTCTTCTTTTTTTCTTTTATTAGGAGTTTCGTGGTGGTTGTGATTGATTGTTGGGTTTGTTTATTGCACTGGGTTTGATTGTTATAAAATTAGGGTATTGGTGTTTAGTTTGTTATTTGTAGGTAGGTATTTTCTGTCTACTGTCTATTTCTCTTTTTATCTACTATTGTGTATTATTTATCCTTTGTTCATCTGTGACAAAAAGGGGAAGAGATGATCCTGACAGGTAAGCCAGGTAAGTTATGAGTTTTTACTGGATCTCATAGTTTTTAAAATGGTTACGTGATGTATCATGTTTAGTGTGCAGGGATTCCAGTGTATTTGCTATAGGATGAAATAGTAGCTTTGAATATGGTTGCTTAGTGATTGATTCAGTCTATCGTGTTTTATTTTTTATTTCTTATAATTGTAGTTTTGTCACAAAATGAATCAAAGGGGGAGATTAAAAAATCCATATTTATAGTTTGTTTCATTTCATGTCTAGAATAGGTGTTAGTACTATATCGTGGTTATTCGTCATCAATGAGTGCATATAGAGCAACTACAGCTGGACTGACACTGAACATGTATGTTTGTTTGCACCTCTTCGCTCTAAAAACTCAAGCTGTTAGTATTTTAGAAAAGGTTAAAAAAAGGAATCATGTTTTTTTTGAAGAAAATAGGTTTATGCTCAAATAGACTTTTTCTCAATTCGAACAGACCTTGTTCAAACATACTTTTTCTCTGTTCGAGTTTTTTACTCAGACCACTATTTCTTTGAATAAAATCTTTGGTTCTATTTGAATAAAACCTTGTCTGTTCGAACAGACTATTTCTCTGTTCAAACAAAGTTTGGGTTTTTAATTTTTTTGATAAAAGATATTATTTCTTATTTTTGTTTTTTATCTCTTCCAAAACCAACTTTTCTAGGGCTTGAGATTTTAGAGAGAATAGAGATTTCAACGAGCGATTTAATGCGAAGTAAAACTCAAATTGAATCAATCGATGATTTAGAAAACCTAATCTTGATTTGAAGCTTGTGAGTTTCAAGTTTTGACGGGAGATCGAAGTGAAGCGTTACGAGAATGAAGGGAGTTGTGAGAATGATGAATTGATTGCGAGGAGCTCAATTTAAAGAGAGGTAACCACGAGATGTGCTTATCAATTCTGTAAGTAAATGAATTCTTATAATTTGGTTTCAATAATTGATTTTTAGCTGTAGGGTAATTTGATAGGGATCTGTGGGTTTTTATCTCAAGAAAGGTCTCCCACAATGTTAAAATTATTTGTTATTGTGTTTTTGATTCCTTATTATTTATCATATCAACTTGAGCTAGGTTAAAACTAGATAATTAGTTTCAAGGATTACGGCCCACAGGGTTAAATTTCACAGAACACTTTTAAAGATTTCCCACTTTCTTCTTTACTCCCTATTAAGAGTCTTCTATTAATCGACGCAGATGATAGAGGAACTGCAACTTCCGCCCTAAAGTCTAAAGTGAGTATTCTTGCAAGACTTATTCCTAATATTTCATGTAATTGTGTTTACTATTTGACATTTTATTCTATCACTTGACATTGTTAATTTGTTGTTCCATTATAATGATATGATCTAGTTATCTAACTGTAATGATTTATGGGTGCAGTTCTTCATCACGAGGCCTTACGCTTGTGAGCCTTCAAGCTTACCAAAGTATCTCCCAGGGCAAGGAAATGGATGTGAAATTGAGAGAAGCTAGAAGGTGAATTATATATCAATTTCACTTTTTCCAATTTACGAGTATATTTTCCCATCTTATCTTCCTTTATTTGCTGGCAAAGAAACTTGAATGTTAAAGGAAATACTGCAGATGCTGCAAAGAGAGCTCGTGATCGGGGTAATCGGGTCGTTCCAGCTCCAGAAGCAAATGCCAAACTCCAAGCAAACTTGGATGTATGTTACACTAGCCCTTATATTTTCTTAGTATCTATACATACATTTTCATGTTTCATCTTACAACCTCTCAGTATTATAGAAATAATATTAATTCTTACAAAAATCTAGATATCTTCATCTGGGAGTATCTTTTAAGTCTTACTTCATCACTTGCTTTACCTGTATATTTTTTGTTTCTTTTAGCGGCAGAGATAACTGACATAAACAAATGCCAAGAGCAAGAGCAAGAGCGGGAAGTTTCTACCTCCACAATAAGATGGTGCAGTCTGTTTCCTTTGGATTCATCACAAAATGGTCCCATGTCATTCACTACACCATACATATCTTTTACCTCATCAATATTTGAACCAAAGTCATCAGTTATCTCACATTCAAGTTCAGTGAGGAATCCATCAGTTGTTAGGGGTACTTCTAGATGGAGGAAATCAAACAAAGAAGAGCCTCAGATATCTCCATCTCAAATATTTATACGTGCATTCAAGGGGTCCTCATTTGGCTACATAATGGATATGAGATTCAAAGATAAACAACCTATTTATGAGGTATTTAGAGGTTGACACGAAAATCAAGTGATCAAAGAATTTATTACAGGCATAATTACTTTTGGCATTAGACCCAATATAATGCTAAATTTTTGTTTTAGATCTAGTTTTATATTTAAGGAAGTATTCATTATGGAAAATTCTTTATATATATATATATACAATCGATTTGAATTTGTTTCCACATATGCTCATAACTTAATTTTGTACGCACGTACATCATAACAAATCTATAAAGACATGACTAAATGTATTTATTGTCTTGGTAATGGAGCCCGTATACTGTTGGTTTGAGACATTTCAACTTCTTATATCTCCATCCACTTTTTTTCTTTCCAATTTCCATTACAAGATACAAAGTTACATTATGCATCATCAAATCGGTTCATCTATTATTTCTAGAGGTACATATTCATCTGTGTTTATTTACTTTTAGTTGTTACTTTAACTTATTATTTTTGCATACGCATCATCACCATATAGATTTGGACTTGAATGTTGGCTATTTTCAGTAAAAGAAATGGAAGCTTCTAATGTTGACGGGATCGTCAAAGCAGCGTGTAATTATGATTTATGCTTTTAGACCCTATATAGCGTATAAGTATTATTTTAGGTCAAATTTACATTTATAAAATGGAATGAGATTCGTAACTCTTCATCACGCAATCACAAACACATCCATAAGATGAATGTAAGGACCTAAATTCGTAGCTCGAATAGTTTCTTACACCAAATGTACCTATAGCACAAATAATAGTAACAAGTAATACGAATTGACACTAATTTAGCGTAGAAGCCTTTAAATAGGTAAAAAATATGACCTTAACTCGAGGATTTAGGAGGATGACTTTATTGCTTGGATATTACAAGTTACAAAAGTTGGTACTCTGGAATATTTCTTACTGAGTATGTTTTATCTCCAAAATCTTATATATATATTTCCCACCATCCATGTCCTATTTATAGACCTCATCTTTAGATCGTGGGCAGCAGCAGGTTCTCCTGGATTTGGGAAAAAGAGTGGCGAAGCATTCAGAGGTCGTTCCTATAATTGTCAGTTTGTATGGCTAGGTGTCTCTGAATAATTCATCTTTATTTTTTGAGGATTCGAGCCACATCAGCTTTTAGCTCGTGGGATAGGTGTCAACATCATCAAGGTGTATGTCCTCCAGGTTTTGCGTGAGCCAGACATTTTGGTAGTTTGCTGTTATAGTAGGTCGAGGAACAGGTCCTTACAATCACCCCTTCTTAACTAAAGGCACGAGGGGCTTGAGTTGTGAAGTTCTACTCAAACTGTGTATGGGTATTTTAAATTTTGAAATTGGAAATGATTTTTAAAATTTGTTACTGACTGTTGAAGTTCCCATGAATTGTAGTCTCCAATGATGATTATGTATTGAATTGATGTCTATCAATTAAGGTCCAATTAATGTAATAATGGTTATAAGTACTTGCTCTATATTCTCCCTAAGTCATCATCTTTATTCTCAACATATCTAAAAGCTATTTTTACAATTTTCCTTAAAAATAATGGTTACAACCAGAGGCCAAACTCTTAAAAAATGAGTGTTGGCCAAAATTTATGAGTTCCAGCACCGGTCATGGTTGCGACAAAGCTCATTTCCATGGAGCCTAGGTCGAATGATGATTTGAAATCCCTAGAAAAAAGCTTTACGAATCTTGCTGTTTCTCCAGGCTCTGATGTGAACTCTGCGGTGGAGGCCGAGTTACGGAGGGTAATTTAAAACATCTTGATTTTTTCCTTGTGTAATATTTTTTTGTTTGTATGCTGATAACCTATCTATGCAGGTTTCTCACGTGTTAAAGAGTCTTATTCTCAAAATTGAGGATGATAAAGATCAGATGTCTACAGTCTCTGATCTGAGGATTCCTCTTTCCCTGTTTGTTGAGAGGGTAGCTTCCTTGAAAAAACGGGTAACTGAGCTGGAGAAGGAGATGGAGGAGGAATGAACCAAGTTGGCTAAGGAATGAGCTAAATTAGCTTCGAAGAGAGCTAGCTTGAAAGCTTCTTTCCAGGTAATTGTGGATAAGCTTGAGCAAGAATCTACTGCCAATATCAACAAAGTGAGTTCTGTTCGTGACAATCTGGCCTGACATTTATAGGAAGATGGCTACTCTGAGTCTGACATTATGGCTGTGGTAGAAGGTCAATCTGCCGATGTCATCAGGCTTGTTGAGGAAGATGTTGAGGAAGTCACAACCTACTCCAGTTCGCGAGACTATTTCTAGTATGGGTGGAAACTTTTCTCTTGACCAAAATCAAGCTTGGGAGGCTAATGTTTCGGAGAAGGTAGCTTAACCTGTTGCTTTGATACTCTGTTGGATAGTGTCCCTCTATGGTTTTTGTTTACTGTGAACTGTTAGTAGTATTTTAATGGATTGATTTATTTCGTTGCTAAATTTATATAAGACTCTTAATTGTAGGATATTATTAAGCTAAGAATGATTATTGATACTCTGAGGAAAGAACTATCTTGGGCAAAAACTCATTGGTTGCAACAACTAATGTCATTGCACAGACAAAGGGTCAGGTAAAAAAATACAAAGCTCTTAGTGATGAACACTGGAAAAGTTTATGTGATGCATAACTCGGATGGGCTAAAGTAAAAATATAACGGGATGAAGTAGTTTGAAAAAGTAGGAGTAGGTATATTAAAATTCAACCTTTCTTGCCTGGTGGTATTAGGGAGGATACTCCATCCCTAACTAAGACCTTATGATGCTAACTTTATTTCTTGAGGCCGAAATTGATAGTAAAAGGGGACTTAAGGAAGCTTACAATTGTATTAGAAAATGGAGTGCACCCAGACCCTGCTACCATCGAGTTCTTGTAACCAGAGCTTGAAACCTGTATAACTTGAAGGCTAAAGAAGTCTCAGCTTGTCTGGTATTTTTATGATTTATTTATGATTATGTGATTGTGATATTGTATTTGCATTTATGTAGAGCAATTTTGTGTAGGAATTACAATATATGAGGAATGTATTTTATAATATGATGACGAATCTTTGGTGAAAGATGAGTTAAAAGTTGCTCAAACTGCTTTACAAGCCGTTACTAATCTCAATCTAAAACTTGAGATCGATTTGAAAGCTGTTTATACCGCTTTAGAAAATGCTACTGATCTCAATATGAAATTTAAGGTTTATTTAATCAATGCTTAACCGCAGTAAAAAGCTTGACCGCTAAAATAAAACTTGAAGTTGGTTTGATGAATGAAAAATGTTCAAAAGAAATTGCAGAGGAGCGTGAAAAATGTTCAAAAGAAATCGGAAAGGAGTATTGGATGAGATCGTACATTCTTTTGATGTAAAGCCATGCATGGGTGGCAGAAATGCTACAACCTAATGGTGATAGACTTGCGTTCGGAGAGCATTAGGAGAGGCAGATTAGGGTTGTGATAACATTTTATGGTGGAGAAATAAAGAGGATTGAAGAAGAGAGGGATAAAATGCACGATTTCATGGTCGAGGCTGAAGTTATATGTAATGTGGATATAATTCGTACCGAGTATTTGAATTGAGCTGAACTCAATGTTGTACCTATTAGCGAAAGTCAAGCAGAAAATGGTAGAGAAGTCGCTGGTTCCAGAGCCCTAGAAGTTGCTGAAGGATCTTCTGGTGTGATTTAGAAGATTCTGATTCTTGAAAATTTAAGAAAAAATATAAGTAGATCGATTCTTGTAAATGTATAATAGACTTATCAAAGGATTGGAGATAGTTTTACCTTCGCTTAATCATATGATATTTGTTAGATTTATGATAGTAGACAATAATGTGGGATTTTTTTTTGAATAGTTTTCATTGATAAGATTAAAATGTACATACAATTGGAGATTAAATCTCACTTTTGAAAGTAAATTGATTGATAAACTGTAGATTTAAATTGTATCCTATTTAAGAAATGAATCGAACTAACAGTAGTATTTCTTCAATCTCCTTGTGTTATAGGAATTTTGAATCTTGATTCTTTATGTCATCAAGTAGTATGTACTCAATCCGGTTCTTCCTACTATTATAAATGATCCTTCCCAGTTCTCTGTGAGCTTCCCAACATTTGGTTTTTTTATGCTCTTTGGGACTTCCCTGAGAAATAAGTCGTTGATTTTGAATTTATGAGGTCGAACTCTTCTATTGTACGAGTTTGCCAGCATATTGTGGTACCTGCCTAGATTTGCCACAGCTCAATCTCTTATCTCATCTATCCCATTCATGTTACATGCTAACTCAAACTCATTTTCTTTGTTAGTTAGTTCACGATCTCTAACTGGGTGGTGATACTCTGCAGGGATTATAGTCTCAGTGCCGTACGCTAGTAAAAATGGAGAATAACCTATTGATTGTCTTGGTGTAGTACTGTAGGCCTATAAGACATGTGGGAATTCCTTTATATAGTTTAATGTTTTCATAGTCGCTTCTAAAGACCAGCAACTATGGCTTTGTTTATGATTTTAGCCTGTCCATTCTCTTGGGGGTAGTACGGATTTGATGGTAAATGTGTGATATTATACTTGCTCAAGAAATTGAACACCTTTTCTCCAATGAACTAGGGCCCATTGTCGATCTGAATTAGGTGTGGGTAACCAAATCTTGTGATAATATTTTCTCATATGAACTTAATAACCTCTTCTTCTCTAGTTCGACAGAGTGGAACTACTTCGACCCATTTGGGAAAGTAATTTATTGCCACGAGCAGGAATTTTCTATTATCCTGCGTGATTGGAAATTCTCCTACAAGATCGAGCCCATCGCTTAAATGACCAAACTATCTTACTTGCATGAAGTTCGAGTGCATGGGCTCTTATCTTATATCCATGCCGTTGACAAGCATCATACTTTCATGAATATTCTTTGACCTATAGTCACCTTTTTGTCCTGAAGACTCCTTGTGTGATAGCTTTGCTTACAAGTGAGTGTCCTGCAACATGAGAACCATACGTTCTAGATAAGGCCTAATAACCGACCTCCTGTTGATTTAAGTATTCCATCGATTTTTTTTGTGAGAGATATTTCAAATAAGGCCCTGTAACCAACCTCTTGTATAATTTATTTTTAAGTACTGTGTAACGCTTCGAATTTTAAATTATTTGCCTTCTTTCTTTTGAATCATCTGGTAGGTCATCATCACACATATTTTTTGGCCTTATATATCTGAGGAAAGGATTCCTCCAATCTTTTTCCTCCTCTTCATCGCCACCAGTATGGATTGTGCATATCGAGGCATATTCAATGATGGGGTTTGATACTACTTCGATTTTGAGATATCTAGCTTATGTACCTAACACACCAGCTAGGTAAGCTAGTGAGTCAGCATGTCAATTTTAACCATTGGGTAGGTATTCGAGCATCATCTTTTGGAATTTTCTCATTTTTTCGGCCACCAACGCTGCATAATCGGCCATCTTTCCATTCTTTTTGTATTGCTCGGAGTAGTAATGAACTATAAGCAGTAAATTTGTGTATACTAAAATTTTGGTATCCTAATTTCTAGTACTATATCCAGCCCATAGAGTATGGCCTTGTGCTCTGTGACATTATTTAAGGCTTCAAAATTAAATCTTATCAGTTTTTTGATCTTGTGGTTAGACAGAGTGATTAGAACAATTCTTACCCCTGAACCTATGGGTCATGCTAACCTAACCATAAGTAGTATCCTACCATCATTTGTTACCTACTCGGCCCTTTCTTCAAAAGTTTTGTATGGCGGCTCAAGCCGTCTATTATTTCGGAGTCATGTTCCTCCTAGTCTGGATCCTCTATTGGGAAGTCGGGCAAGAAATTGGCTACGTCTTGCCCCGTCTTTAATATTATCTGTTCGAATCTAATGTCGTGCTCTCTTAAATTCACCGACCATTGTTTTAATCAGCGTGATTTTTTTTGGGTAGTGCCTCTCAAAGTGGATAGTTTGCCATGACTTTTACTGAATGAGCTTGGAAGTAGTACTTCAACTTCTGTGATGTGTAGACAAGCGTTAGGAGGAACTTTTCAATTTTAAAATACCTTGTCTCTGCTGGAGTAAGCGTTTCCCTTATGAAGTATACTAGTTTATCAGTTTTTCCATCTAGTCGCATTAGGATAGAACTTAGAAGGTTTTCTATTACCGCGAGATAGATTGTCAACTCTTTGTTATCTACCGGCATGCTCATTGTAGGGACCTATCCCTCAATCTAACCTAATTCGAACTATGTACACTTTGAACTACCTCCATATCAGACTCACGCATCTCACACATGACATAATTAGTCAGCATTGACACCTACACCACGAACTGATGAAAAATGTGGGTCGAGCACAACAAAAAAGTATAAACAAGTCAAATATACCTGTCTCTCACGAACTCTACAGTTATTCAGTCAACCACCACGTGCCATATTATTTAGAGATCGAGCTTCAGCACGATGACGGATTATGGGCAAGGCCTATATAAAGGAAAAGTTTCAGAAGAGACAAGGACCAGAAAAATATACTAGGAATCACCATGAAAACTATATTTTCTTGATTCTCAAAATAGCAAAATTCTTATATACAAGATTAAGTATTTCTAGTTCGAGAGATCATTTGCAATAAGATATCAGCCTCAAGTAATAAAAGTTACTATTACAAAAAACCTCAACTCAAGGTCGTGGTATTTTACCTATTCAGAGGATTTTCACGCTAAATCACATGTGTCATTTCTTATCTTATATTAGTTTTTGTCACAGGAAAATTGGTATAAGAGCTAATTCTGAGCCATTTTGAGCTTACAAAATTAGGTCATTACATTTGGCGCCGTTTGTGGGAAAGAAGACATTTCCACGATACCCTAAGGCATATATTCACTCTACTACCAATTTTATTCATGGTCACTTCCAGATGACCAACAACTATTATCTAGCTCGACCTTTCAATAGAGCTGGAGTAACATACGGAACTACGGGTGAACCTCCACGTAAGCGTAATAAGCTCGAACGTCACTTAACTCTTGACTGAGAGCTTCATGAGAAAGAGCTCGAAGCTGAACGATAAGCTCTTTCGGCAATATTCAAACGTCATGAAGACTAGATGATAACCATGAAGATTATATTGCAAGCTCTGCAGGATTCTTAACAAGCTCCTCAAGCTAGGGATCGTGATCAAGTACCAGAGACCTCCCAAGTTTTTGTACAAAAGACCTCCAAGGATCGAGATGAAGTTAACATGGAGATTGAGAAATTGATCAAAGTGGGATTCATTCGAGAAGTTAAATATCCAGATTGGATATCCAACATCGTTGCTGTCCCAAAAAAGAATGGAAAAATCTAAGTTTGTGTTGATTTCACAGATCTAAACAAACACACTCCAAAGGACAGTTTCCATATTCGCAACATCCATCAAATCCTTGATTCCATAGCAGGTCATGAACTCCTATTTATGATAGACGCTGCTTCGGGATATAATCAAATTCTACTCATGGAAGAAGATCAAGAAAAGACCACTTTCATCACTGAAAGATGACTTTATTGCTACAAAGTCATGCCTTTCG
Source organism: Kingdonia uniflora (assembly GCA_014058105.1). Classification (NCBI taxonomy): domain Eukaryota; kingdom Viridiplantae; phylum Streptophyta; class Magnoliopsida; order Ranunculales; family Circaeasteraceae; genus Kingdonia; species Kingdonia uniflora. The sequence continues at coordinate 4,665,478 of JACGCM010001129.1, read as the reverse complement.
AACTCAAAAATGTAGGCGCGACTTATCAACGGTTGATGACTACTATGCTCAAAGCTTATCTTGGGAAAATCATGGAAGTCTACATTGATGATTTCTTGAGCAAGAGTATACAGTCAGCTAACCACCTTATAGATCTCACCACAATATTCAACATTCTTTGATCTTACAAGATGCGACTCAATCCTGATAAGTATCAATTTGGAGTACATTCAAGCCAATTCCTCAGCCATCTCATCAACAAGAAAGGAATTGAGGCCGATCTAGATCAAATTCGAGCTCTCCTCAACATGCCATCTCCAAAGACGACGAAAGACATACAAAAACTTACCGACAAGATTGCCGCTATCAACCGATTCGTTTCAAAATCTTTAGATCACTGTTGTTGGTTATTCTTACTAATTCATGGTTATACCAAACGAGGAAAAGTTCAGCCAAATGCAGAGGTCCAATGGACATCGAAATGCGAGACAGTTTTTTAGGACCTCAAAACCTATTTGGGGAAATCTCCCATAATGAGTTCCCCTGTAGATAATGAGGAACTGATCATCTACATAGCAGTTACAAATACTTCTATCAGCTCGGTTCTTATTTAACTTGAAGGGAAAATTGAGAAACCAGTCTACTTCATCAGCAAAACCCTTACTCTAGCGAAATCGAGGTGTAGGGATTAATCCCTCGATCTCACACAAAGTCGAGCTCATCCTGCTCGAATTACCTCCATCCCAGGTTTACAGATTTTTAACATTCTAGTCAACATTCCAACTAGCCCCACGAACTACTCAAGAGCGTGGATCAAGCTTAACCCATAAAATATTGCCCAGTCAAAGACACATGTCTCCCACGAACTCGCCAGCTATTCAGTCAACCGCCACTAACTGCATTATTCAAAAAATGTGTCCCAGCACGATGAAGAGCTGTAGGAAAAGCCTATATAAAGGAAAATTTCTAGAAGAGACAAGGGCCAAAAAATTACACAAACTTCTTATTATATAAGATCAAAGGCATTTCTATATTTGAGAGATCACTTGTAATAAAGATATCTGTTTCAAGCAATAAAGATACTTTTACAAAAATCTTCCATACAAGGTCATGGTTTTTTACCTATTCAGATGTTTTCCATGCTAAAAACACATGTTTCCATTTCTTACTTTCCATTAGAATACTGTTACAGGTTTATTGCTGTGATAGCTAATTCCTAATCATTTCGAGCTTACAAAATTTGGCCATTACATTTGGCACCGTCTGTGGAAAATATTGCATTTCTACTATACCCAAAGGCAATCTTTCATTATAATTTTTAATTATGGATTTTTCCTGACGACAGGCTGTAAGAACTCAGCTCAAAATTTCTGTGGATCCGAGATAGCTCACCGATTTACGAGCGAATCTCCACGCTGAGAAAAATAAGCGCGCCGAACTCGAACTTCAATTGACAAAGGATCGCGAGCTTCGAGAGAAAGAAATCGATGCAGAAAGACAAGCTCATTTGACAGCGCTCAAACGACACGAAGATCAGATGACGACGATGCAGACTGCACTCAAGGATCTTCAAAATACTCAGCAGGCTCCTCCCACCAGAGGTTGCGATCAACTTCCAGAGACCTCACACATTTTAGTAAGGGAAAGATTGAGACCTCGGGGAGCCGCCAGTAAAGCCATTTCCAGAAATGTACCACACGGATTGTAGCCCTCCATCCATTTAGGGGCTTGAGTGAAGGTACGGGAACTCATCATCCCCTGCCAGCATGTCCAGCGATTCAACCAACACGCCATTACGTTACGAAAGAGTACATGGACCAACGAATTAAGGAGCTGATTGAGGCACAAGTTCTGGGTACTACCGCCGATACCATAAAGTTACAAGGGAGTCCAATTGCCAAAAAACTATTCGATATGGAGATACCGAAGGGTTTCCATATTCCCAAAATTCGCAAATACATAGGTATTGACACGAAGGAGCATATTCATCAATACCATGATTCATTGGAGTTATACTCCAATCTCAACCACATTCTCTGCCGTCTGTTCGCCATAAGTTTACAGGAGGAGCCACTTCGATGGTTCCATTCTCTTCCTGAAGAATCTATCAACACATTTGACCAGCTGCAGAAGCTGTTCATCAAGACATATGCACACAGCAGAGACAATGAGGAGAACTTGTATTCTTTTATGGGTCTTAAGAAGTCACATAGAGAAAAATTTGAAGATTTCTCAAAGAAATTCCTAGAGCTCGCGAGAAAGGAGGATAACTTCGACCAAAAAATAGTTGTGACCGCTTTTACCAATGCTTTTCGGCTTGATTGCAAAGCTAAAGAATACATCTTCCTTAACAAACCTGTGACATTAGAGGAGATGATCACCAAAGTTAATGGTTACGTCAACTTGGAGAGGATGATGTTTGAGCGGCAAAAGTCTACTAGATCTCTCCTCTCTACCAAAGCCCCACCTGCAGATCAAACCAGCAAGCCTAAAGAGGAGCAGGGAGATTAGAAATGCACCAAGGGAAATGCTGGATATCCTCGGAGAAGCGATCCGCAAAACAAACCCGTCATCCCAAAGCTGAACATCTGAATCTCCATAATTTTCCATTGCTGTTGAAAGACCCGCTCTACCGCATCTCTCAACCACTGGTGCCCATCAAGAATCGACCATTTTTCCTATATTATAAGGTAAATGATCATACTACTGACAATTGCTATGCACTACAGCGGTTGTTCGAGCTCATTTTCAAGGAAGGACGGATGCTCGAATACATTGTTGACTTGAAGTCATACCAAGATGGCAACTACAATAAGCAACTCAAAGTTGTTCAGGTCAACGATAGAGCTGAGGAGAAGCATCTCTATCATATGCACCTCAGCAACGTGATCGAAATAAGCCAAATCACCAATTCCAGCCGATCAAAGCGTCGGAGGCTCTCGGAATGCTGTGATCTTACACCTCAAGGCAAGGAAGCCAAACTTCTTCTCGAGTCGAGCATTCGCAGACTCAGAATCTCCTTCGAGGATTGGGATACTAGCCATGTCAAATTTCTACATCATGATGCATTAGTCATAATGCTCAAGATGAAATAGTTTGTCATGCACACAATGATGATCGATACTGGAAGCGGTATTGAAATTCTTATTCCGAGTACGATCGACCAGATGGGTTTGGCCGACCAAGTCATTCAGAGTGATACAGACATCAGTGGGCTTAATTGCTTCAGGGAAGGACGAGTAGGCATGATCATCTTACCTATTACCGCAGGACCAACCACTATCGACATTGTTTTCTATGTCATCAATGCCAAATCTCACTATCTTGGGATTATGGGCCACTGCCGGATACACAATATGGAAGCAATCGCCTCCACCTATCATCAAACACTCCGATTCAAACATGAAAACGGTATTTATGAGATCAGAGGTAGTCAAAAACTCTCTCGAGCTTTTAAAAATACTATCTCTGCCATCCTAGATACTTCAGACAAATTGGCCGCATAGCAATTACAGAAAATTGATCACCTTGACGATCAATCACCTATAAAGGAGCCCACGGAATATGTCAACATTGATGGACATAGCAGAGGCAAGTTCATCGGAACCAAGCAGGTTCAGCATGAGAAAGATACTCTCATTCAGTTCTTACAACTCAATCAAAATGTTTTTGCATGGTCTTTCGAAGAAATGCCCGGAGTCGACCCGGCCATGGCTTGCCACAAGTTAGCCATCAATATCAATGCCACTGTAGTCAAATAGAAGCAGCGACGACTTTCACCTCGACTTCAAGATGAAGTTAACACCGAGATCGAGAAATTGATCAAAGTGGGATTCATTCGAGAAGCCCAATATACAAACTGGATATCCAACATTGTCGCTGTCCCAAAGAAGAACATAAATGTTCGATTTTGCGTAGATTTCATAGATCTAAACAAACATACTCTAAAGGATAGTTTCCCTCTTCCCAACATTCATCAGATCCTTGATTCCACAGCAGGCCATGATCTCATTCCTGTGATGGATGCTACTTCAGGGTATAATCAAATCCCACTTCTGGAAAAAGACCATGAGAAGACAACGTTCATCACCGAAAGTGGTCTTTATTGTTACAAAGTCATACCCTTCGGGCTCAAGAACGTAGGTGCCACATATCAGCAATTGATGACTGTTATGTTCAAAACACTCTTAGGGAAAATTGTTGAAGTCTACATCGATGATCTCTTGTACAAAAGCGTACATTCAGATAATCACATCTCAGATCTTAACATAATATTTAACATCTTTTGATCTTGCAAAATGTGTCTCAAGTCTGATAAATGTCAATTCGGGGTACATTTTGGCCGCTTTCTCGGCCACCTCATCAGCAAAAAAGGTCAAATTCGGGCTCTTCTTGACAAGCCTTCTCCAAAGATAATAAAAGACGTTTAAAAACTTACCGGCAAGATTGTCGCGATCAACTGCTTCATCTCTAAATCTTTAGACCGCTGCCATTGGCTATTCCTATTACTCTGCAGATATACCAAATGAGGAAAGGTTCAACCAACTGCAGAAGTCATATGGGCACCAGAATGCGAAGTAGCTTTTCAAGATCTCAAAATCTATTTGGGGAGGTCACCCATAATGAACACCCCAGTAGGTAATGAGGAACTGATAATCTACCTAGCAGTCACAAATACTTTTCTCAGCTCAGTTCTCATTCTCCTAGAAGGGAAAATAGAGAAGCCAGTCTTCTTCATTAGCAAAATACTCAAACCAGCGGAAACAAGGTACTCTAAAATTGAGAAACTTCTTCTCACCCATGTTTATATTTCGCAGAAACTCAAGCACTACTTCCAAGCACATTCAGTCAAAGTTATGATGAACTACCCACTTCGGGAAGTTCTGTCCAAAAAAGAGAAGTTACGAAGAGTGCAACAATGGTCAGTCAGTTTGGGATAACATGATATCAAGTTCAAACAGTGTCATTCAGAAAAAGGTCAAGCCGTTGCCAATTTTCTCACGGATTTTCCAATGGAGGATCCCGAGTGGGAGGAGCACGACCCGGGCCTTTCCAAAAACATGTCAGAGAATCTAACTCCCAAGCTATTCAATGAACGAGCTGACTGGATAACTACATCAGGGTGGAGGCTTCTCACAGATGGATCAGCAGGATCTGCAGGGTCGAGATCATTTTGATTACCCCTTCTAATGACAAAATTGAGAAATCAATCTGCTTGGATTTTGAGCCCTCAAATAATGTCACCGAGACTCGACCTTGCACTTGAGCTCGATGTCCCCGAAATCTCAGTTTGCACAGATTCATTAATCATCGTTCATTATTATTCCGAGCAATACAAGAAGAATGGGAAAATGATCGAATACGCAACCCTCGTTGCAGATAGGATGAGTAAGTTCGCGAAAGCAACTCTCAAATATCTTCCTCGCAGTGAAAACAGATATGCCGATTCCTTGGTATATCTAGCCGAGGTCTTGGGTACAGAAGCTCGATATCTCCAGATCGAAATCATTTTAACCCCTAACATTGATCGCATATCTGTATGCACGATCAACACTGGAGGCGATAAAGGGGGAGAGGACGATTAACGAAAGCCTTTCTTAGCCTACCTCGATGTCGACAACAAGTGTAACGGACCACTCCTAGCAGATCCAAAAGAACGCCGACAACTGATCAACAACTTAAAGCGTTATATTACTCATAACGGTATGCTCTACCACCTTTCCGTTATAGGGCATTACCTCAAGTGTCTCTCGAAGTCAAAAGTAGATGAACTGCTCAGGGAATTACACGAAGGAACTTGTGGCTCCCACGCCGCAGGTTGATCATTAGCAAGCCGAGCTATAACTTAAGGAGTATTCTGGCCTGGCATGCGCAAGCAAGCAGAACAGTATTCCTGCAGGTGCAACACCTGCCAGAGACATGGAAATATGATATGCGCCCCTACGCTTGAACTCCATGTAAGCAAGGTTTTCTGGCCATTTAAAAGATGGGCACTAGACCTCGTCGGCAAATTCCCTAACTCTCCAGGTAATCGCCGTCACCTACTCGTAGCTACCGATTACTTTACAAAATAGGTAGAAGCAATTCCACAATGTCGAACCAGAGAAGAAGAGGCGATCTCTTTTATTTAGAACTGCATAATCACTCGATTCGGGTACCCCCACCTAATTCGTATCGATAACGGGCCCCAATTTATAGGAGAAAAGATCGCAGCCTTCCTCAACCACCACAATATCATCCACTCACCGTCCATTCTATACTACCCTCAAGGCAATGGCCAAGCTGAAATCACCAACAAAACCATCGTAGATGGACTCAAAAAATAGCTTCACTCACCGAAAAAAGGAAATTGGGTTCGCAAACTACCTCATGTCCTGTGGGAGTATCGTACCACACCCAGACAATCTACTGAGTGTACCCCAATCCTCCTTGCTTATGGCACTGAGGCTATCATTCCATCTGAATATCATCATCCAGTTCGCGATCATGAGCTGACTGACGAGGAGAATGAGTTCAATTGGCTTGCAACCTCAATATGATAGATGAGACCAGGGAATGCGCCATCGCTAACCTAGGTCGATATCATCGTATGCTTGCTAGATCGCATAATAACCGAGTTAGGAGCCGTACTTTCCAAATCAAAGATCTCATCCTCAGAGAAATTCCTCAACATCGCAAAGAGCCTCACTCTGGAAAATTAGCCGACAATTGGGAGGGCCCATTCATTATCACAGGTCTCTCAGGCCTAGGATCATACTATCTTATTACAGAAGAGGGGGTCCCCATTTCAAATCCTTGGAACACTAGACGACTGAAACGGTACTATCGTTAGGCGTCTTATTACTTCATTTTCATATTTGGCTTTTTGTTTTACAATTCCAAAAGTGAGATTCTAATCTCCATCCAAAGTAAATTCTGAACTTATCAATGAAAGTTTTTTTCGGAACAATATCATTCTCTTCATGAATATTCATCCAAATTCTACAGATTAAAGCATAGATAATACTAGCTTACAATCAATCTTATCCAAGTTTGATCAGGGATATCACTTGATTTGGCTTCTTTTACTACATCTCTACAATTGTAGCAAGTGTAAAAACTTGTTTCATATCAAACACTCAACCAAACAAGAGATAAGGTAAAAATAATACTAGTCTTCATCTTTTTTAACTTGTTTGAATCATTTCTACCGGCTGGATCAAGGATAACACTTTGTTTAGCTGAATCTTTACATCTCTGCTATTGTAGCAAGTGTAAAAACTTGTTTCATATCAAAGATCTGCCAAACAAGAGATATGACAAAGATAATACTAATCTTCATCTTTTTCAACATGTTTGGATCATTTCTACCGGCTGGTTCAAGGATAATACTTAGTTTAGCTGAATCTTTACATCTCTGCGATTGTAGCAAGTGTAAAACTTGTTTCATATCAAAGACTCATCCAAACAAGAAATAAGACAAGGATAATACTAGTCTTCATCTTTTTCAACTTGTTTGGATCATTTCTATCGGTTGGATCAAGGATAACACTTGGTTTAGCTGAATCTTTACATCTCTGTGATTGTAGCAAGTGTAAAAACTTGTTTCATATCAAAGACTCAGCCAAACAAGAGATAAGATAAAGATAATACTAGTATTTATCTTTTTTAACTTGTTTGGATCATTTATACCGGCTGGATCAAGGATAACACTTGGTTTAGCTGAATCTTTACATCTCAGCGATTGTAGCAAGTCTAAAAACTTGCTTCATATCAAAGACTTAGCCAGGCAAGAGATAAGATAAAGATAATACTAGTCTTCATCTTTTTTAACTTGTTTAGATCATTTCTGCCGGCTGAATCAAGGATAATACTTGGTTTAGCTGAATCTTTACATCTCTGCGATTATAGCAAGTGTAAAAACTTGTTTTATATCAAAGACTCAGCCAGGCCTAAGATAAGGCAAAAGTCAAACTAGCTTTCATCTCTTTCAATATGTTTGCAACATTTTTATAGCTCAAATCAAGTTTCAACTTGGTTTAACTCAACCCATTTATGCAATTAAAATGCATGTAAAAAATTTATTTTATATCAAAGACCCCTCCAGACACAAGATAAGGCAATGGCCATACTAGTTTTCATCTATTTTCAATGTGTCTGCAACAGATACTATTCATTTTCAGGTCAAATTCATATTACAAGGGTTTATTTTTTGCTGATAGAGAGTCAGCAATACTTCCCCCCTACATCAAGAGGTTGAACTTTTAGTTCATAGGTCACAACAGCTCAACCCAAATCTACCAATTCAACAGTTCCAGGGCCCAGTTGAGTCTTCATGATGCCCAGACAATTCCCTTGATCTATCTTAGCTCCACAAATGTATCCCTTATCCGATAGAGTTTTGAAAAAGGTATCTCATTCCAACTCAAGTCTTTTTACTTCCTCTACAAAATATGTAATAATCGCTTTTAACGAGTCAGATCGTGATGTGTCAGGTACGACCATTGTTACAAACCTTGCTTTCAACCTCTCGAGGCGTGACTCTAGTCTAACGTAGTCATTCTTCAGTTAAGTCATTTCCGGATCGACCTTAGCATGGTAAATTACATTTTCTTCCAACTTTGCAATATACTTCACTGATTCAACAAGGTTCATGGCTTCTAAGTTTACTACTTCCCGAGCACGAAGTCCTCCAATTTTTGCGTTCAACTCTTCCCTAGCCGGCATATCTTTCAATAATTCATCTTTCTTCTTCCCAAGCGATTCCTTCGCTTTGATCTCCTCTTCCAGAACTTTCTCCTTGATAAGTGCAGCATCCAACTTATGCTGACATTCTCTTAAATTTGCATTTCCCTTCTGAACATGCCCCTGAATACGAGATACGTCACTCTCTAGCTCTTTAATTTGACCTGAGAGACTAACTAAATCCCCTCAAACTAAAAGAGTCTAAACCTCAGTTCTACTTCTCCATGAGCGCTATCTAGTCTCAGCTTTCTTGGCACGCGTAATGACCTTCGCCAGTTCAGCCTTGAGTCGTGCAACCCTCTCGATTAAATCATTACACCTTCGTTGCATTTCCCGGAATTCCATGTCCTTGGCGGGTAGAACTATTTGCAAATGTTCAGCTGCGGCTTCCGAAGCCGATAGATTTTCTTGAGCTACCCTTAGCTCGTCATCTTTTTCAACGAATTTCTGTCTTAGTCGCTCTATCTCGATCCTACAGTTCTGGAGATCATATCAAAATTGTTCCTCTGATTGTTCTAGCGCCTGAATACGGTATTGAGACGAGTCGGCCTGCTTACCCTTCACAGCCAACACGTCAACTTGACGTTGAAGCTTCTCGGCACGTTCTGCTACCTCAGCTAGCTCTTTTAATCCATTCTTTATCTCAGAATCTTTCTCTTCAACCTGACGAGTCAGGTCGGAAACGGCCTGGGTCAACTCCACAAGCCTAAAATGCGCCTTTACGTATTGATCTTCTCTATTCTCACTCGCCTCCTTCATCATGTCGAACTGCCCTACAAATTCCCAATTACACATGAGTACGTCGTCCACACGTGTGCGAGATGAATCTAATTCGACCTGGGAAATATAACAAGTTTTAGTACTGTTTGATTCATAAGCCTTTCAATATATACATACTACATTTCTAAAGAGACTATGTGATTTCTAAACATCTGCTTCCAAATACTTTTAGACTAAAAGTTTGGAGTTCATTCTCAGATGAACGCTTCATGAATTTTCTTTCGGCGTACAAGGTACATACTTTCGATGTATTACTCTATATTAATAACGTTGGATTTTTACCATGCATTTATATCCTATTTGCTTGATAACTTAACGTTGGTATAACATGCAAGTCAAAAGACCTATTCCGATCTAACCTATAGCTCCGCTTTAACAGACCGCAAAGCTTTAGAGGTCTCTCATTCCCTGGCAAGTCCAGACTCAAGATCGTTTATTCTGAGACTCATCTCTCTAACTGCCTACAAAAGGTTTGTAAAACAAAGTCATTTTACAGAAGTTTCTTCCCTACACACAGTTCAAACAACTTGCAAATATTTATACAAACACATATGTCTACCCTACCTTCTCACTACCACCTTCTGGGAGCTCGACTTCATCCCCTTGATTGTCGAGCACCGTCAGGCGGGAAATGCCATCCAGACCGGCCACGATCCCCACTGCTTCTGCTTCCTCCTCCTCTTCTTCCTCAACATAGGCGTTCGCCTTTATGGCATCCACCTCCTCCTCAAAATAGCCTTTCAGCATCAAATGATATCCTAGTCTATCTTGCTCCTCAACCATCTCGCCAAGATTGGCCTCTGTCTCCACCTGCTGCTGACCAATCGCAACGGTATGAGAAGCCTTCAGCTGCTTGACTTCCTTCAAAGCGTCAGCCTGGATCGAGCTAATTCTTTTTCCAGCTCGGGATTGACCTTCTTCAGCTTTCTTTTTTCTTCCTCTATACCGTGCCAAATCCCCTTGACAAGACGAGCAACCTACAAAAATTATATCGATCTCAGCGATTAGCTCGAAGTATATTAAGCATTTCTTTATGCTAATTAAACTTACCATCTTGCTCGTGTCTTCCTCTCCTTGAAGAACTGCCAACCTGGCCCTTTCCTTGACCTCTTTGAGGTCGTCCACCGAAGCAGATTGCCCCTCAGTGATCTTCTCTCCTGACTCCCCCGAGGGTTCGACCCTCCTCCTCTTATCTTTCACGACCTCACCACTTCTAGTAGTACCAGAGGCCGGCAGAGCCTTTAGCATCTGTTTCTTCAGATATTTTTGAGCTACTTTGCTCGACTTGATAGGATTTGGCTGAGCTAAACTGCCAGTTCCAAGAGTCTTGGAAAGATTAGTTCGAACCTCCTCACCACTTGCTTACCTTTTTCCTTCATCGATACCCTCCATCAACCTGGTAGATTAAGCTTTTTGAACCTTGTTCGACCTACTATCGACCCTCTTCTTTCTACTCAGGCTGAGTCCCTCCAACATAATTTTGAGTTCAGTCTCCTCCACTGCAACTTTGTCCAACAGGGATTCCTTCCTTTCCACTGTAGACTTCACACCTGCAATAATAACATTTTTACTATCAACTACAGTTATCAGCAAAACGTAACAATAATTATATCTATGCATGTCTATACTTATTTTGCTTTACAGTTCTAAACAGAAGGTCCAAAAGTTATTCATCATCTCTTTGAAGGCAATTACCCTTCAACCATATGATGTTGTCATTCCAGGTTCGACATGTTGAATTGAGATCAAAAAAGCGACGCCGAGTTACGCTCGCACAGAAATATGATCCCCCATTGGCCTTTAAATTCTTTACCCCATAAAACTGCAAAACGTCCTCAGGTGTTATCCTCCTTACTTTTCCCTCATTCTCCCATTTTTTATTCAGATGATCATACACGGTTATTACCTCCCACATATTCCCATTCAATTGAACAAGACATGCCCCTATTGCATTCATAATCCCCTTTGCCAAATTGATGAGGGGAAGGCTCAACCCATACTCTAATTGAGATAGGTAACACTTCGAGAGGTCACCCCGGATATCCCCATCAAAATATTCTAACAAGATCGATTCATCTATACCCCTATCTCATTTTTCCACTTCCAAATTAGCCAACAGGTAAAAATACTCTTCCCCACTGCTACCGTACAACCCATAAACTACCTACCAGAAAACTCTGCACATTTGCCCCATTTCCCACCTACGGCCGCCTTGGCTTTACAAAACTCTCTAAAGGCATCAGAACCAGGAGGATAAGTTACCAATTGACCAGGGAAACCCAAGAATTGTTCCAATCCAACTTCCCCTTCATTATTAGACTCATTCGTCCGACCAGAGGTCGATACCTCATTAACAGATGAACTACCCATCTTAAAAACAATTTCTACAGGCACGTTTTCGACCTATAGAGATGCCTTTCATGCTCGACCTATATACATGTTAAGGTATTTATCATTCTTCCATCTATGTATATATATATATATTCAACATATATCTCTGATCAATCATTTACGTATAACATATATCTTTAACATATATATATATACATCAACATATATTGCATACTTCTCTACTAACCTTCAGTATCCGAATGAGAATCGGCAGTTGCGTCAAACTTTTCCCTTACGACGCTGATGTATAGCCACCTACGAGATCCAAAATCTTTTTCCCTCTTCAACCGTTTATCACCTTCGGATAACTCTTTATCAAATCTCCTGATCTTTCGTCTCTCTCTCTGAGTACTCTCCAAATTTTGTGAAGTTGTAAAACGTTTGACTAGAGACAAAGAAGTACCATTTATCCTTTATCTCTCCAGCGGCTGGCATTTATTGCTCCTCGCACAAACTGCCCTCAATTTCAGAACTGAGGCATCCTCTCGACTCTTCATGTCAGACGCCTTGTACCTTTTCGATAAAACTACATTTCCATTATTACAACTCCCTTCATTTTTTAGCATATTTTTCCCCCTATTTCCATATCTTTTCCTGACCTTCCCACACTCATGATGACTCACATTGTACGATGTCAGAGTTTTATTTCCTTTTGCATACAAAACAAAACTAGAAGCTTCTGTATTTTCATATTTTTGTTTCTCTGTCCTTGTTTATTATACTTATAGTGATTGACGTCATTTTCTAAACTGTGCAAATTTTCAAAATTATTCAAAATATTTGCTAAAACAGTCTCAAAACAGATTCGTCACTATAGAGGATTTGACTGACTTATATTATTTCTGTTACATTCAAAACAATTTTTTTATAAGAAACACTTTACGCAACATCCAATCACATTATTTGTCGGTCTTCAGACCTTCGAACTCGATCTCACATACTTCAGCAATCTTTATCAACAATCGTACTTCTGCGGTAAGACGAATCCTCTAAGATCGAGCCGTACCATCCTAATCTCTCCTCCGTTTTTCTTTAATCCTGCCCATATTTGTACATTTCTCACACACTTTTCCATCAAATACATGACTTTTACCTTGTATCTCGTAAACATAAAACCCAAAATCTTAGAATAAATTATTTGAACTTTTCCCCTCACCAGTATACACATTAGTCACTATACTCGACCTTGCGCTATCACGAATAGAATCCCTATCGACCAGTAACATCTTGAGTTTCTACAATTACAATTTCCCTCCCTCACCTGTTAAACACAAATCATTTATATTTCCGCACGATATTGTCGCCACATATTAATCTCAGTACGAGCAACATTGTAGTATTGTTTCATCACTTATAGCAGTTATTCAACCAGCACCCAGCACAATTCAGTTCGATTCAATTTTTTTTCTTTTTCTATACACGTTTAGTAAATATCAACTTTTATTCATGTCAAAGATATTACATGCGATTTACAGATGACAAGTTTTCACCACATCGACCTCAGGAATACAATAGAATGTTATTCATCCATTACCAAACTCCAGGTACTTTGTAGATAACAAGTTTTCCCTATTGATTAAAAGTTACGGGTCATTCAGGCACCCTGAGGTATCATGTCTTCCAGTTTATCCTAATTTAGTGATTATTTACACTGATGCAAAGAAGACATTGGACACAGCAAAAAATTTCCCTCACATGAGTTTGGTCAAAGTCCAGTCGAACTTCAAACATAAACTATGTACGTAGTGGACTCAGTGCTGGCCCCCACAAAAAAAGATGAAGGTCTTCTTTGCGCAAAAAAATGATGGAAATGCATCAGCAGGGTCCCCCTTCACATCCTCATCTTCCACTGCCATTATCGCCTATTCTATAACCACCACCACCGAAGAGTTGGTAAAGATGAAGAGGGCCTAACCTTAGAATCCATGATGACACAAGAAATCAGCATATCTGCCCCGCAGATACACCTATCCCTACATATGAAGCCCTAACCCTGTCTTCCGCAAGAGTGTGGAGACAGGTCCAACATTCCTCGCCTGTCAAGACAAAGACATGAAATCTCTACTTATAGTAGTAATCTTCCAAATCTTCAACCGCTTCCTCTTCTGACAAGCCTTGGTACGTCGGAGGGATAAGAGCGGGTATTGTCATTTCCAAGGAATGGTCACCAAAGTATTTCAACTTCAACATCTGCATTTCAGACGTAACCTTCTCTTCAAGTACCATCCTCCAAGTTTTCACCATCTCTCAAAAGATTTGCTACAGATAATATTTATATAACCCTAAATTTATTGTGCAGGTACATTTTCCCAAGCGCCATCATTCATTATGGACGCGACTATTTAAACGCAACCGTCACATACATTCACATCATCATTAAATACTCATCACTTAACAATATCACGTAACTTCCACCCAGTCAATGGCCATCATTACTCTGTTTTGAATTTCAAACTTTTAACATACTCTTTCTTAACCAAAGCCACACGTGACTTCGGTTGCGAGGGGGCGATTGCCGAGACATATCCCTCAATCTCACACAAAGTTGAGCTCATCCAGCTCAAATTACCTCCATCCTAGGTTCACGCATTTTTAACATTCTACTTAACATTCCAACCAGCCCCACGAACTACACAAGAAAGTAGTTCGAGCTAAACCTGGAAAATATTACCCAGTCAAAAACACCTGTCTTCCACCAACTCGTCAGTTATTTGATCAACCGCCACTAAATGTATTATTCATAAAATGTGCTCTAGCACGATGGAGAGTTGTAGGAAAAGCCTATATAAAGGAAAAGTTTCAGAAGAGACAAGGACCAGAAAATTGTACAAACTTCTTATTTTACAAGATCAAAGGAATTTCTTTATTTGAGAGATCACTTGTAATAAAGATATCCGTTTCAAATAATAAATATACTTTAAAAAAATCCTCCATACAAGGTGGTGGTTTTTTACCTATTTAGAGGTTTTCCAAGCTAAAAACACATGTTTCCATTTCTTACTTTCCATTAGAATACTGTTACAGGTTCATTGGTATGATAGCTAATTCCTAATCATTTTGGGCTTACGGAATTTGGCCATTACATTTAGCATCGTCTGTAGGAAAGATTGCATTTCTACGATACCCTTAGGCAGTCTTTCATTATAAATTTCAATTATGGTTTCTTCCCGGGGATAGGCCGCATGAACACAACTTGAAATTTCTGTAGATCCGGGATAGCTCACCGAGTTACGAGCGAATCTCCACGCCGAGACAAAAAAATGCGCTGAACTTAAATTGCAATTGACAAAGGATCGCGAGCTCCGAGGGAAAAAGCTCGATGTAGAAAGACAAGCTCGTTTGACAGTCCTCAAACGACACGAAGATCAGATGATGATGATGCAGACAATACTCAAGGCTCTTCAAAATACTCAGTAGGCTCCTCCCGCCAGAGGTCGCGATCAACTTCCCGAGACCTCACGCATTTTAGCAAGGGAAAGATTGAGACCTTGGGGATTCGCCAGTAAAACTATTTCCAGAAATGTACCACAAGGACTACAGCCCTCCATCCATTTAGAGTGAGAAGTCCAATAAGAAGTCAGTCGAGGTCACCTGATTCCTATCCGACAATTGGAAGACCAGCGACCACTACATCAAGTTCCAGCACGAGATCGTTTGAGTAAAGGTACGGGAACTTATCATCCTCTGCCAACACATCCAACGATTCAACCAACATGCCATTACGTCACAAAAGAATACATGGACCAACGTCATTCCGAAAAAGGTCAGGCCATTGCCAATTTTCTTGCAGATTTTCCAGTGGAAGATCCTGAGTGGGAGGAGCTCGATCCTGACCTTGAAGAGGAAAATACAGAAGATCCACCCACCAAAGCATTTGACGAGTGAGTTAAATAGATTACATGGAAAAGGTGGAGACTTCTTACAGATCATTCAGTAGGACTCGCAGGGTCAGGAATTGGAATCGTATTGAATACCCCTTCCAATGACATAATTGATAATCAATCCACTTAGATTTTGAAACTTCCAACAATGTCATCATATACGAAGCTCTTATTCATGGACTTGACCTTGTACTTGAGCACAGCATCCCAAAACTCTCAGTCTATACCGATTAACTACTCATCGCCCACCATTATTCTGAGCAATATAAGAAGAATAACAAGATGATCAAATACAAAACCCTTATTGTAGATAGGATGAGCCAGTTGGCGAAAACAACTCTCGATTATCTTCCTCGAGGTAAAAATAAACATGTCGATTCATTGGCTTATCATACAACAAACGAGTCAGAAGTCGCACCTTCCAAATCAACGATTTCGTCCTCAGAGAAATCCCTCAACACAAAAAATAGCCTCATACCGGGAAACTTGCAGGCAATTGGGAAGGTTCATTCCTTTTCACAGGTCCCTCAGGCCTGAGATCATATTACCTCATAACAGAAATGGAGTTCACATCTCTAATCCTTAGAATACTAGGCAACTGAAACGGTACTATCGTTAAGTCCCTCACTACTCTACTTCAATTTCTCGGTTTTTCCATTTCAAAAGTGAGATTTCCATCTCCATCCAATGTACATCCTTTTCTAATCAATGAAAACTTCCAAGTTTTTTTCCTCCCATATATCTTTCTACTTCATAGACAAAACATTGATTTTAGCATAGGTCATACTAGCTTTCAATTAACCTCTATACTAGTTGAAACAAGAATAACACTTGATTTAACTAACTCTACTAAATCTCTACGATTAAAACAATGTTAATACTAGTTTTCAATCAAAGAACTCTACCAAACATAAGATAAAACAAAGGTAAAACTAGCTTCATCTCATTCAATATGTTTGCGA
The DNA here is from genome assembly GCA_014058105.1 of Kingdonia uniflora. NCBI lineage: Eukaryota > Viridiplantae > Streptophyta > Magnoliopsida > Ranunculales > Circaeasteraceae > Kingdonia > Kingdonia uniflora. Next base: position 4,648,761 of record JACGCM010001129.1, on the reverse strand, counting down.
CATTATACCAGTTGAAAAAGGTAACACTTGATTTAATTGACTCTACTAAATCTTTGCGATTAAAACAAAAGTATACTAGTTTTTAATCAAAGAAGTCTACCAGGCATAAGATAAAGCAAAGGTAAAACTAGCTTTGATCTCATTCAGTATGGCTGCGATATTCTATATTCTGTGATTAAAACAAAGGTCATACTAGCTTTCAATCAAAGAATTCTACCAGACATATGATAAAGCAAAGTTAAAACTAGCTTTCATATCTCAATATGTCTGCAACAGAGTATGTTTATTTTAGGTTACATATACAACCGCTACAATGGATTCTTTTCTGTGGTTGGGAGGTCAGCTATGTTTTCCCTTACAATAGGAGGTCGATCAGCCATAAAATTTCGAGCTTGAGCAGCTACAACAATCCTGCCATGTTCTACCAATTCAGCAGGTCGAGGGCTTAAATTCGTCCCCATAAAGTTTATACAATCTCCTCGGTCTTTATTAACCCTGCAAATACATTCCTTACCTAACAAATAGTCATGCAAGGTATTTCTCTTTAACTCAAGCCTTTTGCCTCCTCTACAAAATAGGCGATCACTGCCCTCAACAATTCTGAGTGCCTTGCATCGGGTACAACAGCCTTAGAAAAATTCCCTCTTGCTCGATGAAGGCGTTCTTCCAACCTCTTATGCCGTACTTTGTGGCTTTCCATTTCCCTGTCTATTCGAGCAGTGAATGCGACATTCTCTTCCAATTTCTTATCAGCTTTCCCTGATTCAGCCTGATTAATCTTCCTCAACTCCGTCACTTGCGTACGAAGTGCCTCAATCTCCCTGTTTAAATCTTCCCCAACCTGAATCTTCTTCAACAATTCATCTTTCTTTCTTATCAGAATCTTCTTCCCTTTGAGAACCTGCTATAACTCTTGTTCCCTGGTAAGAGGAGCGTCCAACTTACGTTGGTACTCCCTTAACCACTCATTTCCTCTTTGCACATGACCTTGAGTTCTATCTATAACCCCTTCCAGCTCTCTGATTCGAGTTGATAAGCTAATTATATCCCCTTGAATACGGGAAACCTTAGCGTTATTTTTATTCTTCCTCGAGTGCTCCCCAACCTTGGTGTTCCTGGCATGCGAATTGGCCAGCGCCAATTCGGTTCTTAATTGAGCCACCCATTCATTCAACTCATCACATTTTTGCTGCACCATCCGAAATTCCATGTCTTTAGCAGAAAAAGCTATAAACAAATGCTCAGCTACAACTTCAGAGGTAGATAGATCATCCCGAGCTTTCCACAGCTCGCTGTCTTCCTTAATCAGTTTCCTCCTCAGTCGATTCAACTCGTTCCTAGTATTTAGTAGATCAGCTTGAGTCTGCTCATGAACGTTATTATTATTGGTCAGTTTACCCCTCAAACCGGCCATAGAACGATTTAACCCTTCCTTCTGAGGTACATTTCCTTAAGTTCCTACAACAAGGTTTACAAGAACATCCTAGCCTATAAAATTATATCTAATAAATAATATCCCACCATTTTAAAACATTTCAAACCGTCATACAAATCGCAGAGTTAAAACATTATACTCTACCTTTTCATTTTCCCTCTCCGGGCGCTCATCATCATCCCCTTGGTTATCTCGTAGTGTTTGCGGAGAGACACAATCCAACCCATCCACAACTTCGGCAGCAACACCTTCCACCTCATCATCGTCCTCTTCCTCAACATAGGTGTCCGCCATAATAGCGTTCACCACATTTTTGGAGTACCCCTTGATCATAAGGTAGCGCTCGAGTCTATCGCACTCGGTTATCACCTCCTCCAAATTTACTTTCGCCGCCGCGTTTAGATTATTGATCTCTACAGCCTGAGAAGCCTTCTAGGCCTTCAGCCATTTTCCCTCCTTGGACAAGCCAGCCTTCAGTCGAGCTACTTTCTTCTCGAGCTTAACTTTTCCCTTCTTCAGCTCAACTTTTTCTACCTTGACCCCAAGGCATATCCCCTTTATTAAACGAGCAGCCTGGAAAAGCAAAAAAATTGACCTTCCTATTAGCTCGAATCATCATACAAAACTCATCACATATTCAAGTCAATATACTTACCATTTTGCTCATCTCCTCCTCGCCATAAGAGCTACGAGCCTCACCCTTTCCTCAACCTCTTTCAGATTATCTTCTATATCAGGTCGATCCTCTACGACCTTCGTCCCCATCAGTGCAGAAGGTTCAACCCTAATCTTCTTTGCCTCTCCTGTGACCTCACCACTTCCTGTGGTTCCAGACGCCGATCCGCGCTTCAGCATCGCCCTCTTAGGAAATGCTTGAGCTATCTTTCTTGACGTAGTCGACTCCTGCGCACCCACGAAGTCCACTCTAGAGGTCTTGGGCAAGCTCTTTCGCCTCTCCTCATCAGTTCCCTTTTTTTTGTTGCTGTCATCGCCTGTCATTAGCCTCATTGATTCAGATTTTTGAACTTTGTCGGATCGGCTGTTAGCACGTTTCTTTCTGCTAATGCCAAGTTCTTCCAGTACAACCTCGAACTCAGAACCTTCTTGGGCAACAATATATAATATCAACTTTTTCCTAGTCGCCTGTGATCGAGGACCTATCATTCACAACATATTATCATCAGCAAATCAACATTTAATTTCAATATATCAATCTTATACATTATACATTGTTATACTCACTTTGTTTTACAGTTCTAAATAGAAGTTCCATGGGTTCTTCGTCACCTCTCTGAAGGCAGTCGCCCTTCACCTATATCACATTATCATTCCATGGTTGACTTGCTGATTTTAGATCGAAGAAGCGAGGCCGAGTTGAGCTTGCACAAAAATATGCCCCTCCACTTAAAGAAAAGTTCTTTACCCTATAGAACTGCAAAACATCCTCAGGAGTTATCCTCCTCTCACTCCCAGCCTCCTCCCAAAGCTTATTCAGAGATTCACAAACATTTATCACCGCCAACATGTTCCTGTTCAACTAAACAGGACATGCACTGATAATGTTTATAAACCCTTTCGTTAGATATCTAAGGGGAAAACTTAACCCATACTCCAACTGAGACAGGCAACATAGAAAGCCTTTCGCTAGGTTTCCCTGGACGTTCCCATCAATGTACTTAATGGAGATCAATTCACCAATACCCCTATCTCATTTTTCCTTCTCCAAATCAGCCAAAAGAGTAAAATGTTCCTCCCCAGATCCTACAATACAACTCCTAAATTGCTTACCAACATATTCTACAAAATTACCCCATCTTCCCCTTATAGAAGCCTTGGCTTTACAAAACTCTTTAAAAACATCAGAACGAGGATGATAAGTTGTCAATCTTTAAGGGAAATATGGAAATTGATCGACCCCTGCTTCTTCCCCACTATCAGACATTACAACATCGGACTCTGCTGATCTACCAGAGGTCGATGCCTCATTAATAGGTGAAGTCTTCATATCAACTATAATATACAAATGAGGGTTTGTTCCTACACAAACATTCCACACGATTGACCTACATACAGGTCCAGGTATCAATCATTATCTTTTAGATATACATCATCCACATACGCATATTTTTCATATATCAAATATCAAACAGATTTTTATAGATTACTATATATGGTAATTTTTAGATTTCCCTAATGCAAAAAATGGTTTTCACAAACAACACATTCAAAATACCACAGATCCTCTACTAACCTTCTATGTCGGAATGCGAGTCTGACGCAGCACCGAATCCTTTCCTCACAACACTGCTGTATAACAACCTTCGTGACTCAATCTCTACAACTCTCTCTCGCTTAGACTTTGGATCACTTTTGCTTAAATCCTCACGAGTTTTTCTGCTACTCTTGCTTTTCTTCTACTTTCCTCTTTCACTGCTCTTCAAGATTTCAGATGTTGAGAAATGTTTGAATGACGAAGATGAATCATTATTTATATTTTTTCTCTCTAACTACTGGAAGTTATTGAGCCTCGCACGAGCCATCCTCGGCTTTAGAACCGAGGCATCCCTTCCACTATCCATGGCAGACGTCTTACACCTTTTTGGTGAAAATGCTTTCCCATCATTACCATTTGCCTTATATTTTAATCTATTTTTATCTCTCTTATCCAAATCTCCCTCTGGCCTCCCAGTACTCATGACGACTCACACTTGCACGAAATCAAATTTTTATAGCTTTTATACAAGGGATAAAATCAAAGGCTGCCTATTTTTTTTTTCTTCTTCTTATAGAAGTACTGATGTCATTTCCAAAGTTTTCAAAATTTCAAAAATATTCAAATCTATTTTTTACAATAGTCACAAACAACATTTGCAACATTAAAGGTTCAGTTCACACTTTGTTCTCATATTCATTTCTTTGCAGATTATTTAAACTCATAATTACATTCATACTGTACCAATTTTCCATTCACTTTATTCACCTCAGATATAATTATACCTAAAGCATCCCTGATGAGCTAGAGAGCCACATCCAATCAAATAACCTACAACGATCCTCACATCTTCAAAATTGTCTCCTCTTCAGCAATCAATCCCACCACCTCTTCTCGATCTGCAGGATCCAATACCAGTCCCTAAAAAAATCTCTCATAGAAAAAACGTGCATACTCAAGTTCCCTGCCCATCGAATCTAATCTTTCAAACTAATACTCCCTCACTAGCAGTTTAACATTATAGTCCAATAGCCTAAAAATCTGCTCCTGCACTTCAGCTATTTTTATCCCCAACCGCCCCTCAACGGCATAACGAGCTCTCTCAGATCGAGTCCAAACCATTTATGTTATTTTCCACCTGAGTAAAGCTCATTTCCCCTATTTTATACAGTTTTTGGGATTGCAAGGGATTCCCCACAATTCGTGACATTATCATTTTCTATCTTAACAGAAAACCCTAGTATCTTAAAAAAAGTTATTTAAACATATCTTTCCCCATCGACCTCAATATTTTTCTTACCTATTATATATCGAGCTTATTCTTTCCAAAATCTTAAAAATTCCCGAACGACCTCCAAGAGTTTGAGTTCCCATCCTAAAAACTTCTAAATTTTTTTCTCTCTACCCCCATAAATCTTATTCACTCAGCTCGAGTATAATTTCTTACACACTTGTCATGTTGCAATACATATTTATTTACAGCTCGATTGCTGTGAATAGATTATAAATTATACTCTCATATATAACATGCCATTCACAATTCATAATTTTTCACTCATTCATAGCTCGATCTCAAGAGTTATTATATACAGATATCAACACAGAGTTTGAGTAAACAAATTTAATTTAGCTCCAATATAAATTACAAGTACTTTACACCTAACAAATCTTCCAGTTACTTTACAGATAACATGTCATTCAAATACTCAAACATCAGGTACTTTACAGATAACAAGTTTTTCAAGTACTTTTACAGATAACAAGTTTTTCAGGCAATCTGAAACATCAAATCCTTCAGTTCATCCGACTTCAGTGATATTTCACCCCAAGAAGCCTCTGATGCAAAATAGGCATTGGAAATCCCTATAGGCCCTTCTTCTTTTATACCGACTTACTTTAACCAGAAACTCGGTTTGGAGGAAGTCTGGGCATGAAAGCAGAGGACTCAGTACATGAACCAACTATTCCAATATAAGATCTTCTCAGAACCAAGAAAAGATGGAGGTGCAGAAGCTGACTTCCATTCTCCATCTACCTCATCCACTACCACCATCGCCTCCTCTATAACCACCACCTCCGCAGTGTTGGTAGAGATGAAGGGATTCCTACCTTAGAAATCAATCATGCACAAGACATCGGCGCAACGACGCAACTGCCCCGCAGTTATACCTACCCCCGCATCTGACTCCTCAACCCTATCTTCTACATGAATACAGAGACAAACCTAACGTTGCTCACCTGTCAAGCGAACATGATGAAATCTCCACATACAGTGAAAATCCATCTCATCTTCATCCGCCTCTCCTTCCATCATACCTTGATACGTCGGTAGAACGGGAACAGGGGTAGGCATTTCCAGAGGCTGATCACCAAAGTATTTCAACTTCAACTTCTACATCTCAGTAGCAATTCTTTTATCAAGAACTATTCTCTGAGTCTTCACCATCGTAAACCTTTCATAAATTCTTAACAGACAAGCATACTTTGCCACAATCCTCGGTACAGGTGCTATTTATATAATCCCATCATTTAATGTACATGTACATTTTCCCAAGTGTTATTATTCAATATAGATGAAGCTCTCCAAATCCCTAACCATCACGTACATTATTATTCCCATCAACATTTAATGCACAAACATCCCCCCATGGACGCGTATTTTCCGTGCAGTTAAATACCATCATTACTTCTTTCAGTTTCAAACTTCAAAACCCAATAAATATATATCTCAAAATTTTTCTCAAACAAAGCCACTCGTGACTTCGGTTGCGAGGGGGAGATTGTTGGGGACTATTCCTCGATCTAACCCTATTCGAGTTATCTCCAGTTCAAACTACCTCCATGTCATGCTCACGCATTCTACACGAGAGTTCAGCAGTCAACATTGCCACCTAGTCCATGAACTGATAAAGAATGTGGGTCGAGCTCAAATAGATAAACCTGAACAAGTCAAATACACTTGTCTCTCAGGAACGCAACAGTTACTCAATCAACTGTCACTAACCACATTGTTCGGAGAACGTGTTTCAACACGATGAAGAACTGCGGAGAAGGCCCATATAAAGAAAAAGTTCCAGAAGAGGCAAAGACCAGAAAATTACAGAAGAAATTACCAGGAAAACTACATTTTCTAGATTTTCTCAAAGCACCAAAACTTCTTAAATACAAGATTCAAGTATTTATAAGTCAGGAGATCACTTGTAATAAGATATCAGCCTCAAGCAATAAAAGTTACCATTACTAAAATCCTCAGCTCGAGGTCGTGGTTTTTTACTTATTCAAAGGTTTTCCACATTAAATCACCTGTGTCATTTCTTACTTTACATTACCTTTGCTATAGGTATCTTGGTGTAAGAGCAAATTCTGAGCCAGTTCGAGTCCCAGAAATAGGCTATTGCACCCTTGGACAATGGAGACCCTTGCATAACCTTTATTCTTTCTCGAGCGCTCTCCAACCTCGACATTTTTGGCGCACGAATTGGTGTGAACCAAATCAGTCTTTAGTTGTGCCACCCTCTCATTCAACTCATCACATTTCCTTTGAGCCAACCAAAACTCTATATCTTTAGCAGGCAAAGCTACAGGCAACTGCTCAACCGCAACTTCAGAGTTATATAGATTACCTCGAGCTCTCTTCACCTCACAATCTTTCTCAACCATCTTCTTCTTCGCTCCAGTTGACTTCTGGTACTCACTGGATCAGCTCGAGTCTGCTCCTGTTCGTTTGTTTTACTGACCATTGGTCCTTCAGACTGGCAACATAATGGCATAACTCTTCCTCTGATGTTTTTAACGTCTGTATACAGTATCGAACCATGTCAGCCTCCCTACTCTTTACCATCAGTGTATTATTTTGGCTTTTGAGTTTTGTAGCCTTTTCCTTCGCCTCTGCGAGCTCTTTTTGCCCCTTACTAATTTTGGCATCCTTCTCCCCGATCTTCCGAGTAAGGTTATCAATAGTTTGAGTTGCCTCAATAAACTTAAAATGTACCTTTACATGTTGGTTTTCCCTATCTTTATTTGCCTCTCTCATTCTATCGAACTCCACTGCAAACTCTTGGTTACATTGGCGTACCTCATCTTCGCTTAAACGAGCTGACTCCATTTTGACCTACACATCACAGAAACGATATATCAAGTTCAATTCAGAATACTCACTCAATATATACATCTTATTTCTAATGAAATTTCTATTTTGTGGCATCTACTGTGTGAAACTACTTATAAACTTAAGGTCAAAGTATGATCTCAGATTGATAAACAAAAACATATACTTCCAATTCCAGGATACACATTCTCAACATTCTAACTTTTTCAACACTTTAATATTATCTATACATTTGAGTACCATTGCCTCTAAACTGTTAACAAGTTTTTGGTCTATCTCTACACTATAATTTTCACTTTGTAGCCCTAAAGTAATGAAGCATACAAGTCAAATATTTATTGTTCTTTTCTAACCTATAACTCAGCTTGCGAAGACAACATGGATGCTGGGGCGTCTTTCTCCTTAGATAGCTCATTCTCTAATTCTTTTATTTTGAGGCACATGTCGTTAAGTTCTTACAAAAGGTTTACAAGCACATCTTAGCCTACAGAACTCTATCCAACAAATAATGTCCCATTAAATTACAACATTTCAAACCTTTCATAATCACACAATCATAGAGTCAACATTCTACTCAACCTTCTCGTTCCCTTCCTCTGGACACTCATTGTCATCCCCATGGTTATCTTAGACCGTTTGGGGAAAGACACCATCTAACCCGTCTACGACTCCAACCACGACATCTTCTGCCTCATCATCTTCTTCCACCTCAACATAGGTGTCCGCCATAATATCATTCACCTCATTCTTGGAGTACCCCATTTTTAGGAGATGGCACCCAAGTCTATCACGCTGGATAATCACCTCCCCCATATTCTTTCCCGCTTCAGCTATCAGTTCGTTGATCTCCACCTCTCAAGAAGCCTTTAAGGCGTCCTGTCACTTCCCCTCCCTAATTAAGTCAGCTTTCAAATGGGCTACCTTCTTCTCGAGCTCAGCCTTCCCCTTCTTGAGCTCGGCTTTCTCCCCCTCCATCCCGAGGCAGATCCCCTTCATCAAGCGTGCAGCCTACAAAAAAAAAACAACATCAACCACATTGGTAGCTCGAATCACCATACAAAATTTATCATATATTCAAACCATTACACTTACCATTTTGCTCATCTCCTCCTCATCATTGTGAGCTGCAAGCCTCACCCTTTCCTTTACCTCTTTCAGCTTATCTTTTATACCAGGTCGATTCGCTGTGACCTTCGCCCCAATCATTTCAGAAGAAGGATCAATCCTTCTTTTCTTCGCCTCTCCCTCGACCTTACCACCCCCCGTGGTACCGGAGGTCGAGCCACGTTTCAACATTATCTTCTTTGGAAATGCCAGAGCCAACTTACTTAACGAAGTAGACTCTGGTACATCTGCAAAATCCACTCCCGAGGCCTTTGGCAAAACTACTCGCCTTTCTCAATCATCTCCTCTTTTGTTGTTGCCACCAACACCTGGTATTAGCCTCGTTATTTAAGACTTTTAAATATTTTTGGACAGGCTGTTATCAACTTTCTTTCTGCTAATACCAAGTTCTTCCAAAACAGCCACGAGCTCAATCCCTTCCTGGGTAACAATATCCAGCAGAGACTCCTTCCTCATTACCTTTGATTTAGGACCTGTCAAAAAACAACTTATTATTACCAATAAAGCAACATAAATTTTAAAATTTTTAATATTATACATTATACATTGTTATACTTACTTTGTTTCACAGTTCTACACAGAAGTTCCATAGGTTCTTCATCATTTCTCTGAAGGCAATCACCCTTTACCCATATTACATTATCAATACATATTGGACATGCTGAATTCAGATCGAAGAAAAGAGGTCAAGTAGCACTAACAAAAAAGTATGCTCCTCCACTTGCAGAATAGTTTTTCACACCGTAAAACTACAAGACATCTTCAGGAGATATCCTCCTCTCAACATCATCCTCCTCCCATAACTTATTCAAAAATTCATAAACATTTATTACCTCGTACATGCTCCCGTTCAACTGAACAGGACATGCCCCAATGAGGTTCATAATCCCTTTCACAAGATTGCTAAGGGGCAGACTCAACTCATACTCCAATTGAGACAGGTAACACAAAATACCCTTTTCCAAGTCTCCCTGGACATTCCCGTAGCAATACTCCAAGGAGATCGATTTGTCTAAACCCCTATCTAATTTTTCCTTCTCCAAATCAGCCATCAAAAAGAAATATTCCTCCTCAGATCCTATAATACAACTTCTAAACTGCCTGCCGGCATATTCTACAAAATTATCCCATCTTCCCCCTTCAGAAGCCTTGGCTTTACAAAACTCTCCAAACATATAAGAATTCAGGGGATAAGATACCAATTTTCTAGGGAAATCTAGAAATTGAACAATTTTTACTTCATCCTCCCTATCAGATACTATGTTCTCGGATGAAGCCGATCGACCAGAGGTCGACGCCTCATTAGTAGGTGAAGTCTCCATATAAACTATTATACTACAGATGAGGTTTGATCCTACACAAAACTCTTCACGTTCGGCCTATATACAGGCCCAGGTATTCTATCATTATCTTTTACATACACATCACTCCCATAAATATATCTTTCATATCTCATTTTTACAAATATATCAAACAAATTTCTTTAGATTACTATAAATAGTAATTTTTAAATTTGAATACTACAAAAAAGGATTTTCATAGGAAGAACATTCACATTGTCACATATCATCTACTAACCTTCTATATCATAATAAGAAAATGACGCAGTGCCAAGTCCTTCCTTCATAACGTTGCTATATAACTACCTTCGTGACTCAGTCTCTGTAGCTCTCTTTCACTTTGATTGTAGATCACTCTCGATTAATCTCTCACCAAGATCTCTGCTATCTTATCCCTTCCCTCGCTCGCTGCTCTTCATTTCTTAGAAGTTGATAAATGTTTGAATGAAAAAGATAAAGCATTATCTATATTTTCTCTCTCTAACTGCTGGTAGTTATTGGACCTCACACGAGCCCTCCTTAGTTTTAGAACTGAGGCATCCCTTCCACAATTAATGTCAGGCGTTTTACACCTTTTCGGTGAAAACACCTGCCCATCATTACCCCCTGTCCTATATTTTAATATATTTTTATCTCTTATTCCCAAATTTCCCTCTGACCTCCCCACACTCATGGTGACTCTGCACACAATCAAACTTTCCCTGCAATATACCAGAGATAAAATCAAAATCTGCCTACTTTTTCTATTTTAGCTTCTTCTACTTATAGAAGTGTTGACGTCATTTCTAAAACCCTCAATATTTCAAAAATATTCAAATTTATTTTTCTCAACAGTCACAAATAACATTACATCTAAAGAGGAGTGGTTCAAACTTCATTCTCATTACGTTTCTTTGACAGTTATTTGAACTAATACAATTCACTCCCTTACATATAATTCTACCTAAAACATCTCTGATATCCTGGGGATCCGCACCTGATCAGTTCGCTTCCAGCAATCCTCACATCTTCCAACTCAATCACTTTTTTAGCAATTTGTCTCACAACCTCCTTTCGAGCTAGGTTTAGATTAGATGGGTAGGGAAATTGAGTATAAATATCACTTCTATGAGGAGTTATCTCAATCAATTCTTGTACATATAATTCTACCTAAAACATCTCTGATATCCTAGGGATCCGCACCTGATCAGTTCGCTTCCAGCAATCCTCACATCTTCCAACTCAATCACTTTTTTAGCAATTTATCTCACAACCTCCTTTCGAGCTAAAGGCTCTACTATCACTTCCCGGAATTACTCCTCATAGAAGTGATATCTATACTCAATTTCCCTACCCATCTAATCAAAACCTTTAAACTGACACTCGGTTACTGGCAAGTCAACATCCTAATCTAACAAGCCAAAAATCTACTCCCGCACTTCAATTATCTTTAACGCCAACCGCCCCTCAGCGATATAACAAATTCTCTTAGATCGAGTCTACACCATTTCTATTTCTTTCACCGGATTAAAGCTCTTTTCTCCCTATTTATTCAGTATTCTAAATCACTTCAAATTTCCCATAATTTGTATTTTTCTTCTAATTTTGTCACAAGAAAAAACCAAAATATCCTGGGCCAAATTTATTTGAACTTATTTATCCATATCGACCTCGATAAATTCAACCTATTCCATCACAAATTATTACCCAATATTTCATAGTGACCTCCTTGAGCTCGAATTCCCAATTCTTGTATATTCAAAATATCTAACAGTTATCTCCATCAATAATTCTAAGTTGTTTAGTTTGAACGCAAATTTTTACACACCTATCATATTACAAGCACATAGTTGTAGCTCGATTGATATAATACACTTGGTATGTTCAATCTTATATAACACATTTCATCCTCTATTAATAAACCATTGAATTGCTCATAGCTCGAGTTCATGAGTTACTCTATATATATATATATACACAGAGTTTGGATAAAACACATTTTATTAAGCTCAAATTTTAGTTATATTCATATTACATATAATAAGTCTTTCAGGTACTTTACAGATAACAAGTCTTTCAGATACTTCAAAATCAGGTACTTTAATGATAACAAGTCTTTCATAATCTTCTAAAGCAAAGCAGGCATTGGAAGCCACCAAATGTCTTTCTTCCTTCACACCATCTTACTCTGACTAGAAATTGGGTTTGAAGGAAGTCTGGACATAAAAGCAGAAAGAGCCAGTGCTTGAACCAACTCTTCAAACATAAGGTCTTCTTAGAGACAAGAAATGATGATGGTGCAGAAGAAAATTTTTATTCTCCGTCTCCCTTCCCCACTACGATCGTCGCCTCCTTTATAACCACCACCATCGGAGAGTTGGCAGAGATGAAGAGGGCCCGACCTTAGAAACCCATCCTACGCAAGATATCGGCAAAACTGCCCTATAGTTACGTTAACCCCCGCATATGTTTCCTTAACCTTATCTTTTGCAAGGATGTAGAGACACCTCTAACGTTGCTCACCTGTCAAGACAACGTAATAAAATCTCCACATACAATAAAAATCTTTTTCAGCTCCAACTACTTCTTCCAATATAGCCTGATACGTCGGTAGAACGGAAATGGGGGTGGGCATCTCCAAGGATTGCTCACCAAAATACCTCACCTTAAACTTCTGTATCTCGGCAGAAACTCTCTCTCCATAAACTATTCTCTGGGTCTTTACCATTAAACAAATAGACTTCTAGGGAATTTTTTAACAAATAACGTACTTTGCCAAGATCCGTGGTACATGTACTATTTATATAATCCTAAAATTTAATGTGCAAGTACGTTTCCCAAGCGTCATCATTCAAAATAGACGAAACTCTTAAAACCCCAAGCGTCACGTACATCAATATTTCCATCGTCATTCAATGCGCAAACATCCCCCCATAAAATATATACATTTTCCATACAGTTAAATCCCTATTATACTTCCTTCATTTTCAAACTTTAAAAACCGTTGTAGCCTCAGTTTCTTTCTCAACTAAAGCCACTTGTGACTTCAGTTATGAGGGGGCGATTGTGGGGACCTATCCCTCGATCTAACCCAATTCAAACTATGTCCACTTCGAACTGCCTCTATATTAGACTCACACATCTCACATGTGACATAAACAGCCAGCATTGACACCTACACTACAAGCTGATGAAAAACGTGGGTCGAGCATAACAGAAAAGTATGAAGAAGTTCATAATACCTCTCTCTCACGAACTCTACAGTTATTCAGTCAACCGCCACTTACCACATTATTCAAAGATCGAGCTTCAACACGATGAGGATTTGCGGGCAAGGCCTATATAAAGGAAAAGATCTACAAGAGACAAGGACCAAAAAAATATACGAGGAATCACCAAGAAAACTATATTTTCTAGATTCTCAAAATATCAAAATTCTTATTTACAAGATTAAGTATTTCTAGTTTGAGAGATCACTTGTAATAAGATGTCAGCCTCAAGCAATAAAAATTACTATTATAAAAACCTTCAACTCGAGGTCGTAGTTTTTTACCTATTCAGAGGTTTTCTAAGCTAAATCCCCTATGTCATTTCTTATCTTACATTAGTTTTTATCATAAGAACATTGGTATAAGAGCTAATTCTGAGCCATTTCAAGCTTACATAATTAGGCCATTACACTCATCACTAAAGGTTTTCCAAGGTACTTTTTAAACACCTTGGGTTCTACTTTACATTCTTCTATCCAATTGATACCTTGATTATGTTTCCCTTATCCTCTTTTGGTAGATCCGCAGAGAAGCAAGAACAACCATTGGCAACGATATGATGATTTTGAAACAAATATGTTGATAGCTGTAATCTTACCAGCTAGCTTCTGCACATCTTTCTTGGTCCTTGGTGAAGGCATGGATATGTGAGCTTGAATTTTTTATGAGTCAGCCTCTATCCCTTTCTTACTAATCAAATTACGAAGAAAATTTCTAGAGTGATCCCCAAATTGACATTTTTCTAGATTGAACTTCATTTTATACATCCATAAAATGTTAAAAATTATTCCAAGGTCTGCGACATGATCGTCTTTCTTTAACATTTTACAGAGCATTGCACACTTTTACGGCCTTCCCCAAGTGATCTCCGAATATACTTGTTACTTGACGTTGATAAGTTGCTCCAGTATTCTTTAACTCGAATGGCATGAATCTGTAATAATAAAGGTCTCCCTCGGTGATGCATGCAGTTTTCTCCTAGTCTTTATCATAGAGGGATATTTGATTATAGTCTGAAATGGCATCCATCATGGAAAGTAGCTCATGCCCTGCGGTTGAGTATAATATTTGATGGATTATTGGAGCATGGAAGCTGTCCTTCGGTATGTATTTGTTAAGATCGGTAAAATCTACAATGATTCAAACTTTCTTAATCTTCTTTGGGACTGCTGCAATGTTTGAAATCCAGTCCGAATACTTGGCTTCTCTAATGAAACCTACTTTGATTAGCTTGTCGACCTTCTTGTTGATTTCATCTCTATGTTGAGGTGATAGCCTCCTTTGCTTCTGTTTGACTACTGTGACTTGGTCCTTCACGCTTAGCTTGTGGTAAGCCAACTTTGGGTTGACTCCTGAAATTTCCTTGAATGTTCATACAAATACATCTTTATTAGTTCAAAGGAACTGTATTAAGACATCTTTATCCTTCTGACCGAGCATGGTACCCCACTCTGCCTTGTTCATTGATTTTAACACACTTTCTAGGTTCGACTGTAGGAAGCTGATCCTTGACGTGATCATCTTTTTATAATTTCTATAAAGAAAATTCTCTTGATGTGTTGACTATGTTCGATACTGTATTCTCATAAGCATGAGCAAGGTTTTGACTTTCTTTGATCTCATAGATTCCTTCATTCCACTTGAAACGAAGTGCTTGGTGGTACGTGGAAGGTACTCTTTTCATATTGTGTAACCAACAATGCCCCATGATACCTAAGTATCAGGACTTTATGTTAATTACATATAATGTAGCATCAAGAGTTGTAGGTCCAACTATTATTAGTAGAACGATTCTTCCCAACCTTTCTTCTTTAAATCCATTGAATCCGCTGAGATCCAGTTCATTTATTTCTACCCTATTTGTAAGTCCCATCTATTCGATGGTACTCTGAAAGAGGACTTTTATAACACTGCCCGTATCCACAATCATTGTGTGCATGAAAAATTTCTTTATCTTCAGTGTGATGACCAGGGCTGAAAGGGCCTACTCTTTGACCTAACCCTATTCGAACTACCTCCATATCAGACTCACGCATTTTTTACATGTGACATAAACAGTCAACATTACCACCTAGCCCACGAACTAATGAAGAACGTGGATTGAGCACTACAGAAAAACATGAACAAGTCAAAGACACTTGCCTCACACGAACTCAATAGTTATTCAGTCAACTACCACTTACCTCAATATTTGGAGAATGTACTTCAGTACGATAATGAGCTGTGGATAAAGCCTATATAAAGGAAAAGTTCCAGAAGATACAGGGACCCAAATAAATATATGAGAAATCACTTAGAAAACCAGATTTTCTATTCTTTAACACACAACTTCTCATTTACAAGATCAAGTATTTCTAGTTCGAGAGATCACTTGTAATAAGATATCAGCCTCAAGCAATAAAAGTTACTATTACTAAAATCATCAGCTCGAGGTCGTGGTTTTTTACCTATTCAAAGGTTTTCCATGTTAAATCACCTATATATCATTTCTTGCTTTAGATTAGTTTTTGTCACAGGTATATTGGTATAAGAGTTAATTTTGAGCCAGCTCGAGTTTTGGAATTAAGCCATTACAAGGGCGTCGTGATGCGGGAATTTTACATGCTCCACATCACAATCCTCAAATGAAATACTTGTTTTGTGAGATAACAGCTTGGCTTATTTCTCCATTACTGTAAGATCATGGCACTATATCAATCTTCTTCTATTGAATCTAGTCAAATTGTTGATCTGATGTATCTTGATTATATGGTTAATGTAAAGGTAATACATGTGCTTTTTTTTAATCTCCTTCAATTTGAATGATGTTGACCTGCTTCTTATAGCTTCCACTTTTGTATCTTTTTAAGTCGATAATGTATTCATGCATTCTTCTGTATTTCAAGATGTACTCTATTAGTCTCTGCACGACATAATATCTGTCAGTATTGTGATGTGTAACCTTATTGTACTTGTAATAAGGTTTTCCTTTAATTGGTTCTTGAGGTTGAGCGTTGGTGAAGAATTTTTCCTTCAACAACATCAGGTAGATTACTTAGAGCTTAACATTTAACTTTGGGAGGATGGGCTTTGGCAGTAAATTTCCCTTTCGGGTCTTACCATTATCTATTTTGGCTCACTTCATATCGCCTTGTTCAACATTGCTTCGATCACTGTTTCTATCTATGTTTGGACCTTTGGTGGTTAAGATGTTTTTAGTACATTTATTTCTTTCAGACATCATTCTTTCCAGATCAATATACCCGTTCACCTTTTCAATCATTTCTTCTAATGTAGCGGGCTTGTTTAAAAAAATATATATCAGTCTTTTGATCTAAGTTATCCACCTTTCTGGCAAGTTCGAGGAACTTCAAGGTAAAAAAATTGAGTTTCTCTCCCTGAGCCTGTTTGAAGCTGATTAGAGAGTACAAATTCTCCTCTCTTTCTTTGCTGTGAGCATAAGTCTTTATAAAGAGTTTTTCCAACTAGTCAAATGTATAGATAGAATTTTTAGGCATAGAGTGGAACCATCAAAGTGGCTCTCCTAGAAGGCTTCTTGCAAACAATCGGCAAAGGATGTGATTCAAGTTTGAATATAATCCCAACGATTCTTGGACCTTCTAGACATGTTCCCCTAGATTGGTAACTTTGTATTTGCAAATCTTCGGAGTATGAAATTCTGCTTAAACTTCCATTTCAAATAACTCTTTTGCAATTAGATTTCCCTGTTATTTGCTCAGCTTGTCTTTGTTGCAGAGAGTTTGGGCTTCTATAAGCTCTTTGATTCGCTGATCCACGCGCTCCTGTGCTACATATTATCATGGCGATAGAACTAATTATTGCACAGGTCTTGGGTTATGATTGCCACTTTCTTTACTCAATCTTTCCCTGACTAGCACCCTGGTTGGAGGTCGTGATTCTTCTTCTTGATGTTTTGAGTGCCGACATCTTCTACAATCTTTATTTTGATCTTCTTATCCCAAATGGACCGAGACTTTTAGTTCCTGTGGATTATTCCTTGGTAGTCTGGTAACCCCTCCACTTGCGGTTCCTCGAGGTCCCAGTTTGTTATGTACTGATATTCTAGAATGTGTTGGTATGGCTTCTTTTTCATGGGGAGTTGGTCCCTATTGATTATATTGCAGGGTTTTCAAGGCAGCCTACAAAGTGATCATATGTTCTTCATGTTGCTTGGATTCTAACTATCGAGCTCTTCTTTACCCCTCTAATTCCTTATTGCGTAACCCTCGATCTTGTATCAGCTAGCACTCTAGATTGTTTAGTTTAATTATTTCAGTATTAAGGTTTACCCTTGATTCTACTAACTGGTCTGGTTCAGTCAACGTGAGTTTTGGTTGCATTGTTGAAGCTTCCCATTTGGTATTCACCATGACTATTATTGATGATATCTGAGTAACTACTGGCCTTAGGAGTTCGTGGTAAGTGTTGATTCCCACAGATGGTGCTAAATGTATGAAACTAAATTAGTAGCTCGAATAGTCTCTTATACCAAATGTACCCGTAGTACAAACAATAGCAAACAAGTAATGAGAATTGACATGAATTAAGCGTGGAAACCTTTGAATATGTAAAAAAAGTGACCTCAGCTCGAGGATTTAGGAGAATAACTTTATTGCTCAGATATTACAAGTTATTAAAGTTGGTACTCTGGAATATTTCTTACGAGTATTTTCTATCTCCAAAATCTTATATATGTTTCCTACCATCCATGCTCTATTCATAGACCTCATCTTTAGATCATGGGCAACATCACATTCTCCTGGATTTAGGAGAAAGAGTGGCAAAGCTTTCAGAGGCTGTTCCTGTAACAGTCAGTTCGTGTGGATAGGTGTCTCTGACTTATTCTTCTTTATTCTTGGAAGGCTTGAGCTACATCAGCTACTAGCTCGTGGGACAGGTGTTAACATCATCAAAGTGTATGTCTTCCAGGCTTTATGTGAGCCTGGCATTTTGGTAGTTCGTTGTTATAGTAGGTTGAGGAACATGTCCTTATAATGAACACTTAAACGCATATCCTAAAACTGGATTAGTTGTACAAACAAATAGATTTAACACCTTGGTAGTAATATCGTATCACCCAACACAAATCCTCAACGTAACTTAAAACCTACAAAGATATCCCGTACAATTGATAATTTTGTTGTATAATAAAATCTCAGAGTATTAATTAAAGAAGCACGTACTTGACACAATTTTAGAATGTTAATTCCCTAAATACATACAAATTAATTATATCACATATGATAACTCTCTTAAACATAGGTTTGTATATCACTTAATAGTAGCAATGAAGAAATATAATAAACATTTCCTGAAGACTTATATTTGGTACCTCAATATCTGAAACTTGAGTCGACTCGAGGAATTTTAAATGAACGATCCCCATCACAGCTAAATATGTTGAGACCTACTAAATAAACATTAAATGCTACACAGAGGCAATAATTGGACAAATTCAATAAAAAAACTTAAGTCAATTTATTCTAAACATAGTCAATTTATGGAAAACAATTTTATGTATCACGTGTGCATACCAGTCTTCAATTATATATTTTCCTTAGTATCCTTTTCATTTCATGCGTATTAAACAAGAGAAGTGGCATGCACTATTTTGAGCCCGAGTTTAAGAATGCACTGAGTTCTCTTCCACATCTAGAACTAAATGACCCAATTGTTTAGGTCAATCTTTCACATTTAATTTGCCTAGTTTGCATCAAATTTATGACTCATTAACAATATAGAATGTGATATTTATGAATATTATTGAGGTACTAATAGTTAAGAAGTGTTACACTTACCTTCTTCAGGAGATCTTAAGACAATTCATATTCCTTGTATGCTTGGTGCGCTCTAGAAATTTCTTATATTTTATGATGCCTAAAAATAGGAATATGATACCTAACAATTTCTTAGAATATGATTCACCATTTTGAGTTCCTTTGCATCTACAATTAGAGGTATGAAATTTGAGAATCTGATTATTGCACTATAACCCCCATTAAACAACTCAAAATACCCATTAATGGAAGCCACATTTTAAATAATAAAATAAGAAATATTGCTTAATCATTAACAAGGACAATGTTTGGGCAAAAATAAAACAATAATAGTCAGGTGTAATTAATGTAGTTTTGTGGTTTTAGACCCAAAGTTAAAAGAAAAATAGGCTTTTAGACCCATGAGATAATTCCCTTTTTATCCAAATTATCTATATCATGGGTTTAAAAGCCAAATGCTTTTATCACTCTGGATCTAAAACCAAACCAATAAAATATAAATATCAACAATAACAAGACTTGAAATTTTAAATATCTAGATCCCCAAAAACTCATAAAACTTATTGTTCAAGAATCCTAGAGGTGAACATCCCAGCCAAAAAGTTTATATTCCACTTTTTAATATCAATCCAAGAGGTATACAACTTGAAAATGTATTTGAGATTCAAAGTCTTAAGGAGATGATGAAGATGAACCTCACAAAAGCCTTCCAAGACCTTTAGATCTTTGAAGGAAATCATGGCTTGAATTGATTCCAAGCAACTTCAATCCTGTCAATCTCATCACCCTCTGTAACTGCACCAATCGCAAAAACAAAAAAGCCCACGAACAAAACCAAAATTAACAATCACCCATTTCATATAAAAAAAAAAACAATGCATAAAATTTTAATTTTATAGAAATCAAACAAGGGAACGGATTAAGGGACACTCATAATTGAAACACTGCATATAACCTAATTCTTAACAACTTGTGGTTCTCATAATAGGTGAGGTGGCAAATATTAAAAAATTGTAATTATTTGGAAATTAGTTGTCAGATAACCACATTTTCTTATTTCAATTGAATTTCTCTCTCCACTGTCGTCTCTATATAGTTTCAAAAACATTCTTTCTCTCTCTTTCTCTTTGTCGGTGAAAAATGAGAAATCAATGATGAAATTGAAACCTCTATCATAAATTGATGTGTTTTACTCATAAATCGAAGAGGGTAGTGACGAAATCAATCTCTTTATTTGTTGTATGGTCTTTATGTCTCTCTCACTCATCGGCTGAAGAAAAAAATGTGATTCAAAACCAATAGTAATGATCAAAGGAATTGTCGATTACCGATTCATTGACGATTTAAAGTACTAGGGTATGTGTCGATTACATGGGTGAAGAATGAAGCTAGAGGACATATGAGAAAAGGGACTTGATTGATTTTGATGATTTGGGAGTGTAATAACTAAATCGCCTTCTTCTCTTTCTCTACTTCTCTCGATCATTTTTGTTAACGTGATAATTTGTGGGTGTTCATTAATTCATTCCATTTTGTCTCAAAGTCCTTAGGATCATGTGTTGTCATTATGGAGTAAATTTCTTCTTTGAAATGGGATAAAACTCGATAAACATGCCCAATTTTCTCAGGGAATTAGTGAGTTATGTGTAGAAACATAGTCTATGCGTGGTGTTTGGGAGGACCTGAAGGTGAAGAAAGGAGTTAGCCAAAAATAAAAATAAAAATACTTAGACGAAATTGTCAATTTTGTTCTAAATCAGCAATATAAAGGTTAAAGGAATATAGGAATTGTAGGATCCGACAATTTAATGCTCCCTTAAATTGTCAATTTTATCAATATCGACAATATATCCAGTATGTATGTACTCTACATATAATTTATTATGATATAAAGGTTAAAGGAATATAGGAATTGTCGGATCCGACAATTTAATGATGTCCTAAATTGTTGATTTTATCATTTTTGACAATACAACTAGTATGTACTCTACAAATAATTTATTATGATATAAAAGTTAAAGGCACATAGGTATTGTTGGATCCGACAATTTAATATTTTCCTAAATTATCAATTTTATCATTTTCGATAATATATTAACTCATCCCTTTTCGGATATCTATTTCAAGGGTTCATCTTTAACAAAGCAATCAAAGTTTTTAATCTTCAATTCAGATTGGTAACATGAACAATAGACGTTATAGTTTTCTCACTCTAATCACAATGTTTACACTTATTCACAGAAATATCATTCTTAGAAGAATAACTCTACTCTAGATGTTGATGTTGGAGGAAGAGTTGAGGTCAAAACAACCCAATATTTATTCCATTAAATCTTAGAATCAAAGATTTCATGAACACCCATTGTAGACTTTCTATAACAAATTGTGGGTTGCCACCCAAAAAACTTATTTCTCTCTCTAAAAGTAATATTCGCTTGGTTCTTCAAAATAGAAAATTATTCTTTAATGAGATAGATGGGGAGACTGAATGAGACTTTAATTTGGAAGAGTCAAAATTGGCATAGTGGGAGAGAGAGATTAACAGTTTCACCTTTGATCTTTGCTTGTATTAGAGAGAGAGAGAAAGTCTTCAATTTATGATTCTCGTTGTCATAAATACTAATATTTGATTATGAGATTTTAAATCTCTAATGGGAGATTAGAGAGAGAGAGTGACAGGAAGGTAAGAGAGATTTGTGGAATCAAATTTAAGCTTCCCAATAATAAAGAAATTGAGACATGTGAAGAGAGAGAAAAAGAGTTATTCCCCTAATCTCATCCATACATTTGGACGATTAAGATTTAGGGTTTGTTCAGTGTTTCATTTTTTAGTGTCTGGGAATCTATTCCCATCAGACAAACGGGTATGAACCAAACATACAGAAAATGGGAATTTTTTTGCAAAAATTTAGTAAAGGATATGCATAAATATGATAATTAAGCATATACAATGTCTTAGAAGATTTGTAGCCTAAGGATTTTAATGTACTACAACAACAACAACAACAAAATAAAATAAAAATTGAAGTGAAGTTTGGCTTTAGCCTTTAAACAAAGCTTGATTGAAGAGGGTAAGAGGGATTGCAAGGATTAAAAGCAGAAGAAAGGGAAATGTACTTCTTCTTTGGTTTCGCGATCGAATTTGTTGATTTGGTATGAGAGTGCGGTTAGGATTCCGACCTATTCTAATTCCTCTTCGTGGTTGAATTATTTGATGTAGTATGAGAATTACATATAAGTCTGAGTACTTTTCAGAAATTTACAGAGAAGACTACTAAGCGGTCAAATGAAACAAAGGGTAAACATGACAATGGTCTTGTCCCAAACACTTTTTGGCCTTGTTAATCACAATTATAATTTTAGACCTACATCTCTCATCGACAGATGCATGTCATGCATCCAACGGCCTCTCATTGATTTCAACTTATGCCATATTTTCCTTTAGAGGAGATTTGATACTTTCAGCCCATGCCCAATATTTTTTAAGGTAAAAAGGGAAGTCATTCATATCAAAAATAAAGGTTGCAGACTAAACAGCTAAGAACCAAACCAAGAGCCTGGGAACAATCTCCAAGGATAAGGGGGAACTTAGCAACATTTAAAAGATGGTATACAAAAAATATCACTAAGGATAAAAGTGGTTAAAAACTGCGGTTCTTCTGTCCAAGTGGTGAGATATGGAGCAATGTAGATGGTCATGGATGCAAGCTTATCTGCAATAGTGTTGCCTTCTCTGGATATATGGGTAACTCTCAGCCCATGCCCGTGAAGTTAAACTATTATTATCTTCCAAGAATCTAAGCAATGGCGGATGTAGGTAGAGCTCAGGGTGGGCAGCCGCCCACCTTGAAAAATTTAGAGCTTTGATTTTACTAGGTATAAAATTTTTAGATACCAGACATTATGTTTGCATCTTCATTTCTGCCCACCCAAAAATTATTTATTACAAAGGGTACCATCACTTGCCTACTCAATAATCAAAAGTTTCAGGGGGGTCATCTTGTAATTGAAGACCTAACATGGGTTTTAACTAAAGAGAAAGACATTTTGCGTCTCTACTATCTAATCTCCTCCAATTAAATTAGTGAAGAGAGGTGAAACCTTCTCCCTCAAATTTTTAAAAAATAGTTCTTTCTCCTCTTCCCAAATCAGTGGTGAATTTTTCTCTTCCTCTCTTCCTCTCTCTCTCTCTCTATATATATATCTCTTTAGAATATAATATTTTGTTTCTCCCCAAATCCTTAATCACATCTTTACTCCATTGTAGAACTTGCATTAGGGAATTTTAGATCACCAAGATAAGCATTAGAGATCATAGTTATCACTTCTGAAGTTCTCAGTATTGATATAGCCCCAGTAAGTCATTTTATCATATCTCAATTTAATTTATTCTTTTATAAATTAGGGATGTTGATGATAATATAATTTTTATGGATGATTTACTTTATTGGGTCATGGTATTTCCAATTTATAGTGTATTGTGGAGAGATTGATTTGTTTGAGTTAAGTGATGATTTAATTTCTTGTAGCAGTTATGCTTAACTTTTATATGTATAAATCCAAGACTCCTTCTCCTTTAGACAATAACCAAGCTGGCAATGTAGTTTCAGCCCCAAACCGAGATCATGCAATTATTATCTTGACAGATCGTCCTATTCAAACAAATGTTAGTTTAAAGTGGGGCCGCATAGAAGTTGACTTGATACCTCCTAGTTTAACAACTCCTTCTCCTTTGGACAATAACGAGTTACCTAACTTACCTCAACCTCCATCGGGTGATGATGACCAAGCTGAGAATGTAGTTTCAAACCCAAAATGAGATTGTATGAATGTTGTTTTGACGAATAATCCTACGAATATTAGCTTGAAATGAGGACGTATATATGTTAACACTTGGAAGCTCTTCCGTCAGATCCTGGTTCACGAACTCCAATTTTAGATTACCATCCCAATGATTGGGATTCTATTCAAAAAAAGTATCTATTGAATGGTCCACGTCAGCCAAAAAATGATAGTTTTCATATGACAGATATTGGTCAACAATTTCATGTAGAGTTGTACAAAGAAGGCCCTAAGTGGTTGGAATACAGTGACCATTCAGATGCCATATTTTGCTTATATTGTGACCTTTTTTCATAAGGTAAAGGACTATAAGGCAGTTGCGACACTTTTGCAAGAAAGATTTTTCAGGTTAGAAAAATAAAAGTAAACTTGAAACTCATGTTGGAGGGAAAAATAGTGCACACAACAAGGCATATATAAAGGCTCAAAATTTGATGAATCCGGATCAGAGCATTATTACAAATTAAGAAAAAGGAGTAAGCAAAGAACGAAAGAAGAATCACATTCGTCTACATGCAACACTTGATTGTATCAAGTTTCTTTTGCGCCAAGGGTCATCTTTTCGAGGACATGATGAATCAAAAGAATCTATCAACCAAGGGCACTTTCTTGAATTGTTACGATATAACACTACATACACAATAAAGAAATAAATGAACATGTTCCTGAGAATGCCCCTGCAAATTGTATAATGATTGCACTTGATATTCAAAATGATCTTGTGAATATCGCTGCGGCAGTAATGACTAAAGCTACTATTCATAATCTCGGAGATGAGTTATTTGCTGTTATGGTGGATGAATCACAGGACATATCAATAAAATAGCAATTGGCAATTGTTTTGAGGTATGTGAATACAAATGGATGTATTATTGAACATTTTATTAGAATTGTTCATGTAATGGAAACTACGGCATTATCATTGAAGGTGCCACTTGAAGGCTTATTGTCTGAACATGGATTAAACTTATCAATGGTTCATGGACAAGGATATGATGGCACAAGCAACATGCAGGGTGAGTATAATGGCCTTAAAGCTATAATATTATGAGAAAATAAATCTGCATTTTCTATTCACTGCTTTGCCCATCAATTTCAATTAATACTTGTTGTTGTTGCAAAGAATCACGCCCAAATGGATTTGTTGTTTAATTTGGTCTCAAAGGTGATGAATATCGTTGGAGCATCTTGCAAGCGGCTCTACCTTCTCCGTAAGAAATATAGTGTTTAAGTTATTAAGAAACTCAAGAAAGGTGAATTTTAAAGTGGAAAAAGTTTAAACTAGGAAACTAACCCCAAACGAGCTGGAGATACTAGTTGGGGCACACATTATGTAACTTTAACTAACTTGATTCTAATGTTCTCTTTTATGCTTGATGCCCTTGAGGTTGTTGAATTAGCCCCTGCACACTCGGATCATAAAGGTGAAGCAAAGGCTTTATTGGGATCGCTCCTAACTTTTAATTTTATCTAGAATATGCATTTGATGAAGAAACCTATAGGTGTCACAAATAACTTATCTCAAGCGTTGAAAAGAAAAGATCAAGATATCGTGAATGTCGTTTCTTTAGTAAAAGTGTACAAGAAAATTTTACAGGATATGAGAGACAATGGGTGGGAAGAATTGCTTGATACCGAAGTAATCACAAATATGAAAAACTATCGTTATAGATATGTTTACACTGTAATAGATCATTAGTTGCGAGAGTTAAGCGATCATTTTAGTGAGGCAAATACAGAGTTGCTTCATGGCTTAACATATTTGAATCCCTCTGATCTAGGAGGATTTGAAGATCAAACCCCTTCAAAAGATACCAACTCGTTCGAGCAAACCTTAGAGTCGTTCGAACGAGTTATGAGAGGAGCGACCTGGAAGTTCCCAGAAGACCAACTTGAGTTGAGATTATTCAAGTTGAGTCTATCCGAGCTGAGTCTATATGACTTGGAGTTCCCAGAAGAGTCTATTCAAGTCGAGTCTATTCGACCTAGAGTTCCCTGAAGATCAACTCGAGCTGAGTCTATTCGACCAATTCGAGTTGAGTTTAGGCAAAAAAAGGCAAAGTCATTCGGACGACATTATAATCGCTTGAACGACCTTGATTTCTAGAAACCCAATTCATGTTGAGGCTTTTATTAGGCTTAATTTGGCCAGTCGTTCGAACGACTATCTTATTCCTTCAATATTTTAGGCATTTCATGGGCATAATGGTCTAAGCTTATAACTAGAAACTTGTAACCCTCATAAAGAGGTAAGGCTAGGCAAGGTGAAATTATCTTAGATCAATCCAAGCTTGCGTAAGAGAGACTTTGAGTTTTAAGACTAATTCAATTGGAATTAAATTACTGAGAAATTGAAGCTCCAAAAGGGAAATTATCCCACCAATTGTTTTTGTTATTCATTTCATTTAGGTCAATCTCAATTCGATTGTGGATGAAGTGGTATAAGTTTTCCAGTAACGATTCTTGGGGGGATTGTGGTTTATGGTCTCTATACGTGACCAACTCAAGTAAACGAAGGAGAACCTAGTAAGTCCATTTGAGATTTACCAAGAACCTAGATTGAAGAAGAAGGCAACTTTGGAGATGGTCAATTCTGAAGATCGACTCGCGAAGTTGGAAACTAAAGTTTTTGACCTAACTACTACTCTAGGGAATTTGGTAGAGCAATTACGTCTCACGCACCTCACGACAGCTTCCACTTTGAAGAAACGGCGAGAGAGTACAAAGAAGAAAGGGGTTGCGGAGGAAGAGATAGATAATGCTAACAATGAGGTAGATAGTAATTCTAATGATGCTGAATCTGTTGAGGAGCAATTGGTTATTGAAAAGTCAATGAATCCTATGTCCAATCTTCGTATTGATTTTAAAATCAAAATTCCAGTATTCGATGGTTCAATCGATGCCAAGAAGTTGTATAATTGGTTAGATAGGTTAGAAACCTATTTTTTTTCCTTACAAATACTCTAATGCTTAAAAAATTTACTTTTTAATATTGAAATTTGTAAGTTATGCATTCACATGGTAGAATTCTTATTAGAAATATCATGAAGTTGGAAGCTTGGGTTAGAAGAACTTCAAAGTGTTGGTGAGAGGGAAATTTATCCGATTGGGTATGAATAAGAGAGATGATTCAAATGGCACAATTTATGCCAAAAGTATGGGAAATTCGCACAAGAGTTCATTAAGGAGCTTTATAACCAAGCGTTAGTTTTGGACATTAATGTAGACGAGTATGAGGTGTTCATGAAGTATATGGGGGGTTTGTCAGAGTCTATTAGAAGAGATTTGAAGCTCTTTACTGTGTCAAATATCGAAGATGCTACCATGAAAGTAATTGATATTGAAGGAAAATAATTGAAGAGTGACAAGAAAGACGATAAGTGCAAGTCGGGTTATAAGTCTAGTTGGAAGAACGAGTACAAAGGGGAATCCAATGGAGAGGGTTCTTCATCCAAGGGGAATTACTATAGTCATTATAAGACAAATGGGCATGTTTCAGATAAATGTTGGAAACTTTACCTGGAGCTTAGGCCAAAAGAGGAGAGGAACAAGAGAGAAAAATGTGTACTAGTCGCAAAGATTGTTAATATTCCAGATTTAGATAAGCCAAACCCTAAACTACTCCTTATGTTGCAGCAACATATGGCTACCGAGGAGACGAGTCAGGAAAAACTTTTTTATGTTAGCATTTAAGTGAAGTAGAGTTTAGTAGAGGCCATCATTCATCTGGGTAGTCAGAATAATTTAATCTCTGAGGCGGTGGTGAAGAAGAAGGGTTTGGCTACTATGACCCATCCTAAGCCGTATGGTTTAGGTTAGATTCAAAAAGACGCAGAGTTGAAGATCATAAAACATTGTACGCTTAAGTTTGCAATTACTGAACAGTTTATTGACAAAGTGACATGTGAGGTGGTTCCTTTAGATGTGTATCAAGTCATGGGTAACTTTTATCTTTGGGACTGAGATGTGATTCTTTACCCTAGAGCTTACAAGTATCGTCTTGTGAAGGAGGGGAATGAATTTCATATAAATGCTTATAAGGAACATGTCACCACCAATAATTTAGTAATGACGACTCAGGCAAAGAGGTTAGTTAATGCGAGTGACAAGTATGTTTTGTTGCTGGTATGACCAGTTCATGAGGGTCTGTCGATTAAGGTGTTATCTGCTTTGGCAATGTCACCTAAGCAACAAGTTGAAATGGAGAAGTTGCAAGAGGAGTATATAGACTTATTTTTAGGCATAGAAGGGATACCGCATAAGAGAGACGTGGAGTATAATATTACCTTGGTGAATAATGAGCCACTACCCAACATTGGGTTGTATTACACTTCTGCAACCGAGTCTGATGAGATTAAGCAACAGGCACAAGAACTCTTAGAACAAGGGGTTATTAATCCGAGTTGCTTACCTTGTGGTTCACCGGAGTTATTGGTACCAAAGAAAGATGGGTCTTAGAGAATGTGTATGGATTATCGGGCGCTGAACAAGATTACTGTGAAGAATCATTATCCACTCTCATGGATTGACGAGCTTTTAGATGAGTTGCATAAGGTTTGGTTATTCACCAAGCTGGATCTTAAGTTAAGTTACCATCAAGTTAGAATCTGTGAAGAAGATACTTGGAAGACGGCTTTCAAGACCAAACAAGGAATCTTTGTGTGGTTGATGATGCCTTTTGGGTTATGCAATGCTCCAATGACATTTATGTGGTTGATGAATGGGGTACTTTGTACTTTTATTAAAGATTACCTGATTGCATATTTAGATGACATCTTAATATATAGTCAAACATGGAAGGAGTACCTCGTGCATATTCGCAAAGTCTTGAAAGCATTGCGATCACAACAACTCTTTCTAAATGGGAAGAAGTTCGAGTTTAGGAAGAAGGAGCAAGTATACTTGGGATTTATTATTGGTGGCAGTGAGCTTAAGGTATATCAAGAGAAGGTCTTAGTCATTGCTGATTGGCCTAGACCCCGTACAGTGACGAAAGTGAGAAGTTTTATGGGTTTTTATCAATGTTTACGGAAGTTTATTCGACATTTTTTACAGATAGCCGCACCGTTACATTTCTTGATAAAGGCTGGTATGAAGTTTGTGTGGGAAGATCACGATAAAAAGACTTTTTAGTTGCTAAAGCGCAAGATTACAGATGTGCCAGTGTCAGCGTTACCCAATTTACAATGGTCCTTTGAGGTTGAAACAAATGTGTTTGACTATGTATTAGGGGAAATTACATGATGGAAGGCCGGTTGCTTACCATTCTAAAATGTTTATAGGGGCAGTACACAACTATCCTACCTATGATAAGAAGTTCTACGCATTATATCAATTAATGAAGTATTGGTGGAGTTTTTAGGAAAGGAGGTTGTGGTACATTATGATCACAAATCTTTACAGTTTTTATCTATGTAGTCCAGGCTACAACAAGCTCACCTTATGAAGTGGATGTCGTACTTACAACAATTCACTTGGATGATCAAGTATAAGAAAGGAGTGGACAACAAAATGGCTGATATGTTATCTCGGCCCCCATTACCAATTATTTCAGCTTTGTTGGTAGCTATGCAAATATAGCCGATTATTTCTTCTTATTAAGTTACAGGGTATGAAAATGATAAGGAGCTCAGTATGATTCACCAGAAGTTACTACAAGGCAAGACATACGAGTATGTATTAAAAGATGGTTTGATTTACAGGGGCAATCTATTATGTATTTCAGAGGGCGGAGATCGTTTATATTGGATTAGAGTGACATTGCTCCTGGGTGGCTGGTCATTTTGGAGTTGAGAAGACTCTGTTAAATTTACAGCGGTATGTCAATTGGTCGAAGATGCAGGTGGATATTACTTGTATGGTTCGTGGTTGCGTGCTATATAACACATCGAAGCCTTCCAATTGTAAGTTAGGATTGTACTTACCATTACTAGTTCCTAGCCAAACTTGGGAGAACATTTCGATAGATTTTATGGGTGGTTTGTCCATGACCAAGTTTAAGAATGACAATTTATTTGTAGTGGTAGATCGATTCAGCAAGATGATTGTTCTTATTCCATGCCAGAAAACGGTCACCGAGGAAGGAGCACTGCGATTATTTTTCAGAGACGTCTTAAGGTATTTTGAGATCCCTTCTTCTATTATTTCTGATAAGGATAGCCACTTTTTAGGGAATTTCTGGAGATCATTATGGGGGATGATGGACACTATATTGAAGAGAAGTACCGCCTTTTATTTTTGCTTCATTTATTACGGGGATTCCATTCTAAGAATTTTAAGACTTCGAATGAGAATTTTCCATATCTTCAATTTGTGTTTTACTAGGCAATTTATAGTTCCACTTTGGAGTCTCCATTTGAAGTTTGTTTGGGGTACTTGCCTCAAAGCCCTTTTGATTTGGCTTTTATTTTTAGGGATAAGACGGTGTCAGGAAAGGAGGAAGATGAACAAGTTAAAGCTCAACATTTTATTGAGAGGATAAACAAGGTCCATGAGGCGATTGAAGTACAATTGAAGAAGACTTAAGTGAAGTATAAGGCTCGATACGACAAATATTGTGTTAAGTGTACTTTTTAAGAGGGCGGCCTAGTTTGGTTGCATTTGGGTAAGGAACGAGTAAAGGGAAAAGGTTAGAAACTCAAGCCTATCCGCAATGGTCCGTTCACTATACTCAAGAAGATTGGTGATAACGCATTTAAATTAGATTTTCCATCGTTCATGAAGATGTATTCGGTGATTAACGTCGAGGATTTGAAGCTGCTTAAGCCGTCTCATTTAGATAAAGACTCTACAATCGAAACTCGCCTACTTTCAGTTGATGACTTATGGATGGAAAGAGAAGATCCATTCTAGGAGGATAGTATTTTAGAGAGGAAATTTCATGCTACAAGACAAGGTAGTATCGAGTCGTTCCGAGTTGGGAAGAAAGGTCAACTACGTAACAAGTCAAAGTGGCATAACAGGGAAATGGGCACCGCCGTATTTCCTCATCTCCAATTCTAGCTTGAGCAGGAGCTCAAGGCTCCTAAATGGGGGAGCCATGATCTAGGAGGATCTTAAGATCGAACCCCTTCAAAAGATGCCAACTCGTTCGAACGAATATTGGAGTCATTCGAACGAGTTATGAGAGGAACAACCTGGAAGTTCCTAGAAGACCAACTTGAGCTAAGTCTATTCAAGTTGAGTCTATACAACCTAGTATTTCTAGAAGTGTCTATTTGAGCTGAGTTTATTCGACTAATTCAAGCTGATTTTGTTTAGGCAAAAATAGGCAAAGTTGTTCGAACGACATTAAAGTCATTCGAACGACCTAGATTTTTAGAAGATCAATTCACGCTAAGGCTTTTCTTAAGCTTAATTTGGCCAGTCGTTCTAATGACCAATGGGTTCGCTCGAACAACTATCATATTCCATCAATATTTTAGGCGCTTCAAGGGAATAATGGTCATAGCTTGTAACTAGAAACTTGTAACCCTCATAAAGGGGTAAGGCTAGGCAAGGTTAAATTATCTTAGATCAATCCAAGTTTTTGTAAGAGAGACTTTGGGTTTTGAGAGTAATTTAATTGAAATCAAATCATTGAGCAATTGAAGCTTCAAAAGAGAAATTCTCCCACCAATTGTATTTATTCTTCATTTCATTTATTCGTTTAGGTTAATCTCAATTCGATTGTGGATTGCCCTCCAATTCATTTTCTGCCTTTGACAAACAGAAGTTACTAAACCTTGTTCGTCTTTATCCGGCTGATTTTTCACGATTCAATCTTAACACGCTTGAGGATGAACTTGACACGTATATAATAGATGTTCAGACTGATAATAGGTATTTTGAAGTGATTGGAATTGCCAACCTTACGAAGAAGATGGTTCAGACTCAATTTTTTTTT
Organism: Kingdonia uniflora; assembly: GCA_014058105.1. Classification (NCBI taxonomy): domain Eukaryota; kingdom Viridiplantae; phylum Streptophyta; class Magnoliopsida; order Ranunculales; family Circaeasteraceae; genus Kingdonia; species Kingdonia uniflora. The sequence continues at coordinate 4,616,789 of JACGCM010001129.1, read as the reverse complement.
TCACCCGTTAGTTTTTTTTGCTCCTAAAATTGGCGTTAATCTTATCGGTTGCTACTGCCAATGTTGAAAGAGTCTTCTCTGCCATGCATATCATGAAGACTACGTTGCATGGTCGAATGAGCGATGAATGGCTGAATGATTGTTTAGTTACATACATTGAGAAAGACATTTTCAAGGAAGTGGAAAATGAGGCAATTATGCAACGGTTCGAGAAGATGAGGCCGCGTCAAGGACCAATATGAGAAATCTAGTATCTTTGATATGATATTATAATAAATATTTTGAAGAAAAGTATTTTTGTACAATTTTGAATTTTTGATATATATATATATTATCATTTTTTGTTACATCATTTTTTTTGACTTGTTGACTTCGACTCGCCCCCACCAAGTAAACCCTATCACCAAGCCAGGGAATTTCCAATTAACGACGACTAATTATCTTTAAATATATATACAAAATTATGAATCCTGCCTGGCTTATAAATTGAAAGAATTTAACTTGATTCCTTCACATCTAAAGAAAAGCCAATATGCGGTTCCAAGTGAACAAATGCTTTCTTGTTGTACTTGCCATTGTGCTACTCTCAACTACTACGGTTTTTGCAGGTATAGAAGGGAGAAGAGGTCTTCGTCCTTTTAATTCGCCACCACCACTACCAGCACGCAATACATAAATACACCAGGGACCCATATTACCAGTACGACCAACATGGTCACCACCACCACCACCAGAATGAACTGTTTACGTTAGTTGCGTAACACCACCATCAGCATGGGGTTACAAATCACCACCACTAGTTCCTGGAAAGGGTCGATCTCCCAAGAAGCCTTGATTATATAATTCAATCCAATGTTAATACATTGATTTGTATTTGATACTTTGATGTATTTATAAACTTTTAGCTAATAATATATCATTGGGATTATTACGTACTATTAATCGTAATATGGTCCAAAACAAGAACATGCATTCTCTGATATGCATTTTTTGTTGACCGTGGTGGTCAAAACCTACGTCCCAAATTTTCATTTTATTGAATTTTACTTAGAGAATTGCCGTCTATTTCAAATATGAAAAGAAGAGCTTCAAGTCCGTGTTAATATTTGGAGATTTTTTTTTCTTTCTCTAGAGACTCAAAATTCAAAATGATCCAGACAACAATATAATACACACCATCATGAAAGCAAAATGAACATATTCCAGCTAGCTTGAGGATGATGTCCAAGGCTATTCAGCCTAGGTAGCTTATATTGGATCCAGGACGGGATAATTTTGCCTATTTTATGCTTAATGTGATCTTGGTTTTGTAGCAAATATACACAGGACTTTGAATCATGTAGCCTTCCGTAGAAAACAGAATAAAAAAAAGACTAGTTTGTTAATGAAACATGGAATGAATCTAATCTGACACCCTAGAAGAGAAGAAAAATCAACCCTAAGACGTTGGCTTAATAAAAACCCGTGATACTCCATTCCCTCTCCACTTAATTAAGAAGCCATGGGGTTCAAAATCAAGAAAACCATCCCCGCGCTTTTCTTCTACTTGTAGTCTTCTTTCCCTCAAGTACCATCGCTTTCCCAGGTAAGAAAACATCCCTAATTCTAGTTTCACTCAATATGATCTGAAATGTTTTGCAAACTCGTAGGTGATATTCATGCTTTTATGTTCATGCTTTCACAAGTATGGTTCTGCAGGAGCTCAGTTAACAGATTACGAGATTACTCACCGCCTCCACCTGGTCCCTGCAGTGCCATGATCGTCTAAAGTCTAGGCATTTGGATATCCAGATATTCTGCCTTTTCTACAAGTGAACGATTAATACGTGTTTATAATAATTTTATGGGGCTGGCGCCTAGTTGATGTATATATTCTTTGATTTTAAATAAAAGTCATATGGATTTTTTTAACTCAATTGATTCCAGTATTTTAATTTTCCACGAAATCATTTAGTATTTGCTGCCTTAAGAACGTTGAAAAATCGCGGATCCCACTTGATAACGACTTTGCTGACCTCAATTTCATTTCTTGGAGATAAAAAAATTACGAGTACCTATTTGTCACCAACTCTAAAGGCTAATTGTTTATATTAAACAATGTATAATGGATTTTTCTTGCACAATCTTTATTTTGGTGATTTTGACTTAAGTCCTGATATTTATATGCATATTAGACGTAAGTTTCTTAGTCCTCAATTTACAGTTTGATCTAGGTCAACTACAATTGACTGCACTTGATCTAGTTCAAATATGGTAGTTGTTTGGCATAAATTGAAATACATTTATGTTCAACATGTGCAAATCATGTGAGATGTTGGTTAAACTTAAAAATTGTTGACACGTGTCATTCATCCGTCGGTTCTAAATCAAACTTAAAAATTGGATCGTCTGATTACTGCACGGTAAGTATCCTGAGGCTGTGGTTTATGATTTGATTTTTTTAAATTTAAATTCAAAAATGGCAAAGTTGTCTTTAATATTTGTTGATTTGGGACAATTGGGTCAACTAAAGTCACTTGTAGTTGACCTGGGTCAAACTACAAATCGAGGATTAAGATTGTTTTTTTGCTAAACAACGGGACTTAAGTCTAAAATATGTATACTATAAACATCGACTTAAGTAAAAAAAAAAAAACTGAAAAAAAGGGTGCTAACAATTATCGGCAATTAACCAAAAAATTACAAGTTAATGCAATCTTCCTCAAATCAGACCCTGAGAACAATAAATTTCCAAATCGATACTTTAGACATGAGTTCCCAGTTTTTCCCCTATTAAAGTTCAGAAGTTACGACAATTAACCACTCTAAAAATTCTAAATTTGTAGATAAGTGGGGTCAGCGGGTACGAGTCGTCACATCAGGCTGAGGAATAGTACTAACTAATCTGAGACGTATGTAATTTATCGGGACACAACTCAAATTTAAATTGTGAAACATCTGTTTATCTGATTCTAATTTTTTTTTACTTTTTTGAAACCTTTGGAGCCTTCTGAAATAGATAAGGTGCATGAAATTGTGATAGAGGCCTTGGTAAGCTTCATTCCTCATTATTTGTGATTCATATCATTTGTCAGAATCATATTTATCATTGATAAGTATAAGTTGTGTTAGTTGTTAACGTTTGTGATATTTATCATTTGTTCTGATATGTTTTATCACTTGTATGAATAAGTTTTGTCATGTCTGTCTTTTATTTTCCTCCTTTATCTTCTTAGAACCTTCAAGCTGAAGCAACACGTGAGTAGCAGAATAGTAGCAGATCAATCAAAACAAATATTGGAATGGCTCTTTGTGAAGGCATGGTTGAGGTATATCTGAAAGTCGTTGTTTTTTACTTAATTTGTATTGTCATTTACAACATAATATATGTTAGTTCAGCAACACCACCGAATAAAGGATCAAAATAGATTATTGAAACATCTTACAAAGACTTTTGGACTAGCTGATAGTACTCCTGATGCAGAAAAGCAATACTCTACACCTGTTTCAATGAATTTGCGAGATATGATTTCGACTAAGACTCCACAACCATTGAAACGAAAGTGAGAAAATGCTAAAAAAAATGATGGGAATAAAGGTTAAAAATATATAGAAAGTGAACGGATATTCAGAGAACATGGCAAACAGATGCACAAATAAAATCTTAAGCTTGAAGAGAGGAATAAAAAGAAGAGAGAAAGGGAAGAAGTTCAATAAAAAAAAGACAAGAAGGTAATGAAGAAGAAGGCTGAGACCAAAAAGGGTCAGACTAAAGAAATTCAAACTGAAGATGAAATTATGAATATCCCCCTGATGTTGTTAATCACCGGGAAACCGAGGAGAGGCCCTAAGGCGAAACCCAAATCAAAAACTAAGGTACATTCCCTTATTAAACAACAAATATCATTTCTTTTGTATAGTATTAGCATCCCTTTGTATTCATCATATCATTTAATCATGTTCCATATATTTTCATAGGATTTATTGGATTGTGTTGGTGGTGTATACCATATAAGTAAAGATAAAGGTTTGGAGGGAGAAAAGTTTGGGAAGGATGTGGAACCCACTAAAGTTAAGAGCGATGGTGGTTTTGAGGCTAAGGAGGCCACTGAAGTTAAAAATAGTGCTTTTGAGGATGAGGGAGACATAGATGAAAATGCAATTGTGAATATGAGTAGTATATCTGGTGATTACGATGGTGACCTTGAGGTTGGTAATCTTTACACAAGTATCATATTTTGATTTTGGCTGGCTGTTAACATTTTTTTGCATCTCTTCTGATCATTTGATTTACTTTACAGATGGCTACGACCCAAAACCAGACCATTGTTGAGGAGGTTTAATATTATTTTGTTTACATCTAGCTTATCATATGTTTGCATCTGGCATATCATTTTTTTGCATATATATTATCATTTGTATATCACTAGTGCTTTCTAAATTATTGTACAAATTGTTGATGTCCAAAACAAAGATCGCATGGCTGCTGTTTCCCAAACAGTTTCCCAAACCCCTGAAGTAGTAGAAAATAAAGATGAAAAGGACGGGGAAGGTACTGCTATCGAGAAAGGTACTATTGAGGAGATATTTGCAATCATTTCTATATTATACTAGTACTACCCGTGGCTCGCCACGACAACAATGTCGACGCGACTTCGGCGCTACATAATTATCTATTATCGCGCATTCTGTGCTAAAAACTCTCAAATTCATTGACGTGGCACTTCCTTCATACTGCTATTTGGTACTACATAATCATCCATGAACGCGCCTTCCCCCTTATTAATGTTTTAAAACCCATTGTGAATATAAATGTCCAAACTGCATCTCTCAAATTCATTGACGCGACACTTCCTTCATCATACTATTTGGCGTTACGTAATCATGGGGATCATTGTAATGCTAGAAGTGACATAGCCTTGTGGTAAATTGGTACCATAAAGAGTTCCTTAAGGGCAGCAAGTATATCTTCTACAAAGACTTCATTAAATAAACACGGTTGCAAAAATGTCATTAAGTAAACACAGTTGCAAAAATATCAATTAGCATATGTATAGCATTAATACATTCATATGCACTCATATTAGTAAACATTAAATTAGATTACTACCATTGTATTGGCCTATTGTCCCTTAGCCACTCATAGTAAAATTTTGAATAGGTTGCTGGTATAATGACCTAATTTTGTGAGCTCGAAGTGGCTTAGAATTTGCTCTTACACCAAAATACCTATGACAAAATCTAATAGAAAATAAGAAATGATGCAGGTGCTTAGCGTGGAAAACCTATGAATAGGTAAAAAAACTATGACCTCAGGTTAAGGATTTTTGTAATAGTGACTTTTATTGCTTGAGGCTGATGATATCTTATTACAAGTGATCTCTAGATTTAGAAATGCTTGATCTTATGAATAAGATGTTCAAAGTATTGAAAATCTTAAAAAATATAGTTTTTTTGGTGATTTCTCATGTATTTTCTGGGCCCTTGTCTCTTATGTAACTTTTTCTTTATATAGGCCTCTTTCACAGTTCTTCATCATGCTGGAGCACTCTCTCCAAACAATGTGGTAGTGGCGGTTGACTGAGCAACTGCTGAGTTCAAGAGAGACAGGTGGCTTTGACTCGTTCAGGTTTTTTTGGTTTTAGCTTGATCCACGTTCTCCATTAGTTCGGGGAGTATATGGCAATGTTGACTGGAGAAGTCATGTGGAAAATGTATGAGTCTGACATGAAGGTAATTCGAGTAGAAGACAACTTGATTTTAGGTAAGATCGAGGGATAAGCCCCTACAATCGCCCCTTCGCAACCGAAGTTACGAATGTGATGGAAGTAATAAATGTGTTTGACTGTATGGGAAATGTGCGCGTTAAGGGGTGATGTACGTGCATTGAATGTTGATGGTAATTTGATGTATGTGGCGATTAGGGTTTGAAGTGTTTCGCCTATATTGAATGGTAACATTTAGGAAAATGTACCTGTACAATAAATGTATGGTTATATAAATAGTACCTGCACCGAGGTTTGTTTGCAAAGTACACTTGTTCTGTACAAAATCTTCTGCAAGTTTCGAAGATGGTGAAGACCCGTAGAATGGTTCTGAAAGAGAGAATTGCGTCTAAAATATAGAGGTTAAATTTAAAGTTTTTTGGGGATCAGTCCTTGGAGGATCCTATACCTGCTCCTGCTCCTCCCACGTACCTAGGACTGTCAAAGAATAAAGCGGTTGAAGCTGAAGAAGAGTTTTACAGTAAATGGAGATTTCACCATATTATCTTAACAGGCGGGCAACGTTGGATTTGTCTCCGCATCCTTGCGGAGGATAAGGTTGGGGAGATAGATGGAGGGATAGGCGTAACTGCGGTACAGTTGCGCTGATCTTTTGTGTCATTCTAGATTCTAAGGTCGGTCCCTCTTCATCTTTACTAACTCTGTGGGGGTAGAGGTTATGGAAGAGGTAATGATAGTAGTGGAGGAGGAAGACAGAGAATAGAAATTCGCTTCTGCACTTCCATCATCACTTTACGCTACGAAGACCTTCAGTTTGAAGAGTTGGTTCAAGCACTAAGTCTCCTGCTTTCATAGTTTCCATTTGAAGTTCGTCTAGACTTTGACCAAACTCATGGAATGGAGGATACTCATGGTTTCCAATCTCTGCTTTGCATCAGGGTAAAAGATCACTGAAGCAGAATGAACTGAAGAATTTGAAGCCTCGGAGTGCCTGAAAAACTAGTTAGCGGTAAAAGTACTTGAAAAAGTTATTATCTGTAAAGTACCTGATGTTGAGTACTTGAAAGACTTGTTATCTGTAAAGTACCTGATGTTGATTACTTGGAAGACTTGTTATCTACAAAGTACCTGATGTTGAGTACTTGAAAGACTTATTATCTGTAAAAACACTTGTAATCGATTTTGAGATGAATAAATTTTGTTATCCAACTTCGTGCTGATATAGAAATAGAATTACTCCAGAAATCGAGCTATGTGGGAGAGCAAAAAATTTGTAGAAGATTTATAATTAAGAATCGATCTCGTAGAGATCATTTTTAGAATATTACATCTTGAACGACCGAGTTCGATCTGGAAGAGTATGGAATAACTGAGCTCGATAGGAAAAGATATGTTCAACTAACTGCTCTTAAGATATTAGGGTTCTGTTACGAGATTCAAGGATAATATCACGTTATGTGGGGAATTGGTAGTAAAAATATATAAATAAAGGTAGAATGAGTTTTGAATCTGGGGAAGAGATAAGAATAGTGCAGACTCGATTCCAAAGAATTCGTTATGCCACTGAAGGACGATTGGCAATAAAGATCGCCAAAGTGCGGGAAAGACTTTTTGAACAATTGGGTTATGATGCTGAATTGTTGGTGAGGGAGTGTCAACTTGAAGGTCTTGATTTAATGGGTAAGAAACTTGAGTGTGCGCGTTTTTTCTATGAAAGGTTTTTTCATGAATTAGTGGTGGATCCTGCAGATCGAGAAGAGGTAGTGGGACTGATTGCTGAGGTTGAGGTCAAATTTGAGGATGCAAGGATCGCAGTAGGTTTAGGTCAGAGAAAAATTTGAGGTTGAGATCGATTGCGTGTAAGAGTGATTCATTATAAGCGTGGTCAGGTCAGAGGGAAATTGGGAAAAGATAAATAAAAATTTAATAAAATATCAGGGAAAGGGTAATTATGGGAAGACATTTTAACCAAAAAGGTGCAAGACGTCTGACATGGATAGTGGAAGGGATGCCTCGATTCCGAAACCGAGGATGGCTCGTGCGAGGCTCAATAACTGCCGACAGTTAGAGAGAAAAAATATAAATGCTGCCTCATCTTTGTCAATCAAACATTTTTCAACTTCTGAAAATTTGAAGAGCAATAAGAGAGGAAGGAAGAAGAGAGGCAAAAATAGCACAAAAACTTTTAGGGATTTAAGCGAAAGGGGCCATCAGTCAAAGCGTGAGAGAGTTACTGAATCTTAATCGTGAAGGTGGTACGGCGCTGCCTCGGATTCTCATTCTGACATAGAAGGTTAGTAGATTATATGTGATGTGTATATGCATTTTTGAAGATCAATTTGTATTGCTAAAAAAAGTGATAAATTACTATTTATAGTAATCTATGAGAATCTGCTCGTTATATGATATATGAAAGATATTTGAATGTGGTTTACGTATATAAAAAGATAACGATAGATACCTGGACCTATGTGTAGGTTGAATCGTGAGGAGTATTGTGTAGGATAAAAATCCTTTCCTATAGTTGATATGAGGAATTCCCCTATAAGTGAGGAATCGACCTCTGGTCGACCGACTGAGTCTGAGATCGGGGTGTTTGGAAGTAAGGAAGAAGTAAGTGTTGATCAATTTCCAGATTTCCCTGGAAGATTAGTATCCTATTCACCTCGCTCGAATGCATTTAAAGATTTTTACAAAGCCAAGGCTTCTCTAGGAGGTATATGGGGTAACTGTATTGATTATGCGGGTAGGGAATTTAGGTGTTGTACTGTAGCAACGGGAGAGGAATATTTTTATTTGCTGGCTGATTTGGATCAGGAGAAAAGGGATAGGGGTATGGAGGAATCGATCTCTTTGGAGTATTTCGATGAGAATGTTTAAAGTAAGCTTTTAGAGGGTTTTCTATGTTACTTGTCCCAGTTGGAGTATGGGTTGAGTATTCCCCTTAGCAGTCTAGCGAAAGGGATCATTAATCTTATCGGTGCATGTCCCGTTCAGATGAATGGGAACATGTAGGAGGTGATAAGTGTTTGTGAAGCTTTGAACATGCGGTGGGAAGGTGAAGGTAGAAGGAGGAAGATATCCTCTAAGGATGTGTTGCAGTTTTATGGTGTAAAAATTATGGTGCAAGCGGATGGGCTTATTTCTATGCTAGCTCAACTTGACTTCGCTTCTTCGATCTAAACTCAGCAGGTCAACCTTGGAATGATAATGTCATACAGGTGAAGGGTGATTTCCTTCAGTGATATGATGAAGAACCCATGGAACTTCTGTTTATAACTGTAAAACAATGTAAGTATAACAATGTATATGCATGAGATTGATAGTTGAACCTGTACGTTGTTCGCTGATGTTGATATTTTATGTATAATAGGTCCTAGATCACAGGTGGCGAGGAAAGAGTCATTATTGGATAAAGTTTCTCTAGAGGAGACAGACCTCGAGGCTGTATTGGAAGATCTTGGCATTAGCGGGAAGAAGCGTGTTAACAGTCGAGTTGAAAAAGTTATTAAATCTCAGTCGACAAGGCTAATGACGAATGCTGACTGCAGCAAAATGAAGGGGACTGATGGGGAAAGGCGAGCAAATTTTCCTAAGTCCCCTAGAGTGGACACAGGATTACCTGAGTTCATTACGTCGGGCAAATTAGCTCAGAGGTTCCCCAAAAGGCAAATGTTGAAGCGTCGTGCTGCTCCTGGGACCTCAGGAAGTGGTGAGGCTGGAGAAAAGGCATAAAAGAGAAGGGTTGAACCTTCTGAAGTATCTGTGGGAAAGGTCGTAGAAGATCGACCTGATGTGGATGATGATTAGAAATTGGTGGAGGAGAAGGCCAGGTTGGCAGCTCTCCAGGAGGAGGAGGAGATGAGAAAAATGGTAGGTTCATATGCTTGAATATATGTTTATGATGGATTTTGTATTATGATTCGAGCTAAACAATAAGGTCAAATTTGCTTTATTTTTTGTAGGCTGTTAGGCTGATAAATGGAATATGCCTCGGGGTCAAGGAGGAGAGAGCTGAGCTGATGAGGAAGAAGGTTGAGCTCGAAAGGAACGTAGCTCGATTGAAGTTTGATTTGAGCAAAGTGGGGAAGTGGTTGGAGGGCCCTGAAGGCTTCCCAAGTAGTAGAGATTAATAAGCTTCAGGCAACGTCAAGAGTTGATTTGGAGGAGGTGGTAGCTGAGCACGACAGGCTCGGGCGTCATCTTATGTCCAAAGGATATTCTGAAGAGGAGGTGGATGCTATTAGGGCCGATAGCTATTTGAAGGAGGAGAATGAAGAGGTCGAAGATGATGCTATTGGGGTTGTTGATGGGCTGGATGGTGTATCTCCTTAGACGGCGAGAAATAACCAAGGGGAGGATAATGAACGCCCAGAGGTAGAAACTGATAAGGTAGGATAGTGTGATGGCACTGTGATTGTATAAATATTATGGAATTATTGTAAATAGATTGGATAAATTTTGGATATAACTTTGTAGGTTAAGTCGCTTTGGCAAACCTTGTTGTAGGAACATAAGGACATACGCCTCCGAATAAAATATTTAGAGATTGAGCTTGCTAAGGAGAGAGAGACCACAGCGTGCCAGTTGTCTTCGCAAGCAGAGCTACAGGTTAGAATAGAGCAAGAAATATTTGATTTGTATGCTTCATTAGTATAGTGATACAAAGTAATAAATAGAGTGTAGAGACAGACCAAAAAGAACGTTACCGATTTAGGGGCAAACGACATTGGAATGGTGCGCATTAAAGATTTTAATTTTTGGCATACTAAAATATATAGAATGTGTACCTTAAACTTGGAAATATATGTTATGGAACATCCATCCAGGATTGTACTTCGACCTTAAATTCAGAAGTAGTTTTATACAGTAGATGTCAAAAAATAGATAACTTGTTAGAAATGAGTCATATGTTAATTGTTCTGAATCGAACTTGATACAATCTATCATTAATGTGCAGGTCGAATTGGAGTCAGCTCGCTTGCACGAAGATGATGTCCACCAATATAACCAAGAATTTATAGAGGAGTTTGATAGGATGAGAGAGGCGAATGAGGATAAAGAAGATCAACATGTAAATGTGCACCTTAAGTTTGTTGAGGCAACATAGACCGTTGTCGACCTAACTCGGCAGATTGAGAAGAAGGATGCCAAAATTGAGGGAAGGCAAAAAGAGCTCGAGAAGCTAAAGAAACATGCAGCGAAACTCAAAAGCCAGAATGATGCACTGATGGTAATGAGTAGGGAGGCTGACCTGGTTTGTTACAGTATATAGGCTCTAGAAAGATCGGAGGATGGCTTAACTCGGTCGGTGGCCAGTTTAAGAAATGATTTGTTTAATGAACAGAATAATTGAGAGCGAATTTGAACTGATCTAGCAAATAGTAGGAGCGAGCTGGGGAAACTGATGATGAAATTAAATGATAAAGAGAGTGAGCTAAAGATAGCTCGAGATGATCTTTCTGCGTGTGAAGTTGTAGCTGATCATTTGACTATAACTTTTTCAGGAAAGGATATGGAATTTTGGATGGTTCAACGAAAATGTAATGAGTTGAATGAAAGGGTGGCACAGCTGAAGGCTGAATTGGCGCAGGTCAACTTGCGTACCAGGAACCCTATGGCTGGAGAGCCCTCGAAGAAGAATAAGAATAAGAATGATGCCAGGCTTCTCTTGTTCCAGGGGATATCGTTAGCTTATTAGCTCGAATAAGGGATTTGGAAGAGGAGGTTGCTCAATTTCAAGGGACTGTGCATAAAGGAGTTGAGCAATTATGGGAGTGTTACATAAAGCTGGACGCTGCTTTTACCACAGAAAAGGGTTAGTGAGTGTTATCCGGTCAAAGGACATTATGATAAAGGACAAAGTGGAGTTATTAAAGAAAATTCCAGATGTGGAAGAACTGAACAGGGAGATTGGTATCCTTCGTGCCCAGGTGGTTGATTTGGAGGCAATTAATCGAGCTGAATCAGCTAAAGCTAATAAAAAAACCTGCAGAGAACATTACTTTTATAGATCGAATAGACAGGGAAATAGAAAGGCAAAAAACCTGGTACAAGAGGTTAGAAGATCGCCTACAAAGGTCAAGGATGATTTTTACTCACTCAGTTGTAACTCAGGCCTCGTATTCAAAATTGCTGGGGGCAGTGATTGCGTATTTTGTAGAAGAAGTAAAAAGACTTGAGTTAGAGAGAGATACCTTGTTTGCCTATATGGCAGAAAAGGGATGCAAGGTTGATATAGATTGAGGAGATTGCATAAGTTCCATAGGGACGGATCTCGGCCCTTGATCTGCTGAATTGATAGAGTAGGGTAGGATTGTTGTGGCTGCTCAAGCTCAAGAATTCATGGCCAGTCGATCTTTTGTTGTAGGGGAAAACGTAGCTGATATCCCAATATCAGAACAAACTCTATTGCAGTAGTTGTATATAAACCTAAAAAGAAATAATATGTTCCGCAGATAAGTTGAGAGATAAAAGTTAGTTTTACCTTTGCTTTATCTTATGTCTGGTTGAGCTCTTCAATTGAAAACTTGTATCACCTTTGTTTAAATCTTGGAGTGAAGTAGAGTCAGTCAAACCAATTGTATTCTTGATTTAACGTATAGAATGTCGCAGACATATTAAAAGAGATGAAAACTAGTTTTATCTTTGCTTTATCTTATGTCTGGTAGAGTCCTTTGATTGAAAACAATTGCTACCTTATCCTAATTGCAGGAAATTTAGTAGAGTCAACCAAACTAAGTATATTCTTTATTTAACTAGTATGATGTCGCAGACATATTGAAAGAGATGAAAGCTAGTTTTACCCTTGCTTTATCTTATGTCTGGAGAGTCCTTTGATTGAAAACAAGTGCTACCTTATTCTAATCGCAGGGGATTTAGTAGAGTCAACCAAACCAAGTGTATTCTTGATTTAACTGGTATGATGTCGCAGACATATTGAAAGAGATAAAAGTTAGTTTTACCTTTGCTTTATCTTTTGTCTGGAGAGTCATTTGATTGAAAACAAGTGCTACAATGTTCTAATCGCAGGAGATTTAGTAGAGTCAGCCAAACCAAGTGTATTCTTGATTTAACTAGTATGAGGTCGATTGAAAGCTAGTATTATCTATGCTTTAATCTATACCTAAGCCAACGGGAATGGGAACTTGCGTACGGGGAACTTCATCTGCGATTGGATGGAGATGGATGGAGAAAAAATTCATTGAATTCCAAAAAATAGATGTACATTGGATGGAGATGGAAATCTCATTTCTGGAATGAAAAGATAAGGAACTAAAATAGAGTAGTGAGATAATTAACGATAATATCGTTTCAGTCGCCTAGTGTTCCAAGGACTCAAAATGTGGACCCCCTCTTCTGAGATGAGGTAATTTGATCCCAGGCCTGAGAGACATGTGATAAGGAATGGACCCTCCAAATTGTCTACAAGTTTTCCAATGTGAGGCTCTTTGCGGTGTTGAGGTATATCTCTCAGGACGAGATCATTGATTTGGAAGGTACGGCTCCTGACAAGCTTATTGTATGACCTGGCCAGCATATGGTGATATCGACTGATATTAGCGACGACGTATTCCCTGGTTTCATCGATCTAATTAAGGTTGCAAGCCAATTCAAACTTATTTTCTTTATCAGTTAGCTCGTAATCTTTAACTGGATGATGGCATTCAGAAAGAATGATGGACTCGGTGTCATAAGCAAGGAGGAATGGAGTGTAGCATGTTGACTAACGTGGAGTGGTGCAATATTCTCATGAGATAAGAGGCAGTTCGCAGAGCCAATTTCTTTTTGTCTGTGAGTAAAGCCATTTCTTGAGTTCATCTACGATGGTTTTGTTGGTAATTTTGGCTTAGCCATTTCCTTGAGGGTAGTAGGGATTGGATGGTGAGTGGATAATATTGTGTTGGTTGAGGAAAGATACGACTTTTTCTCCAACAAATTGGAGCCCGTTATCGATATGAATTAGGTAGGGGTACCCAAAGCGAGTGATGATGTGTTCCAGATAAAAGAGATGACCTCTTCTTCTTTGGTTCGAATGAGTAGAACTGCTTCTACCCATTTTGTAAAATAATCGGTAGCTACAAGGAGGTGGCGACGGTTGCCTGGAGAATTAGGAAATTCGCCGACAAGATCGAGTGCCCACCTTTTGAAAGGCCAAAACACCTTGCTTGCATAGAGTTCGAGCGCAAGGGTGCGTATCATCTGTCCATGCCGTTAACATGTATCACATTTGCGTGAGTATTCTTCTACTTGTTTACGTATGCCGAGCCAGAATACTCCTTATATATAGTTTACGGAGCAAATCTTCTACTTTTAGTTTAGAGAGGCATATGAGGTAAGTCCCCGTGACTGAACGGCGGTATAAGATATTATTTTGATTTATGTGGCGCTTTGAGTTGTCTATCAACTTTCGGCGCTCCTTCGGGTCTGCTGAAAGTGGTCCTTTACATTTGTTATTGATACTGAGATAAACTAAGAAAGGCCTTCACCAATTATCGTCTCCCTCTTTATCGCCCCCAGTGTTGATCGTGCATACAAAAATACGGTCAATATTGGGGGTTGAAATCACTTCGATCTGGAGATATCGAGCTTCTGTGCCAAAGACCTTGGCTAGATATGCCAAGGAATTGGCATGTCTATTTTCACCTCGAGGAAGATAATGGAGAGCTGCTTGTGCAAACTTTCTCATCCTATCTGCAACAAGGGTTGCGTATTCAATCATCTTGCCATTTGTCTTGTATTGCTCAGAGTAATGGTGGACAATGAGTAGTGAATTTGTGTAAACTGAGAGTTTGGGGACACCGAGCTCGAGGGCAAGATCGGGTCTGTGAATGAGAGCTTCGTATTCGATAACATATTTGAGGCCCCAAAATCTAGGCGGATTGACTTCTCAATTCTGTCGTTGGAAGGGGTAATCAATAAGATTCCAATTCCTGACCCTGCAGGTCCCGCTGATCCATCTGTAAGAAGTCTTCATCCCTTTCGTGTAATCCATTCAGCTCGCTCGTCAAATGTTTTGGGGGATGAATCTTTTGAAACTTCCTCTACAAGGTCAGGATCTTTCTCTTCCTACTCGGGATCTTCCACTAGAAAATCCATGAGGAAATCGGCAACGGCCTACCCTTTTTCGGAATGACATTGTTTGAACATGAGATCATATTCTCCCAAACTGATTGACCATTATTGTACTCTCCTTGATTTTTCTTTCTTAGATAGAACTTCCTGTCGTGGGTAGTTCATCATGACTTTGACTGAATGGGATTAAAAGTAATACTTGAGCTTCTGTGAACTATAAACAAGAGTGGGAAGAAGCTTTTTAATTTTAGAGTACCTCATTTCTGCTGGAATGATAGTTTTACTGATGAAGTAGACTGGTTTCTCGATTTTCCCTTCAAGTCGAATGAGAACCAAACTGAGTGAAGTATTTATGACAGCTAGGTAGATAATCAGTTCCTCATTATCTATAGAGGTGCTCTTGATGGGAGACTTCCCCAAATAGGTTTTGAGATCCTAAAAAGTTGTTTCGCATTCTGATGTCCATTGAACCTCTGTATTTGGCTGAACTTATCCTTATTTGATATAACTGTGAAGTATGCCATCTGAGGAGATGGCATGTTGAGGAGAGCCCGAATCTGATCTGGATCGGCCTCAATCCCCTTTTTGCTGATGAGGTGGCCTAGAAATCGACTTGAATGTACTCTAAATTGCCACTTATCTGGATTAAGACGCATCATGCAAGATTGAAGAATGTTGAATATTGTGTTGAGATCTGAAATGTGGTTGATGGATTATGCTCTTGCCCAAGAGATCGTCAATGCAGATTTCCACGACTTTCCCGAGCCGTGCTTTAAAGATAGTAGTAATCAACCGTTGATAAGTTGCACTTGCATTCTTGAGTCTGAAGGGCATGACTTTGTAGCAGTAAAGTCCTCTTTCAGTGATGAAAGTGGTCTTTTCTTGATCTTCTTCAAAGAGTAGAATCTGATTGTATCCTGAATCAGTATCCATCATAGATAGAAGTTCATGACCTGCTGTGGAATTAAAGGATCTGATGAATGTTGGGAAGAGAAAAGCTGTCCTTTGGAGTATGTTTATTGAGATTGATGAAATCGACACAAACTCGGACCTTTTTATTCTTTTTTGGGACAGCGACGATGTTGGATATCCAATCTGGATACTTGGCTTCTCGAATGAATTCTACTTTGATCAATTTCTTGATCTCCATGTTAACTTCATCTTGAAGTCACGGTGAGAGGCACCACTATTTCTGTTTGACTGCCGTTGCGTTGATGTTGACGGCCAATTTATGACATGCCTTGGTCGGATCGACCCCGGGCATCTCTTCGAAAGACCACGGAAAAACGTCTTGATTTTGTCGTAAGAACTGAATGAGAGCGTCTTTTTTGTGTAAAACCAGCTTTATACCAATAAAAGTACCTCGGCCAGGTCTATCAATGTTGATGTATTATGTAGGTTCCTCTATGGAAGGCTGATTATCAGGGTGACCAGCTTACTGTAATTGTTATGCAGCATATCTGTCATAGGTATCTAGAACAATAAAGACGGTGTTTTTACAGGCTCAAGAAAGCTTTTGACTACCCCTGATCTCATAGAGGCCGTCACTGTGTCTGAAGTAGAGTGCTTGATAATAGGTAGAAGCAATTGCTTCTATGTTATGAATCCAACAACGGCCCATAATCCCGAGATAACGGGATTTTATGTTGATTACATAGAAGATTAGGTCGATTGTGGTTGGTCCTGCGGTAATTGGTAATATGATCTTCCCTACTCACTCTTTTTTAGAACCATTGAAACCACTGATATCGGTGTCGCTTTGAATGACTTGATCGGCCAATCCCATTTGGTCGATAGTACTCTGAAAAAGGATCTCAATCCTACTGCCGGTATCGATCATCATTGTGTGCATGACAAATTTCTTCATCTTGAGCATTATGATTAATGCATCATGATGTGGAAACTTGACATGGCTAGTATTACAATCTTCGAATGAGATCCCAAGCCGGCGATTGCTCAACTTAGGTAGAAGTTTAGCTTCTTTGTCTTGAGGTGTGAGATCACAACATTTGGATAGTCTTCTGCACTTGAATCTATTAGATTTGGTGATATGGTTGATCTCGATCATGTTATTGTGGCTTATATGGTAAAGATGCTTCTCATCATCTTGATCCTCGACCTAGATAACTTCAAACTATTTTTTATAGCTGCCATCCTTGTATGATTCAAGGTCGACAATATATTCGAGCATCCGTCCCTCCTTGAAAATGTACTCGAGCAACCTCTGTAAAGCATAGCAATTGAAAATGTACTCGAGCTGGATTTTGGCTGTTGGTCGCCTGGATGTGACTATGATTAAAATGTTGTAGTGGAGTGATAGAATGCCTTCGAATATCGTGGAAAGAATCACTTTCCCACAGATGGCGCCAAATGTAATAGCCTAATTCCGTGAGCTCGAAGTGGCTTGGAATTATCTCTTACACCAAAATACCTGTGACAAAATCTAATAGAAAATAAGAAATGACGAAGGTGTTTAACGTGGAAAACCTATGAATAAGTAAAAAAACCACGACCTCGGGTTGAGGATTTTTGTAATAGTAACTTTTATTGCTTGAGGCTGATGATATCCTATTACAAGTGATCTCTAGATTAAGAAATGTTTAATCTTGTGAATTAGAAGTTTAAAGTATTGTGAATCTTAGAAAATATAGTTTTCTTGGTAATTTCTCATATATTTTCTGGGTCCTTGTCTCTTTTGAAACTTTTTCTTTATTTAGGCCTCTTCTACAGTTCTTCATCTTGCTAGAGCACATTCTCTGAATAATGTGGTTATGGCGGCGGACTGAGTAACTGCTGAGTTCGAGAGAGACAGGTGGCTTTGACTTGTTCAGGTTTTTTTAGTTTAAGCTTGACCCACGTTCTCCATCAGTTCGTAGAGTATGTAGCAATGTTGACTGGAGAAGTCGTGTAGAAAATGCGTGAGTCTGACATGGAGGTAATTCGAACTGGAGACAACTTGATTTTAGGTAAGATCGAAGGATAGGCCTCTACAGCTTGGCTTACATTGATATGTTCTAATGATGTTTGCTTAGTTCAATTTAATGTTGATTTAGTGATTAACTATTATTGGATTCATCTCTATTCTAATCAAGGGTTACATCCATCTTTAATCCTGAATTTGATTGGTTCTAAATAATTATTGAAGTGCTCCTCATCTATTATAAGTCTCTCTCTCACCTAGAACTATTGTATTTTAATCGTTAGGTGTGTTGTATTAAATTTCCCTCATTGTACTCAGATTGTGTCCTTTTTGGTGGTATTTTATGGAAGATTTTGTGCTCTGTTATTTGTCCCCCTCACTCTCGGGGACGTTTTTCCTATTTCTGCAAATGTATTGCAATCATCTTTTTTGTGCATATTTTAATTTTTTGATGGATTTGTATTTGTTTCTTTTTATTAATCATTGTGTTGTATTCTTTCTACTGAATTTCAGGAAAGTAGAGTGACGACTTTCACAAAGATAAAGTTGTAGGACTTGAAGAAAACATGTAGTTGGTATTAATTTTCCATTTGGTTTATATTGTGATACATATCAATGGCTATTCATTTTGTCAGGAATATGGATCCAAGCATGGTTGTACATAAGTGAAAAGTATATACAGGAAACAATTTCTTCACTTAATTTGCTTATTCATCATTGGACTGGGTTCATCCACCCCTTTCCCTTATACTTATTGCTTTTATTTCATCTTTCTTATAATATTTGTAGAACTATATATTTTAGGGGTAATAAAATGTCGATTTGAATTAAAAAATTAGCTTTCAATGACATCAAAATCGATGAAGAATAATATTAGCTTTCAACATCGGATATTGCCATATTTGCGAAGAACTCAATATTATCGTGAGTTTCCATAAATTTTATCATAGACTTTCATTGATGCTAAATTATGATTCAGAGCTGAATTAGCGTCGGCAAAATAGTTTGATGCTAATGGAAATGTTTGATCTTGATGTAAATCTTATGTTAAACGGTTGCCATATATGAAATAAAAAGCACTGTAGAATGGGAGAAAAAATATATAATGGCACATGTAGATTATATTAAATTGAATTAAAAGTGAAACTGCAAGTAGTTGGTTGTATATTGCCGAAAGGCTTCATAATTTTCTAATTCAATTCACTAAGATTTGTATTGATATTTTTGCAGTTAGAAACATAACATTTGTCAGTGTGTAAAGTCGCAGCCAAAGTTCATGGAAACTCATGGATGGTTCATGAATTTATCATGTTGTATGTATCATTTGATAGCCTTTGCTCATCTCAGTCATCTCCCTCCGCACGATATTGCGAAATCGAGGTCAACTATCGAATCAAATTTGCAATTTTAAGAAAAACTGTTCGATATGGCACGGGAGAGCAAGTTAGGCTAAAAGAACAAATGGATTAGTTAGAGAGTTTGAAAAGAGGACACCCTCCATCTTTTCCAATTTCACAATACAAAATAGTTCATGTGAGGTTGTAGTCTATCTCTCTCTCTGCTAACTAGGATTATAACTATTGGGCAGAATGTGGGTGATCATAAAAAAAAAGTGTACGCTCAAATTTTTATTTACTGTGTCCTCTATATTTGCAGGCCAGTCAAGATCAAATTTGTAATCTGTTAAATATTTTATTTAAGAGCATGTATCGTCGAGTCTGCGATATTTTTTTTGGTTATCGATAAATATGTTGAAGTTCCGGATCTTAGTCGTTAAATTCTTTGTGCTTGTATTTAATGTATTTCGAGAAATAGGTCAGACCTATTCTTATCAATTAATGATCTAGAATTAAGCATAAGCAATCAATGGTAAAAACAAGGAATTAAATGACACAAGCAATTGTTCACCCTGTGGAAACTCCTTACTCAGGAGAAAAACTATAGTTCATTGTCGAAGAACATGACAACCAAAAATCTACTAATCAAAAAGAGTTGATATCTGAATTATACTTACAGACTAGATAACCTTGTCTCGTGGTTATCTCTCTTCTTATCCAAACTTCATGCCCTATCTCTTTCGTTCTCGCAACGACTCTCTCTCGTTCCTATAATGACTCTTCTTCATTCTCTCAACGACTCTCCTTGATCTCACAGCAAGGAACACCCTTCTTGAATCACTCTAGAGCAATATGTGGAAGGTAGGATAAACTAACTCAACATCAACCTTAAGGTTTTTAGGTTTTTGATCGATGTCTAATTATCTCTCTGATAAAGGATATTGAGTTCTTTTGAAATAAACTTAAAGAGAAAATAGACAGAAAAGCCAAATAAAATTTTCTTAAATACGAGAATAGTTTTTCCCAAGACTCGTTCGAGCGAGAAGCCCAAATAAGCCTTCAAAAAGATGTAATTAAAAATTCATTTTTTTTCAGAACTGGTTCTAATGAGACCCAAGGTCATATGAACGAGATGCCCAAATAAGTTTTGAAAAATATTAAAGCATTTTTGCCTCCTTTTATCAGAGTTCTACTTACCAACTTATCTTCTTGGTCATTGGATGATAGAAGACTTGTACGACGGTTTTTATTCTGTCACTGTCTTCGACTGAGATAACCACGAGACTCCACATATACAAAATGAGACAAACCAAAACCTTTCAATCACCCCCTATGGTTCATTTTGTGACAAATAAAAAATAAGACCTACATATTACTTTGTAGTATTTCCCAGCTATAAAGATAGTCTAGACCTTAGAAAGACACCACCCCTTACATTAATAGATTCAATCTTTAGACCTCTTCTACGGATGATATCTTCTTACATCTCAACACTCATCAGATAGCTTGTTACTTAATATCTGCACACTCATCAAACTCATTTATAATACATGTGGAAAGAAGAAATTAAAACATTTTTGAACACAGAACCACATAATCAGGAAAGAAATCATAAAAGAATCAAACAAAAAAAACATTAGCATATATCCATTCATTGTGCTTTCCTGTCAGAGATACATATTTCTTCCCATTTTTTGTCATGGAAGAAACAACTAATAACCGTAATCTACTATCTAAAACAAAAAGAGATTAAAACCATTGCACAATTAAATAAACAAAAAATAGCATTAATTATACTTTTAATGTTAGTACATTGACTACTATCCTATGTGCTCTCAGAGCACATCGAGTCTCACAGAGATGAACCAGAGACTAAAAACAAAATAGAGAACATATACGAGACACCCTGTGCTGTCAAGCATCCCTAGAGCCAGAATCAAAATCATACACACTACTCTCCTGTAGCTGACGAATACACATAACCTCTGTCGCCAATACACCCAACAGTGCATCAATATCGCCCAACCAGGTCTTTATCACCCCCATATCTACTGTCAAAGTCTGAAGTATGTTCCCAACATCCTGAAGAGTAAATACCCCGTAAGCCTGAGCAGCTAAGCTAGAAGAACCTCTGTGCTCACTTGGAGGAGCGGGCTCAGATGGTAGTGCAGAATGAAGATGAGATGCACTCTTATGACAGTTAGTAGCATCCAATCATTCTATTTTTGTATCTTCAGGCTCATTAGGAAATATCTTATACCCAGCATCTAGCAGAATATCCATCACAAGGCGAGCAAAAGGTAATAAACTCTTAGTCGCCATTTTGGTGCTGGCATCTATCATCTCTTCAATAATGATGTTCGGGAGATCGATTTCCACATTATTCTTGAAGGCATAGAGAAATACCTTCATCCACTCAGAAAGTTTTTTTTTTTTTTTTGATCTTGGGATGATATTAGTAATAGTAATACTATGTACTAGGCGAGACCCATCATTCAATATCTTGCGAGACACGGTTCCCAATCTAGTATAGAGGTTATGTTGAGTAGTGATGTCAATAACCATCTTATTCAGCTTAGGAAGAATAGAAATCTTAACCTCAGTAAACTCACCCTCAAGAGAATAGGCGGGCCATAGATAAGACGTTACTGCCAAACATACCTAAGATTGCTAATGTGCTGAGAGAAACCCAATATAAAATAAAGTCTGCTCCGATTTATGCTATACTCTGCCCCATCAATAGTGACTGAAAAGTTTGATTATGAAGTGAACGGGTGAACTTAACTTGTAAAAAAGTATAAAACAGTCAAACAATTTGAGGATATACCTTTCCAGTGGGAGTAGGAATCTTGATCCAACCATTTTCTTTGAACTTTGTAAATATACCCGTGTAGCCTGCACTAACTTCAGAGACACTTTTGATATTCACTATTTGTTCCTTCATAATCGGGCGATATTTAAAGCCCTTTTCTGTACCCCAATGCACCGGGTTATCTCCTATTCTATGTCCATCGAGAATGACTGTCGAGTTATAGCGTGGCCATTTGGTTCTGACTCGTGACTTAGGTGCCATATCACACGCAAATGAAAACTCAAAAATCTGTCCGCAGATAAATTCCCAAACAACAATACCAAAACTAGCAATCACAGGTACACAACCTAACCCAATACCAGCAAAAAACAAACCAACTCCAATCCTCAATTTTTTCAACAATCAAACTCTAGTAATTCTGAGAAAATAATCACACTGCTCAAACCAACAAATTAGTAACCATCCAATCACTACCCCTTAATCACAAATTCGCTATCACGATGTTGGAGCACTATACGAGGAACGAAGCATACAGAACCCAAGAATCAAAGAACAAAAACTTGATAAAGAGCAGGATTAAACTTACATAGACAGAAGGTGTAACGATGGAAAATCCTCGAACGAAACTGCCGAGAGCAATTCACCAAAAATTGATTGCCAAAACCTGTTAATCGTACCCCAACTCAAAGGGAAGAGATTGCATGCTCGAACCCTCCCTCAATCAATCACCAAATGAGAAAATACGATAGGAGAATCATAATTGGAGGAAGAGAAAGAGAGAAGAAAATAGTTTAGAGTAAAGGTCATAGAAAGATGCATAAGACATGTGAGAGACGATCAAACCCTAAAGTCGTTCGAACAAAAATATAACTCGTTCGAATGGCACATCAAGTTTTGCCTAAAAATACCACGAATAGATGGAAATAGGGAATTGAAACTCGCCGATATTAACCAAGAAATCATAAACATACCCAGGAGACAAAAGATAAGATACTGGACTATCAAACACATTCCCCTTCAAAACATGTAGAGTCAAATCTATAAGCACAGCGGATACAAAATATAGAGAATATTATTGATATATAAACTAAATAATGCAAAATAAACTCGGTGTGTGTGTGTGTGTAGTCCAATCAAAGTCCTGGCATTTAGACGTATGAAGATCACTATTTTGAAAATATGATTCAACTTAGGCCTCTCATGATTGGTCACTCAAACTCACTGAGAATTTACTAGATATTACTCCGAGGAAATATGAATATGAGTAAACTGAAATTAAAAATTCACAATCTAAGAAAGCGGTGCTATTTTACGAAAAGATCTCAAGGAAGGAAAATCAATTATTTTTGGTGGTGTCAAGTTAAATACCATAAATTCTCCAACTATCATCTCCACTAAACCGATTGTACTAGACTTAGAATCAAATAGGACTTTTAAGGTTGTAGAAAAGGCAAAGGTAGACTAGTTATGAAGTAGATGTTTTACTGGCATTCTGAGGACAAATATAACTACCACCTCTGTTGTTATCGAGACACCTCCTTCCCCCTTCCTCCATTTTTTTTATGTAATATTTCTAGAGATATACTTGATCTTCTAGCACTATTTGAATTTACTCTTTGAAAAAGAAAGTCACACAAAAAATACTAATACACACAACACCCTCCATACTTTATCACTTCCTGTCCTCAAAACAAAAGGTTAAACGGGAATTGGCGTATACAAGGAAATGGCTTATTTTAGGCTCAAAGGGTAGCAAGTGATTTAAGCGATTTGGGTCAAGTATTGAAAGGCCATAGATGGTGCAAAGATCAATGCCTAAAATCATGTCCTAAGCCTTATGCAATTTCTCGTCCTGCCTTGAATCAAGTAAAGAAAATGTTATAGTATTTTAACTTGAATTGGATGTCACCACCATCAATTGATAAATGCATAAAATAATGAGATCATAAACAAAGAGAAATTTTATTGGAATTTTTTTATTTTATAACACTCAAAGCTTGCACAAAAGTTTAGATCCTCACATAACGTTAGGTAACGAAGTCTCTATATTTATCCTCAAGGTTTCTACTTACGACTAGATTCATGGAGAACTGGCTCCAGGGACGAATAAGCTATACCAAGTAGCTTAAGCATTAAATGAATATATTATAAATAAATAAATCCCGAACATGCACATGCATAGCTAAGATAGACTTTGATCAAAAAATGAGGGGAAAAAACAAAAAGAACAAAAGAAAAGACACATACCGGACGTACAAATAGTCAGGATGACAAAATTCCTTCTACACTTCCTTTTCCACAATCTTTCCACTCATCCTTCCCCAAAAGTAATGTCACCCCCTTGAATATTTGTGACATTACTCAGACGAGCAGCATCCCCAGTCATGTGACGAAAGCATCTACTATCTATAAACTACTGGGTATAGTTAAAAGCATTTAGAGTCATTACTACCATATTGTATCATAATTGTGGTAGAAGATCCTTCTTCTAGACCCAAACTGATCTCACTTTCTTTCGTACTTCTATCGTTTAAGTCAAATTCTAGAAACCATTCAAAGACTTTAGGACAACAGAGGAATTAGTAAACGATTGGGCATATGATCGATAGGGTTTCCCTCTTTTCATGTGAAGATCATTCCTACCATGGAATTTAAGAATATATCTACAATAGGGAGCAAGATGACCCTTTCGACCATAAGCCTGGTAATAAAATACATGAAAGACAAAAGGTTTCTTAGTCTGCCTATGAGGAACATTAAGTACACTAGGTTTGGGAGAATATGGAGCTGATGTAGTTTTAACAAAATTAGTAACTTGAGGCGAGGTGGACTTAACATTTTTCTCATCAAATTCTAACCCTCTTTTGTCAGTGCCATTTTTGCTCATACTTAGTATTTTATAAATATTGTTTGCTCCATGATAGAAAACTTTAAGTTTTTGATGTGTAGAGGTCAAATCAAGTTTAAGTTTCGTAATTTTAATTTCAGCCAATTTCACATTCTCCACAGCAATGTGTTTTTCCTTTTCACAAATCTTAAGTTTGACACTAAGAGATTGTTTCTCATTCTTAAGTTTCTCAAACTGAGATAAAAGTTAAGAATATAACTCTTTAAAATTAGGTTCTTCACAATTATGACTTTCATAATAACTGTGATCTTCTCCGTCAGTTTAAGTATAAAAACATCAGTGTGATCACAACTTGAGTTAATAATAGTAATATGAGCTCTCAAATCATTTCTACCTTCTTGAAAGGGATTATCATGTTCATTATGGTCATCATCACTGTTATCCCACGTAACAGTAATGTTCATAGCCTTGTGGTTGTTATTAAAACTCTTAGTGGGACAACTATGAGCATAATGTCAATACTTGTGACACCTATAACATTCAACTTTACCTAGGTCTTGTTCAGAATTAGTCTATTTTCCATAAGACTTAACGTGGTCATGAGGAAGTGGCTTATAATTTATATTTTGCCATTGTTTTTCAAATTGCCAGTTTTTTAAGAGATTTCTAAACTGTTAGCTTATAACCGTAATTTGTGAATCAACGTCCAATTCCTTATTATCGTTAGAGACACATAAGTTGTCAACTTCTCTGGTTCCCTGAGAAGACGAAGAGTTGGAGGATGACTTAAAAGCCACACTATTATTCTTCTTAGAGTTTTCCGTTTCTATCTCGATTTCAAATGTTCATAATTTTCTAACAAGTGTGTCAGGTTTCATGGTTTTGAGGCTTTGAAATTTCTCTATGGCATCACGTCTGGATCTAAAAATCTTAGGAAGAGATCTTAAAATTTTACAAACTATTTAAATATTGGTGTATCCAGCTCCTAAAGGGGAATTGTTGTTAACAATGTCACTCAGTCTGAAATAAAACTCACTGAACGGTTCATCCTCACTCATCCGGATGTTTTCAAAATAAGAGGTGAACATTTGTAGTTTACTATCTTTAACCGCATTATCACCTTCGTGAGTGTGCATTAAAATGTCCTAAGCTTCTTTCGAAGTGGTACACGCGAAGATGTGCATATACTCACTTTGGCTCAATGCATTAAAGATAGCATTAAGACCTTTAGAATTATACCCAGATGTTTCATTTTTCTCCTTAGTCCATTGATTTATAAGTTTAGGAATTTCTTAAGTTGTTGATGGCTCACCCCGCATTACAGTTGGGGGTACCCATCCATCTTCAATGGCAATCCATATATCTCCTCCCATAGATTACAAGAAGGCAATCATTCGAACCTTCCAGAAGAAAAAGTTTGTGCCATCAAAAATGATAGACGATTTATAGGACCTCCAAATTTTTTGAAATCCATTAAATTTAAGCAAACACTTAACAAGATTACCTCTCAAGATATGAAGACAACAATCGATTCTACTCTGGTACCAATTGAAATTTTTTGTACTCGAATTCAATGTATTTCAAGAAATAGGTGAGACCTATTCTTATCAATCATTGATCTAGAATTAAGTAGAAGCAATTAATGGTAAAGATAAAGAATTAAATGACACAAGTAATTGTTTACCCTATGGAAACTCTTTACTCAGAAGAAAAACCACAAGTCGTTGTTGAAGAGCACGCCAACAAAAAATTGACTAATCAAAAGGAGTTGAAATCTAAATTTCACTTACAGACTCGATAATATCATCTCGTAATTATCTTTCTTCTTATCCAAGCTTAACGCCCTATCTCTTTCGCTCTCGCAACGACTCTCCTTCGTTCTCTCAATGACTCTCCTTAATCTCACAGCAAGGAACACCCTTCTTGAATCACTCAAGAACAATATGAAAGAAGTAGGATAAACTAACTCAACATCAACCTCAAGGTTTTTAGATTTTTGATCGTTGTCTAGGATTGGTAATGGGGCAGATTTAGGGTAGAGGAGCTATTCCCATCCCCATCCTTGCCCCGATACCCGTTTAGGTTAAACGGGGATCCCCGAATCCTCCCCACCTTATAAAACCTATTCCAAGACCTGCCCTATCCCCGCCCCATTTATTCTTCAAGAGATAACAAGAATTCTGCAATGACGACGAGTTGCCTACAACAACGACGAGCTGCCGTTCATCTCTTCCGGACCACTAAACATAACCAAAAACAGAAAAATTCCAGATTGTGGGGATTGGGCTCTGAATGTGACCAATTTTTTAGGGATTCAAGGCAAGGAAGAATGGATCACATGAAGGATATAATATGTAATGAGAGGCAAAACTAAAACCAAATCTTTTCCTCAAACTGAGACGAGGATTAAATTAGGTGGTCTATAAGCAAAGTGTTTTTAATTGAGGTTTATCTTCCTTGGCAAGAGACTCAAATAATAAATTGTTTCCTTGGTCGACGGGAGCACTCAGTCAGCCTAGGAGGCATTGCCAACAGACCATCTCTACTAAACAATTATCAAACCAGAGATACCCACAAGCACAAAACTGATTCCACACAACTTCACCATTTTTTTATCCCCTCTTCTTTATATTTCCCATTTGTTTAAACTCTCCAAGCATTGTAAACAAATGATCATTCCAAACCACTTGTGCATGATCACCTAACAACCTCCAAAAAATACTCTATGTTTCATCTCAACCTTCAAACACTAACAAAATTCACCAAGACATCATACATCTACTCTAATGCAAAATCAAAATATACCCACCTCAAATTATGCAAAATCAAGCATACCAACACAATATTTTTCAAGCAAAAATCCACCCAAACAGTTGGTCTCCAATGTCCCCCACAAAACCTTCTCTTTTTCTCTATCTGTAGAGAAGTTATTCTAATGTCTGAAGAATTGGTGAGAAGAATTGTTCATTGCAATTTCACTCTTTCATTTTGATTCGATCGTGAATCGTCTCGTTAAGTTTTGATTGGGGAGAGATAGGTTGAGACTTGAGAGTTATTAGGGTTATGTTTATTTCATAATTCTTATATATATATATATATCAATGGTATAATTGTAAATATATTAAAAGGTATTATATGGGGCAGGATGGGGCGGATAACGGATTTTTTTTATCATACCCAAATCTGCCCCGATCCCCGACGGATTTATACAAGGTTAGCCCATACCCACTCCCATACCCGATATAGTCATCCCAAATCCTCTTCAAATGGGGCGGGGCGGGGTGGATCCCCGATGGGGTGGAGCAAATTGTCATCCTTATCGATATTTAATTATCTCTTTGATAAAGGTTATTGATCTCTTTCGAAATAAACTTGGAGAAAAAAGATATAAAAAAAAAACCAAACAAAGTTTGCTTAAATATTAAAACAATTTTTTCCGAGACTTGTTCGAACGAGACCCAAGGTCATTTGAACGAGATGCCCAAATAAGCATTCAAAAAGATGTAGTAAGATTTTTTTTTTTCAGAACTCGTTCGAACGAGACCCAAGGTCGTTCGAACGAGACCCAAGGTCGTTCGAACGAGATGCCTAAATAACTTTTGAAAACTATTAAAACATTTTTAGCTCCCTTTTATCAGAGTTCTACTTACCAACTTACCTTCTTGGTCGTTGGTTGATAGAAGAGTTGTATGATAGTTTTCATTCTGCCGCTGTCTTCGACTGAGATAACCATGAGACTCCACATACACAAAATGAGACAAACCATCGTAAAAGTCTTCTATCAACCTAATGGGACTCAAACTGGTATCATAGTTTTCATTCTGCCACTGGCATCATTCCTAATGGGTCTCAAACTAGTATCATGATGCTAGGAATAAAACACAATGATGGCTCTGAGAGGAGAATGGCAATAATAATATCAGTACCATGTTGGGAATTTTAGTTTGTACTTTATAAGTAAAATTGTATACAATTCATGTTTGTAATCTATAATACTAAAGAAATAGCTATGCCATGAGAATCAATCTCAGTTGTTGATCACCCTACCCTATACATGTTGAGGAAAATATATAGATTAGTTTATAACACAGCCGTTAGATCATGAGGATTATTTTGTTTATTCCCGCAATTTATTTATTACTAAAATGCCCCCATTTCGTATATACCAAATCCATGAAAAATAGGCATCTCAATCGTAATTACTTGATGAAATAATGAGTATTTTTGGAAGTCCAGCCCACCACTTTTCGTATATACGAAATCATGGGTATTTTGGGAAGTCTAACTACAAATTAAGGGGTATTTATGTAAATCTTTCGCAGACATTTCGTCTAAGCCAAACCTCAATTCTTTCTCTTCCAAACCTATCAAACTCCTCTATTCCAAACCCAAACAAAACCACTTCTGTGTAAGGAAGAAAGCTTGATGTTATTAACCAGCAAGCAAAAGCAAAGTGTAAGATCGTCTAAAGTATTAACATCCATACTTAATCACTGAGACCAACATTTATCTCTTGCCAAAATATCCTAAAACAAAACGAGATGGTGCATAGGTCCTTTCCAACATCTTTCCCAAAGGTAATCCCTCTCTCTATCTCTCTAGATTCTATCTTTGTGTGTTCGATCTATCGTAACAGACCCTATTTAAGTCCCAATTTGATGTCTTTCGATCAATCTTTTTTGTGTTGATTCATTGATTATGTGTTTTGATGAAAAAGAGTTGAAGATTGTGATGTTTTTTTATGGAAATTGAGATGGGTTTCTATTGGTGGTTGCTGTTTTTGCCTCTCTTTTTTTCTTTACAATTTTTTTGGGAACTATTTCTTATGCTTGGTTGGAGAACTATAGTGGTGAGTAACGTTCAAATCTATTCTATGGCACTCATATATTAAGAGATTATTTGGTACAAATATATTTTTTTCCAGATGATTTTGAAAGACGAAACTCATTGTGGATTGATTGCATGTTTTTCATGATGAAAAACTTGATGGACATGAGCATGGAGTGGGAATTGGAGTCCCAACCCCTTGGATTCTTGCTTATTTAAGCACATGTTTGGCCTCTCTTCACTTCATCTCATGATTCTCATATCTTTTATCTCAATTCAAATTTCATCTCGAAGATGTTGTGCTAAGTTTCTGAGTGGATTTGCCTGGCTTGCGGGAATGACAGTGGTCATCGCTGTGTTATCTGAGATATTGTGGGTACAATTGAGGATGTATCATAAACTTGGGGATTGTCTGCTAGCTTCATTGGTATAATTTTGTTACCCATTGTTGGAAACGATGTTGAACATGTCAGGGCTGTCATATTTGCTTTTTAGAACAAATTGGGACGCTAAATACGTTAAGCCCTTTTTACTGCTAATTTTATTCATGATTTACTATATTTGTAAACTAAATTTACTCTGAACATATTTCAGGATATCTCTATAGGTGTTGCTTTGGGTTCAACAACTCAAATCACTATGATCTTTGCATGTTTTTATGTATAGAGTAATGGGGTTGTTAGTTGTTAGTTGTTACTTGTTAGTAAAATAGTGATTTTATTTTTGTTTTTTATTTTTAAAATTTATGTACTTTTACTTTCATGTACATGTGAAATTCAATCATGGGTATCGTGTTTTTGGTGTATTTGATGTTTTTTTACACTATTTTATGTGTTTGGGTGTTTGAATATAATGATTAATAGGTGTTTTGTATAGTAATCTAGTAATAGTTGATGTATTGTTATTGGGGATTTGTAAAAAATATGATTAATTTTGTGATTAAGTAATAGCTTGTGTATAATAATCCATTATCCTATTAGGCTATTAAGATGTCAATGACCCAAATTGAAAATAATTTAAATTTTTCATTTTTGATATTGGGGTTATGTGTTGTTAGTAAGTTGTAAAATGTTTTTTTATTATACCCTTTTTTGGGTGTGTCTTTGTGTTGGTTTGTTGGGGGTCGCGAGATTCCTTCTCCCTTCTTTGTTTACTAATTAATGGAGATCAATAAGAGAATTGGTTATGGGCAGATATAAAAACTAAGAATATAATTTCGATTTTGTTGGTTTTAATATTGTGAGTGGTAGTGATGATTAGATCGAGGTTATGGCTTATTATGGCTGGTGCTAGAAGTACTAGGTTCAAAAAATGAGTTTAGCCTATTAGGTCCTCTATATCTCTGCAAATCTTTATAAAATAGGGATTATATTAAGCAGCACAATCCCCCTTTTATGCTCTCTTTTGCTATCTGTAGTGATAACCAGTCTCATACTCCGAGTTTTGTATTATTTTGTTATTAAACTCTATAAAGTATGAGGAGTTGAAAGAGCCTAGTAGTAGTTTATAAAGTTTTTTGAGGTGAGTGGTCGGTAGTTTATTTTATTTAAAGATTTGTAGAGCATTGTTTCCACTTAAGGAAATCAGATTTATTATAACAAGTTTTTCTTTTATAATAATATTATGGTTTAGACCGTACTAAATCAAATCTTACTGAGAGAAGAAAGGGAACTTCAATCATGTGTTGTTGATGAATGGTGATTTACTCTTTGGTGTCTGTAACTGCTTTATTCCTATATATTAAGTGATTCACTTTTGGAAAATCCTTTTGATTTATGTTTGAATGGTAGGATTCAACTCGTATCCCACATGCAATAATTTCTTATTTAATTAAGGAAAATTCCAAATTCTGTAACGCATCCATTAAAATTAGTTTTAGTTTGTGAATGATATCTATCAGTATCGTATCTCTACACCTAGACAAAAAATATATACCTTTTATTTTGGTATGAATAAAATTTTGTGAACTTGCAAGAATGGCTTACAATTGCGCTTCATTACTACAATTAAGTTTATTTACTTTGTATAATTGGCTTAAAGGTTCTCTATTCATCTCTCTCTAATTCTCTATCTATGTTCGTCTATGTAGAATTACTTACAAGGAGAATTTGTGATAAATTATCAATTGTTACAAAATGGTGGAGGGTGGTGTGATCCACAAAGCTGGCAAAACAGAATTCTCTTATTGCTTTCGTCTGTCACGTTCAAATCCTTATATTTTGTAGCTTGCATTATCCGATGGAATTTGAGGGTTACTCTTTGGCTATGACACAGGTATCTACTTCTCTTTACTTTTACGTTATTAATATAATCTAATCATTATTACCATATTTTAGTCCAAATATGTTTCATGTGGTTTCTGATTGAATCCTTTTTATTGCTTACGATCAATTATCTAATCCCTTAGGGTTTATGCTTTCTTTTTCAAACTTGGTGTAGTTATATCATCTCAACTGCTTCACCATATCAATTGTTAGGACTATTTTCGGATCATAACGGAAATGGGGGCGGTCGAAATTTTTTTCGGATCTGTAAAATCTGTTTTGATCCAATCGATCTGATTTTTTTTGAAATTGTAAAAATGGATCCGAATCCAAAAAATTTGGAATTCATAACATTTCGGAAAAAATTCATTAAATTCTGATAAAATAAAAAAGACTTGGTCCAAAATCATAAAGAAAATGTTTTAACCTTGAATAAATGTCAATTCTAAAACTAACTTTTTCATAATCTAATCTAAACCCCCTTGAGCAACTTGTATGCATGGGAAATGAAGTTTATCAATATCTTCAATACAGTGTCACAACGTACCACACGATTAAGTTTATTAACATTTTTCTTCAATACATTGCACTATGACTTCATCAAAGGTGATAATGGACAACGTACTACAAGACTAAGTCATAGTTTAATTACAATGCAAGCCTTAAATTAACATAGTACATCTTCAATACACTAGACAATTTTTTTTGATTAAATCGGAATATTGTTCGGATTAAACTGGATCGAATGGTATTAAAAAAAAATTGGATCGGATCTTGTTCGAAAAAATCAGATCGGAAATTTCGGAATAGCTATCCGATTCTGATCCAAATTTTTTTGAAAAAATCAGAAATCGGAACTGTAAAATAGGGTTCCGAAATTGGAAAAATCATATCGGATTTCAAAAAAAATTGGAAGTTCGGACAAAAGTTGCGACCCTATCTATTGCCAAAACATATATTGGGCCTAAACTTAATTATGCTTTAATTGTTAATATAACCCGGAATAAAATAGTTTCTTACTGCACCTTGAATTAAACTCATTTGGTTAAAACCATCAAGGGAAGTATAGTCACAAATTGTCACTATTATCGACTAGAATCGTTTAAGATGCACTTAGTCTTAAATTTATGTGATTGACAACAAACACACATATTCAAATGGAACTTGGCCGATCACATTGTTGTTATCTGTAGGAGTTATCTCTGTTGCGCTTCTTTACATTTGGGATGACTTCCAAAAAGTTGATAGGAGCACTCCCCTGTAGGATAGCTATGTAACGATTAATTAATTTAATTTTGTTTAACAAGGGATCCTCATATTTTAATTTACTATGTTTGGCAGGAAACCATTGTTAGTATGGTTGTGGTTGGAGCTATAGTTGGTGCTGCAATAGGTGGTTGGATGAACGACAGTTGGGGAAGACGTATATCAATTTTGATTGCTGATGTCTTATTCGCAATCGGTGTAATAGTCGTGGGTATCGCTCCATCGCCTGCTTTTATTATTCTTGGAAGGGTATTTGTGGATCTTGGAGTTGGAATGGCTTTTATAACGGCACCTCTTTATATATCTGAAGCTTCTCCTACAAAAATAAGGGGAGCTCTTGTTAGCTTGAACAGTTTATTAATTACAGGAGGGCAATTTATAGCATACCTTATCAATCTAGCATTCGCCCATGTACGCATATATAAAGCACCTAGACTTGTATGCTTCAATTCCTTTGTGATAGAATGAGATAGTATCTCTATTTGAATATAACATGTAGACTTTGTTGCAGGCAAGCGGAACCTGGTGTTGAATGCTTGGAGTTGTAGCAGTGCCCGCTATCATTGAGTTTATCTTAATGATGTTTCTCCCCAAGTCTCCCCGTTGGCACTACCGAAAGATTAGTATTTAGGCATCATTTTCCCCTCAACATTCCCCCTTTTTATTTCTCTTATTGGGGTGCCTTGTTTTGTACACATAGTGTACCATTTGCTTTTGTTCTTTCTATCTTGCAGCATATCTTTCTTACCAGTTTTTTGTTTAACCAGGATAGGAAAGAGGAAGCTGCAGCAATCGTGAAGAAACCATACCCATCTCATGAGATAGAGGCAGAGGTGGAAGCTTTAAGGTTATCGGTTAAGGCAGAAATAGCCGAGGAAGGATCCATTGGAGCAGGAAACATCTTCACTAAAATCAACAACGCATGGTGCAACACCGTAGTTCATTGAGGGCTCGCCGCAGGGATAGGCTGTCAAGTTGGTCAACAATTTGTGGGAATCAACACTGTAATGTACTATAGTCCCACAATACTTCAGTTAGCTAGATATGCTTCAAATAGTGTGGCCCTGGCAATTTCTCTCATTACTTCTGGACTTAATGCCTTTAGTTCCATTATTAGCATGCTATTCGTTGATAGATACGGGAGGAGAAAATTGTTTCTTGTGAGAATGGTCAGAATCATTATTTGTCCTTTTATGTTAACGGGTGTCTTTGAATATGCGAAAAAAAAAAAAAAAAAAAAAACATGCTCCAGCTGTTAGTAGAGTTAACACTGCTGCTTTTGGGAATAGTACTTACGTTCATTACATCAATGCAGCAAACGTGGACTGCATGTCATGCTTGGCTGCCGCTGATGATTGCGGCTTCTGCGCTAATTTTGGTGACCATGTAAGTATTTATATATTTCATTTCTCTTGTTTATATATAGGTTTTGGCAAGAACTGACATATTTGCTTTTTACAGCTAAAACCTGGTGCATGTCTAGCTTTTGGATCGAAAAAGACATGTCAAACGGGGGACCGGGAATGGTACAGTAGGGGATCCCAAATAATGTCGGGCTTTTTGTAGTTCTTCTCTTAGGACTTTATATTCTTGCCTACTCTCCCAGCATGGGAACAGTCTCATGGATTGTTAGCTCGGAGATCTATCCTTTGAGACATAGAGGAATTTGAGGAGGAATGGCTGCGGTAGCTAATTGGGTCTCAAGTCTTATTGTGAGCCAAACTTTTCTCTCCCTAATTGAGGCCCTTGGGTCTGGCTACACATTCATGCTATTTGGCTTCATATCAAGTGGAGCCTTGGTATACTTGCATATGTTTGTTCCTGAAACGAAAGGGTTGGCTTTCGAAGAGGTTGAGAAGAAGTTGGCGAGGACCTGGAATGCTTGGGAGAATCATTCAGATGATGAAGATTCAACATCTGGTAAAGCAGACCCCTAAAAGTCTCGTTTAGGAATTTTATGTTATCTTTTGTTTCGTTAATTAGAATCAGAGAACACTGTCTATGTGCATTTTGGAAATTATTTATAATGCAAAGGTTCCGGTTTTGTCCCAGGTTTTTCTTCCTTCAATGATAGATAAGTTTCTTGTATTCTCCTCGGTAACAATTTTCCGCACGACATTTGACAGATGGAAAAGTTTCATACATGCATACACAGTTATCTTGTTGGCGTTAGCACATTTTGCACTAGGCACAACATGATTGAATCTGATCTCAAGTCTTGAAGATATTAGAAATTAAACGTTTCTTACATGTTACTCACCATTCACCACCATATAGCCAGCCCTAAGTACAGATGCTTAACCTCAAGTTACTCAACTTACAACAAAGGAAGAAAGTTCCAACTGTGCTTAAAACTCAGGGGCGACACTACAGTGCCCAGAGCTCAGCGAAATATGAAACTGTGCAGAGTACATGAACGTGCGACCGGCATGCACAAGCTCATGGAGCATAGCGGCTCCCTATATAGCACTATCTGGAAAAGCGGCCCGCATTGCAAGGTAATGTTTCTTAGAAGGAGTATGCCAAAACACACTTAATAATTATTTTTTAATGGGCTTCGGCTTAGCATGTCGCTTCTAACCACCGATATCATCCTACCTAACCGTAGGCACTTGACTTAGCAAGACCTATTTCTTCATTATAAGCCAAAATGTTTAGTGTTGAAATTGTTCAAAGCATTTGTACAACCCATTTGGCCACCAATCCATAGGGTATTTTCTTGTTGCAAAGTTGCTTAAATTGAGAATTATGTATGTTTCCTTGTTGTAACTTTCAATAGTGTTAAACTTAGACGACCTACATGTTATTGCTTAAGCATAATAAATACCTTAATTGCATAGATGATCCAAGAATTAAATCCAAAAGATCTGTAATTTATACCATCTTTGTTTGTAGCCAATCTTGTGTTGATATATATCATGCATCATTACATCATGGCCATTGCCTTAGCAAGTCATCGATGTCCCTGTAATTGTAACAATACTTCACTCTGAGATTTGTGTCACATTTATTTGTATTATGCTTTACTTTGATTTCATCTTGCTTTACTCCAAAACACAAATGCTTCAAACAATGCCACTAAACCAGAAAATAGATTATCTGGTATACTCTACTACTATGTTAGAAAATGCCACTTCAATTACAATCATAAGTGACAATTTGTATGTATCGTCATTTATATAATCTGATAATACATGCGAATTATACATCATTGGCACCTTAACTACCCACATTTCACCACTAAACCAGTATATAAACCTATACAAACATAAATAACAAAGACTCAATACATTGCCTCAGAATTGCAGAAGGTCAGCAAGGCATACAATGGCATTCAATCCCGAATGATGGTGTTAATTAAAATGATTTCATCACTGGAAAATAAACAAAACTAGAGCAAAAAAACATATAAATGGCATCTTCATGGTCACCTCCATTGAAGTAGTTGCAACAACGCTCCTCCTAAGAGATGGGATATGAGTAGGTCCCACAAACAAAGTTGCAAAATCACTTTGTGACAATAGAATTTACAAAAACTAATTAAAGTTTGCTTCATGTACAAACTCTTTTAAACATTGTGATATAACCAAAATTACAAGACACAACATACAGTAGTATCATCCATGACTAGACTCTTGTAAATAATGTGCTTTATAAGGCACGTGCAGTCGCACGTTCCCGGCTGCTAGTGATTAACGAATGATATATTACTCCTTTTTAGACTTCAGTCTAACCAAATATTTTTGCTAATACACGTTGAAGCTCATGAATCATGGTATAGTAACTTGGTTATAGGAGTTATTGGTAAAACTTTTATGCTTTTTTGGATGGTGCTAGCGTGTGCGTAAACTGTTGATACTCCGCAATCCTTTAAAAACATGTGTATAGCCACAAGTTCAATAGCCCTGCTAACCAAAATACCATCGAGGATTTTCTTAAACTCAAGTAAATCTGATAACGGTTATAATTCTTAATAAAAACCATAGCTAAGGATTCATTCAGTCCAAGAGGATTTCATTAATGCAAGTAAATCTAATAACGATTATAAGGAAGAAAAAAAATATGTCAAGGACTCTATCATCCCTAGAAGCCGAAAGAAATCTATTGCAAGGATTCTTTTGGACTAAGAAACTGTGAAAAACCTATGCCATGGATTTATAAAGAAATTGTGAACGGGTCTCCTTTGAGTCAGGTTGGGAATTTATGTTTCATGGATATTCTTCTTATATTTTTCTTCTTTTTATTCATTAGGTGAAAGGCAAACTCCTCATATATTGGAATTTTCTTTACATTGTTTACATTTCCAACAAATAAATGTGGCAATGTCCAATACTTAGTTGTTGATAGACACGTAATATTTACGTGTACAACTCCTAAATTTATATATACCTAGTCATTTATTAAATAAATGTGACACTAATAGTATTTTCGGCCACATGATAAACAAGTCGTACAATTTTCTGGCTTTTAACGAAGATCAAGGGTGATGCACTCCAACAATGATTCTTATTTGAAGTTGTCAACAAAAGGCTCATGCATGGAAGCCCATTGAAAAGAATTAGATATATATATATATATATTATTCTCATGAGTTGTAATGCATGATTTTAGGCATTGTTTAGGGGATTTTATATTAATGGTGATTTTTAGTAACCCTTCCTATACTCTATAAATAGGAGGGGAATCATACCCATGAGAGATCATCTTGGAGAGTGTAAATCAAAGTTCATAGCAATAAAGCTCATTCTTTCTCTTGTTCTTGTCTTTTAATTTTATCGTAGTAATAGCAGTATGGCAATGATCAAAAGGATGAGTAGCTAATCTTCTTAGCCAAGGCTTGAGAAAGCTCCACCCAATGTAGCCTTAGTGTAGATTCTGTAGCTTAGTTAGAGTAATTACCTTCTCTTTATCCTAAAATTTTGCATATTCGTATTCCTTCGTCCTATGCTTAACCATAACTAGGATTAGAAGGAATAATGAATCTATGTAACCATCTTGTTGGACAACAACAAGATAGGTTAGGAACATGGAGAAGAGAATATAATCCATACTTATCAACCGGACTATGGTTGAGTAAGTTTGTTTATGGGTAGTTCCCAATTACTAAATCTCTTGTATTTTTTTATGTATTGCATATGCCCGACCAAGGATATGCGATACGGGAAGTTGTAATTTACTTTAATTTTTTATACTATCTAAGGGTTTTAAAGGGTGGACTAGAATCGATGCCTTGGTTTCTACTCTAATTTATCTTGTAATTTGTTTTATTTTTCTTTATATTTCAAAACTTACACAAACTCGTTGTAATTGGATAAAACTAGTATCTCGAAGTATAATTCGCACCACAAGTCTCTTGGGTTACGACCCCGCTTACCCTGTACTTAACGGTACACTGTGCGCTTGCGGGTCTTTTAAGACGTCGGCTTATAATCGATCAAGTTTTTGGCGCCGTTGCCGGGGACTTGCAAAGTTGCGTTTTATTTATGAGTTATTTTATTTTAAACCAATTTTTTTTTTTTTTTTCATTTTCATTTTCTTTTCTTTTTTTGGATTCGGAAACAAAGTGATTGAATGATTGGCTCAAACTCTCATGGCGCTACAGTAGTTGTGAAGTCTATCCCTGAATGTTTCACCGTTTTTGATTATCTATACTACATAGTTGGGAAATATGTTTGTTACGAAAGTTTTAGATAATTCAAAACCCTTTCCAAATTGATATAGATTATATTTTTCTGTTTAGTCATTTGTGAGTTACAGCCTTTTGATAAAATAGTAAAAAATAGTCTCTGTAAATAACGCCGTGTTCATTAATCACTTGTTTTGAGCGGTAGGGAAGCTAAATTCAAGAAAACTTCCTTCTTAAATGTCTTTCCTTTCTGAATTATCTTTCTTAATTTATATTATTTAATGCTCTCTCGCAATCGAGCTAAAAGATATGCGCATTTAAAAATAAGAACTTCATAGACTACAATAAACTTAGAAATTGAATTAATATTATTGTCGCAAGTTCACTAATCCATTTTCTCAAGTTTTGCAGGATAGTCACATAGATGGAAATGAGACAGACAATACGCAAAGCTAAAAGCATCATCAAATCCATCTTTTTTGTGCCCCCTAAGTGAAGGGGCACTTTCTTCTTTCGCCCCCTAAATGAAGAGGCGGCCACAGCTACACCGAGAAACACTTCCCGTTGGTTGGTACTTCTTAAAACTTGACATCTATAAAGGGTACATATCCGCTCCTCCCCGACACTAGGACATATAAAGTTTTGTGGACTGTGCAAATACACACTGCTCTGATATAAAAGTTACTGTGGTTGGATTGACCTATTATTGTGTTTAATATTCTTTTTCATTCCAACATTAGTAAAGATAAAAACTGTTAGAGACTTGTGGGATTTCATCACCCCAAAAGCTCTCCAACAATTGGGACCACCTATTAGGGATACGAAGAAATTTGTATCACACAAAAATTGAACATCCCGGACTTCAACATAACTGTTAATAAAAAGGAGTAGAAGGATTCCCGCCGAATTTCATCACCCAACGGATAGGTGTACCGGACCGGGGTACAAACACGGGTTCGTAGGATATATCCCCAGCATAGTACCGTAAAATACTGGTTGTAGGTTTGCGACGTCACTGTTCTGAGTGCTGACGTACAATAGAGCGACTCCCTCGGGCGTGAGGACTGAACATCTACTTTAAGCTGGTACTAGCATAGTGAAGCAGGGGAGTATAGGAACCAAAGCCTTTTGCCATCGTACCCATTTTGAACATAGAAGAATATATGGGAGACCTAATTATTACTTCTAAAAAATGTTGATGTGCTAGAGTTTAAGTTTGATTGATTGTTTACATCACCGGGTACCGAATTTTATTGATTATTAGTTGTGCATGATCAATTAGACACGTGGAGGAAAACATTTAGGGAGCTTACCGGAACCTTTGCCCATTTACGGGCCACCACCTCAGCCTAAGCGGAGAGGGCGACCACCTCGTCCAGACAATACAATAGATGACTTAAGAGCCCCAGTTTGGGAGGAAAGTGATACATTTCGAGTTTTTCCAATTTTGGATGAGGGTAATTCATCTAGAGTTGACCCAATTGAACTGATTTTTGAGCAAGAAGTCGAACCCCCAATCATGGCAGCCATCAAATCTCTTAGGGACTATTGGACCCCAGTGGTGAGTGATATGCCTTCGTGTATTGTATTACCAGCTGTCACAATAAACTATTATGAAATCAAGCCTAGTATGATCCAAATGTTAACTACATTTTGTGAGCTTGATTCTGAGAGCCCTTATAAGCATGTCTACGAGTTTAAGAAAATTTGCGCGCTCTCCAAATACCAACATTTTACTGAGGATTCTGTTCGCATTCGTTTATTCTCATTCTCGCTAAAAGACAAGGCTAAAATTCTATATGTTCGTAATTAATGTATTTCGAGAAAATAGCTTGAAACATTTCCTATCAATCAATAGTCTAAGGTTAAACAAAAACAATCAAAAGCAAAGACAAGGAATTAAAGGACGCAAGCAAATATTTACCTGTAGAAACTCCTTAGTCTGGAGAAAAACCACAGGTCGCTGTCGAGGATCACAACAACCAAAAGTTTTACTAATCAAAAAGAGTTATACTGAATTACACTTACAGATTTAATAACCTAGTCTCAAGATTATCACTCTTCTGACTAAAGTTTCGCGCTCCACCTTCTTCTTGTGCTCACAACAACTCTTCTTGATCTCTCAACAAGAAACTTCTTCTATTCTCGTAACAGCCCGTCTTGATGTCTCACCAAGAAACTTCTTCTAGAATCGCTCTTGAACAAATAATTCGAAAGTCTTTGAAACCCTAACTCAACATCAATCTTAAGATCAAAAAATGATTGATTGATATTCAGTTCTTCTTGCTCTATAATAACGTCTTTTGGAGTCTTTGGAAAGAAAAATGTTTTGCCCAAGAAAAAAGAGAGAGTTTTAAAGAAACTATGGTTTCTATAAATAGTAGTTCTATTTCTCTTGATATTCGTTAGAACAAGACCAAAAGTCGTTCGAACGAATCACGACTAATTTGGTCAAAAACCCTAGAAAGTTTATATCTTGTTCGAACGAAAAGAAGTCTCATTCGAACGACAATTACCTAGGGGCCAAATTTCTAGGAGACATGATACTTCGTTCAAACGACAAGATAACTCGTTCGAACGAAAATTGCCTATGGGCCAAATTTCCAAGAGACATGATACTTCGTTCGAACGACAATAAAACTCGTTCGAACGTCAAAATAGAGAAAGGCTCCTCCCTTTTTCAGAGAGTAATACTTATCTTATGTCCAGTGATCTGTGTCTTCGACTGAGACAACCAGAAACTCCACAAACGCAAAATGAGACAAATAAAACCTTTCAATCTCCCCTTTTAGTTCATTTCGTGACAAATAAAAACTAAGATAGCTACCACCCCTTCCTTGAACAGGTTCAATCTCTGGACCTCTTCTATGGATAATATGTTCTTACAACCCTGTACTCATCAGATAGAATGTTTACTAAATATCTACGCACTCAACAAACTCGTTTATAATATATGTGGCAAAAATAAAACTTTAAAAGATATTTACATATACAGAAAGAAAGAAAGAATCACAAACGGAGACATCCAAATAAGCATATGCAAACCAGATAAGTAGACGTATCTCTCCATTGTCACGGAAGAAACAATCAAACAACTGTAAACCAAATATCTGAAAGAAAAGTAATTAGAAACAACTGATAACTATATAAGCAAATGATAGTACTAGTGTACAGGCAGAGTTAGAACAGAGATTCCTACCTCACAAACGCTCAAAATAGCAAAAACAATAAAAGTCTCAAAGAAAAAATAGACTAAAGAAAACAAAAAAACACAGAGGAACAGTCACAGCTCTCCAGAATCAGACTCATAATCACCCTCCTCTGTCTCCTGACCCGAATGACGACTCTGAACCGCTATCTCAATAGACCCCAGTCGACTATCTATAGTCACCAGATGTGTCTCCATAGTGCCCATCCTGGTTGACATCAACTGAATCATGCTCCCAATACTCTGAAGGGAAAATAACTCCTGAGGCGCCTGAGAAGCTGAGCTAGAAGTACCAATGTGCTAATCTGGAAGGGCTGTCTCAGAAGGTAGCACATGAGGATGATGAGAGGAACTCTTATTGCAATTGCTCGAATCCAATCGCTCTGTCTTGGTATCTTCAGGTTTAGCTAAAGCCACCGCGTAGCCAGCATCAGTAAGGAGCACTGTGATCAGTCTTACAAACGGTAGTAAACTCCTGGTTGTTGTTTTGGAGAAAACCTCAAGCATCTCCTCAATGATGATATTAGACAGATCAATCTCTATATCATTTTTGAAGGCATTAAGAAAAACCTTTATCCGCTCAGGCAGTTCATTCTTTTGGGACCGCGGGATGATATTCGTAATAGCAATGCTATGTACGAGACGAGACTCATTATCTAACATCCTGCGGGATACAATACCCGATCCAGTATACAACCGACTCTGAGCCGTGATATTAATCACCATATCTAAAAATTCAAGAAGAATAGGCTCCTCATCCTCACCGTCAACAATCTCACCCCTAGAATTAGCAATCGGCCAATGATAGGATGTCGGTGGCCAAATACACCTTGGAAAGGCGATATGCTGAGAAGGTGTGAAACCCAAAATATCATAGATTCTCCCCCTATTAATAAGGTACTCAGTGCCATCAAAAGTTACACGAAAAGAACGACTAGACATGTTCCGGGTGTGCACAAGTTTCATAGTAGCATAAAAAAGACGTACATTCCGCGGATATACTTTTCCCGTAGGAGTCAGAATCTTATACCAATGTCTAGCTCGAAATTTTCCAAACACCCGAGCAAAGTCTTCATTCACTGCAGAGATACTCTTTATGTCCACCATCTGTTCCCTCACAATTGGGTGATCTCTAAAACTCTTCTCAGTGGCCCAAAACTCAGGGTTTTCACCAACCCTCTGACCATCAAGAATAATAGAATCGTCCACTCGTGACCTCTTGTTGCCACCCCTTACCCCAGGTGCCATTTAGAGAACAGTAAAAGGAATGAACCGCTTGTTCAGAAGACAAC
Source organism: Kingdonia uniflora (assembly GCA_014058105.1). Taxonomy (NCBI): domain Eukaryota; kingdom Viridiplantae; phylum Streptophyta; class Magnoliopsida; order Ranunculales; family Circaeasteraceae; genus Kingdonia; species Kingdonia uniflora. The sequence continues at coordinate 4,573,609 of JACGCM010001129.1, read as the reverse complement.
CCCAACCCAATCAAATATCCAATTCAAAATTGTAATAATCAAACACCAAAACTAGTCTTCCAACCACCTGCAAGAAAGAACCACCTCTTCCCCAAGCTCAATCAGCACAAGTGAGTAGGAGAACTTAAGATAATACAAGCACCCACAATACAATCCACCACCCTCAAACAAACCAATTACCAGTTTCATTCGCAGTGCAATTTCACAAATCATAACTCAATCCTTCCCAAGCATAGTAGAATCAAAAGCATAAAGGCAATGAAATACTAGTAGAAGAACAATAAAATTAGAAACTAACCTTGAATTTGAAAGAGAGCATGAATTAAAGAACCCTAAGTTACAACTGCCGTTGCCAAGAGCGAGATTGGAAACCCAAGAACTGATATTGGGATGCTAGATAGAAGAGAGAGGATCAATCACGAAAGAAATGGACTCCACCAAGCTTAATCCAGCAAGAATTCAAGGTAGAGAGCGGGTGGAGAGAATTTGGAGCGAGAGGAGAGATTTTTTTTTTTAAAAAGACGCAGTGGTTTTATACAACCTACTCGAAAGTCGTTCGAACGACTTCGATTGTTCGTTCGAACAAGAATAATATAACTAAACAAGAAAAAGGATGAACTAAGGCAAACACTCTCCCTAAAACATCGGGTTGCCACTGAGAAACACAGAAAACAACAACGATAGGACACAAACACACTCCCACTCAAAACCTGCAGAGTCAAATCTATAAGCACATGAAATACACAGTATAGAAAAAATTATTGAGATACAAACAAAATAATGCAAAAGAACTCGGTGTGTGTGTGTGTGTGTAGACCAAACAGATACCTGACAAATAAGCATAAGAAGAGCACTATATTGGACATATGAGTCAACTTAGGCCTCTCATGGTTGGTCACTCAAAATCGCTGAAAATTTACTAGATATCACTCTAAGGACATGAATATGAGTAAATGAAGTAAAAATTCATAATCCAAGAAAGCAACACTATTGTACTGAAGATCTCATGAAAGGAATATCAATTGTGTTTGGTGGTGTCAAGTTAAATACCATAGACTTTCAAACTATCATCTTCACTAAATTGATTGTATCAAGCTTAAAATCAACTAGGTCTTTTAAGGTAATCATTAAGGCAAAGGTAGGCTAGTGAGTAAATAGGTGTTTTACTGGTATTTTGAGGACAAAAAAATAACTTTAACCTCCATTGTTGAAATCAAAACTCCACCATTGTTATTCTTAACAACACTACTCGTTCCCCCTTTATTTTTATAAATATATATATATATATATATATATATTTTAACAAGACAATCTCCCAACCACCCTTAAACACACATTCTTCTTCAAATATTCTCACTTTGAGTCCTCAGAATAAGGGTTTAAACAAGAATTTGGCGAATATAAAGAAAAGGCTTATTTTAGGCTCAACGGGTAGCAAGTGAATACATGATTTAGGTTAAAAATTGAAAGGCCAAAATACGTTCAACAATGAAAATGCCTAGAATCATGTCCTAAGACTTATACAATTTCTTATTTCGCCTCGAATCAAGTAAAGAAAAGGTTTCAGTATTTTAACTTGAATTTTATGTCACCACCAACAATCAACTAATACAAAAAATAATAAGATCAGAAACAGAGAGAGATTTTGCTGGAAAGAACTTATTTAATAACACTCAATGCTATAACAAAAGGTTAGATCCTCACATAATGTTAGGTAATGAAGTCTCTGCATATATCCTCAAGATTTCTACTTACACCTAGAGTCAGGGACAGTTGAGCTTTGTGACGAATAAGTGAAACCAAGAACTTAAGCATTAAATGAGTATATAACACATAAATAATTTCTATACATGCATATGCAATACAATTATAGACTAAGCTCAAAGGAAAAGATAGGAAAGATAGTACCTGACAATGCCCACAAGAACTACACCAATACCAAAAAATCTTGAGAGATCTAGGAAATGGAACAACCACAAATAGCGCATCGAAGATTTTCAAAACGAATAACATCCAAAGACTTGGTGAAGAGATCAGCAAGTTGATTCTCCGTACAGACATACTCTTAAATAACAATCTTCTTCTCAACAAGGTCTCGAATGAAGTGAAATTGAATGTCAATGTGCTTGGTCCTCGAATGCTGTTAAGGATTTTTGGAAATGTTGATTGCACTTGTATTATCACAGTAAACTGACATCACTCCCTGATTTACCCCATAGTCATGTAACATTTGCTTTATCCAAACTAGCTGTGTACTTGAACTTCCTGCTCAATGTACTCTGCCTCAGCAGTAGACTGTGAAATGCAGTTCTGTTTTTTACTTTGCCATGCAATGAGATTGTTCCCAATGTAGTAACATCCCTCAGAAGTACTCTTCCTTTCATCAGAATTTCTAGCCCAATCAGCATTTGAGTATCTAATAATATCTGCTGCAGTGTCTCGAGTATACCACAAACCAAACACACAAGTCCCACACACATATCGAACAATCCGTTTAGCAGCATGTAAATGAGACTCCTTAGGACTTGCCTGATAACGTGCACATATGCAAATACTGAACACGATGTCTGGGCGACTAGCTGTAAGATACAACAAACTTCCTATCATGCTCCTATACACCTTTTGATCCACATCAGTACCTACAGAGTCCTTACTCAATTTTGTGGTGGTGCTCATTGGCGTCCGGGCATATTTTAAAGAATCAAGACCAAACTTTTTGAAAATATCTTTGGCATATTTAGATTGAGAGACAAAAATGCCATCTTCCCGTTGCTTGATTTGAGGACTTAAGAAGTAGGTCAATTCTCCAACCATGCTTATCTTGAATTCCCTTCCCATTAACTCACCGAATGCTTTGACACAAGAGTTTGACATTAAGCTAAAAACAATATCATCCATATAAACCTGTGCAATAAGAATTTCATAACCTTCCCGCTGAATAAACAATGTCTTATCAACTCCCCCTCGAATGAAACCCTTTCCAAGTAAAAAGTTTGAGAGTCTATCATACCAAGCTCGGGGAGCTTGTTTTAGGCCATAAAGTGCTTTTTTCAAACAGTAAACATGCTCCGGATGATGAGGATCTTCAAATCCCTTTGGTTGAGCTACATATACCTCTTCCTCAACTATCCCACTTAAGAACGCACTTTTCATATCCATCTGATCAAGCTTGAATTTTTTGTGACACGCAAATGCCAAAAGCATTCGAATAGATTCAAGTCTAGCGGTGGGAACAAAAGTTTCTTCTACATCCGCCCCTTTTATTTGGTTGTATCCCTGAGCTACTAACCTTGCTTTGCTCTGGACAATATCACCATTTTCATCGAACTTGTTCTTGCAAATCCACTTAGTGCCAATAATATTAGTATTTGCCGGTCATGATACTAAGTCTCACACGTCTTGTCGCTTGAATTCATTAAGTTCATCTTGTATGGCGTTAATCTAATATTTATCAGATAAAGCATCTTTGACGTTGGTTGGTTCAGTGATGGACACATAACGCACACTCTCCACTGTCTCATATAACGCAGAACAATGATACCCTACACATCTAGCGGACTCATGAAGTGTAGAACACTCATAATCATCAAGGTATCTGGGTGTACCACAATTCAGAGGAGGATTAGTACGAACAGTATCATTTGGTACTAAAAACTCCCTAGAAGATGTTGGAATAGTTTCAGCAGGAGGTTCATCTTGAGCATCTTGTGTCACACTAGATGAGGTTGGTAGGGAATCTTCTTGAACATTACTATCTTCATCATCTGTTTGTCCAAGAACCACTAAGTCATCAACTACCACATTAATCGATTCCATGACCATTTTGTGCTTCAAGTTGTACACACGATAAGCTCTACTGTTTGTGGCATATCCCAGTAAAATACTTTCATTGCTTTGAGCATCAAATTTTCCAATGTTTTCCCGATCACAAGTAATATAACACTTACTTCCAAATACACGAAAGTATTTCAAGTTCAGCTTTTTTCTAAACCAGAGTTCATAAGGCGTATTAAGCGTAAGAGGACGCAGATAAACCCTGTTGATTATGTGACAAGAGGTATGAATAACTTCTCCCCAGAAGTGACTAGGGATATTCTTTCCATGAAGTAAAACTCACCCCATTTCCTATTGGACTCGGTTCTTACGTTCAGCTACTCCGTTCTGTTGTGGTGTGATTGGTGCTGAATATTCATGTTTTATTCCATTCGCCTTACAGTACTTTATCACATCACTGTCCTTAAACTCACCTCCATGATCGCTATAAAATCTGTCAATAGAACAATCCTTCTCATTCTGTATTCGCAGAGCTATGGTATGGCATAAAATTCTTCAAATGTGTCTGACTTCTGCCTTAACAGAGCGATCCACGTGAATCGTGAAAAATCATCAACCATAACCAAAATGTACTTCTTTCCTCCCAAAGTACTTACTCTCATAGGACCCATCAAGTCCATATGAATCAACTCCAGAACTCGTGTAGTAGCAATGTTGGTAGATTTTTTGTGCGGACTCTTGGTTTGCTTTATAATTTGACATGGTCCCCACACTGCATCAGTTAGCTTGCTTAGTTTCGGAACCCCTCGAACTATTTCCTTACTCGTAATCTTTGCCAGATCAATGAAATTCACATGTTCTAACCGTTGGTGCCAAAGTTCCACATCGCTTATCTTAGTAACTTTACATGATATTTCCTTTTGCGATACAGCATAACAGTTGTCCGAAGTTCTATTCGCAGTTACAATGCATTTCCCGGTATTATCAAAGACACGACACATTTACTTGTCAAATGTTACTGTGCTGCCCGCATTACATAGGTGAATCACACTCAGAAGGTTTGTAGTGAGTCCCTTGACATAGAGTACGTTATCGACTGCCAGGCATCCAATTCCTTCTACACTCCCCTTTCCCACAATCTTTCCACTCATTCCTCCTCCAAAAGTAACATCACCTCCTTGAATATCTGTTTCATTATTCAAACGTGTAGCATCCCCTGTCATGTATCAAGAGCATCCACTATCTACGTACCACTGTGTAGAGTTAAATGCATTTAGAGCCATTACTGCAACATTGGACCTTAATTGTGGTAAAAGGTTCTTCTTTTGAACCCAAATAAATCTCACTTTCTTTCTTTCTTCTATTGCTTGAGTCACATTCCTGAAACCATTAAAGGACTTTTGGACAAAAAAGGAGTTAGCAAACGATTGGGCATATGATCGATGGGGTTTCTCTCTTTCCAAACGTAAATTATTCCTACCACAGAGTTGTGGAACATATCTACAATAGGGAGCAAGATGACCCTTTCGACCACAAGCCTCAGAATAAAATACATGAAAGACAAAAGGCTACTCAGTCTGTCTATGGAAAGCATCAATAATACTAGGTTTGGGCAACAATGAAGCTGAAGTAGCTTTGACAAACTTAGTGACTTGAGATGAGGTAGACTTGACGTTTTGCTCATCAAATCCTAATCCTCTTTTGTCAGATCCATTTTTTCTCATACTTAGTATTTTGTCAATGTTTTTAGCTCCATGATAAAACACATCGAGTTTCTGTTGAGTAGAGGTCAACTCGAGTCTAAGTTTCTCAATTTCTATTTCCCCCAATTTCACCTTTTCTACAGCAATGAGTCTATTTTGTTCACATGTCTTAAGTTGACCACTAAGAGATTGTTTCACATCCTTAAGTTTCTCAAGTTGAGAGTACAACTCTTCAAGACTCGGCTCTTCACAGTTATCACTTTCATAGTCCTTATGATCATCTCCGTCAGTTTCAAGTGCAAACACATCAAAGTGGTCACTACCTGAGGAAATAACAGCAATGTGAGCTCTCAAACAATTTCCCCCTTCTTGGAAAGGATCAATATGGTCATTAGAGTCATCGTCACTATCATCCCACGTAGCGATAATGTTCATAGCTTTATAATTCCTGTTAGAGCTCTTAGTGGGACAACTGTGAGCATAGTGACCATACTTGTGATAGCTATAGCATTCAACTTTATTGAGGTCTTGGTCTGAGTCATTATGAGAATGAGTATTTGAGTTAGTTTGTTTGCCATAAGACTTAACACGATCATGAGGACGAGACTTGTAACTCACATTTTACCCTTGTTTCTCAAATTGCCTCTTTTTCAAAAAAAATCTGAATTGTTGACTTAGAAGAGCAATCTGAGAGCCAGAGTCAAGTTCCTCATAATTGTTAGAAACACAGTAGTTTTCAACATATCTGGTTCCCTGAGAAGATGAAGAGTTGGAGGAAGACTTAAATGCCACACTCTTACTCTTCTTAGGATTTTCCATTTCCATTTCGATTTCAAAAGTACGTAATTTTCTAACAAATGTATCAGGTTTCATAGTCTTAAGATTGCGTGCTTCCTCTATAGCATCACGTCTGGATCTAAAACTCTTAGGAAAAGATCTTAAAATTTTATGTACTATTTGAACATCGATGTATCCAGCTCCTAAAGAAGAACTGTTGTTGACAATGTCACTAAGTTTGGCATAAAACTCACTAAAGGACTCATCCTCACTCATCCGGATGTTCTTAAATTGAGATGTGAGAATTTGTAGTTTGCTTTCTTTAACAGTGTCATCCCCTTCGTGAGTACGTATTAAGATGTCCCAAGCTTCTTTCGAAGTGAGACATGCGGATATATGCCTATACTCACTATGGCTCAGCGCATTAAAGATAACATTAAGACCTTTAGAATTATATCCAAATATTTCTTTTTCTTCCTTGGTCCATTGATTTCTAGGTTTAGGAATTTCTACAGCAGTTGCTGGTTTACCCCGCATAACAGTAGGGGGCGGCCATCCATCTTCAATAGCAATCCAGACATCCTCTTCCATGGATTGCAAGAAGGCAACCATTCGAACCTTCCAGTAAGAAAAGTTCGTGCCATCAAAGAGTGGAGAACGGTTTATAGGACCTCCAAATTTTTCAAATCAATTAAATCAAGCACGAACAAAAATAGGATCACCGCTCAGGATATAAAGCCTACAAGCGATTCTGCTATGATACCAATTGAAATTATATATGCTCGTAATTAATGTATTTCGAGAAAATAGGTCGAAACAATTCCTATCAATCAATAGTCTAAGGTTAAACAGAAATAATCAAAAACAAAGACAAGGAATTAAAGGACACAAGCAAATGTATACCCTGTGGAAACTCCTTACTCAGGAGAAAAACCACAGGTTGTTGTCGAGGATCACGACAACCAAAAATTTTACTAATCAAAAAGTATTATACTGAATTACACTTACAGATTTAATAACCTAGTTTCAAGATTATCACTCTTTTGACTAAAGCTTCGCGCTCCACCTTCTTCTTGTTCTCACAACAACTCTTCTTGATCTCTCACCAAGAAACTTCTTCTATTCTCGCAATAACCCGTCTTGATGTCTCACCAAAAAACTTCTTCTAGAATCGTTCTTGAACAAATAATTGGGAAGTCTTTAAAGCCCTAACTCAACATCAATCTTAAGATCAAAAGATGATTGATTGATCTTCAGTTCTTCTTGCTCTCCGTCTTTTGGAGCCTTTGGTAAGAAAAACATTTTTCCCAAGAAAAAAGAGAGAGTTTTAAAGAAACTAGGGTTTCTTTAAATAGTAGTTCTATTTCTCTCGATATTCGTTCGAACAAGACCAAAAGTTGTTTGAACAAGGCTCCTCCCTTTTATCAGAGAGTAATACTTACCTTCTGTCCAGTGATCTGTGTCTTTGACTGAGACAACCAGAAACTCCATAAACACGAAATGAGACAAATAAAACCTTTCAAAGGCGAGTCATTGGCTTGATTCATTGGCACAAGCATCTATCGATTCATGGGATCAAATAGCGACCAAGTTCAAAACCAAATGGTTTTCTATAGGAAAAACTCTCGCTTTTAGAAATACAGTTGTTGAATTTGTTTAAAATGATAGTGAAACATTTTACGAGGTATGGGAGAGTGAAACATGCAAAAATGGTTTTTATTAACTTTTGCTCGAGGACTAGCAAAATATAAGTTTGGGAGTATTTGATAGACACGTAATATTTACGTGTACAACTCCAAAATTTATATCTACCTAGTCATTTATTAAATAAATGTGACGCTAATAGTGTTTTCGGTCACATGATAAACAAGTCGTACAATTTTTTGGTTTTTAACGAAGAACAAGGGTGATGCACTCCAACAATAATTCTCATTTGAAGTTGCCAACCAAAGGCCCATGCATGGAAGCCCATTGAAGAGAATTATATATATATTATTCTCATGAGTTGTAATGCATGATTTTAGGCATTGTTTAGGGGATTTTATATTAATGGTAATTTTTGGTAACCCTTTCTATACTCAATAATTAGGAGGGGAATCTTACCCATGAGAGATCATCTTGGAGAGTATAAATCAAAGTTCATAACAATAAAGCTTATTATTTCTCTTGTTCTTGTCTTTTAATTTTATCGTAGTAATAGTAGTATGGCAATAATCAAAGGGATGAGTAGCTAATCTTCTTAGCCAAGACTAGAGGAAACTCTACCCAATATAGCATTAGTATAGATTGTGTAGCTTAGTTAGAGTAATTACCTTCTCTTTATCCTGAAATTTTGCATATTCATATTCCTTCATCCTATGCTTGACCATAGCTAGGATTAGGAGGAATAATTAATCTATGTAACCATCTTGTTGGACCATAACAAGATAGGTTAGGAACATGGAGAAGAGAACATAATCCATACTTATCAACCAGACCATGGTTGAGTAAGTTGGTTTATGGGTAGTTCCCAAATTCTAAATCTCTTGTATTTTTTGATGTATTGCATATGCCCGACCAAGGATATGCGATACGGGAACTCGTAATTTACTTTAATTATTTATGCTATCTAAGGATTTCAAAGGGTGGAGTGGAATAGATGACTTGGATTCCACTCCAATTTATCTTGTAATTATTTTCGTTCTTCTTTTTATTTCGAAACCTACACAAACTCGTTGTAAATGGATAAAACTTGTAGCTCGAAGTATAATTCGCACCACAAGTCTCTTGGGATACGACCTCGCTTACCCTTGTACTTAACAGTACACCGTGTGCTTGCGGGTCTTTTAAGACGTCAGTTTATAATCGATCATACACCATCTTAAGTTAGATGTACTATCTTTTAATTAACGACTAATTCAAGTTAATGTGGTATATTTTGAAAACCTGTACTTCATTATAGTTTTGCAATTGATACATTCGATAGGTTATTGACCAGTTTTAGGGAAATTTAGTATTTATGTTTGGAATAATTTGTTCTAAGGGAGACAACTGCCTAAGAATAAGTTTATTCTCGAAAGTATAAAAAGAAAAAAAGAAAAAAAATGAAGCTAAAGTTGTTCTAAAAACTTTCACTCTGCAAGGCTACTTGCATGATTAAGAACTGAAAGTGGAAAAATTATCACCAATCTTGAGTATGACCATAAACTATGTGAAAGGAGCACAAAAAATGTTACTTTTAAGAATCTTGAGTCCAGGGGTACCAAACTCGGCAACTTTATCCAACTGGCGAGAATTGTTGTCCGAAAACTCCTTGTGATGGAGGTTTCACAAAGAAATAATGTACTAAAAATGGCTATAAAAAATATGATACTGGGAAGTAAAATTGACTAAGACACTTGTCAAATTGACTGCTGAATTTATTTCAGTAAGTACTTGACTACCATACACTGACTCAATAATTCTAGAAAATGTATTAAGCATTAAAACTATCTTCACAATACACTTAGATATATCTGGTAAAATACTTGAATTTCTTTCTAATCATTAGGTAGTATCTCTAGTTTTGGATAAGTAGAATATATTTTATGGTATACTTAGAGAATAATAGGTTTTAAGGAATTTTTTGCCAGTATATTTTCGTCATAACTAAATAAGGATAAATTGACAGAAAATGAGTTGCTTGTCATTTAGAATTGTTATAATGTTAATATTGACTTTTTGTGTGTATAGTTACTACAAACCCTCACAAGATAACACTCGTCTACCAAGGACACCTGGGGGCTTAACGGCTTGTTGCATACGCTAAATGTAATTGCGGGTCCTGCAAAAGTAGTTTCCTTTCTTAGTTTATTTTATTTTATTTTACTTGGGACGGGCAAAATGGTAAGTTTGGGGGTATTTGATAGACGTAGGATTAGTACGCCTAAAAGTATCGTTTTGTTAATTCTAATTTATTATTTTCTAATGTTAGTAGCATTTTCTTATTTTCAGGCACTTATCACTGTTGGAGCTAATAAGTAGAAAAAGACATCTAATAGAATGTGCAAAGGGCTGAAGTATCTCCAACAGTCTCTCAAGTATAAGGAAGATGTCTACATTCAATGTACTTGCAGATTTACTCCAAAAAATAAAGATGATGTAGAACTCTACAAGGATTAGCTTGAGAAAAATTATCTAGATAGAAGATAAAATATAAATGAGATAAGATATTTATCTGAGATGTGGTTTATTTTTATTTAGAGATAGAGTTTCATAAATGTAAACAAGTATATCATATCTTCTATAAATAAGAGGGCAATTCTATGTATTTTTCATCTCAATTATGGAAGGAATAAAGCTTGGAGTTTTTTAGTGTGTCTCTCTCTCTCTCTCTTTATTTTATTTTATGCATAAGCTGTGATCAACGCCATTAATGGAGAGCTAGTCTCCTTAGCATAGGTTAAGGATCGACTCTCCGGCAATTGGGAGCTAAGTATAGTAGTTATTTAACATAATAGATCTAGTATTGCTCTACAATACTCTAGTTTATAGTAGGGAAGAGTTGATCTAGACATGATAACCCCGATCTATTATGAAGATGAAGGAGATGCCAAATTAGCCCTATTTGGTGGTCCCCGCGTTCAAAGAGATTACTAGATTACTAGAGACTTAGACACTCGACCTGGCCATGGAAGAAGCGTACAAAACCTAAATCCGATTGTCCAAGAATGATTAAGTTCTTATGTAAGGTTTTAGCCATGAACCCTAGATTCTAGACCCGAATAGACCTAGCCAGGGCTATTACGAAGCCGATAAATTTTATACTATAATTATTACTTTAGTAAGCTAAGTCGAAGGTGATCTAAAGCCTAGGTTCTTTTCTCTATATTTTTACCAAGTTAGTAATTTAGATTTGATTTTTAGTTCATAAAACCTTTTCCAAAAATTAGTTTAATAAACGTTATTAGTTAGATCAGTAAAATAAGTTTTTAATACGTTTACTCCCCGTGGATTCGACCCTCGCTTGCTCTTATTATAATACGACACTCGCAGTTTTGAGCGGGGTATTTAAACACTGAGTTTTTCTCGCATCATGTGTTTTAGTTGGCACCTCCGCTCCCTACAAAATTTTCTTCTCAGCAAATCCGATTTTTTTTCTTTATGTTTTTTAATTTATTCTTTAATGCTTTGTACGCCTTTTATGTTTTATTTTTTTAATGCTTTGTACGCTTACTTTAATGTTTTATTTTTTAGTTAGTTATTTTTATGTTTTACTTTTTATTTCTCAAGTCTAATCTTGTATGCCGTTTGAGGCGCTGCGCAATGGGTGAGTTGTGAGGGATAGTGATCAAACACATTGAATTCCTGGACTTATCATGCATAACGACAAATACAAAGAAAATCGCCAGATCAAACAGTGTGGACTTGATCACAATTTTTGCTCAAAACCCAGAAAAATTGTTTACAGTTTTTATAAGGCGAGCTAAACGACAGCAGAAAAATATCAACATGAAGAACTTTCAATTCATGTATCCAAAACGAATTTAGTACAAGTTATAATATTATAATCAAGTATAATTTCAGTGAATGAAGACTGGCCCGTCTACATAAATTTCACAGATGACTATCGTATATTGATTGGCGTCCCTCTCCATGGTGCTGGTGGTGGTGGCCTATATGGGCGTTCTGCACAAATTAAAGAATAATATACCGTCACATATATGGGTTTCTTTAATTTGACACTCACACATATATGCGTATTAGAGGTGGCATCTTTTCTCTCACACACACACAGGGTACAGTTTAATATGAAAAGCAGCACAAATAGTAAGAACAACTAATCAATAAGATGAAAATAAGTATTAGGTACTTGCCTGTGGCTGCCATAGTAGTAGTAGTACTTGCAGAGATTAGCAGAAAGACAAGAGTAAGAAGAATAAGGAAGCATTTCTTCACTTGGAACCCCATTCTGCCTTTAATTTTAAAGGAGAATGAAACCCTAAAAGTCTTATATAAGTTTTATATGCCAGCATTCAACGTATTTAATTACTTATATTTGCTATCTTTACCAGGTCCATTAATGTATTTCAACAGTCAAGTTGAAGCTTCTCACTCGCTTTCTTGGTTGCTTCTAAGACCTCTAGAGTAGATATTACATACAACAGAACCCCGATAAATTAATAATCGCGTTTAAATAATATTTTTTGTCACTCCCGACTTGGGGCAATGGACTAAATTAATAAATTTGCTAAATTTTAAAGCTTCCTATATGTCCCACTTACTACGTAAATGAATAATTTGCTAATACTAAATACATATCACATGGACGAGGAGGCCTTAAAATTTGAGTCTAAGTGTGCTTATTTTCTTTTCAAATTGAAGTCGAGTTGGATCTCAGCTCTGTAGAAACTAATACAAAGAATAAGAGATTCGAAAATGACTAATTTTATTATTATTCGATGATTACAATGGAAGAAAACCTTCACCTTATATAGTTACAATTAGTTGGGCGCTAAGTAAGAATATCTTATATTTAGAGAATTCTATATTTAGTATATATCCTATATTAGGTATATTTTATATTCAACACTCCCCATCAAGATGGAGCACAAATGTCAATCATGTCGTTAAATATTCGTCCAGAAACTCATTTCGTAAGAATATCTGCAAGTTGATCTTCCGACTTCACGAATGGAAAAGATATACACCTTTTGTCAATATTTTCTCTGATAAAGAACAGATCCACTTCAACATGTTTCATACGGTCATGTTGAATTGGATTGTGTGCAATCATAATCGCTGTTTTATTGTCACAGTGTAGATCCATTGCTTTAATGAGTTTAAATCTAAGATCCTCCAATATATTTTGTATCCATAGTAGTTGATATACTTCATGAGCCATACCCCAAAACTCAGATTCTACACTTGATCTAGCCACAACCTTTTGCTTATTAGCTCTAAATGTCACCAAATTCCCGCATACAAACGTAAAATAGCATGAGGTTGACCTTATGTTCGTCATATCTCCTGCCCAATCTGCATCAGTGTATCCCATTACTTCCATATCACCACCTTTCCGGAATAAGAGACTTTTTCCCAGAGATTTTTTCAAGTACCTTAGTATTCGAAATATGGCCTTCATATATTCTTCACATGGATTATGCATAAATTGACTTACGACGCTAATGGCATATGCAATATCCGGTCGAGTATGGGAGAGATAAATTAGTCTTCCCACTAAGCGTTGGTACCTTCCTTTGTCACATGGAACTTGGTCAGAAAACATTCTCAAGTGATGATTTGCTTCAATAGGTGTATCTACCGGTTTGCAATCAAGCATCCCAGTTTCTGCAAGAAGGTCTGATATATACTTTCGTTGAGACATGAAAATACCTTGACTTGATCTTGCAACTTTAATGCCAAAGAAGTATTTTAACTGCCCCAAATCCTTCATCTCAAATTCCCGTGACAAATAGTTCTTCAGTGCCTCCATTTCTACTGAGTCATTTGCAGTAATAACCATATCATCAACATAAACAATAAGAGTGGCAAGCTTTCCTGACTTTCATTTTATAAATAAGGTATGATCAGAATTACTTTATCTATATCCAAATGCCTTCATGCCCTTCGAAAACCATCCAAACCAAGCTCGTGACTACTGATTTAACCCGTACAATGCCTTCTTTAATTTGTATATTTTTCCTCCTTCAGAATTCGTGACTCCAGGTGGTAACTCCATGTATACTTCTTCTTCTAAGTCTTCATTAAGAAATGCATTCTTCACCTCAAACTGTTGTAATGGCCAACCTTGATTGGCTGCAAAAGAAATGAGTACACGAATAGTTTTTATCTTTGCCACTGTGGTGAAGGTCTCCTCGTAATTTATACCATATGTCCGCATATACCCTTTGGCAACTAGTCAGGCTTTATACCTATCAATACTTCCATCTGAATTCATCTTACAGTAAAGATTCAACGACACCCAACAATACGATATCCGTGGGGTTTATCAACAAGTTCCCAAGTGGAATTCTTCTGTAATATATTCATCTCTTCATTTATGGCTTTCTTCCATCGTGGATCTGATAGTGTTTCCTGCAAATTACTAGGAATAGATACAAAGGATAATTGATTTATAGTGCATGTAAACAACTTAGCCAACCTATAGGTGGACACATAATCAGAAATTGGGTATTTGGCTTTAGAATTGATATCTGGTTCATAAGTTGATTTTAGAATACCACAGTAGGCCTTTCTAAATGTCTAGGTTGAATATCATTGACAGTAATACCCAAGGTTTGACATTCTGTGGCAGTGCTTCGGTAGATGGTGTTAGATTGATGAAGTCACGGGCAACTTCTACTACTTCAGCTTGATTTCCCCCTGTCGTCTGATCCTCTCCAATCATATGAAGTTCATCTTTAATACCCTGATCTCCCCCTGTCATCTGCTCTGCTTTACTTTCCTTTTCATCATTAGTTAGGTTACTATGCCTGTTCAAATTTCTCATCAAATCCTTTAGTTCCTGAAATATATCCCCAATAATAGGGAACTTTCCATCACCATCATTATGTTTCTCCCCCTGAAGGGAAGATCCCACAAAATATACCTCCAATTCTCGAAACGAAACATCCAAAGAGATATACATCTTCCCCTCCACCGGATCATAACAATGATAACCCTTTTTAAAATCAGCATATCCAAGAAACACACACTTTCGAGCACAATGATCTAATTTTCATCGCTCATGTTTAGGTATATGAACAAAGACAACACATCCAAAAATAAGTGGTTCTAGTTTTGGCATTGCAGGGATGGTGATAAGATCATGAAGTTTTTGGAAGGGGGTCTGAAATTCAATGACCCTAGGTGGTGTGCGGTTTATCAAGTAAGCAGCAGATTTTAACGCTTCTTCCCAATAATTCAATGGCATATTCATTCCAAAAAGAGATGCACGAACAACTTCTAGCAGTTATCTATTCATTCGTTCAACTAACCCATTTTATTGTGGGGTATACACATTAGAGGTTTGATGTCGAATGTCGTTATTTGTCAAGAACTCTAATATGTCATTACTAATACATTTTCCTCCATTATCAGATTAATACACTTGTATCCTCCTTTGGAATTGGCTCAAAACCATCTGATAAATTTTTTTAAATACTTCAAAGACTTCACTTTTATGGGTAATTAGGGATACCCACATCATACGAGTACACTCATCAATAAAAGTTATAAAATAACGAGCTCCAGACAATAAAGGAATACGTGCAGGACCCCATACATCAGAGTGAATAATACTAAAAGGTTCTAAACTTTTACTAAAATTGGGAGAGTATGTAATACGATGACTCTTAGCGAGTTCACAAATATCACACTTAAACTCTGAAATACTACAATTCAAAAATAACGACGAATTTAATTTCTGAAGATACTCGAAGGAGAGATAACCCAGTCGCCGATGCCATAACCACACATTAGCTTTTGCTTCTTTAATTCCTCTGACTTTATTTACCTGATGAATTCTCTACTCTCCACTATTAGTCAGGTCCAAATAGTAGAGATTGCCTTTTCTAACACCACAACCAAGAACCTGCTGAGTCACTATATCCTAAAAAATATAGAATTAAGGGCAAAACGTCACGGTACATGTAAGTGTAACAGTAATTCTACTGACAGACAAGATATTGTACTCTAGAGCATAAACAATAAGGACAGAGTTTAATGTCAGGGATTCAGATATGTCAGTGGAACCTTCTCCAATTACAGGAGAGAAACTACTATTTGCTGTGTATATAGAGGTTTGGGTTGAAGGTGTAATGGATGATAATATGCTAGAGTCGTTTACCATGTGATCTGATGCACCAGTATTAATTAACAAAGTACTATTCAAAGAATTTACAACTAAAACACTACCTTTAGTTTTCATACCTGACTGGGCAACATTCACTGAAGGAGGACTTTTAGAGTTTGAGTTTGATGATACCATTATAGTATCATCATTGGAACCCATTGGTTGAACTGCTACAGTGATTTTATGGTATCTGCTACAGTAACTTCGAACTGCTACAGTACTTCGAACTATTGCAACTACAGTAACTTTGAACTTCGCAATAGAATTAAGCTTCGTGACAGCAATTCGTAGCAGAATTCAATTCAATTCAATTTGAAAGAACCAGGTTCAATTATCAAACCCGCTCTGACACCATGTATAAACTAGTACAAAGAATAAGAGATTCGAGAAGGACTAACTTTATTATTATTCGATGATTACAATGGAAGAAGACATTCTCCTTATATAGTTAAAATTACTTGGGCGCTAAGTAAGAATGTCATATATTAAGAGAATTCTATATTTAGTATATATCCTATATTAGGTATATTCTATATTCAACATATATTCTATATTCAATAAACTCTGACCTTTTGTAACGTACTAAAAAGTTCTGATATGGTGTTCTCGTATTAGAACAACAAAATTATTCAATGTCATTGCCATTTTTAGAACTTTTTTGCAAGAAACGGACTCCAAAAAATAACTATAATCTTCAACTTTACTCTCTTGATCATTTCTTAGTTCATTAAATAAGAAAATATTTTAGAAAAATAAGTAATACTTAGATAAATTAATAAGTTATTAATTAGTCAATAAATTAATAAATTATCAATTTATCGATAAATTAAAATCCCGCTTAATTAATAGGTTTCCTTGGTCCCAAGGCAATTAATTTATAGGGGTTTTACTGTATACTATAGCAATAGTGTCCTTCCCTGGTGTTCTGGTATAACTATTATACCTACTTAAAGACTAGGTATCATGTACTAGTGGACTTAGTTGTTCATTTTGTTTTTCTCTGGGACAAATTCATTTCTAGGGCATGTGTGTTCGATGATCAATATGATGTTTTCTTTGTTTTCGTGTTTGACAAGTTGTTTACTCAATTAGTCCAGTTTACCATCTATTTTCTCTAAACCGCCTTGCAATTTCATTACTTCTCAGATCTTTTAGATTATTTATATACTACTACTACCCGTTGATCGCCACGATGAACACGTCGACGCTATAAAATTGTCCATTATAACGCCTTCGGTGCTAAAAATCGCATACTAAACTTTTAACGGTTTAGATAAGATAGTGGGTGTCGACCTACGTTTTTGCAAAGTTACATAATAGTAGAACGCATGCATCGAAACACCTTCAACACCACAATGAATGCAATTATGGAGCAAAACCTGGCGAATGTACAAGAAGTACGTCGATAGATGCTTCAAAACCACATGACTAAGTCACGGTGAATATGTCGACGCACCTTCGACGTTACTCTAATTTTAATTTCTCAATTCTAACATAACTGATCAATTATAAACTGACGTCTTAAAAGACCCGCAAGCGCACAGTGTACCGTTAAGTTCAAGGGTAAGTGGGGTCGTATCCCAAGAGACTTGTTGTGCGAATTATACTTCGAGCTACTAGTTTTATCCAATTACAACGAGTTTGTGTAGGTTTTAAAATAAAACGAAGAACGAAACAAATTACAAGATAAATTAGAGTGGAAACCAAGGCATCGATTCCACTCCACACTTTAAAACCCTTAAATAGCATAAATAATTAAAGTAAATTATGAGTTCATGTATCGCATATCCTTGGTCGGTCATATGCAATACATCATAAAATACAAAAGATTTAGTAATTGGGAACTACCCATAAACCAACTTACTCAACCATGGTGCGGTTGATAAGTATGGATTATGTTCTCTTCTCCATGTTCCTAACCTATCTTGCTATGGTCCAACAAGATAGTTACATAGATTCATTATTCCTCTTAATCCTAGCTATGGTCAAGCATAAGACGAAAGAATTCGAATATGCAAAATTTCGGGATAAAGAGAATGTAATTACTCTAACTAGGCTACACAATCTACGCTAAGGTTACATTGGGTGGAGCTTCCTCTAGCCTAGGCTAAGAAGATTAGCTACTCATCCCTTTGATCATTACGATACTACTATTACTACGATAAAATTAAAAGGCATGAACAAGAGAAAGAATAAGCTTTATTGCTATGAACTTTGAATTACACTCTCCAAGATGATCTCTCATGGGTAAGATTCCCCTCCTATTTATAGAGTATAGGAAGGGTAACTAAAAATCACCATTAATATAAAATCCCCTAAACAATGACTAAAATCATGCATTACAACTCATGAGAATAATATTTATATATCTAATTATCTTCAATGGGCTTCCATGCATGGGACTTTGGTTAACAACTTCAAATGAGAATTATTGTTGGAGTGCATCACTATTATTCTTCGTTAAAAACTAGAAAATTGTACAACTTGTTTATCATGAGACCAATTTCTGTAAATACAAACAAAAGCACTATTAGTGTCATATTTATTTAATAAATGACTAGGTAGATATTAATTTAGGAGTTGTACACGTAAATATTACGTGTCTATCAAATACCCCCAAACTTATATTTTGCTAGTCCTCGAGCAAAAGTAAACAAAAATCATTTTCGGATGTCACGCGGTTGCATTTAGCGTATGCAATAAGACGTTAAACCCCAAGGTATAGCCTGGTGGACGAGTGTTATCTTGTGAGGGTTTGTAATGACTATACCCACAAAAGTCAATAATGACATTTTTAACAATTCTGGAATACACATGACTCATTTTCTGTAAACTTAACCTTACTTAGTTGTGATAAAAATATACCAATGAAAAAATCCTTACACTTGCTATTCTCCCATGTATATCAAAGAATATTTTAAGCTTATCTGAAACTAGAGGTAATACCTCAAGATTAGATAGAGATTCAAGTATTTTGCTTTAGCTATATTTGAGTGTACAATAAAAATAGTTTTATCGCCAAATACGTTGTCTAGAATAATTTACTCAGTTTTTTGGTAGTCTAGTTCTCACTAGAATAAATTCAACGGTCAGTTCTACAAGTACCTTAGTCAATTCGTCTTCCTAGAATTTTTTTTTTTTTTTTTCTTTTGTAAGCCTTTTCTTTTGAGAACTATGTTTCTTAGTGAAGCCTCCGTACCAAGGAGTTTTCGGTCGACAATCCTCGCCAGTTAGATAAGGTTGCCAGGATGTGGTGCCCCATCATGACCTTGACTCAGGATTCTCACAAGTATCATTTTCTTGTGCTTCTTTCACATAGTTCATGGTCAAACTCGAGATTGGTGATAATTTTTCCTCTTTCAGTACTTAATTTAGCCAGTAGCCTTGCAGCGTGAAAGTTTTTAGAACATATTTGGCTTATTTATTATTTTTTTCTTAGGAATGAACTTATTGTTAGGCAGTTGTCTCCCTTGTAGCAAACTATTCCTAACATAAATGCTAAATTTCTCTTATACAGAGCAAAAATCTATTGAAGGTATTAATTGCAAAACTACAATGAAGTGCAGGTTTTCAAAATATGCCAAGTTAACTAGAATTAGTCGCTAATAAAAAGATAGTACATCAAGCTTAAGATATTCTAAAATATTCTATTGTATACTTGGTACAATTTCAAAATTTAGTTTTTTCCATAATATTTATGTCAAGGTAAAATCAGTTTAAGTGTTTGGAAATTCATCAAAAATATATCATACATTGCCAAAGTGCCATTATTTCACTTTTCTTCAAAAAGCATATCAGGAAATGGTTTCCTACCCCCAAACTTAAATTAAGCATTGCCCTCAATGTTGGAGAACAAGAAAAGAAATGGAATAGGGAAATTAAATTGTCTCACATGAATGTGTCAAGGGTTGCCTCCCAAGAAGTGCAAAGTTCCCGTCTTCAGCCAGACAAATGTACCCCCATACTTAAATAATTTATAATAGTACTATAGGGGTACTTAATATCAGTTCTGATATACTGGATCATTTATAAATGTTATATCTTCATCAAAAGTGTAGGACTCTAAGTACGGTTTTAATCGTTGGCCATTGACCTTAAAAATATTTCCGTTCTTAGGATCCTCCACCTCTACGGCTCCATGAGGATAAATAGTTTTAACTACAAAAGAGCCGAACCAACGAGAATGTAATTTACCAGGAAATAAACGTAGTCGTCAATTGTAGAGGAAAACTTTCTAATTAGGCTCAAAAGTTTTGCGAACAGTCAACTTATCATGAAAAACTTTAGTTCGTTCCTTGTAAATTTTTGCATTTTCATAAGCCTCATGACGAAGTTCATCAAGTTCAGAAAGTTAAAGTTTTCTTTGTGATCCAGTTTTATTCATTTCAAAGTTGAAGGCCATTGTAGTCCAGATAGTCTTGTGTTCTAATTCTACAGGAAAGTGGCAGGCCTTCCCAAAGATAAGTCTATAGGGTGACATACAAATCGGGGTTTTATAAGCTGTTCGATATGCCCAAAGGGCATCATCAAGACGATCAGACCAATCTTTACGATCGGTTCAAACAGTTTTTTCTAAAATCCTTTTGATCTCCCGATTGGATGCTTCGACTTGACCACTTGTTCGTGGATGATAAGGTGTGGCAACTTTATAAGTGATGGAGTAAGTTTTCAAAATATTTTGGAAGAAACCGTTACAAAAATGTTTACCACCATTACTAATAATTGCCCGAGGCGTGCCAAAACCATTAAAAATGATTTTTAAAATTTTTACCCCGGGCTTATGGTCATTCATTTGACATGGCACCGCCTCCACCCATTTAGAAACATAATCGACTGCAACTAGAATGAAAAGGTAACCGCAAGAAGAAGTAAATGGGCTCATAAAGTCAATGCCCCAAAAAGCAAATAGTTTAACAATAAGGATGTTGTTCAAGGGCATCATGTTTCGATGAGAAATGTTCCCGGTCCTCTGGCACCTATCACATTTAGAACAAAAGGTATGTGCATCGCGAAAAAGGGTAGGCCAATAAAGACCAGATTGAAGGACTTTTGTAGCAATTTTCTTGGTTCCAAAATGTCCTCCGCAAGATAAGGTATGGAAAAATGTGAGTACACTCTGGAACTCATCATTTGGGATGCATCTCCTAATCAATTAGTCGGAACAAAACTTATAAAGATAAGGATCATCCTAACTAAAATGTCTAACCTCGTCCAAAAATTTGGTTCTATCTTGTTTTGACCAATGGGCAGGTAATAGTTGTGTAGCAAGATAATTGACAATATCGGCGTACCAAGGCAGTTGTGAGACAGCCATGAGCTGCTCATTAGGAAATGTCTCTCAGATAGGGAGAAAATCTTCAGTACCCTCAATGAGAATTTGAGATAGATGATCGCAACCACATTCTCAACACCTTTCTTATCTCGAATTTTGATATTAAATTCTTGTAACAAAAGAATCCATCTGATTAACTGAGGCTTGGCGTCTTTTTTAGATAGTAAATACTTTAAGGCCGCATGGTCGGTGTAAATAATGATTTTGGATCTAACAAGGTATGATCAAAATTTCTCCAAGGCAAACACAATGGTTAATAACTCATTCACCATGGTAGAGTAATTTAACTGTGCGTCATTGAGCGTGCGACTTGCATAGTAAATAACATGAGGTTTATTATCTACTATTTGCCCTAAAACCGCTCCAACAGCATAATCAAAAGTATCGCACATGAGCTCGAAGGGAAGTTCCCAATTGGGAGGTTGGATGATAAGGGTTGACGTTAATAAAAGTTTGAGCTTCTCAAAAGCTCCTAAACATGCATCATCAAAGTTAAAATCAGTGTCCTTAACAAGTAAATTGCGCAAGGGCTTGAAAATTTTACTAAAATCTTTGATGAACTGGCGATAAAACCCAGCATGCCCCAAAAATGATCGAATGGCCTTAACCGTCCGAGGTGGAGGTAAAGAAGAGATAATGTCGATCTTGGCCATATTGACTTCAATCCCTTTGTTAGAGATAATGTGTCCAAGAACTATCCCTTGTGTCACCATGAAGTGACACTTTTCCTAGTTTAACACCAAATTGGTTTGTGTAGATCGTTCTAGCATGAGCTCTAAATGGTGAAAACATTCGTCAAAAGACGATCCAAACACTGAAAAATCATCCATAAAGATTTCAAGAAATTTATCAACCATATCAGAAAATATGTTCATCATACAACGCTGGAATGTAGCGAGTGCATTGCACAACCCAAATGGCATACGTCGATAAGCATATGTCCCGTAGGGACACATGAAAGTTGTCTTCTCCTAATCTTCTGGGAAAATGGAGATCTAGTTGTATCCAGAATAACCATCAAGAAAACAGTAATGTCTTTTTTCGGTGAAGCGTTCAGGCATTTGATCAATGAAAGGAAGAGGAAAATGATATTTCCTTATGACCGTGTTCAATTTCCCGGTGTCGATACATACACGCCACCCAGTGGTCATACGGGTGGGGATAAGGTCATTATTCTCATTATCAACTACAGTAATCCCTGATTTCTTAGGTACAACCTGAACGGGACTGACCCACTTACTATCCGAAATAGCGTATATGATACCCAAGTCCAAAAGTTTGAGAACTTCCTTCTTCACCACCTCCATCATGGTAGGATTCAACCACCATTGCATCTTACAAAAAATTTTAGCACCTTCCTCGAGATTGATGAGATACATGCAAACGGCCGTGTTAATCCCTTTCAAGTCTGCTATAGAACACCCTGGGGCTGATTTGTATTTTCCAAGAATTCCCACCAATCTACTTTCCTGGTTAAGATTAAGGTTGGAAGTTATGATCATAGGCAGAGTGTTAGAATCATCTAAGAAAGTATACTTCAAAGTCTTAGGTAATGGCTTGTGGTCCAGCTTGGGTGCATTAACAATGGATGGAATAGGCAAAGTAGTGGACGGTTCCAGAGGTTCAACATGAGGTCTCCATTTGGACTTGTTAAAAATAGGCGTTGAGTCGAGTAGAACATTAAGCTCTTTAACAATTGAATTGTCATCAAAGTCTTCACCAAAGTTCACAAGACATGATTCTAAGGGGTCTTCTGAAAATGATTTAGGGAACGAGTTGTAAACTAGGGAGTCAATCATATTCAGCTCAACCATGTCATCAGAATGAGGGACTTGAGTATTATTGTTAAAAACATTAAGCTTGATCTTCATGTCTCCCATTGATAGTTGTAAGACCCCATTAAAGCTATTAATAATGGCATGAGCAGTCGCAAGGAAAGGGCGACCCAATATGACGAGAATCTCACAGTTTGGATTCTTTACATCTTTAGTGTCCAAAATAACAGAGTCCACAGGAAAAATGAGAGTATCAAACTTGATAAGAATATCCTCAAGGATACCACGTGGATATCGCATTGACCTGTCAGCCAATTAAAGTATCATTCGGGTAGGTTCAAGTTCTCCAAGTCCTAATTCTAGATAGACCGAGTAAGGTAAGACATTCACACTAGCCCCTAAGTCGAGTAACGCCCTATCTGCTTTGTGATCTCCGATTTTACAAGGGATGGTTGGGCTTACAGGATCTCGAAGCTTATGAGGGGTTAATGTCTCAGTCAAGAAGACTTTCTTATGCACATTGATTTTCCTTTTCCTATTGCACGAATCCTTAAGGAATTTGGCATATGTAGGGATAAGCATGATGGCATCAAGTACTGGAATATTTATATGAACTTGCTTAAATTTATCCAATATCTCATCAAATTGAATCCCTTTATTAACTGGAAGAAGGCATTGTGGATAAGTCACCTTTGGCTCAAAATGTGCATTTGGTAGGAAAATAGACGAGGTAGGCAACTCCTTTGATTTATTAGAAGGTTCACTCGTACCGACCTCATCCTTAATAGCAACAGGTGTTGGCTCAACCCTAGGTATTTCAACTTGGTTATAAATTTGTCTACCACTTTGATGAGTTGTAATGGCATTAACCTATTTTGGGATTGAGGTAGAATTAAACCCTGGTGGCCCTTTCGGATTAGATATAGGTTGACTAGGTAGCTGACCTGGTAGTCTCTCATGTAATGCATTTGTCAATTATCCTATCTGAGTTTTTAGATTAGAGATAGATTGGGATGCAAAATTTTGATTCACCAAAGTCTATTGTTGAAATGGTATTATTTGTTGTTGAAATTGTATTGATTGTTGTATGAAGAGAGCAAGGGTATCGTCCAAAGATGGCTTCGGTGGAGCGGGTGGGAACTGTTTGGATGACTGAAAGGATTGCTGAGATGCCTCAGGATAATATTGAGAAAGGGGATTCCTAGGCAAATTATGACCTGAGGTTTGTGGCTCTCCAAAACGTGAACTGGGTTGGTTGTTCTTCTACGAAAAATTTAGGTGATTATGCCAAGTTGGCTTGTACGGGTCAAAGGGCCTCTTGTAGGTATTATTCAAAGCATTCACTTGTTCTTGATTGTCATTCATTTCATTGAGAATGGGGCACATTTGAGTCACATGGGTTATATCATAACAAATGGTGCAACCCTGTTGCTGAACCTGGTACACACTACCCTTAGATTGATTTGTAGTCATAGCCTCAATTTTTCGGGTAAGAGTATCTAATTGGGCTTTGATGGCCGTTCCCTCACTCACTTCGTATAAGACACCTTTCTTAGTTATACAAATATTTCTATGTGGATGAAAATCCCAGTGCTGAGAGTTCTCAGCCAATGTCTCAAACTCTTCATAAGCTCTATTAGGCTCAAGGTCCTGGAATTTGCCACTATGCATGGATTCTATCCTATAACGATTCTCAGAAGTTGTTCCACGATAGAAGATCTGGGCTAGATGTTGCTTCTCAAAACTATGATGGGGTCATTGTGAAAGAAGATCATTATATCTCTCTCATACCTCGTAAAATGTTTCACTCTCATTTTAAACAAATTAAATAACTGCATTTCTAAGAGCGAGGGTTTTTCCCATAGGAAATCATTTGGTTTTGAACTTGGTCACCATTTGATCCCATCAATTGATAGATGATGGTGCCAATGAATCATGCCAATGACTCGCCTTGTCATTTAGCGAGAATGTGAATAAACGAAGGCGAACAGAATCCTCAGTAAAATGATAGTATTTGGAGAGCGCACAAATTTTCTTAAACTCGTATACGTGCTTATAAGGGCTCTCAGAATCAAGCCCACGAAATGTAGGTAACATTTGGATCACACTAGGCTTGATTTCATAATGGTTTGTCGTGACAACTGGTAACACAATACACGAAGGCATATCACTCACCACTGGTGTCCAATAGTCCCCAAGAGATTTTGCGGTAGCCATGATTGGGGGTTCAAATTCTAGCTCAACTATCAGTTCAATTGGGTCAACTCTAGATGAATTACCCTCCACCGAAATAGGGAAAACTCGAAATGGATCACTTTCCTCCCAAACTGGGGCTCCTAAGTCCTCTATTGTATTGATTGGACGAGGTGGTCACCCTCTCCGCTTAGGCTGAGGTGGTGGCCTGTAAATGGGCAAAGGTTTCGGTAAGCTTCCTAAACGTTTTCCTTCACGTGTTCAATTGATCGTGCACAACTAATAATCAATTAAATTCGGCACCCAGTGCAGTAAACAATCAATCAAACCTAAATTCTAACACATCAATATTTTTTAGAAGTAATAATTAGGTCTCCCCTATATTCTTCTATGTTCAAAATGGGTACGATGGCAAAAAGCTTTTATTCCTATACTCCCCTGCGTCACTATGCTAGTACCAGCTTAATGTAGATGTTCAGTCTTCATGCCCGAGCGAGTCGCCTTATTGTAAATCAGCACTCAGAACGGTAGCATCGCAAACCTACAACCAGTGTTTTGCGGTGCTAGGCTGGGGCCGTATCCAATGAACCCGTGTTTGTTCCCCGGTCCGGTACACCTATCCGCTAGGTGATAAAATCCTATGGGAATCTTGCTACTCTATTTTATTAACAGTTATGTTGAGGTCCGGGACGTTCAATTTTTGTGTGATACGAATTTCTTCGTATCCCTAATGGGTGGTCCAACTTGTTGGAGAGCTTTTTGAGTGATGAAATTCCCCAAGTCTCTAACAGCTATTACCTTTACTAATGTTGGAATGAAAAAAAATATTAAACTCGACAATAGGTCAATCCAACCAATGTAATTTTTTTATTAGAGCAACGTGTATTTGCACAGTCCACATAACTTTATATGTCCTAGTGCGGGGGTGGAACGGATATGTACCCCTCTAGATGTCAAGTTTTAAGAAGTACCAGCCTACGGGAAGTGTTTCCCGGTGTAGCTGTGGCCGCCCCTTCACTTAGGGGGCAATAGAAGGAAGTGCCCCTTCACTTAGGGGGCATAAGAAGGATGGATTTGATGATGTTTTTAGCTTTGCGCATTATCCATCTCGTTTCCAACTTTGTGACTATCCTGCAAAACAAGTGAAAAATGATTAATGAACTTGCGACAACAATATTAATTTAATTTCCAAGTTTATTGTAGTCTATGATGTCCTAATTTTCAAATGCGCATATCTTTCAGCTCAGTTGAGAGAAAGCATTAAATAATATCAATTTGGAAAGATAATTTAGAAAGGAAAGACATTAAAGAATGAAGGTTTCTAGAATTTAGCTTCCCTACCACTCAAAACAAGTGATTAATGAACACGGCGTCCTTTATAGAGAATATTTTATATTGTTTTTCAAAAGGTTGTAACTCACAAATGACTAAACAAAAAAATATGATCTATAACAATTCGGAAAAGGTTTTAAATTATCTAAAACTTTTGTAGCAAATGTATTTCCAACCTGTGAGGTATAGAGGATCAAAAATGGTGAAACATTCTGGGACAGACTTCACAGTAACTGTAGCGCCAAGAGAGTTTGAGCCAATCACTCAATCACTTTGTTTCCGAATCCAAAAAAAAAATCAAGAAAAATTGCCTTAAAATAAAACAACTCAAAAATAAAATGCAACTTTTCAAGACCCCGGGCAACGGCGCCAAAAACATGATCAATTATAAACCGACGTCTTAAAAGACCCGCAAGCGCACGGTGTACCGTTAAGTACAGTGATAAGCGGGGTCGTATCCCAAGAAACTTGTGGTGCGAATTATACTTCGAGCTACTAGTTTTATCCAATTACAACGAATTTGTGTAGGTTTTGAAATAAAAAGAAGAAATAAACAAATTACAAGATAAATTGGAGTGGAAACCAAGGCATCGATTCCACTCCACCCTTTAAAACCCATAGATAGCATAAATAATTAAAGTAAATTACGAGTTCCCGTATCATATATCTTTGGTCGGGCATATGCAATATATCAAAAAATACAAAAGATTTAGTAATTGGGAACTACCCTTAAACCAACTTACTCAACCATGGTTTGGTCGATTAGAATGGATTATGTTATCTTCTCCATGTTCCTAACCTATCTTGTTATGGTCCAACAAGATGGTTACATTGATTCATTATTCCTCATAATCCTAGTTATGGTCAAGCATAGGGCGAAGGAATACGAATAAGCAAAATTTTTGGGATAAAGATAAGGTAATTACTCTAACTAAGCTACACAATCGACACTAGGGCTACAATGGGTGAAGATTCCACTAGCCTTGGCTAAGAAGATTAGCTACTCATCCCTTTGATCATTGCCATACTACTATTACTACAATAAAATTAAAAGGAATGAACAAGAGAAAGAATAAGCTTTATGGCTATGAACTTTGAATTATACTCTCTAAGATGATCTCTCATGGGTAAGATTCCCCTCCTATTTATAGAGTATAGAAAGGGTTACTAAAATTCACCATTAATATAAAATTCCCTAAACAATGCCTAAAATCATGCATTACAACTCATGAGAATAATATATATATATATATATATATATATATATATATATATATATATATAATTATCTTTAATGGGCTTCCATGCATGGGACTTTCGTTGACAACTTCAAATGAGAATCATTGTTGAAGTGCATCACCCTTATTCTTCGTCAAAAACCCGAAAATTGTACGACTTGTTTATCATGAGACCGATTTTTGTAAATACAAACAAAAGCACTATTAGTGTCACATTTATTTAATAAATAACTAGGTAGATATTAATTTAGGTGTTGTACACGTAAATATTACGTGTCTATAAAACACCCCCAAACTTATATTTTGCTTGTCCCCGAGCAAAAGTAAACAAAAATCATTTTCGCATGTCACGCGGTTGTATTTAGCGTATGCAGCAAGACGTTAAACCCCAAGATTTAGCCTGGTGGACGAGTGTTGTCTCGTGAGGGTTTGCAGTGACTATACCAACAAAAGTCAATAATGACATTTTAAACAATTCTGGAATACACATGACTCATTTCCTGTGAACTTAACCTTACTTAATTATGACAAAAATATACCAATGAAAAAATCCTTAAACTTGTTATTTACTTATGTATATCAAATAATATTTTATGCTTAACCAAAACTAGAGGTACTACCTCAAGATTAGAAAGAGATTCAAGTATTTTGCTTAGCTATATTTAAGTGTACAATGAAAATAGTTTTATCGCCAAATACGTTATCTAGAATAATTTACTCAGTTTTTTGGTAGTTTAGTTCTCACTGGAATAAATTCAACGGTCAATTCGACAAGTGCCTCAGTCAATTCGTATTCCTAGAATTTTACTCTTTTTTTTTTTCTTTTGTAAGCTTTTTCTTTTGAGAACTTTGTTTCTTAGTGAAGCCTCCGTAACAAGGAGTTTTCGGTCGACAATCCCCGCCAGTTGGCTAAGGTTACTAGGGTGTGGTACCCCATCATGACCTTGACTCAGGATTCTCACAAGTATTATTTTCGTGTACTCCTTTCACATAGTTCATGGTCAAACTCGAGATTGGTGATAATTTTTCCTCCTTCATTTCTTAATCATGCGAGTAGCCTTGCAGCGTGAAAGTTTTTTGAACATATTTGGTTTATTTATTATTTTTTTCATAGGAATGAACTTATTGTTAGGCAGTTGTCTCCCTTGAAGCAAACTATTCCTAACATAAATGCTAAATTTATCTTATACATAGCAAAAATCTATTGAAGGTATTAATTTCAAAACTACAATGAAGTGCATATTTTCATAATATGCCAAGTTAACTGGAATTAGTCGCTAATAAAAAAGTAATACATCATGCTTAAGATATTTTAAAATATTCTATTCTATACTTGGTACAATTTCAAAAATTTAGGCTTTTCCTTAATATTGATGTCAAGGTAAAATAAGTTTAAGTGTTTGAAAATTCGTCAAAAATATATCATACATTGCCAAAGTGCCATTATTTCACTTTTCTTCAAAAAACATATCTGGAAATGGTTTCCTACCCTGAAACTTAAGTCAGGCATTGCCCTTAATGATGGAGAACAAGAAATCCAAGGGAAGAGGGAAACTAAATTGTCTCACCTAAATGTGTCAAGGGTTGCCTCTCAAGAAGCGCTAAGTTTACCATCTTCAGCCAGACAAATGTACCCCCATACTTAAATGATTTATAATGGTACTATAGAAGTATATAATATCAGTTCTGATATACTGGGTCATTTAAAAATATTATATCTTAATCAAAAGTGTAGGACTCTAAGTACGGTTTTAATCGTTGGCCAATGACCTTAAAAATATTTCCATTCTTAGGATCCTCCACCTCTATGGCTCCATGAGGATAAATAGTTTTAACTACAAAAGGGCTGTACCAACGAGAAGGTAATTTCTGAGGAAATAAACGTAGTCGTCAATTGTAGAGTAATACTTTCTAATTAGGCTCAAAAGTTTTATGACCAATCGACTTATCATGAAAAGCTTTAGTTCATTCCTTATAAATTTTTGCATTTTCAAAAGCCTCGTGACGAAGTTCAGAAAGTTCAAGTTTTTTTTGTGATCCGGTTTTATTCATTTCAAAGTTGGAGGCCTTTGTATCCCAGAGAGCCTTGTGTTCCAATTCCACAAGTAATGGCAAGCCTTCCCAAAGACAAGTCTATAGGGTAATATGCCAATCGGGATTTTATAAGCTGTTCGATATGCCCAAAGGGCATCATCAAGACGATCAGACCAATCTTTACAATCGGTTCGAATAGTTTTTTCTAAAATTCTTTTGATCTCCCGATTGGATACTTCGACTTGACCACTTGTTTGTGAATGATAAGGTGTGGCAACTTTATGAGTGATGGAGTAAGTTTTCAAAATATTTTGGAAGAAACGGTTATAAAAATGTTTACCACCATCACAAATAATTGCCCAAGGCGTGCCAAAATGATTAAAAATGGTTTTCAAAATTTTTACAATGGGCTTATGGTCAATCGTTTGACATGGCACCGCCTCAACCCATTTAGAAACATAATCGACTGTAACAAAAATTAAAGGTAACCGCGAGAAAAAGGAAATGAGCCCATAAAGTCAATGCCCCAAATATTAAATAGTTCAACAATAAGGATGTTGTTCAAGGGCATCATGTTTTGATGAGAAATATCGGCGCACCAAGGTAGTTGTGAGACAATCATGAGATGCTCATTAGGAAATGTCGATAAGATAGGGAGAAAATCTTCAGCACCCTCAGTGAGAATTCGAGATAGATTATCCGCAACCACATTCTCAACACCTTCCTTATCTCGAATTTTGATATCAAATTCTTGTAACAAAAGAATCTATCTGATTAACCGAGGCTTTGTGTCTTTTTTAGATAGTAAATAGTTTAAGGCCGCATGGTCGGTGTAAATAATGATTTTTGATCCAATATGGTATGAACAAAATTTCTCCAAGGCAAACACAATGGCTATTGACTCCTTCTCCGTGGTAGTGTAATTTTACTGTACGTCATTGAACGTACGACTAGCATAGTAAATAACATGAGGTTTATTATCAACTATTTGCTCTAAAAGTACTCTAACAGCGTAATTAAAAATATCGCACATGAGCTCGAAGGGAAGTTCCCAATTGGGAGGTTGGATGATAGGGGCTGAAGTTACTAAAAGTTTGAGCTTCTCAAAATCTCCTAAACATGCATCATCAAAGTTGAAATCAGTGTCCTTATCAAGTAAATTGCACAAGGGCTAGGAATTTTTACTAAAATCTTAGATGAACCGGCGATAAAACCCAGCATTCCCCAAAAATGATCGAATGGCCTTAACCGTCTGAGGTAGAGGTAAAAAAGAGATAATGTCGATCTTGGCCATATCAACTTCAATCCCTTTGTTGGAAATAATATGTCCAACAACTATCCCTTGTGTCACCATGAAGTGACACTTATCCCAGTTTAAGACCATATTGGTTTGTGTGCATCGTTCTAGCACGAACTCTAAATGGTGAAAACATTCGTCAAAAGATGATCCAAACACTGAAAAATCATCCATAAAGATTTCAGGAAATTTATCAACCATATAAGAAAATATGCTCATCATATAATGTTGGAATGTAGCGGGTGCATTGCACAACCCAAATGGCATACATCGATAAGCATATGTCCCGTAGGGACACGTAAAAGTTGCCTTCTCCTGATCTTCTGGGACAATGTAGATCTAGTTGTATCCAAAATAACCGTCATGAAAACAGTAATGTCTTTTTTCGGCTAAGCCTTCAAGCATTTGATTAATGAAAGGAAGAGGAAAATGATCTTTCCTTGTGACCATGTTCAATTTCCTGTAGTCGATACATACACGCCACCCAGTGGTCATGCGGGTGGGGATAAGGTCATTATTCTCATTCTCAACTACAGTAATCCATGATTTCTTAGGTACAACCTGAATGGGACTGACCTACTTACTATTCGAAATGGGGTATATGATACCCAAGTCCAAAAGTTTGAGAACTTCCTTCTTCACCACCTCCATCATGGTGGTATTCAACTACCGTTGCATTTTACGGGAATTTTTAGCACCTTCCTCAGGATTGATGTGATGCATGCAAACGGCCAGGCTAATCCCCTTCAAGTCTGCTATAGACCACCCTGGGGATTATTTGTGTCTTCTAAGAATAACCATCAATCTACTTTCCTGGTCAACATTGAGGTTGGAAGCTATGATCACAGGCAGAGTGCTAGAATCACCTAAGAAAGCATACTTCAAAGTCTTAGGTAATGGCTTGAGGTCTAACTTGGGTATATTAACAATGGATGGAATAGGCAAAGTAGTGGTCGGTTCCAGAGGTTCAACATGAGATCTCAATTTGGACTTGTTAAAAATAGGTATTGAGTCGATTAGAGCATTAAGCTCTTCAACAATCGGATTGTTATCAAAGTCTTCACAAAAGTTCACAAGACATGATTCTAAGGGGTCAGAAAATAATTTAGGGAACGAGTTGTAAACTAGGGAGTCAATCATATTTAGCTCAGCCATATCATCAGAATGAGGGACTTGAGTATTATTGTTAAAAACATTGGGCTTGATCTTCATATTTCCCATTGATAGTTGTATGACCCCATTAAAGCAATTAATAATGGCATGAGCAGTCGCAAGGTAAGGGCGACCCAATATGATGGGAATCTCACAGCTTGGATTCTTTACATCTTCAGTGTCCAAAATAACAAAGTCCACAGGAAAAATGAGAGTATCAACCTTGATAAGAATATCCTCAAGGATACTACGTGGGTATCGTATTGTCCTGTTAGCCAATTGAAGTGCCATTCAAGTAGGTTCGAGCTCTCCAAGATAATCTCTCATGGGTAGGATTCCCCTCCTATTTATAGAGTATAGGAAGGGTTACTAAAAATAACCATTAATATAAAATCTCCTAAACAATACCTAAAATCATGCATTACAACTCATGAAAATAATATATATATCTAATTCTCTTCAATGGGCTTCCCTGCATGGGCCTTTGTGACAACTTCAAATGAGAATCATTGTTGGAGTGCATCACCATTATTCTTTGTTAAAAACTTGAAAATTGTACGACTTGTTTATCATGTAACTGATTTCTGTAAATACAAACAAAAATACTATTAGTGTCACATTTATTTAATAAATGACTAGGTATATATAAATTTAGGAGTTGTATATGTAAATATTACGTGTCTATCAGTGTGCAAAATATTCCAGTGTATACTTGTAAACTTTTAAGTTCTTGGTTTCTTTTTAGATTTAATCGAGTTTCCCAACTAATATTTATGTCATAATAAAATTAGTCTAAATGTTGAAATTTATCAAAAGTGTATTATAAATTGCCAAAAATGTCATTATTTTACTTTTCTTCAAAAGTACTTTAAAAGTAATTTTTCTAACCCCAAACTTAAATGAAATATTGTCTTCAATATTTGAGAACAAAAAATAAAAATGGAAACGAAAATTAAAATTTCTCACTGAATGTGTCGTGGGTTATCTCCCCAAAATTATTAAGTGTACCGTCTTCAACTAGACAAAACTCCCGTACCCCCAAACTTTTGTAAAGTCAAGGAATTATTTGGAGATAAGCATTTCGTACTTGTTTTACTTTATTAACTTTTATCCCCTTAGATGATATCAAATGACCCAGTACTATTCTTTGATTAACCATAAAATGACATTTTTCCTAATTTAGGACTAGGCTTTTCTCTTTACACTGGATCAAGACTAATTCTAAGTGTATAAGAAATTCATTGAACGTGGACCCATAAATTGAAAATTCATCCATGAAGACTTCTAAGAACTTTTCTAGCATATCAAAGAAAATACTTAACATATGCCGTTGAAAGGTCGCGGGTGCATTGCATAGGCCAAAAGGTATGCGACGATAGGCAAAAGTTCTAAATGGGCAAGTAAAAGTGGTTTTATCTTAGTCTTCAGGGGATACTGAAATTTGGTTGTATGTTGAATAACCATCCAGGAAATAGCAAAATGAATTACCAGCTAAAAGTTCTAATATTTTATATAGGAATGGTAACAGAAAATAGTCTTTTCGAGTATACGCATTCAGCTTTTGGAAATCAATGCAAACTTCCATCCTGTCTTAGTGCAGGTGGGTACTAGTTCATTATCGGTATTCTTGATGACAGTAATAGTTGATTTGTTAGGTACCACTTGGACTGGGCTTACCCAAGAGTTGTCTGAGATGGAATAAATAATACCCGCATTAAGAATGAGGGAGGACTTGGAATACGATGACTCGAACATATCAAATATAGTATCGTACTTAAAAAATGCTTAAATTTTCTGTATAGCAGCTCTACATAGGCATATTTTTTTAGGAACAAATAGACCATCGATGGGGAAACCAACAGATTTCACTTTAGAGATTCAGTTCTTTGGAAATAGATGAAAGGCCTCCTCCAGACAGTAGAAGCTTACACAACTTGGTGCCTCGGCAAGGAAAACAAGAGATTTTGGCTTGACGATTGGATCGGGGAAGGCAGTTTATCACATACTGGAAATTGAATGCACGCAATAATTCATGGTGAAAGACATTTCAATGACCGATGGTACCTGGAAATGGGAGCTTCTTGAGCATGATATTCCACCACATTGGAAGCATACATTATCTCACAAGTTCTTCCTGAATGTTGATGAAGATAACCCACTTTGGGGTCCGTCGGACAAAGGTAACTTCATCGTTAAATCTGCCTAGAATTTCTGGTGTAGCGCGAAGGTTATACAATGACGTATGAAATGGATATGGCACAACTCTATACCGGTAAAAGTACAAGTCTTCAGTTGGAAAGCTTGGAATGAAGTTATGCCTATGGATGCGCTCATACAATGACGAATCCCTTTTGTTTCTTGGTGTTACTGTTGCTTGGTTAGCGAAACTGAAATGTTAAACCATCTACTTATTTTGGGAACTGTTACTGCTACAGTTTGGGCTTTCTTTGCCAACGCTTGCAGTGTACGATAAGGGGTAAATGATAGTTGGTAGACTCGATAGGGTCTATGGTTTTAGGCAGCTAGTTTGAGTAATCAACTGGGTATCGTAATAGAGGTATTACCTGCCTATATAATTTGGGAATTATGGAAAGCACGATGTACTTATAGGTTTGAGGAAAAGCGCCTCTCTCCCTTATTTATCATCAGAAACATCAATAAAGCTTTACAAGAGAGCATGCCCAAACTCAAAATAATGCAAAACTGTAACTTCAACGACCTCATCTCACTACAAGTCATACAACTAGTTAAGCATTCAGTGTGTACCAAAAGACCTGTGCTTGTATGATGGACATTCCCACCTCTCAATCCTTTTAAACTCAATAGTGATGGTTCATCACTTCTATCCAGAATGAGTGGAGCCGGAGGAGTAATTAGAAACAATCTGGGTGAACTTCAACTTGGGTACAACATTGCAGTTGGTCATGGCACTAATACAGCTGTAGAAATGTTCTGATTTAATGCATTGCAAATGACATGACTGGCTTCCACTCATTGTTGAAGTAGATGCTCAACTTCTGGAGACTGGTAAAGAAGCCAGCATATTTGTCCCATAAAGTACAGTGCGACTTGGAAACTTTTTACTCAGCTAGGAAGGGAGCTACAAATTACCATGATACATACTTACAGGGAA
The DNA here is from genome assembly GCA_014058105.1 of Kingdonia uniflora. Classification (NCBI taxonomy): domain Eukaryota; kingdom Viridiplantae; phylum Streptophyta; class Magnoliopsida; order Ranunculales; family Circaeasteraceae; genus Kingdonia; species Kingdonia uniflora. The sequence goes on along the minus strand of JACGCM010001129.1, from coordinate 4,538,055 downwards.
GGTAATGGTACAGCTGACAGTCTCTCTAAACTAGGTAGCTCACAGCATTTACAACTTTTCTGGAATGCATCCACTCTTCCTAGGCAGATCCGTACAACATACTTCATGGATAAACTAGGAATAGCCACAATTAGGCAGTAAATTAGTGGTCAGGCTTTATGTCCTCCACATATATTATTTTTTTGCTCAATAAATAAAAACATACATTCGTTCAAAAATAAAAATAAAAAAAGCTTCATAACTTCTGCCTTTACTACCTCCTTTATTGCAAGGTTTACATGTCGTTGTGGTTCTCGAGATGTTTTGGAACCTTCCTCTAAGTGTATCCTATGCATAACCACTGATGGGCTTATTCTTTTTATATCTACTATTGACCATCCAATTGCTTCTTTGTGGGTGTCTAGTACTGCAAGGAGTTTACTCTCCTGATCTAAGTCTAATAAAGATGAAATGATAATAGGAAGAGTTTTGTTAGGCCCGAAGAACCGATATCCTAGATTATCCAAAAGTACTTTAAGATCAAGCTTTGGTGGTGACACAATAGAAGGAACTTGGGGGTAAGAAGACATAGGGAGTGACTAGAATTTGGGAGTATGCCGATACAATGGAGTATATGCAGGAGGATTATTTTCAAGAACTACTGAAATGACTTTTAGAATTTACTCGTGAATACTAACGATGTCATCCTCAAGACAATCTTCTAAGAGGTTGTCCCTAGAATGTTCAGAGATAAATGTACCTATCATATTACACTCTTCAGCAGAATCCTGATATTACCTCATGGCATTGAAAATGTTCAGTTCCAAGGTCATGTTACCGAATGTTAGGTTTATTATTCTGTTTCTACAATTGATTATAGCGTTGGAAGTAGTTAGGAAAGGTCGACCTAAAATGATGGGGATTTGGCCATGGACATTCAAAATCAGTGGTGTATTAAGGACTACAAAATCTACTGGAAAGTAAAATTCGTTCACCTTAATTATTACATCCTCAATAATACCCCTAGAAGTTTTGGTAGATTTATCAGTGAATTGAAGTTGTATCTTGGTGGGCTAAAGTTCTCCTAAATTGAGATCCTCATAAACATAAAATGGAATAAGGTTTACACTAGCCACAAGATCAAGAAAAACCTGTTGGATATAGTATTTTCCTATTACTAAGGGAATGGTAGGACATCATGGGTCCTTTTGTTTGATCAGAATTTCAAATAGTAGGACAGAGCTAACCTGTCCAACACTAAAGGAATTCTTCCTAACTCTGATTTTACATTTCTTTATACACAGCTCCTTAAGGAATTTAGCATATGACGGAACCTGATCAATAGCATCCAAGAGCGGAATGTTAATCCGTACTTATTTAAATAGCTTAATAATATCTTTGAGGCCTTCGCCCTTTTTGGCAGGAACAAGTCGATTAGGGAATGAGGCCCTAAGAATATAAGGCTTGTCTACTAGGTCCGATAGAGTTGGAATATGGTGTGGCCTAGATGTTACTATTTCAGGTTGGCTAGATGCTAGATTTTTATGGGATTTTTCCTGAGATTTGTAAACCAAATTACTCTTAGTTGACGACATAGGGTCTGGTCTAGTTTTTATAGTTCTCTTATTCCTAAGGGTCATAACTACTTGAACAGTTTCAATGTTCTCAGGTGAGCTCTGCTGGGTATAAACCTTAAAGGCGGCCCTCGAGTTAGCAATTGTTTAACTAGGGAATTTCCATTTTTCTCGTTTACTTAATTGGCTTGTTATTTGTCATATTTGGGTATCTAGCTTCTGGGTAAAGGCTCATATTTCTGAAAGTTCCCTAGAATTTTGTTGGGTTATCCCCTAATCTCTGTTATAAACTGTTGGAGTGTGGATTCTAAGCCAACTGGGTAGGATTGTTTGGTCAGGTATGTTTGATTTTGCTGATATGGTAGAGGATTATAATTGGATTGTCCTTATGGTTGACTTCTCTAAGAAAATATTGGGTTATTTGCCAAGGAGAACTACCAAAATATTTTGATATTGTCTCATTTTATTGTCCAAGATAGCATTAACGTGGTCCAGATTATAATTTAGTAACTCAAGGAGTTGTGGACATGTATGTGTATAATGGGTCGGATCATTGCATAAATTGTAGACCCAGGAATGAACACTGGTTTAGGGGCCGCTACTTTCGATATGGTCATAGCCTCGACTTTATGTGTAAGAGAGTCCAGTTGGACTTTTAATTTAAGGCTTTCAGGTAATTCAAGGATGCCTCCTTTTCTAATGGGCCTACGATCACGAGAAGTAAAGTCCTATTGCTGGGATGTCTTAGCGTATTTATCAAGAAATGCATACGCTGCAGTTTCATCCATATCTTGAAATTTTCCTAAGCTACGGGTTTCGATTGATTCACGGGATGAAAAAGTTAACTCGTGCAAAAAGAATTGGATTAGTCTCCATTTCTTGAAACCATGATAGGGGCACCTTAGTAATTTTTTCTTAAAACGTTCCCATGCTTCGTAAAAAAAATTCCGTCCTCTTGATGAAAATCAGAAATATTACGTTTTAAAAGGCCAATTTTTTGTATGGTGAAAAACTTGATTTTAAATTTTTGTTTAAGGGTATCTCACTTGTCAATTGACTCGGGTGGTAGAGAATTTAGCCAACATTTTACCTTGTCTTTTAGAGAGAATAGAAAAATAAGTAAATAGATGTACTCCATTGTTATATCTTTACATCGAAACGTTTGGCAAATAGACTAAAATTCATCGATATCTAAATATAGGTCTTGATTATCGAGTCCATGAAAAGGTGGGATTAGGTTCAAAATCAAAGGCTTGATATCAAACTGGATTGCCGTAATTATTGGTAACTTAATACATTTTGGCTAGTTTTCCAAAATTGGAGAAAAAAACTCCCTCAATGACTTATCACCCATAAGTTCTGATTCTGGTTCAGGTTCAGGAAGAAATTCTTTTTTAGTTTTAAGGCCGTGTATGGCCTGAAGGTCCTTCTATTGGACTTGATTAACCGTATTAGTTGTTTTAGGAATCGATAGAATATCTATGTGCTTCCTAATCCGATCGTACTTGGGCATGTACTAATGAAATTAAATAGAATTGCAAATTCAATGGGAATTTAAACACATAATTTAAAATAAACGTATCAACAGTTCTTAAAGTGAAATTAACTAAGTCAATCCTAATCTAGATGTTAATCAAACTGGGTAGGTCGGGTTGATGCGTGATTCCTAACACAAAAGCTTCACTATGCTAGCAACGATCTTAGTGCTTGAACATCAGTCCTTACGCCCGTGCACCTCGCCTTATCGTACGTGACTCACACGGAATGGTGACGTTGCTTAACAACCGATGGTTTGTGGTGCATGGATGAAGTGGATCCTATGAATCTGTGCTTGTACCCCGATCCGGTACCTCCTAATTCCTCAGGTGATTAAATCCTTTGGAAATCTTACTAATAGCTTTTTAAGTTTTAATTAAATTTAAAGGTCGGGACAATTAAGAACATGTGATACAAATTTCTCCGTATCCCTAAGTGAGAGGTCCCACTCGCTGGAGATTCCTTTGGGTGATGAAATTCCGCAAAAGAGCCCTAGCGGTTAAAGCCTTTATTATGTTAAACATGGAGCGAAAATTAAAACACGATAACAGGTCAATCCAAACTCATCAATTTTTTTTATTTAAGAGCAACGTGTATTTGAACAGTCCACACGACTTACTTTCCAAATGTCGGGGCGGGGCGGTAATAAACCCCTTTTATATGTCAAGTTTTAAGATATGACCAACCTACGGGACGTGTTTCCCGGTGAAGTTGTGGTCGTCCCTTCACTTAGGGGGCAAAAGAAGGAAATACCCCTTCACTTAGGGGCCAAAAGAAGGATTAGATAGAAGCTTTAAGATTTTTGCATTCCCCTATGAAACATCCATATTTAGAGTTTGTTTCATTCCGTGTCTAGAATAGGCATTAACATTACCTCGTGTTTACTCGTCGTCAGAGATTGCACATGGAACGACTATAGCTGCACTGACATTGAAAAGGTTCATGGATTTGTACTTCTTTGCTCAAAAATATCAAGCCCTTAGTATTTTAAAAAATGTTAAAAAGGAAATGATGTCTTTTGGAGAAAAAGGTTTTTGTTAGAATAGGATTTGTTCTATTCAAATAGACTATATTCGAACAGACTTTTTGTCTGATCGAACAGGTTATTCAGAACTTTGTTTATTCAAATAGGGCTTTTGGTCTGCTCGAATAGACTCTGTTCGAACATGCTTTTGCTCTGTTTGAACAGGTTACTCAGAATTTTGTTTCTTCGAATAAGATCTTGGTTTTATTCGAATAAAATATTGTCTGTTCGAACAGACTATTTCTTTGTTCGAATAAACTTTAGGTTTTCAGTTTTCTAATAAAAGACATCCTTTCTTATTTTACTTTTATCTCTTCTAAAATCTAGCTTTCTAGGGCTTGAGTTTTTTTTTAAAGAAAAGAGAGATTTCAACGAGCGATTCAATGCAAAGTAAAACTTAAATTGAATCAATCGAAGAGATTGACAAAACATAACCATTGATTTGTAAAGCTTATGAGTTTCAAGCTTGAATACTTTGATGGGAGATTAAAGCAAGGCGTTGCGAGAGTGAAGGGCATTGTAAGAATGAGGAATTGATTGTGAGGATTTTAATGAGAAGAGAGGTAACCACGAGATGTGCTTATCGAGTCAATAAGTAATTGATTTCTTATAATTTTGCTTAAATATTAGATTGTTTAGCTGTTGGGCAATTTGACAGCGACCTGTGGATTTTTCTCCTAAGAAAGGTTTTCCATAGAGTTAAAATAACTTGTTTTTGTGCTTAATTTACCTTTAATTATTGTCACTAGAACATTGGACCAACTTGAATTAGGCTAGGGTTAGACTGTTAATTTAATGTTTTTCAGACCTATTGATTTTGACATAAAATTAATCTAAATTGGTTAGTCTCAAGTAGTTATTTATTCCAATTGGTATCAGAGTTGTCACGCCTTGAGGATAAATAACTTGAGCGTGGATCCTGACTTGATTGCTTGAGAATAATTGATTCTAAGAAGTTTGAAGGTCTTGTTAATCGTCTTCCACTCTTCGATGGCAAAGATTATTCATACTGGATTGTTCGAATAGTTGCTTTTTTACAATCAATCAGGGAAGATGTATGGATTGCCATTGAGGATGGATGGAAACAAACTATCAGGATGCAAGGCGTACCATGGTAGTGCTATAGAGGTCCTTAAACCTAGAAAACCAATGGTCAAAGGAAGAAAAGGATGTTGTCGGTTATAACACTAAAGGCCGTAATGTTATCTTTATGATTGTGAGTAAAAGTGAGTTTTGACATATTTTTTGCCATACCACTTTGAAAGAAGCTTTGGACATTCTAGTTCGAACTCATGAAGGTGATGATACAGTTAAAGAAAGTAAGCTCAAAATGTTTACTTCACAATTTGAGAATATTTGAATGAGTAAAAATAAACCTTTTGATGAATTCTAAGAGAGACTAAGTGATATTTCAAACACTAGTGCTGCATTAGGAGCTCCTTATTCTGATGTCTAAATTATTTACAAAGTTCTAAGATCTCTTCCTAAGAGCTTTAGATTGAGACGCGATTCTATCGAGGAAGCTCAAGATCTTAAGAAAATGAAACCAGATACATTAGCTGGAAAGTTGCAAAATTTTAAACTTGAGATGAAAATGGAAAACCCTGAAAAGAACAAGAGTATTACTTTTAAATCTTTATCTTACTTTTCTTCTTCTAAGGGTACCAAATTGGTTGATCACTCATATTTCTCAGATGATTATGAAGGTTCGGATATTGATTAATCAATTGCTCTTATTGGCCAACAATTTCAAAAAATCTTGAAAAAATGTGAATTTCATAAAATAAGGGCAATCGATGAACTATAAACCATAACCTCATGATCGGTTCAAATCTTATAATCAGTAGACCAATAATGACATTGACCTAAGTCAAGTTAAATGTTATAAGTACCACAAGTTTGGTCATTATGCTTACAGTTATCCCAATAAGAAATCTAGAACTAATCACAAAGTTATGAAAATTAGTGTTACTTGGGATGATAGTGATGATGAAAATAATAACCATGAGGATCATCCCCAAGTAATTAAGAATGGACAATATTGCGCATATCCTACTTTTCTAAATTGTAGTAATGAGAACTCTGACACTTTCAAACTTGAAAATTCTATTGAAAATCAGAGTGATCATGAAAAAAATGAGTTTGAGGACCTAAATCTTGAAGACTTGTATGCTCAGACTTTTTCGAAGTGTATAAAACTTGGTAAACTTAACAAAATCTTGAAAGACCGAGTTAATACACTCACGCGTGAACTTTAAGAAAAAACTGAGAATACAAGTCACGAGATAGAAATACTTGAAGATGAGAAACAAGGTCTCCAAGACAAGGTTATGATTTCAGAAAAAGGAGTTCATGATGCGAAGGAGAAAATAAAATCAACTTTAGACGAACTACATGCGGCCAAGCATGATTTAGTTTTATCTCAGCAAAAACTTGAAAAAAAAATTCATGGAGCTAAAAATATTGATAAGATGTTATGTATGGGAAAGTCGGATACTGACAAAAGGGGTCTAGGATATGAGGAACATCTCTCTAATGTCAAGACTCCTCAAGTCATAAAATTTGTCAAAGCAATTTCTACTACATCATTGCCCAAACTTAATATAATATCCTCCACTTGTAATCAAGCCAAATGGTTCTCGCATTCTCATATTTATTATTGCAGATTATGTGGTCAAAAGGATCATATTGTGTCTTATTGTAGATTTGTTGGACCCTATCATCCATATGCTCGACCAGTCAATAGACAAAGATATAACTCAAATGTAATTTCTGCTAATGTAAAAAGTAAGAATTTGTCTAGATGGTTTGTACAGGAAACTTCAGCTCGAAGGATTCTTTGAACCATTTGGGTGCGGAAGACTGATTTGACACCTCAGATAAGGTGGAATGTTGCATTAACTACTTTGAATGCCTTCAAGTTTGTTCAGTGGTATATGGATAGTGGATGTTCTCGTCATATGACTAGTGATGAGTCCAAGTTTAGTCACCTAGAGAATATTCAGGGTGGCGATGTTACTTTTGGTGATGGGAGCATATCTCCTATGGTGGGAAAGGGAAAGGCTGAAGGACTTGTTACTCTGACGATAGATAATGTTCTTTTAGTTAAGGGGCTGAAAGTAAATATTCTTAGTGTCAGTCAATTATGTGATACATAACACACTGTTACTTTTTCTAAAGGAGGTTGTGATGTATTAAATTCCTAAGGACAACGTGCGATGTATGCTGCTCGAACTGCTGACGACTACTATGTTGTTCAACAAGAAACTCTACTGTGTAACAAAGCTAAACTAACTGATGTAGATTTGTCCAAGATTACGAGCAAAGAGCTTATCAGGGGAGTTCCAAAGTTGGGAAGATTAACTAATGTTGTGTGTGGTCTGTGTCAAATTGGCAAACAAATCAAGAGTTCTCACAAGAAGGCCAACAATATTACTATTACACTAATTCTTGAGCTAATACACATGGATTTGATGGGTCCAATGAGAACTACATCTTTGGGTGGTAAACGATATATTTTGGTAATGGTAGATGATTTTTCTCATTATACTTGGATATCCCTGCTAAGAGAGAAGTCTAATACATTTGAAGAATTCCATACTATATCACTTCGAATTCAAAATAAGAAAGATTGTTCTATCAACAAAATTAGAAGTGATCGTGGAGGCGAGTTTAAGGATATTGGAGTGACTGGGTACTGTACTTTTAATAGGATTAAACGTGAATTTTCTACTCCAATCACGCCACAACAAAATAGGGTTGCAGAATGAAAGAATAGAGTTCTTCAAGAAATGGGACGGGTCTTACTCCACAGCAAGGATATTCCTACAAACTTTTGGGGGGAGGTCATTCATATCGCGCATTATACTATCAATAGGGTGTATCTTCACCCACATACGTTAAACACGCCCTATGAACTTTGGTTTAGAAAGAAGTCGAATGTAAATTACTTTCGAGTTTTTGGGAGTAAATGTTTTATATTTCAAGATCAAGAAAGTATTGGGAAATCTGACTCTCGAAGCGATGAGGGTATTTTATTGGGCTATTCAACAAATAGTAGAGCTTTTCGTGTCTATATTTCTAGAACCAAAGTGATGATGGAGTCATATAATGTGGTTGCGGATGATACTTACACTATTGGTTCTGTAGATATTAGAGTAGAAGATGGTACAATAGAAAATCTAGATACGTTAACTAGTGAGATTCTTGACATGGTCACTACATCCAATTTTGGAGCTCCTTTATCTACTCCCCCACCACCTCTATCTCCTAGTATTTTACGACCCGGATAGCATCAAGTTCGCAAGGATCACTCACATGCCGATATAATCGGAGATGTTAGTTCTCATGCTCAAACTAGAAGCCAAAACTATGAGACGGTGAATTGGGTTTGTTATGTTTCTATGATTGAACCCACAACTATCAAGGAAGCTCTCTCAGATGAATATTGGCTTCATGCAATGCAGGATGAGTTTCGCCAGTTTCAACATCAAGATGTGTAAGATTTGGTTCCACGTCCTTCTAGTACGAATCTAATTGGAAATAAATGGATCTACAAGAACAAGTTTGATGAACTTGGGAACATTATTAGAAACAAAGCTAGGTTAGTTGCCCAAGGGTATAATCAAGTCAAAGGGGTTGATGTTACTAAAACTTTTGCTCCTACAGCAAGGCTTGAGTTTATTCGTATACAATTCACCCTTGCTTGTAATCAAAGGTTTAATCCCTATCTAATGGATGTGAAGAGTGCTTTTCTAAATGGGCTCCTTGAGGAAGAAGTGTATGTGGCACAACCAAAAGGGTTTGAGGATCCTTATCATCCTGATCACGTTTTCTACTTAAAAAAGGCTTTTTATGGTTTGAAGCAACCTCTTCGAGCATGGTATGAGCGGCTTTCAAATTTTTTCTTAGGTAAGGGATTTGATCGAGGGGGAGCTGATAAGACGTTGTTTATATAACGTAAGGAAGGCGCGGTGCTCGTTGCTCAGGTATATGTAAATAATATTGTATTTGGTTCTACTTTGAATTCACTAACCACTTCTTTTGCAGCTTTAATGAAAAATGAATTTGAAATGAGCATGGCTGGAGAACTAACGTACTTCTTAGGTCTCCAAATACGTTAATTGAAGAAATGGATATTTATCTCTCAATCCACGTATTCAAGGGATCTTGTAAGGAAGTTTGGTTTTTCCTCTGCAAGGCATGCTCAGATTCCCATGAGTACCACAACGAAGTTAAATAAGGACACAGCAGATAAGGATGTTGATCAGAAAATGTTTAGGGGTATGATAAGTAGTTTACTTTATCTTACTGCTACTCGTCTTGATATTATGTTTAGTGTCTATATTTGTGTTCGTTATTAAGGTAGTCCAAAAGAGTCCTATTTACAGGCTATTAAGCGTATTATTTGTTATGTATGTGGGACTTATGATTTTGGTTTATGGTACTCATATGACACAACATCCGAGGTCATTGGTTATTCAGATGCAGATTGGGCAGGTAATGCAGATGATAGGAAGAGTACTTTAGGATTGTGCTACTATATTAGGAATAATCTTGTTGTATGGCAAAGCAAGAAGCAAAGTTGTATCTCTCAATCAACAGCAGAGGCAGAGTATATTACTGCAAGGAGTTGTTGCACTAAACTTATTTAGATGAAACAAATGTTGTATGATTATGGAATAGTCTAGGGGGCGATGTCAGTCTTTTGTGATAATACGAGTGTGATAAAATATTTCAAAGTACCGTAAACAACATTCCAGAACCAAGCACATCGACATTCGTTTCCATTTTATTTGTGATCTCGTTGAGCAAAAGATCATCATTGTTGAGTATGTCCTCACAGAGAGGCAGTTAGCTGATTTGTTCACCAAGCCATTAGATGTTCTGAGGTTTGAACTTCTGAGACGGTCAATCGATGTTTGGTCCATTGATTAGGTATGTCTCTTATTTCTTCTAAGCACAACATTTTTGTTAGATAACCACCTTGATATATGTTTTCTCAAATGAGATTTGTGCTTCAGTATTAGAAAATTTTAGTATCGTCTTACTTAGGATATTTTTTCACATCAGTCACCTAGTCCTATGTTTAAAATGGATAGGCAATCATTGACAAAATACTTGAGGATACCTGTAGAGACTTCGTACCTAATATTATGTGAGGATCTGGCCCTTTTACAAGCTTCGAGTGTTACTTCATAAAATCTTTCCAGATCAAGCATATTTTTTTTCTAATCTTATTTTTTATAATCAATTGTCGATGGTAACTTCAAGTTCAAGTTAATCTAATAGAACATTCCCTATACTTGATTCGAGATAAAAAATTTACTATATGAGACCGAAGATATGATAATAGGCTTTTAATTGTTACACTTCTTTTTTGCCTTTGTCTATGCTTACCCAAAATTTTATTCGTTTGCAACCTTTTTGTGCCTTCAAATATGTTATACGTTTTATATTCAACTCATTTTGACACATTTTTTCTAAGACTTTTTAGTAAAAATAAAAGGGGGAAGGAGTGAAACCATGGGGTTTTAGTGGTGGAGATGGATATGAGAGGAGGTTTTTTCCAATGATTTTATGATACATCATATTCTATCTGTACTCGCTAAATAAAAATAATGAAAGGAGGTGAACTCAAAATAAAGAAAAAGAATAAGTTTTATATTCAATGTGTACTCAATAATGTGAAAGAATGGCGAGAGGTAAACTCAGTTGAAGAAAGAGGGGGTAAAAGTATAAACTGTAGTCTCAGAATGCCAGCAAAACATCTACTCCATTCTGTCCCTTCCCTTGCCTACATTATAACCGATTCAAGACCTATTTGATCTTGAGTTTAGCACAGTCAGTTTAGTGGAGATGAGAGATAGGGAGTCTATATTAATTAACTTGACACCATTAATGACAATTGATTTCCTGTCTATGAGATCTTCCAGCTCACAATGCGCCGCTTGTTTGATGAAATATGAATCATTCATTGCATATTGCTCATATTCATATTTCACACAAAGTATTTGCTAGTCAATTCTTAGTAATTTTAAGTGGCCACCGTGGGAGGCCTAAGTTGAAACAACTTTCCAACATAGCTATTTATTTTTGATTGCTCAATCTGTTTACTGCATGTTACTATTTTAGATTAAATGTGCACACACAAATACTGAGTAGTCTCCTATACTGAGTTGCTTTAACACGGATGAGAGTTTTATTCGGACATTCATATACACTGTGATTTCTTCTTTCTGTGGTGCATACAGGGGGAGTAGTTAGTATTTTGATATATTTTTGTTTCTCTTTTGTCTCTATTAAAAAAATAATTTATTTTAGTATTTTTTTGTTTTTTGTTTTGTTTGTATTGTCTGCCTTTTTTATTCGAATATACCTTCTGTGTATTCGAATACACTTTTTCATATTCGAATACAAAATTTTGTATTCACATAATCTACATAGACACCTGTTTGTTTGAACAGAACTGGGTTACGTTCAAATACTTTTTTTTAGTTTATTTCTTAAAACATACTACACCAATTTCTTTCTTCTCTCTCTCACCGACTCAAGTTCCACTACTTCCTTTGTGCATCTGCTTTCCAACTCCATCAATTTTGTTCTCGATTGAAAGGGTTTTATCTGCACTTGATGTTTCCTCTACTCCTCCAATTCCCATTCGAAGCTTGGCATTCTAATTTGGTGGTTTGATCTCGACAGTTTTCACCCTAGGGTGTCTTAGAATCACTCTCTCTTCCATCCTTGCCTTGGTAAGCTTTGATAGACACGTAATATTTACGTGTACAACTCCTAAATTTATATCTTTCTAGCCATTTATTAAATAAATGTGACACTAATAGTACCTTTGTTTGTATTTACAGAAATCGGTCACATGATAAACAAGTTGTACATTTTTATAGTTTTTAACGAAGAACAAGGGTGATATACTCTAACAATGATTCTCATTTGAAGTTGTCAACCAAAGGCCCATGCATGGAAGCCCATCCAAGAGAATTAGATATAGATACTATTCTCATGAGTTATAATATCTATGCATGATTTTAGGCATTGTTTAGGGGATTTTATATTAATGGTGATATTTAGTAACCCTTCTTATACTCTATAAATAGGAGGGGAATTCCACCCATGAGGGATCATCTTAGAGTGTGTAAATATTTAGGTTCAATAAGCAATAAAGTTCTTGTTCTTCCCTTTTTCTTGTCATTTACTTTTATCGTAGTAATAGTAGTATAACAATGATCAAATGGATGAGTAGCTAATATTCTTAGCCAAGGCTAGAGGAAGCTCCACCCAATGTAGCCTTAATATAGATTGTGTAGCTTAGTTAGAGTAATTACTTTCTCTTTATCCTGGAATATTCCATATTCGTATTCCTTCATCCTATGCTTGATCATAGCTAGGATTAGAAGGAATAATGAATCTATGTAACCATCTTGTTGGACCATAACAAGATAGGTTAGGAACATGGAGAAAAGAATATAATCCATACTTATTAACCGGACCATGGTTGAGTAAGTTGGTTTATAGGTAGTTCCCAATTACTAAATCTCTTGTATCTTTTGATGTATTGCATATGCCCGACCAAGGATATGCGATACGGGAACTCGTAATTTACTTTAATTATTTATGCTATCTAATGGTTACAAAGGGTGGAGTGGAAACGATGCCTTGGTTTCCACTCTTATTTATCTTGTAATTTGTTTCGTTTTTCTTTTTATTTCAAAACCTACACAAACTTGTCGTTATTGGATAAAACTAGTAGCTCGAAGTATAATTCTCACCACAAGTCTCTTGGGATATGACCCCGCTTTCCTATGTACTCAACTGTACACCGTGCGCTTACGGGTCTTTTAAGACGTCGGTTTATAATCGATTAAGCTTTGTTCTGATCTCTCCCCTTCGAGGTTCGTACTCAATTTCTACAACTCCATTGCGACTATATTGAAATTGGTAAGCTTTGTTCTTCCTATTGCGACTATGTTGAAATTGGTGCTTAGAATTTAAACTTTTGATTAGTGTTTGGTGATTGAAGGTCCAGTTTGTGATTGTCGGGTTTGTGATTGTGTTAATTGTTAGAATTGGATTTTGTGGTCTTGGGTATTTCTTTGCAGGTGATTGGGATGTGCATTAGATGGTAAATTTTATATTAGGGTTTATGACAGTGTTTCTGTGTGTACATTATTATTTTCAGGTGGTATTTCTGTGTGATTGTTTCTGCAGAATTTTTGGGGTCAATTGTTGGGGAATTGGGGTATTGGTGTGAATTGGCAGTGATTTGCGGTGGTGGTTAGTTTCTTTTTCAGTAGGTTGGGTGCTCTCTGTCTATAATGGCAAGAGACAAACGTTCAAAATTATAAATACCCACTCCAAGAGTTGCGACCAAGAGGGGTCGGGCGAGGGCTGGCGCTGGAGTGGGTGCGAGAGGTACCGTTCGTTCGTCTTCAAGAGTGGGAGGTTCTAATCTTCTTGAGGGGGTCTCATGGGCTACAGATGCCCTGGGAAAATGATGGCGGGAATTATGGCATGTCTCCAAACCCTGCTAATTGGTCGACGAAATATGGCCTCAAGTTATGTGGTTACCAGAGGGAAGTCCCTGCTGATGAGGCGAGTTTACTTAAGCATCATCCCGAGTTCTCTACTGTGTTTGATGATTTCTTGGCCCGCGGATATATTAGGATTATGAAGCCCAAGCTGTCACGCCCCAAAATCCGATAATCGGTAGCTAGACCAATTTCTTAGATTTGAGGATGTGCAGATCAGAGAATCCAAAGATTCTCCCCACAATAAGCCAAGCCGTAGACAAATTCTGGCTCAGTCTTTCACTTAGCAATACATCAGAGTAATAAGGAATATAAAATAGAAACAGCGGAAGACTAAGAAGCAAAATCTAAACATAAGATTCTACAAACCTCTACGCAGCGAACCCAAAAGTAATAACTGGAGAATGAGCTTCCAGCTCAGCTCTCCAAGGATCACCACAACAGTAGCTAAAACCTTAAACAACCTGCCACTGAGAGGGGGATGCGAGAGTGAGCAAACAACGAGCTCACTAACTCCTAAGAATAGCTAAACGATTATATTAACCAATGAGATAGATATAAATATTAATGATAATAGGATATAATTGTTACTGATAAATAATATATATCTACCAAGATGTTTAAAAGGTGCCTAATAGATATACATATATATACTAACTCTAATAAATCTATCTATAAAATATACCTTGTACAAAGGAGTGCTAATATTATAACTACGTTCTAGTCACAAGGACTACTAACTATACTCTAATCACTATCGTGGCCCTCAGCACCACGCGCAACTAACCTACCTCAGGAATACAATAACACACGAGGGTAAACAAACCTCGGCCAACAACAATCCAACCGGGTTACCCAAACCCCAACCAAGCACAACCTTAAAGCTATTACAAGTTAAGCGAGATCGCCCACAACCAGATACCAGCCTAAAGCTCATACCAACCAACCAGACTAATTAACCTAATAAATTAACTAGACACAAAAGAGGGAGGGAAGAGATGCAGAGAGGAGAGGAGTATGTAGAAGGAAGATGAATCTAATTATACCGCAAATCAATTAGGAGAAGAAGAATTTAATAAACGAAGAAAAATATGACGAACTAGGATAATCCCATAATTATCCCAATACAATGATATGTTATGATGATAATATGATGGAATGAGATAATCTTATGATTATCCAAAGTGCAGAAGATTCTAAATTAAATATAATGCAGAAAGGGTTAAGGATTTCTATCAGAAGAACCTACGAATTGGAGGTATGCAGAGATGCAATGATATGCTTAATGATGGTGATGATGATAATGATGATGCAGAATGATTTAGCGATGTCAACCCAAAGGGCTAGCCCCCAAGACTAAAGTGGGCTGACAACCGCTGAAAAGGGATTTACCTTACCGAATATTGTTGGATTCAAGGGTACGATGTACTGCACTAGCTCGACCAGACTATGAGGAAATTACATCAATCTATCAAATCCCATGGAGCCAACGTCTGAACTATATATACATTCCGAGGTATTTCAACCACCAGGATAAGCCCTGTACCGGATCGCAAATACTGTCCCATACCATCCCACACTCCCGAATGGGTGACTAGGTATAATAGTATCCATCCTGGACCCACCTTCTATTTTAACCCGATTGAGGAATCCCCGAACCTCTAGAGGATCAGCCGATGCGGAGTTATTTATGTATCCGATCGCAGTAAGATAAGGAGAATATACTATCTATGGATATGAGCAGAAATCCTAAAGACTAAAACACAACCACTGCTAACATAGCCTGCACACAATAAGATAACCACCTGCCTGAGGGCGTGGTAACCAAAACGAACACAGATGCCCTCCTGTGACTCAGTTGTACCATCTAAACCTAGATGAAGCAGTAACTTAACCGTCAGAACATCTAAACAACATCAGTCTCTAAGATTCCTTAAGCAATATGATTACCATCAAGTGTTACAGTGTTCTAGCTGTCAACACAGACTAGTATTCATGGGGTAACCTACAAGTGTCCAACAAGTAGCCAACAATCCCCCAATAACAGAACTACCTCATAATCCTCTTAATCATGTACATAAGTCACCAGCACGGATGTACAGGAACCGGATTCAACAGGAGGTTTCAGTCGCATTCCAACATCTCAGGTGACGTACAACTTCATAAACCACCTGGCTCAGCCGCGTACCTCACTGAGCCATGCTGTCTCACTGCCTCCTAGATGACGGAAGTAAACACAACCCTAACAGCCTCATCCTGAGGAAAGAAAGCTTACGAGTAAGCTCTATTAGCTCTAAGAATCATGAGGACAATAAGTGTCATAACACGATAAGCAAACAATCCTAAGGCAAACTATCAGAAGTTCAGGATCCACAGCCAAACACCACGGACAAGCCGTCTGCTCACTACCAACAACTAACAGTCCAGGAGATACCACACTCCCACATGGAATCTAACATTTCCACAACCACCAATCACAATGACAGTGCTCAAGGACCAGGCCTCGAGAATATATAGTACACCTAGACTAATCCTAAGACTAATCAAAACAATAGTAGGCAAGAGGACGAGCTCCGAATTGAAGACCATGTCTTACTGAAGCTATGTCGCCCCAAGACTACCCTGGAACCAAGTCCAGCAACCTAAACTAACCAAGGTGCTATACTACAAGGTGAGAACTATAGTCTCTGAACTACATTATCTCAGAGAAATGGTGGCTAAACCACAAGCCTTTCATAAGTCTCTACTAATCGTCAAACTGAGTTACTAGTGCCCTGAAACAAGCTAGATACCCTAATAACTAACCAACAATACCATACTCAATATACTATATATATATATATATATAGCGATGCTGAGGCGCCGCAACATACTGAGAAATGCTTTTGTTCTCAACCTCAACGAAGAAAAGATTCAGGATAACCACCCTCAATGAATCGGTCTAAGAGGAATCTCAGGAGTCATCGTCACATCGACGACAACAAAGAATAACCTCCTATGGCTAATCATAACCTACGGATTCTATCTAGTAACTAAACTCACATTATTACAGGTTTTACTAACTTATCAAACCATTAAGTACTCTCGCCTAAGATATGCCAAACGGATAACCCGTGAATGTTTTCTAAGCAATTAACCCATGTACTAACATAATCATGGTAATAAACATGATAAACTATGTGATGCAATAACTCATAAATCAATATAATGGTCTAGTTATTAAGGAAGATAAAACTCGCCTGACGATAATCCAAGTCCTGCGGAAATTCAACTCGGAAAACCAAACCTAGGATCGACGACGAGGCAATCGGAACAACAAACAAGCTACCACAACCAATAACAACAAGAAGTAAATAATCAATTCAAGAAGATGACATCAAACCCAAACCCTAGAAATTAGACCTACGCCGAAATCGAGCGAAAAGGACGAAAAAGGAATCGGGAATCACTTACCAAGGATAGGAGCGAAGCTTACGACAAAGCGAGTGAAGAGTCCTTCAGTGATAGGGAAGAGTGGGTTGAGAGTATGGAGGAGAGGGGAAAAGGTTTGGGAGAGAAGGGAGAGAGAGAAAAAGAAAGGGGAAGAGAGGAGAAGAAGAAATGAAGCTAAAATCGTGCCTCTGTTCGAACAGGAATTGATCCTGTTCGAACAGAACCAAGTGTATTCGAATAGAGAAGTGTTCTGTTCGAATACAAAGGACTCTATTCAAACAGAAAGAGTCTTGTTCGAATAGAACTGGTCCTGCCCAAAAAAAAACAACCCCGGAGGCACCCCGGACACCCCGGAAACACCATGGGCCACCCTCACTACCACAAAAACACTTCTACAAGTCCCACAGGGGTTTCTCAAGGTAGAAACACCACCTCCACTGCCTCACAGCCACCAAAATGCCTAAACCCCCAAAAAAGGAATCATTTCCTCGGGAAACTCTGGAAACCTACCGACCAATCCAACGGCTCACTGGAACCACCCCAAACTATAGACACACTAATAAAACATCACTACCAAACTTTCTAGGTGTTCCTGAGGTCTAAACACCACCTCCATATCCTAATGGCCACCGGAACTCCTAAAACCCGGAAAAAAGAATCTAACGGCTAGAAACTTATCCGAAAGGAATAAATGGATGCGGAATGGATAGAAAAGACTCGTGAGGAATAATATACAAATGTGTGACATGTTGGAGTGTATACAAAAGCTTAACGGAGGACAGAAGGAATATTTTCTGAAGAAATGGACCGAAAGGAAGAAAATGGATAGAAAGGAAGATAATGGACAGAAAGGAATAAGAATGGACAGGAGGAAACTGACAAGCCAGATAGGAGGGGAAGCATCAAGGAAGCCTAAATCTACCCTAGGATTCCCTGAGATCATGCCACACCACCACACAACAATATCACATAACTACCAAGCCACAACGGGCACCCAAAACCAAAACACAAACACTTCCGCCCCGAAACCACCGAAACCAACAGAACTACCAAAAGAAATCTAAAACAAACCTACCAAAAGAAATAATATGGATGCATAACGAATAACAATATATGAATAATAGTAACAATACTTAATAATAAACAAAAAAAATACTCTAAAATTCCATGACATTATACAAGCGCCTTGCTACCCTCGCTTAGTTCGGCTCTTCTATGCCAGTATCTCCAATGTGCGTGGAACTGGCAACAATAAAAATTTTACTATGTCTGTCGATGGCGCACAACTTCAGGTTCATCGAGCTGATCTCCTAAAAGCATTTGATTTAGACGACGTTTCCCCTTCGGTCTCACCCACGGTGTGGCCCCCAGTTCCAAGTCAGTTTCCTCCCAAAAGGGAACTTGAGGATTCTCTTCTTTATGCTGGGAAGAAGAGAGGTCCTTATGTGCGGCAGAAGAACCTGCCAAGGGGGTATGTTTATTTCGCATGATTACCCACCGTAACATTCTTCCCCAACTCGGGAATAAGAATGTTTTGGTTGGTAACATGCTCTACCTGGTATATCATTACCGACAGGGCCACGTCCTAGACCTGCCCAGTATCATTATGCACGAGATGTTTCTTGCGGCTAACCCCGATCATCACACATGGGCTTTGCCGTTTGGCCGCTTTATTTCTCAGCTTTTGACATATTTAGGGTATGTTATTCTTGAGGGGGAGGAAGCTAATCATCAGGATGATGTTCTCAATTTTTAGTATTGGGAAAAGAGTCATAAACATATAGTCGCTAAGACTGATTC
The DNA here is from genome assembly GCA_014058105.1 of Kingdonia uniflora. Lineage (NCBI taxonomy): Eukaryota > Viridiplantae > Streptophyta > Magnoliopsida > Ranunculales > Circaeasteraceae > Kingdonia > Kingdonia uniflora. Next base: position 4,519,168 of record JACGCM010001129.1, on the reverse strand, counting down.
TTAGTCAGAGTAGGGTTTGGAGGACTCTGAGACCGAGGCGGTTCCTGCTGGTGCAATGTCTGTTGATGCGCCAGTTGCTCTTCTTGGAGCGATCCCTCATGATATCGCCTCTCTCTATGCATATATGAACACTCAGTTCTGTCAACTTCAGTCTTCTGTGTATGCTCTGAGTAGTGCAGTTCATGGTTCTTCCTCTGGTGGTCCTACTCCCGAACATGATTTGTAGCCTTAGGGTCTATTTTGCCTCTATTTTGGATTATTATCCATCTTATGGCTATTTTTCTTCTTTTTCTTTGTCTGTTTTAGCCTATGATATCCTAACTGCATGTTAGTGTTGTTTCATTTGACTTTTTGGATCAGCTATATATTGACTATTTCTTTGTTTGGAATAGTTGCTCTGACATTTACTGGTATACGTTGTTCATCTTTTCTGTGTTTCACTTAGTCCATGCCTATTAGTCATTTTTCCTTCTTGGTCAGTTTGTGTATATCTCCTATTTTCTTTTATTCTTTGTTCATCTATGCCAAAAAGGAGGAAAGATGTTCCAGACAGGTAAGCCAGGTAAGTTAAGTTCTTTTTTCTAGATCCCATATTTAATTTGAACGGTTGCGTGATGTATCTTATTTAGTGTACAGGGATTCCAGAGTATATGTTATAGGATGAAAGTAGAGCTTTGAGTATAGATGTTCAGTGATTGAGTCAGTCTATCGAGCTATTTTTTTCTTATAGTTCTAGTTTTGACATGAAATAAACCAAAGGGGGAGATTGAAACATCCATATTTGGAGTTTATTTCATTTCGTGTCTAGAATAGGTGTTAGCACTATCTCGTGATTACTCGTCATCAGAGATTGCACATGGAGTGACTATAGTCGGATTGACACTGAACAGATACGTGGGTTTGTACCTCTTCGGTCAAAAATATCAAGCCCTTAATATTTTACAAAAGGTCATAAAGGAAGTGATGTCTTTTGGAGAAAAAGGTTTCTGTTGGAGCAGGCTTTTATTCTGTTCGAATAGACTCTGTTCGAATAGATTTTTTCTCTGTTCAAACAGGTTACTCAGAACTTTGTTTATTTGAATAAGGCTTTTGGTCTGTTTGAATAGACATTGTTCAAACAGGCTTTTTCTCTGTTCGAACAGGTTACTCATAATTTTGTTTCTTCGAATAGGATCTTGGTTCTGCTCGAATAAAACATTGTCTGTTCGAACATACTATTTCTCTTTCGAACAGACTTTGGATTTTCAGTTTTCTAATAAAAGACATCCTTTCTTATTTAACTTTTATCTCTTCTAAAACCTAACTTTCTAGGGCTTGAGTGTTTTAGAAAGAAGAGAGATTTCAACGAGCGATTCAATGCGAAGTGAAACTCAAATTGAATCAATCCAAGAGATTTAAAAACCTAATTATTAATTTGTAAAGCTTGTGAGTTTCAAGCTTAAATGCTTTGACGGGAGATTGAAGCAAGGCATTGCAAGAACGAAGGGCATTGCAAGAATGAATAATTGATTGTGAGGAGTTTAATTAGAAGAGAGGTAGCCACGGGATGTTCTTATCAAGTTTCTAAGTAATTGAATTCCTGTTATTTATTTTTAATATTGGATTGTTTAGCTGTCGGGCAATTCGGCAGCGACCTATGGGATTTTCTCCTGAGAAAGGTTTCCCACAGGGTTAAAATTACTTATTCTTGTGCTTAATTTACCTTTGCTTGTTGTCACTAGAATATTGGACCAACTTGAATTAAGCTAGGGTTAGACCGTTAATTCAAGGCTTTTTAGACCTATTGATTTTGACCTAAAATTAATCAAAATCGGTTAGTCTCAAGTAGTTATTTATTCTACCCTATTCCAAATCTATACTCAAAAGCTGCAAAATAAGATAAAAAGGATTAGTGAATTTACGACATAACAAAATTATTAATCCAATTTCTAAGTTTATTGTAGTCTATGATTTCCTTATATTCAACTACGTATATCGTTCAGCTCGATTGCGAAAGAGCATTATATAATATCAATTAGGAAATACGATTCAAAAAGGAAAAATATTCAAGAAGGAAGCTTTCTAGAATTTAGTTCCTTACCACTCAAAACAAGTGATTAATGAACAGCAGTGTCCTTTACTAAGACTATTTTAACTGTTGTTTCAAAAGGCTACAACTCTCGGATGACTAAACAGAAAAATACGATCTATAGCAATTCAGAAAAGGTTTTAAATTATCTGAAACTTTAGTAGCAAATATATTTCCCAATTGTGAAGTGTAGATGATCAAAACCTGTAAAACATTCATGAACATACTTTTCGTTGAAAACTGAGTATGTTTTTTCTAAAATTAATATCTCCAAAAAAGCTTATCAGAAAATGTGGAGACAAATTTATTCGGAAAGAAATCTCAAAGATCTAATCTTAAAAAATATTGGCAAACTTAACAACTAAAAATAAGATAATAAATAAATTAGCTAAAATCAAAAAACTATAATTAAATAGACCGTTGCCTCCTCGACAACGGTGCCCATTTTAATGCGAGAAATACACAGTCTTTAAATCTCCCGCTCAAAACTATGGGTGTCGTAATATAATAAGGGCAAGCAGGGTCAAATCCACGAGGAGAAAATGTATTAAAAACTAATTTTACTGATCTAACAAATAACGTTTATTAAACAATTTTTTGGAAAAGGTTTTATAAACTAAAATTCAAATCTTAATTACTAACTTGGTAAAAATATAAAGAAAAGAAACTAGGCTTTGGATCCCCTCCGACTTAGCTTACTAAAGTAATAATTATAATTTAAAATTTATCCGCTCGTAATAGCCGTGGCTAGGTCTATTCGGATCTAGAATCTAGGATTCATGGCTAAAACCCTACATAAGGACTTAATCGTTCTTGGACAATCAGATCTAGGTCTTGTACACTCCCTCCATGGCCAGGCCGAATGTCTAAGTCCTTAGTTATCTAGTAATCTATTTGAACGAGGAGACCACTAAATATAGCTAATTTGGCATCTCCTTGATCTTTATAATAGATCGGGGTTATCATGGCTCGATCAACCCTTCCTTACTACAAACCAGAGTATTGTAGAGCAATACTAGATTTATTCTATTAAATAACTACTATACTTAGCTCTCAATTGTCGGATGGTTGATCCTTAGCCTAAGCTAAGGAGACTAGCTCTCCATTAATGGCGTTGATTACAGCTTATGCATAAAATAATATATATATATATAGAGAGAGAGAGAGATACTAAAAAACTTTAAGCTTTATTCCTTCCAAAATTGAGATAAAAATACATAGAATTGCTCCCCTATTTATAAGAGACTAGGTTATAAGCCCGTGTTATGCACGGATGCATTACTTTATATTGATTGATAAATACAGAGTTTGTGCAGTATTTGGCTAATCCATTTCGGTTTTTGCTAATTTCAACACTAAGGTTTTAATAGAAGTGTCGTAATCCCAAACCCACATATACCATTACCGTTCACCAACTTATATGTCACCAATGTAAGCAATGGCTTATCGCACTCATTGGTGAAGACTCAATCCAGGAAAATTCTTAAGTCATGGTCCCTGGCCAATACTTTGATCTCCTTTAGTTGTCAATAACCCTAGAGAGTGGATAGTATATTAGTTTATTTGAAATAGGCTCATACGAACTTGACAAATACATCGAATTGAAGTTTATTGTGTTTGTTTAGGGGTACAACTTTTTGTACCTCATACTGGCGAGATAAGCCAAATCCTTAACCTTAGGCAATCCAAATTTAAATAAAATAAAACTTCATTATTGGAAACATTTTGAAAAATAATACAAAAACTACAATGCATAACTCAGTGAAACTCTAACATTTATTTTGTTAAAGAGTGCAAATTGAATAGTACGACGAATTTCATTAAAACTAATCGAATTATACAACGGTTCGACATCTGATCATAAAGTCAACTCAAATTTGTAGATATTCTAATAGTCATTATTGAAATACACTCTTGTTATAGCAGTTGATGATAATTTGTAAGTACCTGAAGAGAAAAAAAATATTAGGTTCATTTAAAGTACATTTTTTTTGTAATTAAAATTATTCACTTTATTTACCTAAATATTGTTGTACGGTCGTCGAAGTCACTATGACAATAGTTTAACCCACTTCTTTTCCACTAAAGATGGGTATGCGGTCTACTATTGCACCTCTTAGTTTTACTTTTAGTAAAATACCTTTAAATATTTGAAAAATAGATATAAGCCTGATACCCTTAAATATTATTAAACATTTTGAAATAACATAAATTTATAATTTGATTTGAATTTGGCTAACCTTTCATTTTTTTTTTCTGGATATGATTAGTTTCTTTACTTTTTCACCATATGCATTCGGAAAATAAGTGACGTTCGGCCAAAAGTTCAATGTTCCTTGCACATCTAGAAATTGAAAATATAGATTGTTAGAACAAACTTAGGAAAAAAAATGATTTTATAAAGTTGGGTTGTAGTAAATACCTGTTAGAATTGTATTATTATTATTCCGTTCATGAACATCCTCAAAATCGATTAATGCGAATGTTTACTTTGGAAAATTATTTGATCCATAGGCCAATTTGGACATTGTTGCCCAGTCAAAAATTAATTGGTAAGTACGGTTGATTGGACGATATGGAATAAGAACTCGATCCGAAAGCTCTACGACACTGAACTTGTAGAAGTAATACATTCGTCTTTCTTTTAATTTCGTCCTGAACTTGAGCAATTGGTTGGATGGTATTCGTGCATAAATTTGTTCTCCCTAAAAAAAAATTATCAAAGAAACAAATATTATGAAATAATAAAATTAATAAGAGAACAAAAATTTTACTAACATTTTCATCCATCACGATCAAATCAATACTTTTGATTTTGTTTTTATGTTTATAATCAACGACATGCCATAATCGGACTATCAAAACTTTAATTTTCCAGCATATTCTTTCGTGGTGAAGTTCAGCAATAGAAGAACCCTATACAAAATTCATAACCTTATTGGATCTGCAAGAAAATGTATGAGCAAGTGATTTTTTTGTTTTAAAGTGGAAAAATGTTAAACGTGGAATAATATTGCACTTGGAATTGAGAGATAATGAATTCAAAGGTTTTTGTTAGAATAAATCTTACATTTTCTAGATAATGAGATTAATAACCATTGAAATGTTAACTATACAGAGAAATGAACAAAAGCAAAAGTAAGAAACAAAACTAACATATCAATCACAAAAACAAAGTTGGAAGGAACCAAAATAGTTTACATACCAAGAGGGGAGATTTTGGAAATTGTATAGAGATAAGATGAAATATGTTAGCTGATGATATCCATCTTTATATATAGATAAGATAATGAATAAGATTTAAGAGTATGAGTTACAAATATTAATCTTCAATAATTATGGAGGTTATGGGAAGTTATGGGGGCAATATATTAATTATGGAAGTTACGGGATGTTTTGGAGGTCATACCATTTAAGTACACAGAAGCCAAACTCTTTTAAAAAAATTGGTCCTTGTGTAGTGATGTCCATTTGAAAGAAAGAGCTATGACCGTTTACATCTATTTTCTCTTTGTCAGACAGAATATTTTTGTAGTTAATTCCTAACTACTCATATATTTTTAATAGGAAAAGACATTTGCAACTATTTGGACAACCATTAATAGTCAAAAGGATATTTCAGGAGTACTCATATTTCAGTTACAGAAGTGTAACTGAAAATAGTAGTTGCATGGTCGTCTCCTTTACTCACTATTTGAAGGTTAATTCAAGAATAACACCCTGCATGAGTTGTGTATAGTAAAGGTAACCGACATCTTATGAGTTCTCTGGTCTAGGGATTGGGCTAAAATGCCATAGAATCTACCTTTTATAAATATGAATGTTCTAGCCCCAATTCAAGTTATGTCTAGAGTAAGGATTTACTATCTAGTATAAAAAAAAGCCCAAAAGGTATGTTCAATATCATCAATTGACTATATATATAAACTGTGAGAATTGTGAGTCTTTTTCTCTAGCGGAAACTATGAGTTTGGAACTGATAACAGGATGCAGATGTAGGTAAAAAAAGTATCTCAGAAGTTAGAATAATTGTGTGAGAATAAAGAACTGAAAACGAATACTATAAGCTATTGCCAACAAAAACATAACTCAAGAAACATGCCTTATTATAGTTAATTGAGTTCAATATTTCTCAAAGCAGTTCCTTCTGTCATACCCAAATCAAAGATTCTTGTTTAAGGAGACAGCAAAGGAAAACAAACTGATATGAACAAAGAAAGAAACAGGCAGCACACCTTACAGATCTTGAAAAACAACCACCAGCAAATGCAAAACGTGTTTTACTCCAAGTTTCCTGGTACCAATCCACTGGAAATAAAAGCACGCAGAAAGATAAGGCTAGGAGTGAATATGCTTGTACGGAATATACTCGGAACACCTAATATATCAACAGTGTGAAGCTCCTTCATTTTGAGACAGTAAAGAGCTAGCTTGATATTTATCTTTTCCTCTCTCTTATTGTTCGTATGACTGTGACATAACTAAAATATGAAATTAAAATTAGTCAACACAAAAGCTGAACCCACTATGAAGTTTAAAGATCAGAAAAACACACATAGATCAAAGGTCGAGAACAAATCAATATAAACTTGAAATTTTAATGATGATATCAGGTCAAAAGTGGGCATTTCCTGATTTGAGATTTTTTCTACACGTACCCAACTATATATAACGCCATATTTAGTATTATTGCCCTATACAAAAATGAAGAGAATTCAAATGTAAATCTCTGAATAACTTTTAAGATACTAACAAAGATATTGGTTAGTGACAAACACAGATCAACAATTGAGAACAAACCTCTCTAATCCAAATAAACTTTGTTTCGGTCCATAGTGGGAAGTCCCGTTCTATGGAACAGTTAGGTAATCCTCAAAAAGGTAAACCATGTAAAGCATGTACTTCTCCCACTTGAGCAAGAAAGATCTATCAACCTCCATATTGTGATCAGTTACAAAATTATAGAGCTTATGTGTTAGGGATCTTGGAACTTTATACAGGAAATCCTTGAATTGGCTTTCAACTTCCCTTATCCCTCGAGTAAACTTGGTACCTGTCCTATCTAAGATTTCTTAGAGTCCCAATAAAATCCAAAATTGAATTCCAAACCACAAAATACTAATACATTAGTTGAAATTGTACCTAGATTACTCAGCAGGTATATGCTTCCAATATCTGCGATAATCAATCCCCATTATTCACAACGCCATGGACGAAATTGACATACAAACATCACTGGTATTCGTCTCCAACCAAACATCCTGCACAACATCAAAAACCAAACAAACCCCATTAGCAAAACCACACCTACAATTGAAGCACAAATAATAGAGTAATTTATATAATCAGTACAAATAACAAAGTAATTTAAAGAAAGAACAGATGCAAACAAAACCTAAAATAGATAGAATATTTCTGCCATTAGAGATAGTGATCATGATGGAAATCTCGCAGAAGATCTCGAGAAGTCTGAAGCTATTGTTGAAGCTTCAATGCTGGATGAATTGACAGAGAATGTTCCTGAGATGATGCAGAGAGACGTTATTGTGATGATGGAGAGAGCGATTAAATGCTAAAGCTGATGAATCGCTATAGCCGATTAGGGAGCAACCCAAAAAGTTATAGAGGAAGAGAAAGAGTTGTAAGGGGAAGAGAGGAGAGAAAGAGAATTGGGGTTTGAAAGAACAGAATTATTGTTGGAGTTTCATAAAGGAAAAGGTCAGGAGAAGAAAAACAGTCATTACAATAATGTGTAAGCGCCAAGTAGGACAAACATCGCCACGTAGGACAAACATTGCCACGCGGGACAAACAACGCCACGTAGGACAAAACTGAGATTTATAATATAGATAGGAGAGACTTGTTGATATTTTTGAAACTCTATCTCTAAATAAAGATAAACCCTATCTCAGATAAATCCTATCTCATTTATATTTTATCTTCTATCTAGATAATTTTTCTCAAGCTAATCCTTATAGAGTCCTTCATCATCTTTATTTCTTGGAGTAAATCTATAAGTACATTGAATGTAGACATCTTCCTTATACTTGAGAGACTGTTGGAGATTCTTAAGCTCTTTATACCTTCTATTAGATATTTTTTTACTTATTAGCTCCAACAGTGATAAGTGCCTGAAAATAAGAAAATGATACTAACATTAGAAAATAATAAATCGGGATTAATTAAAAGATACTTTTAGGCGTACTAATCCTACATATTATTACGTACAAGATTTAACTCCGGTTAAGTACAAGATAATAGAGAAATCAAAAAGGAGTTAGTCTCTCTCTACCCCAAAAAAAATTTACTAGAGAAGATCATACTTTTTACCATAGGCCTAAGTTTTCTTGCTTGCAATTCGGAGAAAACTTGCTTAAAGCTTTACCTCTACTGCTTTAAACTTCCAAAATTTTGGATTCGTACTTAAGTTAAATTTGGAGGGAGTGAAAATGTGATCAAACTCGAAATTTTTTGTTATCAAAAACTGATGATAATAAATGTTGCGAAAGAACGGAAAGATTGAGTCGAATTGAGCCCGTCGAACTCCTGTACTAGTGTAACCTATTAATTTTTATACCTATGATTAAGCAACTGAATTGTCTAACTTTTAATTTGTTTTTTAAAACATGATTTTTAGATCACACTTTGTTTCATGTTTCATGAAGTGTTCTTCAAAACTTCATGGGTTTAAGGATCCCATGTTTAAATACTCTTCATTAATGGGTTTCTCCATTGAAAAACCTTGTGGTCTAACTCTAAATTTGACAAACTCATGTTTCATGTGTATTTATTGTTGTTGTTAGGAATACTGCTCAAAAACTAGGAATGTCGTTCGAACGAGTGGGGAAGTCGTTCGAACGAAAAATAGCGTTTGGGCCAAAATTCCAAAGGACTGTTATGGTCGTTCGAATGACCTCATGACTCGTTCGAACGACTATGGCTCTGTTTGTTTGTTTCTAAGTTTGTTTTAAAGGAGATTTGATCCAAAGCGATGGATTATCTCGTGATGCGTATTTCAGAGATGACCTAAGGGAAAGCCTATAAATAGAGAGCGTATGTTAAAGGCCTTTGTACTGTGAGAAAGAGTTAGAGAAAGAAAAGGGAAAAATCTAGGGTTTAGCTCTGGAGAGGTTTCTTGGGTTTTCGCTCTAGGGTTTCTTGCTGAAATTATCTCTAAGGGTAGAGGTGAGGTTTGAGTGATTTCTATAACTTCTTATTGCCCTTAGTGTGATAATATATTCGTCGTGTTTGTCGATGGTGGTTTTAATCCTGTTTATGGTTTCCACCTAATTTAAACCTTGTGTATGTGTTTTATTATCTTTATTCGAATTCTCTTTGGTTAAAGTTAGTTTTTTGAGTTCTTGTTAATCGTATTGTGCTTCCGCATTGCGATTTGCCCCCTCGGTTTCCCATTAATTGGTATTAGAGCGAGGTTTGGGGCAAGTAGAGTAGCAAGATGGGAAGATCTTAGTATTCTAACATGATCAAGCTTGATGTGGAGAAGTTCGATGGAAAGATCAATCTTGGACTGTGGAAAATTCAAGTCCAAGATATCTTGACCTTTAACTGGAGTATTAGGTATAGGCTTCCCTTTGGAACAGTGATAAGGCCTATACCTAATACTCCGGTTGAAGGTATAGCATCCCAAAAAGTGGACGACGATGAAGAAGAGGACTGGGAAGATCTGGATTCAAAGGCTACGAGTGGGATATGCCTTTGTCTCGCTATGAACGTTTTGGCAAACATGGCCGGAGAGAAGACCGCAAAGGGTCTTTGGGAAAAGCTTGAAAGTTTGTATCAAATGAAGAGTCTTTCAAATCACTTATACCTCAAGGAGCGGCTTTATACGCTTAAGATGAATGAGGGTTAGAGCGTTGGTGATCACCTAGGTTCTTTGAACGGGATCGCTTGGGAATTGGAATCAATCAGAGTAAAAGTTGAAGATGAAGATAAGGCGCTTCAACTCATATGGTCTCTTCCGTCTTCCTTTAAGTATTTTCAACCTACGTTGATGTATAGGAAGGAAACTTTGAGTTTTGAGGAGGTTACAAGTACGCTTCTTTCCGAGGAGAGAAGACTTAAGGGTAGCGAATCCTTTGGGGAAAGCTCTGCAATGGTGGTTAGTGGGAAGAAAAGCTTTAATAGGTTCAAAAAGGAGACTTATTGGAGTTGTGGTCAATCGGGTCATTATAGATCGGATTTCAAAGTGGGGAAAGGTAATGGAGCAAGTTCAGTAAGAGGCTCCGAAAGTGACAATAACAAACTAGCAATGGTTACTAGTAATGGTGGTGACGAGGCCCTCCTTGTGGTAGCTGCTGATGGTTCTCTCCACGATAGAGGATGGGTGTTTGATAGTAGGGATACAACGCATGTATGCGCACACAAGGCATGGTTCGGCAATTATACAAGGTGTGAGGGTAACAAATTTGTGTTGACGAATGATGGCTCTCGAAGGCCAATTTTGGGAATAGGTGATATTCGCGTGAGGATGTCCGATGGAAGCATCGTAGCTATTCTTGATGTTCAACATGTGCCGAGTATGACTCATAATCTAATTTCACTTTCCAAGTTAGATAATAAGGGTTAGAATTACACCGGGTGAGGTAGAATAATAAAAGTTTATCAAAAATCTTCTTTGATCATGAAAGGATTTTTAAGCGGGAACTTGTATGCATTGGTTAGTAAATCAATAGGTGGAGATGTGAAGGTTGTGCGTACCAAGGGAGCTATGGAGATTTTTCAAAAGGGGAATTTAGTTCAAGGAAAAGAAATGGCACGGTCTTCAAAGATGATCAGAAAGTGGGTTCCGATTGGTGGGTCTCGGAAAAGCCTAGACTTGGGAAATTCTCTTAATTGAGAACCGACAAAGATACACGCCGAATGCAGCAGAAGAAACAGTTGTATCACCGAGGTGGAGATTGTTAAGAATACGACTCAAAAACTGGGAAAGTCGTTCGAACGAATGGGGAAGTCGTTCAAACAAAAATAGCGCATGGGCCAAAATTCCAAAGGACTGTTATGGTCGTTCGAACGAACTCATGACTCGTTCGAACGATTTTGGCTCTGTTTGTTTGTTTCTAAGTTCATTTTAAAGGGGATTTGATCCAAAGTGATGGATTATCTCGAGATGCATATTTCGGAGATGACCTAATGGAAAGCCTATAAATAGAGAGTGTATGTTAAAGGCCTCTGTACTGTAAGAAAGAGTTAGATAGAGAAAAAGGAAAAATCTAGGGTTTAGCTCTGGAGAGGTTTCTTTGGTTTTCTTTCTAGGGTTTCTTACTGGGATTATCTGTAAGGGTAGAGGTGAGGTTTGAGTGATCTCTGTAACTTCTTATAACCCTTAGTGTGATAATATATTCATCGTGTTTGCCAGGGGTGGTTTTGATCCTGTTTAGGGTTTCCACCTAATTTAAACCTTGTGTATGTGTTTAATTGTCTTTATTCGAATTCTCTTTTGTAAGAGTTAGTTCTTCGAGTTCTTGTTAATCGTATTGTGCTTTCGCGTTGCAATTTTCCCCCTCGGTTTCCCTATAGTTGCTTCATATTTTGTCGAACACCTATACTAATACAATATCAAGTTTTGTCGGCTCAGAGGATGGAGAAGTTTGTACTCTAATGTAGAATGGGATGACAATTACAACTAGCGAAAATAGAAGGTGCGAAAACCATAGGGGAACTAATGGTTCTTCTGACCTTGAAGACATTTTATTTGATGAATGATCATGAAGATAGAGGTATAGGATTTTGGAGTTAAATGGTAGAGTTGTAGTTTGTGTAGAAAGAAGGAGTAGATGGTATAAATATTCTCTCTCCTATTGATTTTATGGGTTTTCAGTGATTATCGGAGAGTTAAATATTAGTTGTAAGGCGACATGTAAATTGCCACATGGCGTACTTTAGTTGGTACCTTAGATCCCTATCAAATTTTCTCCTCAACAAATCAAAACTCAAGAAAAGGTAACCAAACTTTTAAGTAGGCCCACAAAACATTAAATGTAAAGCATAAAAGTGAGTGAGGTACGAAGATGTTCTAAGAGCATCCACAGCAGTTGGGTGGGTGGATTCGTCCAAAAACAGGGTGAATCCAATCCACCCCAAATCCACCTACAGTAGTTCAAGTTTAAAACCAAGGTAAATTTGCCTTGCGCAGTTCAGAACTGCGTGCAAGAACCAACGCTCAAGATATCTCCACGTGTTTTAATCTCAGCCTTCCAACTCTCTAGCGCACTTATAAACCGCGTGACACTACCAGCCAATAAGAAAATGACACGTCAATTTTTTTTAATATTTAGTCGCGCATTTCAGAACCGCGCGACATAACGCTGCATCTTTTAGGCTTAATTCTTACTTCCTTTCTCAAGTGTTATTTAAACATCAACATAAGGCATATCCAAGGCATTAAGCTTGGCATACCCAACCCTTACTCTACAAGTTTCCCAACCCAAGATCTTTCCTCCATTAATCACTTAAAAATGTTAGGTTCGTCTAGTTCGCGACCGTTCTTAAGTTTTTCCAAAACTAAACGCAGCGTAAACGCGGAAGTAAAATGAAGGGGGAATGCCAAAGTAACAAATATTTGGCCGTTACAATTGACGTCGAAGAGTTGAACCGAGTAGATATCCTCCCGGACGGCTAGGTTCATATTTCTGTTAGATCGAAGGGAATGTCGGTAAGTTTTGTGTAAATTTTAAGTGTTATTAACGTATAGTGCAATGTGCTCGATGAAATGCCCGAATGAACTTCTAACGCGTTAATGTATTAATTTTGCCAGAACCGAGATGAATTACAGTGTAGGGGATCATTGGATAAGGTATTGAAGTAGTACCAATGGATCGTTATGTACCTGACGTTAAAAAAGTTGGTCGACGATATGAGTTTTGAGGAGTTTTGCTCGATTAAGGCAGGAAACTCGGATAACTGTCTCATTCATGCTCTCGTGGAATAGTGGTGGCCTTCCACCCATACCTTTCACTTCCCTTATGGGGAACTGGGTTTCACACCGTTAGACTTCGCCATGTTAACGGGCATATCTTTTGGGAGAGGTCGCGAACTCCCGTACGACGAGAAGTACTCCAAGTTCGAGGAAGCAGAAAAGATGTTCCCAGGAATCTTAAGCTCTGACATCAGGTACGATAACATCACTCTCTCCTATTTAAAAAAGTAGAAAGAGCCTTTGAATCCACGTCTCCACAATTACGACTCACAAATGGATATCGTATATGCACGGGCATTTATTGCCTATATAATGGGCAATCTCTTCTTCTCAAATGGTAGCACATCTATTCGGGCGGGTTATCTTACAGCCTTGACAGACTATGATATTCTTGGTACGTCGCCTTTTGACTGGGGTACGCCGATTATGGTGGTTTTGCATCCGGGGTTTGATGAAGTCTCAGTTCTAAGGGACGTAAATATGAAGAAATCGATCACTGAATTCTATGCGATATTAGAGTTCTGGTCCTTTGAGTATTGTCGGGTTAGAATGTATCTAGTGAAGGTATAAAACTTTAACCATATTTATCCCCGTATGAGTGCGTGGAAAGATGAAAGGGCTAGTACGGGGTTTAAAATCCATTATTCTTTTGTTGTGATCAGAGATATGATAGAATGGAATGACAAAACCAACATATATTGGCAACCATGACACAGGTCTAAGCAATTAATCCGTCCACAGGTAAGAGTTGATTTACTTCTCAGCTTCCAGAGGGTTCCATTGGTGTCAGTCCCATACGGGTACGGTACACTTTGGTATTTAGGAGACCGGTGCATGCTTCAGATGATCGGGCATGATAGTGTACCCTACGGCCCCCCTCAGGAGATTATTGAATTCCCAAGGTACGATCGAGCGTTATATCAGGGTCAAAAAGATGTGAACTTCTACGATGGTCGCGATTATCTTGTTTCAGACATAGATTAGAAGACATATTGACGTACCATTTATCCAAATCCCAAGATCGGTTACAGTTTAGTAAAGACGGCAGGAAATATTTGGATCATCGGGCGTGATCTAGTGAGGCCCGATATACACTTGCCACCTACGTCGAGTTTAGTTACATCTTTACAGGTACAAGACTATGGTGTTCAGGCGACCGGCAATCCACATTATATGGGATGGTTCATGGATATGGCGGGAATGAGCGATCAACGTAGATGGATACCGATCCCGGTGATGCAGGTACCGTACCTGTGTCCACCTACGTATAGTACGGATAAGTTGTGGCATCAAAACCAAAGAATGCGGTATGCGGCATATGAAGACTCGAGGAAACTAGTTGACAGCGATACTGAGTTGAGGAGAGAGCTGAGCCAGGCACAAGAGGTCATCTGAGAGACACCCGAGAGACTAGCTGAGATATCTATTTCCTATCAGACAGAGCCGGTTGTTCAATGTACCTATAACGAGAGTCTCGCATGTAGCAAACGTGTCTGCCAAACAAAGAGAGGTCGTCCCAGTTATGTTATGCTTTATTTAGAACTTTGATTTATGTTTTGTTTAAAATATATTGAGTATTAATCTTGTTTAATCTTGTTTTTTTCAAGATTTTTATTTTGGAAACTTGTTGTCCAAGTTACTCAACGGCCATATTAACTAATCCACAATATGATTGAGAAGCTCTAGTTAATAGAAAAGTACGAAGAACACCAATTTGTTTGGAAAAATAAGAGATTCGATTACTTAAAACGAAGTTATTATAATGAAAACACTCAAACCCTAGGTTCTTCCTTAGAAATTTTTCTAGATCAAACATAACCTAACAATACCTAACATTAGCCCTTTTATAAGGGTTACAAGTCCTAGTTACAAAATAGGATAAATATGCCCTTAAACGCCTAAAGAGAAAGGCTGAATCGCGCCTTTGTTCGAACAGAAACTTATTCTATTCGAATAATAAAAAAATTGTATTCGAATAGATTAAAAAAAACACCTCAGGCCGAAATGTATTCGAACTGAAAACAATTATGTTCGAATAGAAATTGAAAATGGCTAGTTTTTTTTTTGGACACTTGTTAACGGCCGTATTAACGGTTAGTTTTTTCAACTATAAATATCATTCATCCCCTGCACTCTCCTCCCTTCTAATCTTCTACACTCTCTTCCCTCCTTACCTTACAAACATAACCACTATGTCTTCCTTAAGCTCCCAATTTAATTTTTAAAACCACTCTCAATCCTCCAATACGAACCAATAAAGAAACATATTTCCTCCTCAATTCAGAATGAGTAATCCGTCGGAAATGCCTAACATCCCAAGATCTAAGGTATGTTTGCCAACTATTCCCGGCACCCAACAATCAATTTCAATCTCAAACCCATGGATATTGTCCTTATTACCCAAACCAAGGATATTACCATCAAATTGATAGCTATGTGGCTCGTGCCCTCAACCGGGGAATCCATATTATTCATCTCAAATTGGTTTCACCGGTAAAAGTTTGAGTACTACGTCGATGCAAGGTACATGGGGTTTAAATTATTTAAATCTTAATACATCGCCGGTTGCATCTCCGGTCGTCGCCAAGGAACTCAATCCGATTCTCAGGAGAAGTAATACGCACGGGAAGGCAAAGTTTACAAGAAAGATGGCATCGACACCTATTATAGTTGAAGATGTAGCTGAGACTGAGGAACTCAATCCGGTTCTCACGAGAAGTAATACGTGTAGGAAGACAAAGTCTAAAAGAAAGACGGCATCGACACCTATTGTAGTTTAGGATGTAGTTGAGGCTTCGAAGGAAATTCATGACGACAAAGAACAATACTCCATCTCCAAAAATTGGTCGTCCGATGACTTCGTGAATCTTGCATGCGCTTGGTCCCAAGTGTCTCAAAACCTCGCTACCACGAACAACCAAAAAGCCGTTATATTTTAGTTCAAGGTGCGTGATCAATTCAACTCCTTCTATGTTGACCAATCGATGTGGTGATCGTACAACGGTGCCAATTGTGCGTATAAGGGTGGCTTAATAAGGAATGTTCGATTTTTAGAGGCATCATTCAAGACCTTGAGAGCCGACATCATACCGGTATTGGAACGGCTAACTTCGTAAGTATTTCATTTATTTTTCTCATTTCAATAATGTTCAAAGGTGAATCATACTCTAAAGAATTTTCTAACTTGATTTCTAGGAATGTATGGCATACGATACATTTTTTCAACTACAACACAAACTATTTATACTTGGGGAAGCGTACAAAGTTTTGGAAACTTGCCCACTAGAGCTAGAGCACGAGAGGAACTAAAGTTGGCTAGAGAGGCTAAGATTCAAAGGAGGCATAAAGCGAACCTAACTAAAAAAAATCGTCGACGATATGCATATGGTCAAGGTGATGACAGCGGACCCAAGTAACCTACTACCGGCACGAAGGCGTTGGATGAAGAAGAAAATTAAAGAATATTTGAAGAAGCTGAAGGAGCAGTGTCCAAGTGATGACGATGTTTCTAGCGATGAAGATTGATGTAATCATTAGCGTTAATAGTAGTTATTAAGTTCTATGTAATTTTATTATTTCAATAAAATTGTTATTAATGGTTCGTAATCCTTAAAATTGTTACAAAATTAAAAAGCAAAAACAGTAAACCATGTTTCCTTAAAGTGTTATAATGATGAAGACTTGGAAACAAAATACATTACAACTTCAACATTAAACTTGGAAACAAAATACATTACTTTAGAAAATAAATGAATAATTATGAAGACTGCAATTACTCCGCCCATTTTCGATTCCACAAATACGCGACAAGTTCATCTCGTAATTGGAAATGAGCTCCTTCATTTCTAATTTCATAAACCTTCTGGATGTACTCTGCCATAGTGTTGATCGCGTGCCTTGGATTTAAGTCCTCCTTTCAAGTATTTACGAATTTTCTAAACTCGGGATCAATGTCCATTTGCCAGATGTAAGTATGATGTTCATCTTCGATGATCATATTGTGCAGGATTATGCATGCGTACATAATATTTCCTAGATCACCAGGTTTCCAAAATTGTGCACCGTGTGCCAATATTTGAAACCTAGCTTGTAATACCTCAAAAGCATGCTCTACATCTTTCCGGCATGCTTCTTGCATCTTCGAAAAATGTCATTTGGCATCGTTGGGCGGATTTCTTATGGTTTGAACAAGTGTTTGCCATTTTGGATAGACTCCATCAGCTAAGTAATACCCCATAGTGTGCGGTATCGTGCCTATATTATAATTATATGGCGGCGCAACTCCATTAGACAAGTTATAGAAAAGCCATCCTTGATGTAAGACGTTCACGTTGTTGTTCGAACCAGGCACCCTAAAGAATGTGTGCCATTTCCAAAGATTTTGGGATGCAATCGCTTCTAAAATCACCGTCGGGATTTTCTTATACCCGGTATATTATCCTGTCCACCCGGTAGGATAATTTTTCAATTTCTAATACATACAATCTAAACTACCTAACATCCTCGGGAAGCCTCGCAATCCATTCACTTCTAACAAGTGCAATGTATCGTCTTCATTGGGAGATCTAAGGTATTGAGCTTTGAATTATGCAATAATAGTTTTACAAAATTCTTTCAAGCACAAAATACCCGTAGACTCCCCAATCCGAAGGTATTCTTCTTGGGCATCTGCACTCGTACCGTAGTATAACATGCGAAGTACGCACGTTATCTTTTGGTGTGAGTATAAGCCCATAGTCTTTGCGGCATTTTCTCTTTGAATAAAATAGGGGTTCAAAGAAAGTATTTGATCATAAATACGTTGATACACACCTTCGCTCATACGAAATCGATGACGAAATTAGATACCTTTGAATCTTGGGTTGTCATCGAAGTAATCCCGGTTAAGGCTAAACTCCCCCAATTTATGATCACGACTTTTTTGCTTGTCAATCCTTCCCATTTTAATACCTCACTGCCTCCGTGATGATGTCGCCTCTTACTCTTTTTCTTCTGCTTTCAATCATAATCTTGTTATACTTGTGCATCAACTCAATTTGACGTCGGAAGAGCTCTTTGCTTCCGGACGATGATGAAGACAATGACTCCCAAGATGAGAGTGATGTGTCAGACTTGAGTAGGTCAGCAATGATTTCGTCAAACATGATTCGGCGAAATTTATAAGAAATGAAGAAAGTTGAGTTTTGAGATATAAGATGAATGAGTTGATTGTAGAAGAGTAAGAGAGTAGAAGATGAATGGTGTTTATAAATAGAGAAAAAACTAGCCGTTTATAACCGTTTAGCATCTTGTTGAAGAAGTTTTGATCAGGGAAATACCAAGAAATAAAGAGAAACTTGAGTATTTTTCATGCAGGCTTTTGCCGCGCACTTTTAAACTGTACGGCAAAACTAGCCGTTTAAAATTCTTTTAATCTCAGCCGCCCACGTGTTTTAATCTTGGCCGTTGTGTTTACGGGCAGTTCTGAAGAGCGCGCAATGGGAGCCACTGAATCGTTGACACGTGGCAACATCTTATTGGTGAATAGGCTACGCACGATTCAGAAGGGTGCGGCAAGAATTCACCAAAAATCCACCCTCAGGGTGGATTTTTCATCGCCACGTCACCGATTCACCTAGCTACTGGGAACTATTTGGGGTAGATTTGAGGGTGGAAAAAAATTCACTATGCCACGTCAGGGTGTACCTAGCTGCAGTGGGTTGCTTTGGTGGAGGCAACCTACCATCTTTTTTTCTCAAACTGACCACTCATCAATTTGGTCTTCTCGCTTAGGTGGCAGCCAAAACAACAACAACAACAACAAAAACCGCCCTAAGGGTCAGTTCAGAGACCTGCAGATAGGTTCTACTTTTTTCAATGCCCTCACAACAAAATAGACGCCTCAGATTAAGACACGTCACAAGTTTCAACGGGTTGCGATGCCTATTTTTTCCTCGCTCTTTTCTCATGTCATGTGGTTTTATATGATTGGTTTAAATTTTAAAAAAAAAATAGATAGCAAGTGCTCGGTAAAAATCAAGGTCGAGGCATTTTAGTCGGTTCAAGGTGACCTTACTGTTGCATATGCTCTAAAGGAGGCGTACATAGCATTAAATTAAAAAATAAAAAGCATAAAAGAAAAAAAAAGCCCTTTGAGTTAATGCACAAAAGCATTAAGACAAATATAAAAAACTAACTAACTAAGTAATTAGTCAGACTCAGATGACAATATATAATCAATGAGAATCCACTTTTACCAGTGAAGCTGCCCCTTCGATTTCTCTGCTTTTCTAATCTCCATTTAATACTTAACAACGAAGACAACAAGGTATTGGTAACAGTTGAGAGAGACAGAGTTGAATATCAATCGCTTAACCTCCCTTCTCAACTAATGCATGTGCCTAGACTCTTCTTCTATATATATGCATAACTCCACAGATACCACTATCAGCAACCTCCAACTAGCTAAGCATGGAAACTACTAGTCCTAGAGAACATATAGAGGAGATAAGGAGAAAAAAGTTTTCCATTGGAGCAAGAGAACCTAATACTCTCACAGAAGATTTGCACCAAGCAGTGAAGAATCTCTCAGCCGAGCTTTACGCCAAAGATGTGCATTTTCTGATGGAACTCATACAGGTTTATCTTTTTGTCTCATGATATTTATTTCTCAAATTGTTTGTCCAATCCATACCCATGTGGTTTACGATTATCTATACCTTCAATTTGTTTCTCTAGTGTCCAAAACTATGTATGCTTTAATTGTTGTCTTGTCACTATTATGTTTAATTTGGAGCTATTCGTCTTAAAATTTATAATATGGGCTAGTACCATCATGCACTGTGAGACCAGACCGTGAAATAGCACACTAAAAGCTTCCAGGCTCCATCTATACATACATAGGCTGAAAAAAAAAAACATATTAGGGTGCTCAAACATGTAAGACAGTGAGTATAATGTAGACAGTATTACCGTTATGTTCTTAGGCGTTAATCCAAACAAATGCAGAAATCTATCCTGTGTGTTTTCACATATTTTGGTTGCTACTATTTATTACTGCTGGCGATTATCTTAACTGAAGCATCTCAAGCAGGGGGAGTTGGAAAACTTCCTTCAACTTGATAAAATGCCCATATCAAGCATTATTTATTTATTTTATGACGAAAGATAAAGAAAGTGAACAAGCGGTAAGAAAATGAGGACAAAGAAAATAATATGGCGGTAGCCGAAGATTCTTATGTTAAGGGTAAGATCGTTCTAAGAGGGAACTTCACATTGGAACTTCTAACATGTTTGATGAATTGCCTGAACAAGATGATATTGCTAGTTTGGGGTATAGGGAGTTTTATGTGAATAAAGATGTTCAACAAACTGAGATGATTCGAGCGACTATTGAGATGGCGATATTTCTAATGGTCTTAGTCTAAATTTTGATAGGAATGGTGTTCTCCAACTATATGATAAATACAGAGGGGGTGGTGAAGTTAACCAGGAGGAATATGTGATTCAATCTAGTGTGGATAGATATTCGACCATCTTTGATTATAAATATAGATTTAGCTTTAGTAAGGTCATTCCTATCAAAAGATCTTCTAAATGATGAGGTCCCTCGGAATTGTAAGGTGATGGATAAGCTGGGAATTTGAAGATGTAATAGCATTTGCTATCCATTTCAGACTATGCATGGATGGGATAATGCTACTGTTCTTCCTGTTTGTATATTGTAAACTCTTCATTCATTAACATAATCTAACTTGCTAAAAAAGAAACGTGGTCCTTGTTCTTTTAATAAGCAAGCATTTACCCATGACCTTTTAATACTCATTTCTCATTATTTTTGCAGAATGCTGAAGACAATGAATATTCTGAAGGAATTAAACCCTCACTAGAATTCGTTCTAACATCTGAAGACATTACTGCTACTGGAGCAAAGTCTACTCTTCTTGTTTTCAATAACGAGAAAGGCTTTTTTAAGAAAAATATTGAATCAATCTGCAGTGTAGGTAAGTCAACAAAAAAAGGGAAACGCCAAAGTGGGTATATCGGAGAGAAAGGTATATCTGTGCTGCCTAACCTAAACTCAAGTTCATTCACTCATGTTTAAAATATGTTTATACTTGCTATTTTAGGATATTGGGTTTATTCATAGGAAAAATTCAATGAATTTGCAGGAATTGGTTTCAAAAGTGTATTCCTCATTACTGCTCAGCCTTACATATTCAGTAACGGTTACCAGATAAGGTTCAGTGAAGAACCGGCTTTAGACTGCAATGTGGGATACATTGTCCCTGAATGGGTTCAAACACCAACTCTCTCAAACATTCAACACATTTATGGTGACGGAAAATCTCTTTCAGCAACAACCATCATTCTGCCTCTAAAGCCCGATAAGGTGGCACCAGTCAAACAACAGTTATCTTCAGTTCATCCTGAATTATTGCTGTTTCTTTCAAAGATAAAACAACTTAATGTCAGGGAGGAAAACACCAATCCCAAGCTAAATTCTGTTAGTGCCATCTCCATATCCAGCGAAATTGAATTCATGACGAGGAAGAACATGGATGCTGTGTCGTACACCCTTTATCTTTCTGCTGAAGAAAATGGGAAAGAACTAGAAAAAGAATGCAGCTATTACATGTGGTAACAGAAGTTTCCAGTGAAGGTCGATAATCGAGTCAAAAGTAGGGACGATATCGATGAATGGGCAATAACTTTAGCTTTTCCAAATGGTCAACGTCTGAAACGAGGAATGAGCTCACCGGGTGTCTATGCATACCTGCCTACAGATATGGTTACGAACTTCCTTTTTATTATTCAGGCGGACTTCATCTTATCATCCTCGAGGGAGACTATCCTTTTGGACAACAAGTGGAATGAAGGAATTCTGAATTGTGTCTCATCTGCTTTCTTTAATGCCCTCCACTCACTTGTTAAAACAACTGAAGCTACACCAGTATCTTGTCTGCCGCGAATGTTTGAGTTCTTACCAGTGAAAAGCTCTTCGTACCCGCAACTTAACGTTGTGAGGGAGTCTATAAAAGAGAAAGTAAAGGCAGACAACATAATTCCCTGTGAGTCTTCCAAAAAGCAGAAAATATTCTAAAAAGAGAATACTTACATTGAATTAGGGGAAGATTATTTGCGTGCACATCATTTTGCTGGTTTATATGCGTCTAAAGAAAATCTGTTGACATTTCTTAAAAATTATGCCGGAGCATCAAATATCCCAGAGTTTTGTCCTCCTGTAGATGTTGTGATTCCTTCGGTCTCATCTCCATTGACCAAAGAGAATATATTTTTATTATTAGAGTGGATTCAGAGTTTGAAGAGAAAGGGGTTTTGAGTCAAGGGAAGTTCTTGAGTTGCATAAAGGAGGGAAGGTGGTTACAAACCAGTGTTGGATATAGGTCCCCATCAGAATCATTCCTATCTAGCTCAGAATGGGGCAGTCTACTTCAGATGGGATGTGTGATGGTTGTTATCCCGTTGATTGATCAGGCATTCTACGGAAATAAAGTTAATTACTACAAGAAAGAGCTAAGAACACTTGGAGTTATGACCGAGTTCAGTGAAGCTTGCAGATTCATAGGCAAGCATCTCATGACATTGTCCGCTTCCTCGAAGCTAACGAAAGCGAATGTGCTCTCCATTCTTAACTTTATAAAACTTTTAAGGGAGAAATATATGTCACCAGAGGACTTCATTACAACTGTCAAGGAGGGGAAATGGCTAAAGACTTCCCATGGCTTTATGTCTCCTCTTGGATCTATTTTGCATGGTTCAGAATGGGTGGCTGCCTCTAAGATCAGCAATCTTCCTTTCATTGATCAACAGTACCATGGTGAAGAAATTCTTAGTTTCAAACAGGAGCTTCAGTTACTTGGTGTTATTGTTGGTTTTAATCAAAACTACCAGCTTGTGAGTAAGAATATCTGTTTGCCAGCAGATTTGACATCTATAACTGCTGAAAGTGTCCTCCTGATACTTCAGTGTATCAAGCACTCGAGATTACCAGATGCGGTTTTATGTGATCTGAAATCTCGGCAATGGTTAGTTATGACCCTCGGCTACAAATCTCCTACAGAAACTTTTGTTTTTAATCCAGAATGGGGATCTCTTTTGAATGTATTCAGTAACTGCTTTCCAATTCTAAATGAATCATTCTATGGAAGTAAGATCTTGTCACACAAAGAAGAGTTGCAGAAAGTTGGAATTATAGTAACCTACATAGAAGTATCCCTGATATTTGCTAGTTGCTTTAAGAAACTTGTCTCCTCAGCTTCTCTCAGCAGGGAAAACGTTTTCTCATTGATGGATTGCTACAGATATCTGAATGAAGGTGCTTATCGATTTCCAGTGGAACTGATCCAGTGCATTATGGAGGAGAAATGGGTAAAGACTCGTCTGGGATACCGATCTCCTAAAGAGTATTTTTCTCTGTGATGCCTGGGAACCATTAATTCCAATTGCCAAACTCCCATTCATCGATTCATACTATGGTCCTGAAGTTCGGAAGTGCAAACACGAGCTGAAAGATTTTGGAGTTAATGTTGAATTCAAAGAGGGGTCAAAATTTGTAGCGGCTGGTCTAAATATACCACAAAATGTTTCCGCGATCACTCCTGCCAGCGTTCTTTGCCTTCTTGAATGTATTCGAAACTCTCGAAGAGAAAATATCAACTCATTGCCTGACGAGTTCATGAATGGTGTTAATAAGAAATGGGTGAAGACTTCCATGGGGTACAATTCTCCAGATAAATGTTTACTGTTTACTTCAGAGTGGAGTTCATACTTGCAGTGTGAAGATGGCCCATTTATTGACGAAGAGTTTTACAGTTCCAATATTTCATCTTACAAAGAGGAGCTAAATGCCATAGGTGTTATCAGTGACCCCATGAATGGTTGCGTGTTGCTAGCCAATAACCTTGATTGCGATCAAGAGATTAACATTATATCTCGGATTTACAAGTACTTGAGCAAATTCAACTGGGAGGTGAAAGATGAAACTCGTAAATGGATTTGGATCCCAAAGGGCAGCGATAATGGGAAATGGGTTAGTCCTGATGAATGTGTTCTTCACGATAAAGATAACCTCTTTGGCTTGCAATTGTATGTTCTGGACAAACACTACAATAAGCAGTTGCTAAATTTCTTCTCCATGACTTTGGGGGTTCGACTACCCTCAATTGATGATTATCTGAAGGTTTGGAAATTTTGGGAAAGTTCGGGACAGCATCTGACACCTGCTTAATGTTGTGCGTTCTGGGAGTATGTGGGAAAGCATTGGACTGCAAAGACAGAGAAGCGTCTTGGTGACAGTTTGGTAAAGGTTGCAACAAAAACAGTCTCAGATGAAATTATGTTGTTTGATAAGCAAGACGTCTTCATCCCTGATGAACTGCAGCTAAAGGATCTCTTTGAGAATGTTTCTTCCAATCCAATTTTTGTCTGGTATTCTCATTTGAATTTGCCTTCTGTTCCTCGTAAAAAACTCAATGAAATTTACAAGGGAATTGGCGTTCCTACTATTTCGGAATCTGTATGTAAGGTTGACATTTCCTCGTCTGATGCCATGAAATTTGATGAAGCCAATCCGAACCAAACGCTAATTTCCAAAGGGATGATTGAACTCATACTTGGGTTTCTTGCTGATCCTTCTCTTAGCATCGATGCAGAAGAACGGGGCAAGACTGTCAAAGGTCTTCTTAATCTCACTGTCTTTGAGACCAAGGAACCAATAACAGTAAGCTACAACTTGCTGCTGTCTTCAGGAGAGAATTTGAATGTAAAAATGTGCCGAATGGTTTATTGGAACAGAGAGCATTCCAAGATGTTCACTCAGAAAATGGATAGGTTGTCTGCACGTAAAGCCAATGTTGAATATGCAACATATTTCTCTGAAGTTATATCTGAGGGGTTGCTTTGGGAAAGAGCAGAACTGATTCCCGCACTCTCTGAACTTATCAAATTGGGATGGCTCTTGGAGTTTGATAAAGACTCTATTGAGTTTGTCATGAAGAACAAAAATCTACAGCTCTTTGCAGAAGACGAGTACTTTCTGAAATCTGCATTTTCATCGGTCTAGTTTGGGGTTTTGACCATATTTGAGAAGGGTTCGATGTTTTCAGCATCTCGTACATGTTCTGGAGTTTTCTGCCTTTTGCTTTGGGAGTTTGAAGTAGTGATCATGTGGTAATGTCAGTTTGATTTCGACTTTTGTTCTTTGGTTATCTTTGATTTGTCAGTTATAGTCTTTGACAATCTATTTTTAGTTTATGAAATGGTGCATCTCAGAGTTTGAATAGTTTATAAGTCTTACCTTTCCATATTTACGTTAGCTTTGCGAATACAAGGTTTGCTGTTGTTTTGAGGCAAACATGGCATCTGAGCTGATGTGATTGCTAATTATTGTCTTATATGTTTGTTTATACAGTTTTTGCTTATCATGCGAGTCTGCGCCTGCTAATATGTGCAAATTCTAGCGAATTATGTTGCTTATGGGCATGATAGTTGAAGGGAGTGTATAAGTATATCAATGGCCAAAATAAATTTATGAAAAGGATTACAGATGCTCTTGTAGGATAATTCTGAACTTATACAACAATTAAATTTTACATTCATATAAGTCAATTACCTATCATTTGGTGATGAATCAAACGCTAGCCATGCAAAGATAAAAGAAAAAGATAAAGAAGTAAGCCTGCGTCACCGTCCTTCCCGTAAATCCTCGGACGTCTCTAGACCCGAAAACTTGACAGTACACCCCCAAAAGTCCTTAAACATCTTTTTGTGACGATGCTGTCGATGAGGTCTCCTTTTCGATTAGGAGATGGGGCTTGTCGCCTTTGTCATGGAAGTTGGAGCACGGTGGGGTGTAGTAGCATGATTTCACGTTCAAAAGATTTTTCACGGCCGCTTGCCCTCCTTTAGGTAACACCTTCCTAAATCTCTTTCCTCTTTGCCCTTTCTTGACTATTGCCGTCGGAGATCCCTACATTACGATGTGAAATAAGATTAAGATTCTCTTAGATAATTTCATGTAATTTCCTATATTATGGAGCGTGCCCACTAGACTTTATACGTACCTCGCTCGAGTTCATAAACCCTATGCTTTCTTTCCTCCGAGACTTCTCCTCCCCCTTTTCTCCATCACTCGAGGTCGTGACGCTTTCTTCCCTCCAAGACTTCTCATCCCCATCTGCACATTTTTTTTTTAGGAAATAACAATTCGTTATCATAGGCAAGAAAATAAAACAAATTAGGCATGTCCTCTGCTAAAAAAAAAAAATCAAACAAAATAATCCTTGGAAATTTTGAAATGTAACCGAAATAACGAACTCACTCACCATTGTCCATTGTGGCCTGAGACAAATCACGTGAATTAGCAACTGAAGCAATGTAATATTCCCGGAAACTAGGTGAACCGGGACATATCCGGCTGCCATCGCCTTCCTCTAACACACTCTCTTCATCATCATCCTCTAATTCCTCTTTCTCGTGATCCTCCTTGTATTCCAGTTTCTTCACCTCCGATGGTGGTGCAACCGCTACAGAAACAGTGCTGTGAGATTCTACCACATCCACCCCTTTCGTCACTTCTTCTTGTTTCTTCTCCACCAATGGTGCCACAACCTCAACCGGAACCACCATGCTATGAGATTCTACCACATCCACCTTTTGTACCGGCATTACATGTTCTGGGGCCAAAATATTTTCTCTCTTTATCACAGACGGTGGAGCCAAAGTAGGCGTTGGCGTCAATGTATTCTCTATCTTTATCACAGGAGGCGGTGCCAAACTAGGCGTCAAAAGCTTCTCCTTCTCTGGCTCTGGCTCTGGCTCTGGATGATGAAGTTTTTCTATCTTTACGGGTTGGACTATTTCCATTGGATTTATTGACACGCTTTTTCTCCCTTCATCCTTAGGGGAATCGACAATTAGTTGTTCATCCTCATCTACACCATCTTGATCAAGAAGTTGTTTCGCGGAAAGGGTACTATTACTATTTGTCATGGTTTTGGGTTTCCCTTGTTTAAGCTGGTTGATTCTGCGACGAATGGGGTTAAGCCCGAGGGTGGTGGGTACGTGTTCATCATCTAAATTGGGCTTGGAAATCCCACAACCCATCGGAGGCGAAAGGAAGTGAGAAACAAAGAGAAGCGTGGGGTTGAGGAGAGAAATGTTAGGAGGAGGATTGAGAGAAAGGCGAATATGGGGTTTGAGGGTTAAAATGTAGGGTTGGACGAAGGTTACGGATAGAGATGACAACCAAAGAGAGATGGTATAGCTTTGGTGTTGAGATGTTTATTTTTGAGGAAATTGGTTCCTAATATGGCGGGAACACCTGCCTCTACTATTAATGATTTGTATTTGAAATGTTTCTAGTATGAGCATCCCCAGCAGGGGCTGCTGGAATTCTACCATTCCCCTTGCCATATCAGATATCACCCTTTCTGCTTAAAACCTCCTCCAAGGCAAAAGAAAAAAAAAAAGACTTCAGAATAATACTGCTGCTGCTTCCTAAATTACCTAATCTCGAATAAATTATCTAATGTCGTTGGATCAATAACGACATTCTAAATGCCGCCCCTGACAGTCTTAGTCACCCTAAACTTATTTTAGAGAAGCAAAAAGTAATAAAATGCCTTATGTTAAATTGAGGGGACAATAACAATCTTCCGAGGAATAGTTCATAGATGCCTAGCCTTTGAGTGCCTTGAGAAACCTGCACAAAAGAGTAGTGAGGCAATTATCGGTTTCTCCTGAATGCCTAATCTTTTGGCAATATAGTAAAGTCGCCGTATAATATGACTCTTTCTATAAATTTTTGCAGGAAAACTCATTTCACACTTGCCCTGTGTTTACAGAAACCCTGTGTTTGTAGGGTTTATCAGAGAGAGATGGTTGGTGGTGGTGCGTTTTGGGGAACTCGAGTGATGGAGATAGTGAAGAAGAACGATTCTGGAGGAAAAATTTGGAAGAAAATCAAGCTTACCAGTACTCGAAGGACTAATGCCAAGAAGAGACTTCTCAGGGTTTGGCAGGTAACATTCAATCACTTATTCTAGGGTTAGGGTTTAAGGATTTCTTTTGTAATCACTTAATTGCTGAAGAAAGTTGAATGTTACCCATAGTGAAAAGTCGAAAATCGTCGAAATCTTGTGGTTATTAGAGATGCTCTTAAGTAATTTACAAGGAAATGAAAATTACCCATAGTCTTTCGAAATACTTATTATTTCAATCCTAATCTTCAATACAAAGAGAATGCAATTAGGATTCATTTTTAAAAAGTATTTACTAATAAAGTACTCCACATGCACTAAGTTTTAATTGACAACTACAAGTATAATGAGGTCCTTAAAGAAGTATATCAGCTTCAGATTGTCCTTGCATCTTAACGCTTAGTTTGAGTAGAAACAGACATGTCATTGTGGATATATGGGAGGGTAGGAAACTTTACTTCGTGACGTCTTGTTGGATTCCTAGGGAGCACTTTCTTGTTAGAAAATCTCCAACAGTGTTTGAATTCTTTACTCATCCCAAATAACTGGGATGATGCCTGTTTCAAGATTCCTCTAACAGAAACTGATCCCTTAAGCTCAAAAATAGGGATTGGAAGAGTCTCGTGACTAAGTCTCACTTGCATAAGACATAGGCGTCTAAAAAATCCATTTGTTTGACGGCAAAAAGAACTGGGTTTCAGAATTATCAACATATTGGACATACTAGAGGTTGCAAATGGTCAACAATTTCATTGACTTTCCTTGCAAGTAAATGTGTTAGTCTTACAATTTCACATTTGTATTCTCCCCTAGTTTTCTCCCTTATGCATCTCAACATCGTCTTCTTTATAATTATAAAACTGGTGCTTATCAGGTATTTATCATCTAATGCATTCATCTATAGTTGTAACTTTTTTGAACTACTGATTCAACGGACTATTCTTTTATGGCCCTGTGATTGTTGATTATTTAGTGATCCCATTGACAAAAATCTCCGCATGATAATATTTTTTGGCTCAAGTTACCCACGGCCATAATCCGCTGGATCTATTTACTCTTCTGATTGGCTATATTTATCAGATAGAGACATAATGACTTTCCGCTTAATGATTGTTTACTCCATGCTAATTTGGGTTTTAAACTGTGGTAATATGGGTATCTTATTTCCAGAATGAAGCAGTCTTGAGAGCATGTGCTGAATCACCACCTTCAGAAACTTCAGCTGCTGGTGCTGATGGGGCCACAAAGAAAGCTAACAGCTCACAACCATAGCAAGCGAAACTTGTAAGAATGCTATATGCTCTTGAAGAACGCTTTATGGTGATTCCAATATTTCCGATACAAAAATATTTTTGCTCGTCGGTTGATTCATCTGTGTCTGAATTTTAATTATGTATTCATCATATCCTTGCATAAAGTTTGTGCTTGTTTCTTCATTGAAAATTCTCTAACCATGTACTATCTTGAAAACTCCGTAATGTATTTCAGTATTTCATAAAATTGGCTTTCTACTCAGTTTATGATGTACATCTCAAACTAGTTTTTCCATGTATTTCTGTTTTCTTTTTCTTACTGGCTATATGCATATGCTTTGTCGTTTACATGTCTTTGGGTTTTCCTTGATGCCTTTTGTTTGGATTTTGTCATATTTTCGTAGACATACTTCCAATATCTGTATCAATTCAAGTGTGTTTCCTTTCCGTAATTTATATTTCCAGCACAATTGTCTCTGCTCCCATAGCAGTCTTTGAAAATGACGACAATAACCTCCTTTATGATAGGATCGTTATGTAAGTTGAAATCTTTAAACCTTAGTTTTGCTTTCCTTATGGGTGTCGCAGTCAAATAAGGTTGTTGTAGTGTAAGCTAGAAGATTACAGGATTTTGGGTTCCCCTTACACATTTATTTTGTGGGCAATGATAGGAGAAGATTACCAGGACCCTAGACGGAATATTTTCATTGAGTGTGGAGTCAAGTGACAATTGTGGGCCAATATTTTAGTGTAGTGGGGGCACATTGTAGGAGGTTGATAACGTATATGTGGAGATGAATCTTTCGTGCTTCCATATTTCTTCAGGGAAAGGATAATACTGAATCTTGTAATGCTTAGTTTGTTTCGGTCTATTTTGGCATAGAGGACCACAAATTACAATAGAAGCCGGGACACGAAAACCAGTGGAAGAAAGGCCGACATAACTCCATGAGTCCCGATCTGAAACTGAAAGATGTAGACAGGTTGATTATGAAATGGAAAACAAATACCGAAAGTTGGATTTGCTCTTTTATAATTAAAAAAATTTATCTTAGCAGTTGAAGAGAAACCTTTTAGTTCAATCTCCTTTTGCAAGTATGTTGTTGTATAGGCTTACTAATGATAATGACGGTCTTGCAATTTTGTTTTTAATAGGAAATACTATGGCTATTGCTATCATAAACCCTAAATGTCCTCCATCTCCTCATTGTTTAGTTTTCAATTCTGATTGTGTTTTGCATCTGCACGTCTTCTTAGTTTTCTATTTGTGAATCTTTATGCGTCCATTGGAAATCTGATGTTTCGAGTCTCAGACATGTTCTTATATGATTATCAGGATAATAAAATAAGTACATAGTTTAAAAAATCTATACTATATGTTTTTGTGTCTCAGCTTGTCTGCTACATGTCATTGTTCTCGGTGACGTCCAAAATTATTCAAAAACAAAAATTAAATGGCGGACGGTTTTAATTAGTCCGCTTGTTTGATGTGACATCCATCATCTATGATAATGACTTGGACCATGCCATTTTTTCTCAACAAGATAGATATTTAACTTAGAAATAATGGTAAATTATACACATTATATTTGTTTAAATTGACTATAAGTAAGATTTCAGATATTAATGTCTTTGTTACATAGCTTTTAAGCAACCTGTTAGAGAATTTAAGGAGTAGTTGAACATCACCTTTCCACTTGACCAAAATGTCCTTCCCTCTCCCGTAGATCTAAGGGTTCTTTCTTTATGTATTTGACCTTATCAGGTGAAGCTACAAAAGTTCAACTCATGTGTGTGGTCTACCACGACGTCCAAACCACGTGATTGACCAAAGAGAACCCAAACCACGTGATTGACCAAAGAGAACCCAAGTCAACACCCTTTTCTCTCTCTAGAAATCCATCTCTCTTTACTCACTTTGATCCCTTTGAACATGAGTGAAGGAAATACAAATATAAAGGGTGACGTGAAAAACTCCTACAACCATAGTTGGTTCTAAACCAGTGCCAAACGACACTTTGGTCGGCAATCTATATTTCTCTAAATTTAATTATTAGACATTTTTAATATGATTACCCAATCAAAAGAAGCCGTCCCACTGTTTATGTTGTACACGTGGCGCATATTGAGGTAGTTGTTATCCACCACCTCACAGGTCTGCCAATAGATTTGATTATCATTATACATAGTTTATATTTATTTTTTGTTGTTCGCCATTATCTAGTAATGACCACTTGATTAGTGCATACTGTCAGAAGAAGTCTATATACATTTGTGTACATGTATGTCAGAAGTATATATGCGTTTCTAGATATACCATATTTGAGTATATATCACTAACATAGTGTGTAACTGTCTTTGTTTATTTTCTGTTAATATCGTTATGAACGTAAGATTTAAGTCATATTTGTTGTTGGATAGAACTGCCGGTAATATAGTCTGAAACTGCCTTTTGTTCGTTTTCTGTTATATTGTTACGAGTATATGATCACTCATTTGTGGCGTTGAATATTTGTTTGTTTTCCGTTTACCGTCAAGCGTATGAATGGGTCATTTTTTGTCGTTGATATCTTCTCGATTGGACGTGCCTCCCCCTTAAGTGTATATATATACGTAAAATAAAAGTTAGTAGGAACATAAACATTTGTAGAAATACTATGTAAATATCCCTTTCCTTGTTCCCACCATGGATTATTACGTGCTTCTGTAATAAATAAATAGAAGATTAGTTCCCCTAATCAACTGAAAGCAAAGTTTCAAAGTAAATTAGTGGTCTGTAGAGGTGGTAGAAAAACTAGCTCATTATGGAAATGATCGTAATTTTTAATGCCTGATTGAAATCACGACATAATTAGTTAAACCTTGTGAGATTTGTCTATTGAGTTTAGTTTTCTTACTTTGGATTCCTTCTAGTTTTCCACATTTGATAAAAGAGGATAATGGAACCCCATGTGCAGATATTCCTGCTCAACATCGAGTTCTTATTCTTCTGCTTTGCTCAAAAGAGAAAAGAAATCTCTTTTCAGAAAGTTCAGATAATATATACCCTTCTTTCTCCCCCACTTTCCTTCTTTATTTACCTCTCTTTCTCCCTCTCCCCCATTCCTTCTTTTTTTAGGATAGCATCTTTCTGTAAAATCATTTGGCTTTTTAGAAGAGAAATTCAACTAAAACGCGTAATTCTGAAGTTAAGTACAATAATATGAATTCATAAAATGGAAATATGAGCAGTAAACTATGGGTTTTGATAAGAAAACACCCATATCTCTTTCATCCATTAGTTCTAGACATGAAATGCAAGAGGTTCTAGAGTTGTTTACACGTGGATATTATTCTGATTTGATTTGAACCAAATCATCTGAAACAAACATAACTAGAAAATATTTCATGGATTTGCTTTACAAAGAGCGAAACTGTTGCAGCTACTGTTCTCTTCATAGTCAGGAGACTCAGAACCAGTAGAAGAGGCTTCAGTTATCCCACTTGAGGCCGAGGAAGATGAAGAACTCTTCTCCTGCTTCATGAAATCAATAAAAGTTGGCCTATAAATTCTGATATTTTGGATATCATCTTCATTTCCAGTACTCCCATTTCTTTTCTTTGCGAATATGCGACAGAGAACCCAATCTCCCAAACAATTCTGCAAAAAGATAAAGAGTAAAAGTTATATGTTAAGACTTATAACTTAAAGCATAAAGACCATTCTGTAAATCTCTTAAAACTGGATGTAAAATCACTTACTTGGGTCGAGCTTTTTCTCTGTTGAGAAAGTCTGACTGCAGTTTCGGGGGCGATGAGCCTATATTCATGCATGATCCAGTCAGTTCTAGTTCCATTTGGAGGTTTTCCTTTGTAGAAAACTAGAGTTTTCTTCAAACCCACCACTTGGTTTGTTCTTAAACCCACAATCTTCTTATCTAAGCCTGTAGCCTTCCAGTAGCCCGAACCCGTAGCTCTGTTAGATCTGCTTCCATTTGCGTACTTCACTTCTCTAGTAGTGAAGAAATATCGTTCTTTTTCCAAATCACCTAAACAAAAAAAACTCCACATCTCAGAACAGCTTACCTTAGCTGAACACATTCTGGAAAAGAACAAAGTTGTGTTACAGTTTTCACAAACCTGGCAAATCCCAAGGGTCGAATTTGCAGACATTGACCTCGGTAATGACCGAAGGAGGCAATGGGCAGGAGAATATCTTGCGTTTCAGATAGTGAACGATGAGCTCTTCGTCAGTAGGATGAAATCTAAATCCTGGTGGCAATCTAATTACTCCTCCATTAGCAACAAAGTTGAGCTTCTTCTCCATCATGCCCAGTCCTGAAACTCTCTTCTCCAGCTTTCAGGGAAATCGAGTTGAATTGTGACAACCCATGTTTCAGTTCTTATAATTCATGTAAGCTTAGGCAGAGAAATGAATAAAGGAAACAAGAACAAGAGAAGAAAACAGGCAGAGAGAGAGAGAGAGAGAAGGAAATTGGGTGATGTATGTTTATTTTTGAACGGTAAAGGGTGTAATGTATGTTATGGAGAGCAAAAGCATTGAATCTTTATAGTGCTGGTGTTGAAGGAGTGAGGGAGGGGAGAATAAGACGACTTGTTTGGAGTACACAATACTCCATCTAGTATTTTAACTTAACAATACATTTAAGAGATGTAAACAGGTCGTTTGCTAAAAAGTTAAAGAGTTAATTAAACAACAAAAATGCACCACTCTTTAGATATCTTCGACAACCCCTCTTTTATGGGAAAATTCAATAGTGTGAATTAATTATTTCTTCCTAATAGTTTGTAATTATGATTTTGCCTATGTTTATAACTACTTTCTTTTCCTGAATTCGGACCATTTTTCTTTCTTGCAGAGGGTGTTTCAGTCATTATCCATGTCCGTAAAGACGTTGTTGCAGCCTGGTATCATATGCATGAAGTCATCATTTTCTTCGTTCTTTCTTGTGAGGTTACAGCTGTGGAGTAGATTAAAACCTTAATTGAAGAAAACAACAGTACTCTAACTCATCATATCATCCTTATCCATGAAATTTTACGTGAAAACTTACTAACTGGTAAATTTTTTGTACAAGGAAGTTTACCGTGAGATCTAGTACAGTATCTGTCATTCTGTTGTTTCATTTACTTATTTATGGGGGGTTATACTTTCATATGTTCTCAGTTTACTACTCTGTCGCAAATAATTTAGGCAGGGTCCGCAGGGATTAAAAGCTAAAGATTAGGGGTCTGTTGGGGATGTCCTTTGGAGGGATGACAATGAGCTGTAGATTCTGAGAGCATAATTTTGAGTATCTCTACATTAATTAATCTGATGGAATAAATACTGTAGGACCTACGTACCTACTATGTTTCTACAGTAGAGTACGCCACATCAGATTTTAAACAAAGTGACAAAAATGCCATCTCTATTGTGTATACCTTTTGAGATTTCCTCAATCTTCATTCAATAAGTGGCGAAAATGACCTCACCTTGCAAAAAAGCCATGTAGTTTTCTTGCTTGCTTGCTTGTACAAAATGGAACAATCACTTGTACAAGGAGCATTGGTGAGGCCCGCATGTTCTAGAATCTCACGGTTTTATTTTTTATCTTCAACTGCGTTATTGTTGTCAACTAATATAAGAATTCTAAACTATCTGGACAATTAACCTAGAGGGGATGAGTAGGGATATCTATAATGTTATCCTGGCTCAACTGATATAAGAATTCTAAACCATTTGGACAATTAACCTAGAGGGGGTGAGTAGGATATATGTAATGTTATCGTGGCTCAACTGATATAAGAATTCTAAACTATCTGGACAATTAACCTCGAGGAGGTGAGTAGGATATCTGTAATGTTATTAGCAGATACTATGTCAATATTACAATTCGACAAACCTAGTAAAACTAGATCTCCACCGCTCTTGACAACCCTATTAACAATATGTAAGTAATATATAGGGTCTACCTAATGTTGTACTTTGTTTCAAAAACATGTGAACGTTGAAACAATTATAATTGATTTGTAGGAATGGGTTGTGGGGATGGATGAATGCCTCAAACATTGACAAATTGAACAATAAGAAGCCGGCTTTCGTGGAGTGGAGGGAAACAACTTTATCAAAGGAAACAAAAATATTTAAAATATTTAAAGTTAGAGATTCTCATTTATGCAAATGGGTCTCTCTCTCTCTCACCCACTTGTGTTTAGTATGGAAAGAAAAGTTGGAGGGTTTCGTAAGCCAAATTGCGGCTAAAATCTCCTCTCTTTTTTAAGGGTCAAATGAGGTTGCGTGTTGGATTTGAACAAGTTCTTAAGGAGCAACGAGAGACGTCAAAAGCTTCAATTATTGTGTTTTTGAGTAAAAGAAATAGTCCTCAGTGGAAATTCATCTTGTGTTTCCCATAATCCAAAAGTTTTTTTTTTTTTTTTTTTTTTGGGGAATTCTTTAAAGGGGGTTTTGAGTGCCCCAGTAGTCTCACACTGTTGTTGGTTGTAATAAATTGCAACTTTATGAGGTTGCCCAAGTTGGAAGCATTTGAAAACCATAGATGAGAAATACATGTCAGTGTCTCACTACTTTTATCATATGTGATTGAGTATAGTTGAATTGTTTCTCTTTTTTCATGGTTTGATTGTATACTTGGGTTTTGAAGGAAACCCCATAAACCTTATCTTTTTTCTCTGGGAGAAAGAGAAGGAGAAATCGTAAACTTAGATATCAAAGATTTTCTTATCCAATCTAGTTGTGTTTTTCTCTTCCAATTATTTAGCTTAAGCTCACATAAATAATTTCCTTGTTAGGAATCATTCAGTTGGGCCCAATCGTATAATTATGTTGTACGATGCGGAGGGAGAGGAAATTTTCCTTGATGATTGAGTATGCACGGTTTGAAGTAGTTCGATTATTTCAAACTTACCCAATATACATGATAAATCAAGAGATTGTGTATTTGTATCATAGATAATATGTGATGTAGACAGCTCCTAGTGCATGTCGTCCACTCGTTGACGGTCTTTTTTATTTTAGGAGGATTAGGGTTGAGGCCTATATAAGGAAAGGTTGTTATTGAATAAAGCTTCAGGTTTAGCCCTAATTTAGTTTATTGAATTTTAAATTTAGTAGAGAAAACCCTAAATTCAATTAGGTTTTCGTAATCTTCAAGTTTTCGGTTACGCGACTTGATTTAACGTCAATGTACTTTTCAAAGCCGCTTAGTGGATTATGACATTATCCTAGGTTATAAGTAACATTTTTCTTCATTTTTAAGGTAACTCTATTATATGGTCTTTGAAGCAATACATGAGAAATTGAGAAGTCAAAAGAGGATATATGCGATTTTGTTAAACAACTAAATAAAATGCATAATAAAACTTCATTTTTCTTTCACTGCAAGTCTGTAATCCAAATTTCTGGAGATATTTCAAAAATGTCGAAGTGCATGTCTGCCGGCATGATTAGGACCTGATACCATTGATTGACTTCATACTTCAATAGTGCACAGTTTAAATAAGTTTGGGCTAATATCTAATGGTGATTCTAGAAGATTGGATGATGCACGTAATCTTTCTTTAAGAATTTCAATAGAAATCGTTAGTATCCTGTATTCACTGTTTTATTAAAAATGGTGTGCCAAATACTGTGTAAAAAATTGGAGCCTATGATTTCAATGCTGTATGAGTTGAGGTATAAGTTTTAGTAGAAACGACATTTCTCGTTGTGAGAAATTGGGTATTGTTGGCGTTTTCATTTTCCCTTCCTCCTTAGTCAAGTTAGAAACTGACTCTGTGATCTCTCGGACCAGATCAACAATCACCCCATTAATGCCCATGAAATGTTGCACATAAACTGCTTCTGGAACATTACTGAAATACAATATTAGCAACTGTCAGCACTCCTAAGTAACTTTCCATATATCTAAGGTTAATGCGAAAATAAAGAGTTCAAATCTCAATTTTAAGAATTCATGATGACTACATAATGAACATAATCGATGTTTTCCTTTACCTATATATGACACGTGGTAGAGACGGATGCTCTACCTAAGGAAGAAATCTAGGGCTAAAGATTTTTCTTTCAGAATGGTCCTTAATCTTGACTGGGAGTGGTTTTGATGAGTAAATACAAGTGTGGCTGAGTGTTTTGATTTGGAGAATAAAGCTAAGGACTATCTTGTACTCATCTATATAGGAGCTTGATTGGCATTTGCTACTGTCTTTGCTCAAGTTTTAGATATTCTGCATGTATATATTGTGCCCTGCGCAGCAACTTCATTAGTTTGTTCGTGTTTACTTTGTTGTACATTATTAACTAAGCGAATCAGTATGGTTTAGCATGTTTATCTACATATATAGCCTATCAAGCTAGTTAGTTAGTCAACCCCAGCCTAGTAACCACTTTATATCTTGCTGAGATAGTCTATGGGATTCTGTTAGAATAGTAATCAGCGGAATCAACCAAGTCAAGCTGAGACTACTCTGTGCTGGTTTTCTTAATCTCATTGAAACTGATTAAAATAAATCATATTACAAATAAAGAAAATAATACTTACTTTAGTTGGCCCTATGTTAGAAGAGAAAGATTAGACTCTTTTATCTTTGTTACGGCTCCTGGATTCCTAAAGATGACTTTCACATCTGATACAATCCCCTGCAAATCATTCGCCAGACACAGCTTTAAGGCCTCATCCAAAGAATTCCTTCTCGCATCAGTATAAACTTCGGATCCTCCATTTGTGAGGAAGAACACCTGGTTGTTATTAAAATAATTAGTAAGTAATAGTAATGAATACCATTATAAGTAGATCACTAGAAAGAAACTATCAAATGTGAATGAAGCACTTTTACAGGGTAAATTTTCTGTAATCTCCTGAAGCTGAGTGGCCTTTCTTTGGCATATTCAAACGCTACCTGCAAATGAAAATGAGAAAGAATTCAGCTCAAATTTTCTAAACAATTGACGGGATCAAATGAAAATAATGAGTTTACAAGCTCAGAAATAGATTACAACAAGGATTTATCAAAGCAGATAATGAACACAACCACAACATGTGAATCAACAATAAACAACTATAGGAGAACAATCATAACATGAGAATTTGCGTGGAGCAATTACTCAACAAAACCATACCTGCAAGATGACTTCAAGAGCACGGAGGAGCTCCTCCTTTTTATAGAGGATGTAATCGTCGAACTTCAACTCAATGTTGAATCCCAATGTAGAGTCGACTTTCTGAAACGCCTCTTGCAATGTGCATAGAGAGCCGTCTTCTTCAACATTCCAGTTAAAAACCCTCCCATCCTTTGTTTTTCTTAACAAAGAAAGTCCCACCTGAAAGCAAAGTACTTCAATACCAATTTGAAGATACCCCCAAAAGAGAAGTTCAGATATAATCAATTACATTTCCGGATTCTTTTTGAGGTCCACAACTGAGAAACTCAGCTAAAGCAAGTGCTATTACTCTTCTCTCGTAAATGGTACCCTGAAAATTACGTTTGTCAACACAAGGGTCGCATAGATCAACTTCTGATAAACAAAATGAATAGGAAAATACACCCCCTAACTTACATTCTCTTCAGTCAGAATGAAATTGTCGTGAAAAATTACTGGGCAGTCGTCTTTGGTCACCTGCAAAATTATATATTTTCTGTTTACAGCATTTTCTAAGGTTTCTTCAATTACCCAATACTATTTGAAGCAAAATCGCCGGAAAAAAAAATGGCGCTTGAGTAACAGTGTATATTGCAATCTACATTATGTTAAGGAAATCAAAAAACTAATAAGAAAACACATATGGGATTTGTGTCTGACCTGAACATCAAACTCGACGAAATGGACACCAAATTTAGCAGCAGCATTGAAAGATAAGATGGTGTTCTCTTTTATTTTCCGGTCCGAAGAGCTCCTCAACATGTTCATACCACAACCTCTGTGTCCGATCACCATAAACTTGGATGACTCAACACCACCTAAACAGCAACAAACTTAAATCTTAAAAAAAATCAACATTTCTAAAGATCATCATCATCATCATCATCATTACCTTTGATTGTGGGAACATCTTTAACTTGGTTGGCATTGACGACTTTGAGAGCTGTGTATGTTGTGGAAGAACAGCAACGTCGCGGGTACCGGAATATTCCGTTAGAATGGTTGTAATTGTGTTGGGAGATTGATGGCATCGCCATGTATGTTTAGTTATGGATTGGGAACGACGATGGAAGTTTTTATAGTTATAATGATGGCGTCTCCAAACCTAATAAATCGGGTTTAAAGGTATTATGACCTCCAAAATGACCCAAGAAAAATGTCTGCCCATCCCACTCTATTTGAGAGAGAAAAAAAAAAATCAAATTGTGAAAAGAATATTAGACCTCATGAACATGTTCAAAATTGGGGTATCACCCTCAACGCGGACGGAGCCAATATTTTGTAAATAGTGACTTTAGAATGTAATAAAGTCTTAAAAAAAGTTATGTTTATTTATGTAAAGTTTAGGTTAGCCAAAATGTGGAGTACGTTTCGTCTCCAACTTCGATGTTTTTTTTTAGTTGTAATCTATTTACTTAGTAGCTATTATGTAGAGGATATGACTCCGATACACCCGAGAAGGAAATAAAGCTTTGTAATTGTTGTTGATAAATGAATGAAAAGAAGTTTGCATTGACCATTTGTACAGTGTTTGTGTTGCTTTGATATTATGTGATCTTATGTGATATTGTGTTAAAAGACGATTGAAGAGACGAATAATTAGACTTATTTGAGGCACGTGCTTTGAGTGCCGCACATACCAAGCTTGTGTTTCAGTTGGTCCGTGTCACTAAGTGTAGTATGGGGTTAACGCGCCTCATTCCACTGTCGATATTATCTTCACCTTAACTAGCTATATAGGGACCTGTCCCTCAAGCTATTATAACAATGAACTACCAAAATATCAGGCTCACACAAAACTTGGAAGACATGCACCCTAATGATATGGACACCTGTCCCACGAATTGGTAGATGATGTGACTCGAACCCTAAAAAAAAGGAAAAATAAGTCAAAAACACATGTCCCCACGAATTGACAGTTACAAGTAGGGGTGAGCATGGGTCGGTTTGGGTCAGTTTTGGTATAAAACCAAAAGCGAAACAGAAAACTTCGATTCCTAAAATCAGAAACTAAAACCGAAACTGAACCGAAATAAATAGGAGTAACCGAAGCCGAACTAAAAAATAGATCGGTTTGGTCCAGTTTTTCAGTTTGCATTCCATTAAAATTTGTAAATTTATTGTTTAAGTCAAACATTTACTTGATAATACTATATTTTGGCATTTTAATACATGAAAAATATATAGAGTAATGAAGGGTTAAGCTACATTTAGAGTTTTCTTTACTAATAATATTTATTCTCTGTTATGTTCAATTTTTGTCGGTTCCTCTAATGGAGAAATTGAAACCGAATCATTTCGGTTTTTTAATTTAGGAATCGAAACCGAAGCCCTAAGAACCGAACCATTTTGTTCGGTTCGGATCGGCTTGGTTATGTTTATCGGTTTTTAGCTCACCCTTAGTTATAGGAACGACCTCCAAAAGTTTTGCCACTATTTCCCTCAATCCAGGAGAACGTACTGCTGCCCATAAGCTAAAGAGGAGATCTATAAATAGGGCATGGGTGATAGGAAATAAATATGGTTTTTAGGAGATAAAAAATACCCGATCGGTTTAAATTCCCGAGCACTAACCTTTGTAATTTGTAATATCCAAGCAATAAATATATTCTTCCAAATCCTCGAGCAGAGGTCGTGGTTTTTACCTATTCAAAGGTTTCCACGATAAATTCGTGCCACTTTCTATTATTTGTTTACAATTGTTTATGTCACAAGTACATAAATATAGGGGCTGCCAGACAACGTACCGTACAACAATCTACAGGACCAGAAGCCTCAGTACATTTAGGGCGAGAAGATCAATCCAAAGTTAGTAGAGGGCGTCGACACTCAAAATGTGAAGATGAAGAATAAGAACTATGACCTCCAACCAGGGTACTAGTTATGGAAAGGTTGAACGAAGGAAGTAGCAATCATAGCCTAAAACCTGTACAAAAATCAGTTTTAGCGCCACGTTGATATATAACGCATAAACACATGAACGAACGAATCAAAGAGCTGATAGAAGCCCAAACTCTCTGCAACAAAGACGAGTTGAGCAAATTACAGGGGAGTCCAATTGCTAAAGAACTATTTGAAATGGAAGTTCCAGCAGGATTCCGCACTCTGAAGATCTGTAAATACAAAGGCACCGACCCAGGAGAACACGTCCAGCAATTCTGAGATTCGCTGGGATTATATTCGAACTTAAATCACATTCGTTGTCGTCTATTCGTGACAAGCCTTCAGGGAGAACAACTTCGATGGTTCTATTATCTACCTGAAGATTCGATTTATATGGTTTGAACAGTTGCGAAACTCTTCATTAAGACTTATGTTCATAACAAAGATAAGGAAAAGAATTTATAGAGTCCAATCAGTCTCAAGCAAGCCCAGGGAGAGAAGCTTGAAGTATTTACTAAAAAATATTTTAAACTGGCTAAAAAGATTGAAAGATTAGATCAAAAGACTATTGTATCAGCCTTCACCAATGCAGAGCCAAAGCACATTTATTTTTGAATTAGCCTGTCACTCTGGAAGGAATGATTGAGAAGGTAAACGGGAATATCGACCTGGAAAGGATGATATTCGAAAGGCATAAATCTACTAAAAATGTCATAACCACAAAGGGTCCTAACATAGAAAGAAACATAGATCGAAGTAGTGATAAGCGAGGCAATAAGAAGCGAATCAAAATAGATGAGGGAAAAAATTGAAAGGGAAGCTTGCTCCCGAAACCTATCCTTCTAAAATTGAATGTTTAGCTCTCAAAAATCTACCCAATGCTGATGAAAGACAAGTTCTTTTGTAATGCATCTTGAATCAATTGAGAATAAACAATACTGCAAGCACCATAAAGTACAACATCATGATAGCGACAAATGCATGTTACGCCGTATAGAGATTGATGGAGTGCATCTTAAAGGACGAAAGAATGCCCGAATACATTGTCGACCTGGAAGCATATAGGAATGGAGGCTACAAAAAGCAAGTTGATATCGTTCAAGTTGAAGAAGATTCTAAAAAAAAGTATATGTATTACTTTTATATTAACCACATGATCGAGATACATCAGGTCAACAATTTAACCAGATTCAAGAGAAGAAGATTGATACATTGCTATGATCTCACAGTAATGGAGAAAGAAGCTAAGCTCCTACCAGAATCAAGCCAGAGGGGAACTGGTATTTCATTTGAAGATTACGACATGGGGTATGTGAAGTTCATACATCATGATGTACTGGTCATCAGGCTGAAGATTAAAAGCTTTGTCATGCACACAATAATGGTGGATATGGGCAGCGTTATAGAAGTTATTTTTCATAGTACAATTGAACAAATGGGACTTACAGAGGTAGAAATAAGCGAACTGAATATTAACGGATTCAATGGATCCAAAGAAGAAAGAGTAGAAAGAATCGTTCTACCTATAACAGCTTAACCCACAACTCTCGATGTTACATTTTATATAATCAACGCAAAGTCCCGATACTTAGGTATCATGGGGCGTTGCTGGTTCCATAATATGAAAGCAATACCTTTCACGTACTACCAAGCACTTCATTTCAAATGGAATGAAAGAATCTATGATATCAAAAGGAGTAAAAAACTTGCTCGTGCTTGTGAGAATACAGTATCAAACATAATTGACATATCAGAAGTGATCCAGGAGGATCTAGGAACGTTTAAAGTTTTAGCAAAAGTCGTTCGAACAAGGTTAAGAGTCGTTTGAACGACCTAGTCGTTCAAACGACCTTTTTCATATTCTCTAAAATTCGGCCCATAGAGGATTTTTGTTCGAACGAGTTGTCATGCCGCTCGAAAGAGTTGTTAACTTTCTAGGGTTTTAGACCAATTAGGCGTAAAGTCGGTCGAATGACTCCCTATTTCGTTCGAATGACTTTGGCGTGGGTTGTGCTTCTGAGGTGTACTTTTGCCTCGGGATGCATTCAATTTGTAATTTTTAGTTCCCTCTATATAAAGGGGACTTAGGTTATTTCTTTTCTTAGGTTAGATCTAGAAATAGTTATAAGAAGAGGCCTCAGGTTTTGGAGTGATTCATTGTAATTAACTTTGTTTTAAGTAATTGAAGTTTTTATTTTTCCCAATCAATTGGTGTTCTTTGTACTTTTTTGCTAATTAGAGCTTCTCAATCGTATTGTAGATTAAGTGGTATTAATGTTCCAGTTATGATCTTTGGGGGTTGATTGTAGTTTATGGTTTCTACACATGACCGTCTCAAGTAAATGAAGGAGAAGCTAGTGAGTCCGTTGATGATTCATCGCAAACCTAATTTAAAAAAGAAAGGCAATTTGGAGATGAACGATTCCAACGATCGACTCACAACCTTGAAAGCGACAGTTTCTGACCTAACTTGTACTATAAGGGAGTTAGTTAAACAATTATGACTCACAAACCTCACGAAGGTTTCCGCTTCAGTGACATGGCGAGGCCGCTCGAGGAAGAAAGGGGTTATGGAGGTATATGGAGACGACAATTTTGTGGAGATCGGTAGTGATTCTAGTGATGCCAAATCTGACAAGGAGCGATCGGGTATTTGTAAGTCATCAAATCCTATACGTAATCTTCGTATTAATTTTAAGATTGAAATTCTGGTATTCAACGATTCAATCAATACCGAGAAGTTGAATAATTGGTTATATAGGTTAGAAACTTATTTTTATGTTTACAATTACTCCAATGCTCAGCAAATATGCTTTGCTACGTTAAAATTTGCAAGTCATGCACTCATGTGGTAGAAATTTTATCGAAAACACCACGATGTAGGAAGTTTACGTTGGAAAGAATTCAAGGTTTTAGTGCAAAAGCAGTTTTATCCGATTGGGTATGAGCAAGAAAGATGGTATACATGGCACAATTTTTGCCAAAAGTTTGAACAATCCGTACATGAGTACACTACGGTATTTTATAACCAAACTTTGGTTCTGGATATTGCTGTAAACGAGTATGGGGTGTTCATGAAGTGTACGAGTGGTTTGTCGGAGTCCATTAGGAGAGAGTTGAAGCTCTTTACTATGACCAATATCGAGGCCGCTATCGTAAAGGCAATTGCCATTGAAGGCAGGTACTTGAAGAGTGAC
The DNA here is from genome assembly GCA_014058105.1 of Kingdonia uniflora. Classification (NCBI taxonomy): domain Eukaryota; kingdom Viridiplantae; phylum Streptophyta; class Magnoliopsida; order Ranunculales; family Circaeasteraceae; genus Kingdonia; species Kingdonia uniflora. Next base: position 4,474,711 of record JACGCM010001129.1, on the reverse strand, counting down.
AAAGAAGACGACAAGATTAAGTCGGGCTACAAGTCCAGTTGGAAAAATAAGCATAAGGGAGAGGCCAAAGGAGATGAGTCTTCGTCCAAGGAGTTTCATTGCAATCATTGTAAGGCGAGTAGTCATATTTCCGATTATTATTGGAAACTTCACCCATAGCTTCAGCTGAAGGAGGAGAAGAGCAAGAAATAGAGATATGTACTAGCCACAGAGGTTGTTGACCTCCCGGATTTGGATAAACCGAATCCTAAGCTTACACTTTTGTTTCAGCAGAATTTGGCTACCGAGGAGAAGAGTCGGGAAGAACTTTTTCATGTCAGTATTCAGGTAAAGAAGAGTTTAGTCAAGGCCATTATGGATCCGGTTAGTCAGAAAAATTTGATTTATGAGGCGTTGGTGAAGATGATGGGTTTGACGACTACAACACATCCTAAGCCGTATAGTTTGGGGTAGATTCAGAAAGATACGGATTTGATGATCACAAAACAATGTTCATTCAAGTTTGCGATCACTGAAAGGTTTATTAACGAGGTAACGTGTGAGGTGGTTCCTTTGGATCTGTGTCAGGTCATTTTGGGTAGCCCTTATATTTGGGATCGAGATGCAATTCATTACCGTAGAGCTCGCAAGTATCGTCTTGTGAAGGAGGGAAATGAGTTCCATATCAATGCTTGTAAGGAGCATGTCACTACATCTAATTTAGTAACGGCAACTCAGGTGAAGCGGTTGGTTAATGCGAACAACAAGTTTGTGTTATTGGTTCGACCGGTTCAGGAGGGTACCCCAGCTAGAGTATTGTCTACTATGACAACTTCTTATAGGCAACCAACCGACATGGGGACGTTGTAAGAGGAGATTGTGGTATATACTAATCCCAAACCGTTCCAGTTTTTATCTACATAGCCCAATCTATAGAAAGCTCGCCAGATGAAAGGGATGTCATATCTCCAACAATTCCCTTGATTATGCAGTATAAGAAGGAAGTGGACAAAATAATGGCTGGCAGGCTATCTCGACCCCCATTGCCAGCTACTTCTGCTATGTTGGTTTCTATGCAGATACAGCCTTTTGTTACGTCAGCGTATGTTGCAGGATATGATAATCCCAAGGGGCATAGTGTGTTTCGCCAAAAGTTGCTACCAGGCAAGACATGTGGTGGTATTGAGTTGTTCCGAGTTGGGAAGAAGGGTCAGCAACCTAGTAAGTCGAAGTGGTACAACTGGGTAATGGGCAGCGCCGCATTCCCACCTCTCCAGTTCTCGCTTGAGCAAGAACTCAAGGCTCCTAAAGTGGGGGCATGATCCAGGAGGATCTAGGAATGTTTGAAGTTTTAGTAAAAGTCGTTCGAACGAGGTTGAGAGTCGTTCGAACGATCGAACGACTCCCAATTTTGTTCGAACGACCTTTTTCATGCTTTCTAGAATTTGGCCCATAGAGGATTTTTCATTCGAACGAGTTATCAACTTTCTAAGGTTTTAGACCAATTAGGCTTAGATTCGTTCGAACGACTCCCTATTTTGTTCGAACGACTTTTGCGGTGGTTGTACTTCTGAGACATGTTTTTGTTTCGAGATGCATTCTATTGGTAATTTTTAGTTCCCTCTATATAAAGGGGACTTAGGTTATTTATTTTCTTAGGTTAGATCTAGAAAGAGTTTTAAGAAGAAGCCTAGGGTTTTGGAGTGATTCATTGTAATTAACTTTGTTTTAAGTAATTGAAGCTTTTATTTTCCCAATCGATTGGTGTTCTTCATATTTTTCAGCTAACTAGAGTTTCTCAATCGTATTGTAGATTAAGAAAAGCTTGCTTTATAATAATTACAAAAATTTGATCACGTCGAGGATCAGCTTCCTACTGTTGAACCTACAAAATACATTAAAATTGGTGGATAAGACAGATGAACATTTGTTTGCATCATGCTTGATCAAAAGGAGAATGAAGTCTTAGCATAGTTCATTCGAGCTAATAAAGATGTATTCGCATGAGCATTCAAGGAAATTCCAGGAGTCAACCCAGAGTTAGCTTGCCACAAGCTAAGCATAAGGGACAAAGTCACAGCAGTTAAGCAAAAGTAGAGGAGGCTTTTACCCCAACTCAAAGATGAAGTTAACAAAGAGGTTGACAAACTAATCAAATTAGGTTTCATCAGAGAGACAAAGTTTATGGACTGGATCTTGAAAATCGTAGCAGTCCTGAAGAAGAATGGAAAAAATTTAAGTCTGTGTAGATTTTACCGATCTAAACAAACATACGTCGAAGGGCAGCTTCCCTCCTCTAATAATCCATCAAATATTATACTCAACCGCAAGGCACGAGCTACTTTCCATAATGGATGCCACATTAGGATACAATCATATACCCCTCTTAGATGAAGACCAGAAAAAAAACTACATTCATCACTGAGAGAGGCCTCTATTATTATAGAGTCATGCCATTTGGGCTGAAGAACGCTGGAGTAACTTACCAGCAGTTAGTAACGAGTATGTTCAAAGACCATTTGGGGAAGACCGTACATAGAAGTAGATATTGATGACATGTTTTACAAAAGTTTAAAGAAAGAATATCATGTTGCAGACCTTATAACCATCTTTTACATTTTACGATCGTACAAAATGAAGCTCAATCCAAACAAATGTTAATTCAGAGTTTTCTCTGGAAAATTTATTGGACATCTGATTAGTATAAAAGGGATAGAGGCAGACCTGGGGCAGATTCAAACTCTAATATCCATGCCTTCTCCAAAGACTAAGAAAGATGTGCATAAACTAGCTGGCAAAATTGTAGTTATCAACATATTTGTTTCCAAATCATTAGATCGTTGTCGATGGTGGTTCCTGCTACTCCGTGGATCTATTAGAAAAGTAAAAGGAAACAGAATGAAGATGTCGATTGGATGGAAGAATGTGAACCTATTTTTCAAGAGTTGAAAAGTACCTCGGAAAACCTCAAGTGATAAGCACGCCAATAGAAAGTGAAGAACTAACAATTTACCTCCCAGTAACATGTAATTCTTTAAGATCTATCCTGATCTAACTAGATGGGTAGAACGAGAAACCAGCATATTTCATAAGCAAAACGTTTACTCTAGCAGAGACAAAATATTCTAAAATCGTGAAGCTCCTCATAATGCTTATTTATACATCGCAGAAGCTGAAACACTACTTCCAAGCTCATTTAATGAAAGTTATGACGAACTATCCAATTTGGGAGGTACTATTCAAAAAAGAAAAATCATACTAAGTACATCATTGGTCAATAAGTTTGGGGGAGCACACGATATTAGATTCGAACAAAGAACATTAGAGAAAGGGCAAACCATAACTGACTTCTTGGATAATTTCCCAATAGAAGATCCAGACTGGAAAGAACATGACCCTTAAATAACAGAAGAGCATGATGTCGAGTAGCCTAACAAACCCTTTGAAGAAATGGCTGAGTGGGTAACAAAATATGGTTTGAGATTACTTATAGATGGGTCAGCGAGACCTACAGGTTCAGGAGTGAGAATCATTCTAATCACTCCATCTAACCACAAAATCAAAAAATTAATAAGACTCAATTTCAAAGCCTCAAATAATGTCACAAAATAAGAGACCATAATCCACGGGATGGATATGGCATTAGAGATCATGGTACCTAAAATTTTATAGTATACACCAATTTACTGCTTATCGTTCACCACTACTCTGAGCAGTATAAAAAAAATGGCAAGATGGCCGATTATGCGGCGCTGGTAGTCGAAAGAATGGGTAAATAAAAGAAGATGACTCTCAAATACTTACCTCGCGATGAAAATTGACATGCCAACTCATTAGCTTACCTAGTTGGTGTGTTGGGTACATAAGCTAGATATCTCAAAATCAAAGTTGTATCAGCCCCCAACATCGATCACGCCTCGACGTGCGTAATCAGCACAGGGGGCGATGAAGAAGAGGAAGAAGATTGGAGAAAACCCTTCCTCAGATATATATAGGGCCATAAAATAAGTGTGATGGAGACCAAGACGATCCAAAAGAAAGAAGGCAAGTAATTAAAAATTCGAAACGTTACATAGTGCAGATGAATAAATTATATAGGAGGTCGGTTACTAGGCCCTATCTGAAATGCCTCTCACAAAAAGATGCCAAAAAAATGCTTAAAGAACTACATGAGGGGACTTGCAGATCTCATGTTGTAGGACGCTCGCTAGCAAACAAGGCTATCACACAAGGGGTGTTCTTGTCAAAAATAAGAAAATAGGCTGAAGAATATTCACGAAAGTGTGATGTTTGCCAATGACATAGGCATAGGATAAGAACCCCTGCACTCGAACTACATGCGAGTAAGATATTTTGGGCATTTAAGCGATGGGCCATCGACCTTGTGGGAGAATTTCCAAACACGTCGGGCAACAAAAAATTCCTACTCGTCGTAATAAATTACTTTACCAAATGGGCTGAAGCAGTACCACTTTGTCAAACTAGAGAAGAAGAGGTCATCAAGTTCATATGGGAAAATATTATCACAAGATTTGACTACCCACATCTGATTCGAATCGACAATGGGCCCCAATTCGTTAGAGAAAAAGTGGTCAACTTCCTGAACAAATATAACATCATACATTCTCCGTCAAACCCATACTAATCCCAAGGAAATGGACAGACCAAAATCACGAACAAAACCATAATCTCAAGAAACGACTGGAAATAGAAAAGAAAGGGAATTGGATAAGGGAGTTGCCATATGTCTTATGAACCTACAAGACGTTACCAAGACAATCAACAGGATGTTTTCAATTTTTACTAGCGTACGGTACTGAGGCCGTAATCCCAATAGAGTATCATCACCCCGTTAGAGATCAATAACTAACTAGCGAAGAAAACAAGTTTGAGTTAGCATATAGCATGAATTTGATAAATGAGATAAGAGATCGAGTTGTGGCAAATCTAGATAGGTACCACAACATGCTGATAAACTCCTATAACAGAAGGGTTCGAAATCGTAAGTTTGTGATCAGCGACTTAGTTTTCAAGGAGATTCCATAAAGCAGAAAAGAACTGAATGTTGAGAAGCTCGCAGAAAACTGAGAATGACCATTTATAATATTATGAAGGATTGGATTAGGTTCGTATTATTTAATGAGAAAGGAAGGAACCTGGATTTTGAATCCATAGAACACAGGGAGATTGAAGAAGTACAATTATTAGCTCGATTCATTTCTTAACAGAATGCAATTTAATCTATAGTTTGTCAATCAATTTACTTTCAAAAGTGAGATTTAATCTCCAATTGTATGTACATTCTCGTCTCATTAATAAAAACTATTCAAATTTTCCCTCACATTATTACCTACTATAAATCTAATACGTATTAGTTGACTAAACAAAGGAAAAACTAGCTTCAATCATATGATAAATCTAATATACATTCATAGGAACCGACCTATTTGTTAAGAAATAAAATTTTAGCTTTAACCACCCATATTATAACATCGATTTGCCATTGACCCCCCCTATTCCTTAAAATTCATCATTATACCCCATTTCAGCCTGAAAACCAATTCAAATTCTGTTGACCGATCAGGACTCCGGTTGACCAGGTGAAAATACCAGCTTATCCCAGAAAACTCAATCTACACTTATAAAAAAACAGATGTTCACCTATGGCACGTGGATTGCACGATCAACGAACCATTAAGATCTCAACCGTCTGTTATCTACTGACGTGTCGCGCGATCAGCGATTTAATTTAAGGCGGCAAATTTCCCTCTTCAGACAACTTTCTTCTCTGTTCTTCAGACAAAACTTTTCAACTTTCTTTTTGTTTACTTTCTTCAGACAAATTTCCCTCTTCATACAACTTTTTTCTCTGTTCTTCTGACAAACTTTTCTTCTTTATTCTTCAGACAAGCCTTTCTTCTCATATAAACTGGTTCTTCAGACAAACCTCTCTCTCTCTTTGTGTATGTGTGTACCTGGGTTCCTCTAGTAGGAGATATGTTCGATTACAAATTAGTGTTTGGGTTTACTCGATTTCTATTTTCTATTTATGTTAGGGTTTAGAATTTTGGGGTTTTTCTATTTTTTCCAAACTAGGGTTTACAAATTTAGGGATTTTCTATTTTCTATGTTGTCTCATAATGTGAATATATATTTGTTTGTTTGTTTTACTTTTAAACAACCATTGTATGTCAATTAAACATGTAGTCATACACTTTGGTGAAAAATGGTGTGTAAATAATCCTTTTGGGGGGTATGAAGTGACATATTACATAGGTGGGGAAAATGACAAGTTTAAGGATGTTGATGGGGAATATCTTTGCTACATGAATTTGTTAAATGCTATAACTGAAACTCTTAACCATAAATATGGGGAAGCCTTTTGTCCTGTTAAGAATATGCTTGAAATACACTGTATTAGTAAAGGCAAAATAATGGTCGTTGATTTATTTAATGCATTGACTGGTGTATGACATAATAGTAATGAAGATCCAACTGGGTCTATTCATTCTTTGTGTTCATCATAGCTTTGGCACCAAGTGTACCTGGAACTCCTAGAGTCATGCATGGGACACTTGAAAGGGATCCATATAATATGGCAAACTTGCCTAGAAAGAAAACCTTGGCTAAGAAGACAGTACCAAAACATAAAGCAGTTAGACTAGGAAGTGTTGTGAGTGATGTGAATATGTCTCAAGTTATGAGTGATATGACTGTGTCTCAAGTTATGGGTGATGTGATTGTATCTCAATTTATGGGTGATGTGACTATTGGGAGTGGCTATGTTGGTAAGAATGTTATTTTTAAGAAAAATGCTAGAGTAACTAAGAAAGACAAAAGGAAGAACACTGAAACTAATGGACAAAATAAACCTTTTGTTATGAAGAAGAAGAGACTGGGGCTAAGTAAACTACCTGAGGAAGAATTAGATTATTTGCCACTGTTTTATGTGAGTGATGATGATAATAATATGGCAGGTAATAATGTGGAAGTTGTTGGTGAAGTTCCTATTTGGGAAGAAGGTCTCATTGAGAATGAGTGGTATGATAATACTTGTATTGAGAATGAGTGGTATGATAATGATATGGATGAAGATAATGCTGATGAGGGTGGGCATAATGATGATATGGGTGGGGATGATGCTAATGTGGGGAGAGATAATGATGATGAGGGTGGGCATGATGTTGATATGGGTTGGGATAGTGAAGACATTCAGACACATGTTAATGAATGGAACCATTTTGCTTAGTTGAATGTAGATAGTTTAGATGTTAAAAAAGATTACTACATCACCCACTTATCCCAGGATGAGGATGGTACATCTAATGAAGAAGACTTAAGAAGATGTTAAGTGTTTGGAGATTTTTTGAATGGAGCAAATAATATATTTAAAGAGGAAGAAAATGTTTTTAAGCCACAACCTCAAACTGATTATGAATCATTGTATGTTGGGATGGAATGGCCAACTGTTTCAGAAGCTAGAGAATACCTGAGGAAATTTGTAATTTTGAATAAATTTAAAACTAAACAAGTTAAAAATGAGAGTTACAGGCTTAGATACAAGTATGCTATAAAAAAATGTAAGTGGTTGGTGTATGCTAGGAGAAGCAATGATGGTCATAACATGGTTCTTAAGGGGTGCCATTTTGAACATACTTGCACTGGGAAGGTTTGAAGTGAAAATAAGTTGGCAAATGCACTTTGGATAGCAAATGAAATTGAGGAGTTGGTGAGGGTTGTGAAGACTTTGACACCAAAGGATGTTCAAACTACAATAAGAAAAAAATATGGGGCTAATGTCTCTTACTATACAGCTTGGAATGCAAAGACCATTTGTATTAAGAGGATTGCTGGATCATTTGATGATGGTTGCAATAGGCTACCTGAGTTAACTAGACAAGTACTCTCATCAAATCCTGGAAGCATAACAACTTGGAGCTTTCAGTATGACACTAAGCAGTGGACCGGTACATGTCTGGCATTTAAGGCCTAACTTGATGTTTTATTAATGGATATAGACCTGTATTAGGTCTAGATGGTTATTTCTTGAAGGACAAGTATGGAGGGCAGTGTCTCTCAATTGTGACTTTGGATAGAAATAATGGATTATTCCCAATTTTTATCTATTTATGTAGGTCTGAATGTTATGAAACTTGGAGCACTTTTTTAACTATGTTGGCCCCTCATTTGACAAGGCACCAAAGCAAATTAACATTTATTTCAGAAAAACAAAAAGGCCTAATTGAATCTGTTACCGAGGTGAGTGTTTAAAATTATTTTTAACTTTATTTCTTTATTTAATAATTTGCATTTCTTCACTTACTTATTGATTTTATGTTTCAAGTGTTCCCACATAAAAACCACAGGTTCTGCTTTAGGCACATGTGGAAGAACTTTAAAAAATATTTTAAGGGGCCACAATTAGAAAGACTATGTTGGGGAGCAGCAAAGGCTTTTGTTAAAGTTGATAAGCAAGTATTTCTAGACAAACTTCAAGTTAATAATCCTGAATCCAAGAGGTGGTTGGACAAGGAACCTGCAGAGTATTACTGCAGGTCACATTTTGACTTTACAACCAAATGTGAGCACATCACCAATAACTTTTTAGAGTCTTTCAATAACTGGCCTTTAAAAATTAGAGACAGACCACTAGAGAAGGTAATTGAAGGTATTAACTTGATGATGATGAAGTTAACATATGATAGAAAGGTGAAGCTCAAGGTTGGGAACAAAATTTTGTGGTACCTAGGGCCAATATACTTATTGATAGGATAAAGAGGTTTTATAATTAGTATGAACTCTAAGGTTTTAATTTTAACAGTTAGGTGGTAATTTCTAGAGATGGGAAGAAGTGGAAAGTAAATCTGGAAGAAAGGACTTGTGAATGCAATAAGTGGCAGGTTATAGGGTTGCCTTGTATTCATGCATATTGTGTGATAAGTCACATGAGGTTAAACTGGGTGGGGTAAGTTGACTTTTTTTTCTAGCCTTTTTTATAATTCTTCACATGGTTTCTTCTTAAGTCAAGATATACAGTAGTTCAGTTTTAACTATTAGTGATCCAATAATTCCTACCTCATAATAAGAGGCAACACTGCAAATGCAAGCTTATCACAAGAACCAATAATTCCTACCCAGGGAAGTCAGACTAGTAATGAACCACCCAACAATCCATACAAGAAATTATTCAAGCCTCCCAGAGAAGTTTGGTTGATTTAGTGTGGATCCAGAGAAGGTAACTTTTTGAGAATTTTGTGAAGCTATAATTTTGGGATTTTTTGAGAATTCTGAGTTATATGTAGCTAAGTTTGGAGAAGCACTACTTTTTGAGAATAATGTTTAAGTTTGTGTAATCCTAATATCTATGGTGGGGGAACAATGTTCAAGTTTAACAGTAATATTATTATGAAAATCTGGTACTATTTGTGTAATCCTAATGTTTAAGTTTGTGTGTTTGTGGTTGTGTTGTATATTTGTGTTTCAATATGAAGTTGTGTTTGCACTTGGTTATACTGTGGTACTGTTTTTATGCACTTGGTTACACTGTTTGTAGGAATCTGGCACTGTTTTTATGTTGGAATTTACCACTGTTTTGCAGTAATATGCAACTGTTTTTAATGTAAGAATCAGTTGCCATTGTTTTGCAGGTATATGCCACTGTTTTTTATGCAAGAATCTGCCACTGTTGTTTATGCAGGAAGATCTATTGTCTAGGTATGCAAAGACCTTTTATGGCATGGCATACAGGTAAGAAAATGTGTTGTGTATAAGAGAATGTGTTGTGTGTAAGAATCTTCTACTGTTTTTATATGTGTAGGTAAGAGAACGTGTTGTGTGTCATGCAGCATGGAATCAATCCATTTGCAGGTATTACTCATCTCCTAATCTCCCAACTACTATTTTCTTGTTTCCAGGTATTTTCTAGGGCATATGAAAAGTTGTAAAGTGTACTAATTAGAAGAGTAATTAGCTTATTGCCCCTATATAACCACAAATGTAGCCCCTAAAAGCATACAACACAACCTCTATAACCTTATTCTCTGAACAATTTTCTACAATGGATAGTGATGGTAATGACAGTCTAAGAGCCACTAAGTACTACACAAATTCTGAGGATGAAAAGGAAAGGGTCTATGGCTATCCCACAGATGATGAAGATGATGAAGATGAAAAGAAAAAAAAGAAAGGAGGGGATGAGGAATCTGATGAAGAGAAGTGTGAGGACACAGATGAAGAAATGAGTGAGGAAGACACAGATGAAGAAAAGAGTGAGGAAATAGATGTAGATAGGGATGGGGATAAGGAATTTGATGAGTCTGGTGAGTCTGATGAGTCTGGTGAGTTTGATGAGTCTAGTCACTTTGATGACTCTAATTCAGATGATGGTGGCAATTGGGGTAATGGTAGTAACAATGGTGCAGGTAAAGGTGATGGTGGTGATGCCAAAGGTGATGGTGCCTATAGTGATGTTGGTCCAACAACTAAGAGGGCCAAAACATGTGCCTAAGGAACCTCCAGTGTTGGTTCCAACACTATCATCATCAACTGATTTCAAGTATAGACCTAGTAAAGTAGGGTGGAGTATTTTGAGCCTGTAGTTGTGTGTCTAGTTTTGCAGGAGACTTTTTGGTATTTTCTTTTTGGTACTCTAGTTTTGCAGGAGTCTTCTCTTATGGTGAATGTATGGATTGAATTATGAGGGCACTATCTTTTTGGCATGGTTTTAGTAGTCTAGTTGTGTCCTTTTGGTATGGTGAATGTATTAGAACATCTTTTTAGTATGGTGAATGTATGTTTTATTTGGTGGATGGAATCTTTTAGAACATCCATCTTTTATCTTGTTAGAACATAACTGCAGATAACTAGAAGGGATTCTAACTAGAATCCAATATTGCTTAGAAAAAAAACAAAAAAACATTACAATCATCCAAATTCATTACATAAAAACATTTACAAAAAAGTTGATTCATCCTAGATATTAGTTTTCTTTTTAAAATCCCTACCAAAATTATTCAAATTCATCTTAATGGTCACCTTCACATCCATCTACATTTTCTTCTTCTCTCCATCTCTACTTTCTGCTTAAATGGCATCTATTAACCAAATAAACTTGTTACAATGGATGTTTTGACACTTAAAAAATTTCTTTCCTTTTGTGCCATCTTGTTTAGAAGTTTGAAGCTTTATCTTCCTAGGACATCCCTCCACAGGACATTTAGTCACTCTTCAAGGGTAGTCTTTCACCTAGTGACTTGTCCCTCCACATCCATAGCAGCATGTAGTGCTTGAAGACCCAATTTCCTCTTTACCTTCCTTAGTGGCATCAGATAGCCACTCAAATGCATTATACTCAGTAAATTGACATAAAAAGAACTTCTTGTTGGGGTTCTTCAAGGTTTTAAAAATGAGAAGCCTCATAATTCCATTGAAATTTGGCCTTTTGCACCTAGAATAAACCCATGGGCATGAATCTGCTTTGTGTCCATCCAATTCACAAATTGGGCATGAAACCTGTGAAAAACCATGTTGAAATTAATGTTTTCAGGCTGAAATGGGGTATAATGTCGAATTTCAAGGAATATGGGGGTCAATGGCAAGTCGATGCCATAATGTGGGGGGTTAAAGCTAAATTTCTCTTTTTCTTAACATTCCAAAGGTAAAATTATTATTGATCACACTAGACGATCCTTCAACAACTTCTGGGGCTCTAGAAATAATGACCTCTCTACCATTTTTTGCTTGACTTTCGCTAACAAGGACCATATTGAGTTCAGCTCGATTCAAATACTCAGCACAAATTATATCTACATTACAAATAACTTCAGCCTCAACCATAAAATTGTGTATTCTATCCTTCTCTTCTTCAACCCTCATTATTTCTCCACCATAAATGCTATCACATACTCCAAATGCCTCTCATGAGGGTATCCTGACGCAAGATTTTTGGCATTAGGCTTCAACAAGTCTGCAACCTGTTCATAACTATTTCTCAAAAACTATTTCTTTGAACATCTTGCATTTAGTAAATCGGCCTCAAGTTTCATGTTGAGGTCGGTAATGTTTTCTAAATCAGTTTTAGCAGTTTTCAAATTGACCTTAAGTTTCATATTAAGATCTATAACATTTTCCAAAGCGGTTTGAACAACTTTTAAATCATCCCTCACAACAGATCGATCATTCATAATATTCTTTAGCATATTATAAAATACATTCCTCATATCACAATTCTTGCACAAAATTGTTCTACATAAATACACCTACATTATCACAATCACATAATCATAAAGAAATCATCGAAATACTAGTACAAGCTGAGACATCTTTAGTCTTCAAGTTGTGTAGGTTCCTAGCTCTGTGATGGACACATAAAATGACCACTATTCCCCTATGACTTAATGTTTATTATTCTTAATTTTATTATTAAACATGACTTATAAAACCAATTTTTATATTTCAGGTCACATGGAGCTCATTTACCAAATATGTGCAAATACCGGGATGTAAAGCTCAAAGGATGAACTGTTGGAGAAGGATGTAGAGTTGTCAAACACAAGGGTCCCACATGGGGAGGTTACAATTTTGGAGAATAACTCTTAGAGGTTACAAATTTATGTACATTCATGGCATAGGTTATAAATCTAATATTAAATATAAGAACCCTCTCCTTCATCTATAAAAGGATAGGTGGTGAGCTTATAAGATCATCCAATTTTGAGAGAATCATTCTTGTAGAGTCCAAGAGAGCATTATTAGAGTAATATGGTGCAAGTCTTGTAAGCTTTTGGAGCATTTCATTTTGTAAGTCAATAAAATTCCTCTTTTTGTTGTTAGTTTATGTTCATTTCATTCTCATATCATTTAGGTTTTATAGGTGTTATAATGGCCAGCTAAGTCCTCACTAGGGGTGAGGATAGATCTGCCATAAGCATATGATATCATGTAGTAGAATGTATTTTTCTCCAGCACAATATGAGCATATTATCACAAATCCCAAAACTATATTGTTGGAGACATCCATTATCATCCTATGATCTCTTTAAGTAGAGATATAGGAAGAGTTTTGTGATTCTCAAATGATATAATAAAATTATATTAATATTATATTTTTCTAAGATATGATCCTAATTAACATTTCATAGTTAGCATAGCTTTCATGAAATGTGTTTTTAGTACATACTTAGTTCATACAATATATTTTACTTGAGTTATAATTAATCATGGGATTACATCGACAAAAGGTCGAAGTTTGTTATTTCAATTAAGTGGAGAATTTAATATACGATACTATGTTGATATTATATGTAAATGGTGGTGAAATTCGAAGCCTCTAGACCTTTATTCTTGATTAAAACCATATCATTGATTTTTACGGTTTTACAACCTTAGATTACTAAAACACAAGGCCAAAACTAATTTCTAGTTCCGTTCGAAAGTGAACGCCACTCTAATTTTTACCCATACTAAACACTAGATTTTGACCGTTATCACTCTGGTCGCCAAACGTTAGATGGTAGCATGGTCAGGGTATAATCTGTTTGTAGAAACTAATACAAAGAATAAGAGATTCGAGAATGACAAACTTTTATTATTATTCGATCATTACAATGAAAGAAGACCTTCTCCTTATATAGCTATAATTACTTGGGCACTATGTAAGAATATCATATATTTAGAGAATTTTATATTTAGTATATATCATATATTAAGTATATTTTATATTCAATATATATTATATATTCAACACTCCCCCTCAAGATGGAACATAGATGTCAATCATGCCCAGCTTGTCAATCATGTCGTTAAATATTTGTCCACAAACTCCTTTCGTAAGAATATCTGCAAGTTGATCTTCCGACTTCACGAATGGAAAAGATATACACCCTTTGTCAATATTTTCTCTGATAAAGAACCGATCCACTTCAACATGTTTCATACGGTCATGTTGAATTGGATTGTGTGCAATCATAATCGTTGCTTTATTGTCACAGTATAGATCCATTTCTTTCATGAGTTTAAATCCAAGATCCTTCAATATATTATGTATCCATAGTAGTTCACATACTCCATGAGCCATACCTCGAAACTCATATTTTACACTTGATCTAGTAACAACCTTTTGATTCTTAGCTCTAAATGTCACCAAATTCTGTCATACAAGTGTAAAATAGCCTGAGGTTGACCTCATGTTCGTCATATCTCCTGCCTAATCTGCATCGGTGTATCCCATTACTTCCATATCACCACCTTTCCAGAATAAGAGACCTTTTCCTGAAGATTTCTTCAAGTACCTTAGTATTCGAAAGACTGCCTTCATATGTTCTTCACTTGGATTATTCATGAATTGACTTACACCGCTAATGGCATATACAATATCCGGTCGAGTATGAGAGAAATAAATTAGTCTTCCCACTAAGCGTTGGTACCTTCCTTTGTCACATGGAACTTGGTCGGGAAACATTCTCAAGTGATGATTCGCTTCAATCGGTGTATCTACCGGTTTACAATCAAGCATCCCAGTTTCTGCAAGAAGGTCTAATATATACTTTCGTTGAGACATGAAAATATCTTGACTTGATTTTACAACTTCAATGCCTAAGAAGTATTTTAACTATCCCAAATCCTTCATCTCAAATTCCCGTGACAAATAGTTCTTCAGTGCCTCCATTTCTACTGAGTCATTTCTAGTAACAACCATATCATCAACATAAATAATAAGAGTGGTAAGCTTGCCTGACTTCCATTTTATAAATAGGGTATGATCAGAATTACTTTATCTATATCGAAATGCCCTCATGCTCTTCAAAAACTGTCCAAACCAAGCTCGTGGCGACTATTTTAACCCGTACAATGCCTTCTTTAATTTGCATATTTTTCCTCCTTTAGAATTCGTGACTCCAGGTGGTAACTCCATGTATACTTCTTTTTCTAAGTCTCCATTGAGAAATGCATTCTTCACGTCAAACTATTGTAATGGCCAACCTTGATTGGCTGCAAGAGAAATGAGTACACGAATAGTATTTATCTTTGTCACAGGGGTGAAGTTCTTCTCGTAATCCATACCATACGTCTGCATATACCCTTTGGCAACTAGTCTGGCTTTATACCTATCAATACTTCCATCTGAATTTATATTTACAGTAAAGATCCAACGACACCCAACAATACGATATCCGTGGGGTTTATTATCAACAAGTTCCCAAATGAAATTCTTCTGTAATGCATTCATCTCTTCATTCATGGCTTTCTTCCATCGTGGATCTGATAGTGCTTCCTACAAATTACTAGGAATAGATACAGAGGATAATTGATTCATAGTATATGTAAACAACTTAGCCAACCTATGTTGTGGACACATAATCAGAAATTGGGTATTTGGCTTTAGAATTAATATCTGGTTCATAAGTAGATTTTGGAATACCTTTAGTAGGCCTTTCTGAACATCTAGGTTAAATATCATTAACAGTGTTTAGATTAGGTAATACCTGAGGTTCGACATTCTGCGGCAGTACTTCGGTAGATGGTGTTAGAATGTTGGAGTCACAGGCAACTTCTACTACTTCAGCTTGATCTCCCCCTATCGTCTGATCCTCTCTATTCATATAAAGTTCATCATCAATACCCTGATCTCCCCCTGTCATCTGATCTGCTTCACTTTCATTTTCATCATCAGTTAGGTTATTACGCCTGTTCAAATTACTCGTCAAATCCTCTAGTTCCTAAAACATATCCCCAATAATAGGGAACTTTCCTTCACCATCATTATGTTTCTCCCCTTGAAGGGAAGATCTCATAAAATACTCCTCCAATTCTCGAAATGAAACATCCAAAAAGATATATACATTCCTCTCCACAGGATCATAACAATGATAACCCTTTTTAAAATCAGCATATCCAAGAAACACACACTTTTGAGCACAATGATCCAATTTTCCTCACTGATGTTTAGGTATATGAACAAAGAAAGCACATCCAAAAACACGTAGTTCTAGGTTTGGCATTATAGGGATGGTGATAAGATCATGAAGTTTTTGGAAATGGGTCTAAAATTTAATGACCCTAGATGGTGTGCGATTTATCAAGTAAGCAGCAGATTTTAATGTTTCTCCCCAATAACTCAATGGCATATTCATTCTAAAAAGGGATGCACGAACAACTTCTAACAGTTGTCTATTCATTCGTTCAGCTGACCCATTTTGTTGTGGGGTATAAACATTAGAGGTTTGATGTCGAATGCCGTTATTTGTCAAGAACTTCGACATGTCATTATTAGTAAATTCTCCTCCATTATCAGATTGATACACTTGTATCCTCCTTTGGAATTGGGTCAAAACCATTTGATAATTTTTTTTAAATACTTCAAAGACTTCACTTTTATGGGTAATTAGGGATACCCACATCATACGAGTATACTCATCAATAAAAGTCATAAAATAACGAGCTCCAGACAATAAAGGAATACGTGCAGGACCTCATGCATCAGAGTAAATAATACTAAAAGGTTATGAACTTTTATTAAAAATTGGAGAGTATGTAATACGATGACTCTTAGCGAGTTCACAAATATCACACTTAAACTCTGAAATACTGCAATTTAAAAATAGCGACGAATTTAATTTTTGAAGATACCCGAATGAGAGATGACCCAGTCGCCGATGCCATAACCACACATTAGCTTTTGCTTCTTCAATTCCTCTGACTTTATTCACCTGATGAATTTTCTGCTCTCCACTATTAGTCAGGTTTAAATAGTAGAGATTACCTTATCTAATACCACAACCAAGAACCTGCCGAGTCACTATGTCCTGAAAAATACAAAATTGAGGCCAAAACGTCACGATACATGTAAGTGCAACAGTGATCCTACTGACAGACAATATATTGTACTCTAGAGCAAGAACAATAAGGAGAAAGTTTAATGTCAGGGATTCAGATATGTCAGTGGAACCTTCTTCAATTACAGGAGAGGAACCACCATTTGCTGTGTATATAGAGGTTTGGGTTGAAGGTGTAATGGATGATAATATGCTAGATTCATTTACCATGTGATCTGATGCACCAGTATCAATTAACCAAGTACTATTAAAAGAATTTACAACTAAAATACTACCTTTAGTTTTCATACCTGACTGGGCAACATTCACTGAAGGAAGACTTTTAGCTGCATCCTTCTTCGCCGTTATATTTTTCTTTGGTCGCTTTGTAAAATCCTACCATTCTGGATACCCAATGACTTTATAACACTTCTGTTTTTTGTGCCCCTTCTCTCCACAGTGGGTACACTCAAGATCAAGGCGGAGAGATTGAGTCTCTCTATGAGAATTCCAGGAACCTTGAGGTTATCCCTTTTTATAGTTGAGTGCCATAACTGAAGACTCAGTTAAAAGTGCTTGAGTTCCCATCACCTATTTATGAATTGACACCCTTTGTACTGTCTGATAAGATTGTTTCAAAGTAAGTGGTGGGTCTTTTTGAAGAATTTCACCACATACTTGATCATACATACTATCCAATCTAGAGAGGAACATGTGAACCCTAAGACGTCCTACATATTTTTGTAGGAGGACGATAGACTCAACACTTCCTCCTTTCACCGTGTTGCACTGGTCAATCTCTTGAAAAATTGTTGTTAATTCATCATAGTAAGTCGCAAGAGATCGACCAGTTTGTTTTGTTGAGAAACACTTCCTATGTAACTCAAAGATTTAAGTTTCATCAGATGTGTCGGTATACATAGCTTCAAGAGAGTACCAAACTTCCTTCGCAGTTTCCAAACAAACATACCTGTTCATTAGTGTTGTGGACATTGAATCACACAACCATCCCTTCACCTTATCGTTCTCCGAGCACCAATTTTTATACCCTTCACTCCCTTTTGTAGGCTTCATTTTAGTACCACTGATGTACCCCCACATCTTCCGACCACTAATACGCATCTTCATGACCTTTGACCAAAGGGTACAATTGTTCTCATTCAGGGTATTGCCAGTTGGGAAGGGTGCATTGATGTGGTTATGATCAATGTGAGGATTAGGATTTGAATTTGATGATACCATTGTTGTATCATCATTGGAACCCATTGAGCTTTCAATTTGAGATTCGCAGCGGAATTCAATTCAATTCAATTCGAAAGAACCAGGTTCAATTATCGAACCCACTCTGACACCATGTAGAAACTAATACAAAGAATAAGAGATTCGAGAAGGACTAACTTTTATTATTATTCGATCATTACAATGGAAGAAGATTTTCTCCTTATATAGTTATAATTACTTGAGTGCTAAGTAAGAATATCCTATATTTAAAGAATTTTATATTTAGTATATATTATATATTAAGTATATTATATATTCAACTTATATTCTATATTCAACACTGTTTTCTTCTAAAACTCTATGGTAAGCTTCTTTAAGTCGCCTCTCACTATTTATTTTGGCATCAAGAAATATAGTTAACATCATAAGGTCTTCAGTAGTGGTTGGAGTGTTCTCCCTAATACCACCAGCCAAGAAAGGATGAACCTTAATATACATATCTCTACTTTTCCTAACTACTTCATCTCGTTCTATTTTTCTTTAGCCCAACCGAGCTGTGCATCATATAAATTTTTCCAATGAACATCACTACAAGCTTTGTATTCTCTCACCTAACCCTCAGTCTGTGCAATGACATGATTTGCTGCGACCAATGAGTTTTTCGTCTGAGAAAACTCTTTCCTCAAAGCATTATAGTATTATACATAACCCTACATTGATCAACGAGAGGGTCAAGTTTTCCTATAATAGAGGTAAGAAAACTATTAGACATAACCCCGCATTTCATACGTTTTTATAAGATCATAATCGCACTTTTTGGATAATACAATTTAGCAAAATATTTCCAAAATATAATGATTTTTTGAAAAAAGAAAACAACAAAGTTTTTGATTAGTCCAGCAAAAAAACACTACTAATAAACATGGTGCCAACATAAATTGAGCTCTAGTCAAGGATTTTTTGTAAAAAGAGAACAACAAAGTTCTTGGTTAGAACAACAAAAGAAAAACAATAATAAACATGGTGACAACATGTTTATTATACGTTTTCATAATATCATAATGACATTTTTTGGATAATACAATTTAGCAAAATATTATAAAAACATAATGATTTTTTGAAAAAAGAGAACAACATAGTTATTGGTTAGTCCAGCAAAAAAAAAAAAACTCATAATAAACATGGTGTCAACATGAATTGAACTATAGTCAAGGATTTTTTGTAAAAAGAGAACAACAAAGTTCTTGGTTTAGAACAACAAACGAAGAACAATAATAAACATGGTGGCAACATGAATTGAACTACAATCAATGAGATTTAATCCTTGGAACTTCACCAACTAGGCTAACATTTTATAATGATAGAGAAACAACAATAATAATATGCTTTGTATACTATAATTTTTTTGACTCTATACGAGAAATTTTTTAGCAAAATTCTTAGGGAGGGGACTCAAAGTGTCAACAATCAACCTTAATTCAAGAACATCCTACATGTAAGAATTTTATATTAACCATCCATTGAAATACATAACTACCCAAAATTACAAACAACCAAAAACTACAGTCCACCTTATCCAAAAAATTCATATTGCCAAAACATACTAAATTAATCCCGAGCGTCTGCCTCCCGAGCTTGGACTTGCTCAAAAGAGGCGTTTCCATCAAGATCAAAAAATAGTTTCCAGCCTGCTCGAACAAGATTAGCGTCCTCTTCAACCTCTTCATCAGCTGGCCCGATAACATCAGCAGACCGACCTTCAGCCATGACCATAATGTCAGACTCAGAGTAACCAACTTCGTGCAAACGTTGGGCGAGATTGTCACGAGCAGCACTCACTTCGTTGATGTTGGCAGTAGACTATTGCTCGAGTTTATTAATAATCTCTTGAAAAAATGCATTTAGAGCTCGAATTAGTCTCTTACATTAACCACCTCATACATGAAAGTGTTTATCTTTCATACGGCCTGGATTTACATATGTTTCCAGGTCCAGACGGGATCATTGCCTGGATAGACCCGGGGTCTTGGCCGAGACTAATCTTGGTCCGCATTGACTGGATAAAGTGGACGGGTCAAGTAAAGTTGGGTGGGTTCGGTTTGGTTGGTAACCCGAACCAAAGGAAAACTATTTTCTTTCTTGGTTCAGAAGCCATTAGCCAGAGACTAGCAGCAGCAGCAGCGGTAGTGTTGTTTCTAGGGTTTATATTTTGGGTTGGGTTGAGTTGAGTTGAGTTGAAGCAACCGAAGCAATGGATCATCGTCCTTCAGCCGAGTTGGAACAATTTCTTGAGGTAAACATTTTTTATGAATTCTAAGAGTATTAGGGTTTATGAATTTATTTATTATCACTATTACTCTCTGCTTATTCTTTTGTTAAATCTTTTCAAGTTAGGCTTTAAGGTCTACAAACTAGAATTGATGAATGTATTCTAGGAGTTTAAATTTCTACTTAATATAGATAGCCCTCGCCGCGGAATCACTCAGTCCCAATTGACTCCCGGTGGAGCCGATGTTGCTCGATGACTTTGCGCTATCTATCATTCAGAGCACCTCCAACACTATGGTATGCCGTTACTGTTTTCACATACCCTTGCAAAAAAAAAACCTTCCAACCGGGGTATGGGGTTTAGCATACTCACCCCCATATCCCTCCAAAATATGCGAAACCTGAACTTGGCAAGGAGTATCCGCATACCGCATATGCGCTGAGCCGTTGAGTGCGCGCCAACTTTTAAATACATGTGGCAAAAGTTGAACGGTTCAATGCGCGTTAATGTATAATTCGGCGTTTTTGATGAATTAATTTGTTTATTGTTTCACCAAATGATTTGGCGTTTTGGGGACGGCGCTCAACAGTTCAATGGCAGCTGAAAACCGTAACTCATTGTTAAACGAAAACAGTATGGAATTCATGTATACCGGTATACCAAACCAGAATCGCATACCTTGTTGTTGGAGGTGCTCTCACAATTTGTTTCGTAACAATTTGGAAAAAAATGTTAGGAGTAAGAGTAGCATCATCTGTTATCAGTAGGGGCTAAATTCCTTGCTATTGTATAATACATTATACTTCCTCCCGCGGATGCTTAATTTTGCATAAAAGGTATCTGTTTATGTAAATCTAAAAGAGTATGGTCAGTTAGACACTCTATACGTTTGTTTTTCTTTTGTTTTTATCATTTATGGTCATTTGAATTAATTTTGCATAAAGGTATCTGTTTATGTAAATCTAAAAGAGGAAAAAATAGTATGGTCATTTAGACACTCTATACGATGGTCTTTCTTTTGTTCTTATCATTTATGGTCATTTGAATTATGACATTTTACCCGAAGGCAGAACGATTTAATTTCTAAATGTCTAATGTTAAGATGATTATTCTCAAATACTATTACAGTTATTCATGATGTAAGCGTCACTTAAAAATTCTGTTGATTACGCGGTAATGTTCTCTGTCCGTGTAACTGCTTGTTGGTTTCTAATTGTAACTGCTTCCATTGGAGTATATGTATGCAGTGTTTATGGGTGCATATGTCACACAACACATATTAAGTATTTATGTGAATATTTTGGTGTTTATGCAGCAAGAGAGACAGAAGGCTTTGCTTCAGGAAATGGTGTCAAAGTTAACAGATGTGTGTTGGGACAAGTGCATCACTGGTACACCAGGAAACAAGTTCAGCAACAGTGAATCATCCTGCCTCTCTAACTGTGCTCAGCGCTACATGGACATGAGCATGATGATAGTGAAACGCTTTCAGTCTATGCAGTAATGAACTTTCCAAGCATTTTAGAACAAACATCTCCCAATTCGTGATCTCTTAGAATTTTGATCCTTCCATTATCATGGTTAGGTATTTGGAAAAATGCTGAGTTATTCAATATTTTTATTCATGGTCAATCTTTGTGTTTTGTGATATTTATGTTAAAAGGATATATTTAGCCTCAAGTAATTTTGCTACAATTTCTGATTAGTACGTTGTATTTTGAGATCGTGATTACTGCAAACCTGGGTTTAAATCTGTCCCCCAATGCCTAAAACCTACTTGGCAATTCATATTTAGTTCATAAAATATTTTTCATCTGTGCATTATTTGTTAGAGCATAGATACCGGTTCTCCATGATCCTCAGTAGAAGAAAATTAGTACTATGCCTTGTACTCACTTGGGTTAATGGAAATTAATTGAAAATATATTGATAGCTGAGAATCTTCTGTTAAGTAGATGCTTGCCTGCCTATACTTGTCCCCTGCATATATAGTACAGCTTCAAGGGATAGTACACTCTTCTATTACCTATCTTGCCTAATAGAACGCTCTTCTATTACGTATCTTGCCTAACCTTAATGACTTAAATTAATTCAGGGAAGTTTTCCCCTTACTAGATGTGCAAAGATCTCCCTTGATTAGCTAGCAATTATGCACCATTTTTCGCGGCTGACATCTAATCACATACAGTGGCCAATTTATTCAGTATAGCCATGGATGGAGAAAAATGTAGTTTTGGATAAATCTTTGATAGAGTACAGAGCATGATTCAGTTTATATTTCATAATAAAAATCACAAAAATAGGAGGAACTGTGAACTTAGACATGGTAAGCCCAATTATCTGTCCAAACTCTACATCCTCTTCATGACAGGCTTCCATTCCTGTCCACAACTTGCGTGAAATTACATCTGAATTGACAGGTTTCTCACAAGTTATAAAAGGATTAGAATTGAGACTACAGAAAATTAGGAGAGCAATTAGACTAAACTAAAGCCAACACATTTATAACTATTTCACAATGCAACACAGCCATCACTACGAATGAAAGAAAGAAAAATGTGAAAGAAAAAAAACATCATAGTGGTACAATTCATCCGCAGAAACAGAATAGTACAAATACATTTTCCCACACCAAACCAACACACTCCACGCAGACACCGTCCCTTTCTTCTCCTGTTCTTTTTAATGACCTAGATCAAGTATTTACTGGTTCCCAGCTCTCATACTGCCATTGCTGCCACTGCCAATCCGATTCGACTCCCCAACTCCAGCAGCCAACGCAAGAACTTCGGGCGATATTTCCCAACTCCCGCTTTTCCTGCCCCAGCTAGACCGCCTAGGATGTACTCCAGCACGCCCCTCCATGTTCTCGGAAGTGAGCGTCCGGCTTAAATCAGGCGAAACATCACTAAATCTACCATCCTTACCGTCCAGGCCGTTATCATTAGTCAATTGCCCTTCTAAATCACCGACCCCACCAGTTCCACTTTCTCCCCATATTGGCTTTCTACTACTTTCAATTTCTACCAAAGTTTTCCCCATATTTGGACTAATAAACCCACCACCACCACCCACCATACGAGGTTGTAATCCAGCCTCACGTGGTACTCTCTCTCGGAATTTGTTTTTTGACGGTGGAATGCTCGTGCAGAATATTTCCTCGAAATTCTTCACGACCCCTTTGTTGTACGGGTTGGCTCTCCGATCATAACGGTATCGAAAATTTTCATACGTTGTCTGTCAAAGCGAAAAAGAAAAACTGACATGTCATCAATGTACAGTTATTGAATTGGATATATACTCCAGATATATGATTCCAAATTGTGCCTGTTTAATTGCTTGGATTATGTGATAAACTGAAGATATTGACCTAGATGTCCAGTATATCGGGCTTTTTGTCATGTATTTACAAAGTATTATGTAAAAAGAAAAGAACATTATCCAATATGAAGGATCAACATATCACGTACCATTGTTAGTACACATTTTATCTCGATTTATTCACTGAACAGTATTTTTAAGATATTAATAAGTACCAGGAGATATATTCTTGGATATTTCATATGGAAATCTGTAGATTAGACATCTAGGTTCACATATCATGGATAATTTGATAACAGCCTAAGATTTTAAAGAGACGCCATTTACCTGATTTGTACCAATGAGGTAGAGATGAAAGACAGTAAGACCACCGACAAACCATACTGATATGAAGGTGTAAATTATAAGTACAATGGAGGCTGGAGTCTTTGTCATTGCCTTCCAGACTGAACTTTCCTCAGCATCCATTATCTTCTTGATGAGCACAAAGCAGAATGCAAATACATATATGCAGACAAGAGTTGTGGAGAACACAAACATGAAGAAGAACCGGTAATTTCTCTGCACGAGAAGTTATAATGGCTCAGATTAGAGATACTATCAACAAGCATCATTTAATTGAGATATATTTGCATGTCTGAGGAGACAGGAAGGTAAAATCTCTTGTTGGTCATTGTTTCTGAGACAGACATAACAATACCATGCTTTGCATTCTAAAAAAAACCTTCAGCTTTTCACGTCTCCAGAGATTTCATTTGTTCTTATGCTATAAAATGTCTGGAGACAAACTATACAATATATGAGAAAAATGGATGTCCCTTACCAGCCCAATACATTGGCCAACCCAAGGGCAGTGGTGGTCAAATCTCTGCACACAGTTATTGCAGATTGAACAATGGGAGCATCGAGGAGGTCTGTACAACATGCATGTGTCACAGTACTTAATCTTCACTGTGTGCCCATTAACGACAACATCTTTCATGCGAGGCAAACGTAACTGTGGAGTTTGGCCACCCCCAACTTCAGCATTAACATCGTAGCCTTCTGGCTCCGGGGGATGCGCATTTCGTGGTATTATACCAGGGTCTCTACCAGAAGCAAGAAGAAGAAGACATAAAACCTGAAAGGAAAATATCGATCAATTCAAACTATTTATATAGGTTATAAAGCACAAACTTGGAGACATTTTCACAAAAAAAGACCAAGTAGCAATCTACCAATAATTTTCTTCGTGACTACTTAGATCCGTGTGCCCAATTTATTATAAAACTATTTGTAGCAATTTATAAGCACTCGCTGAAAATTATGGTCATTTAACTAAAAGCAGTGCTTAAAAAGCCGAACTAACAGAGAAAAGGTGGAAAACTTAAGCTCTTTTTATCAGTAATAAGCCAATAAGAAATAACTCCACGTACTATCCTAAATCCACATGTATTAGATGGCAAAAATGAAATTATTTTAAGAATTTAAAGACGTTACTCACATAGAATGTGAATGCTACAGCAACCACCATAACTGTTATCCCAAGCTGATGAGAAAAATCATTCATAAGTTTTCTGGCTACAAACACGCAGAAAACAGTGACAGGAGCAGCAATGAGGAATATAGTAAGGCCCAATGATCTCACATCTGGTCCAAATATATACCTTCCCTGAAGAAAAAATATCTGCACAAAATAAAAACAGCAGTTTTAGTTGCAAATCTAATAAAGTGTCAAGATAGCTTATGGTAAACTAGGGAGAGTGGAGAGATGATACAAACAATTCAGGTCATTATAAAAAAGAAGGATGAAGGGATTGTGAAGCTTGCGTCTCAGATAGCAAAGGGGGCGCTCTTTAGGAGAATTTATCTGAATGGTATGTCATATGTGTGTTTCCAGGGATCGTACAAGTTTAGGTTAGTCTGGCGAGTATTCTGACCCCAAATCTCTGCTGACATCTAAGTAACAACAATACAGGCACGGGTGTCGGTGTCCGACACGGGTACGGGGTGTTAGAAACATCAGAAAATAGAAAAAAATACCTAGTAAATAGTGTTGGACACGTTTGTCTGAGTGTCGGGGTGTTGGACACGTTTTATTTTTTTGATAGTAAAATGTCATTGTTACCTAGGTTGACATTAAAATAACATAAAATATATAGAAACGGAACCTACTACAGTTATTTATTTTGTTAGGCAGCACCAATTCTTGATATACCCTTACTTATCTTAGTAATAAATTTCACTATATTAAAGTTTTGTTATCTATTGACATTCTTCTATACAAAGATAAACCTCATATATACTTCAAAGCTTCCAAAAGATATTATGTTGAATACAGAGAATAACTAGAAACTTGTTGGAAGTATCTGTACAAGATTTCAAATATATATGTTTCATACTGAAGTAACCCAATTGTCTCACTAAATAAGTTGGTCTATCATTGCTCACCACTGCAACATAACCAATCGCTCATCTAGTTGAGCTGTAGTAATGCAAGCAGACATACAAGGAAAAATAGTTTTTCATCCATCCTTAAAGACTATAATCTTCTGGTTTTTCATTGCAATTTGTCCAAGTACCCTTTCCTATACTTACTTAATCAACGACACTATACCCACATGTGTTAGATATTCAGAGTATTATCGTCTCAAAGAAGCACAAATATATCTCGCCTTGCATACAAAAAAAAACCCCCCAAAAATTTACTATGCTGCAAAATTGTGAGCTGCCTGTTTCCCACATTTATATTACAATCATAAAACCTGAAAGGAACAAATTATGTTTTTTTTTTTTTTTTTTTTTTTTTTCATTTTTAGTATTAATTCACAATTAAGTTAACAATAATATTATTAGTTGTAAGTATGAAATCTACCATAAATGGAAACAAAATCATAAAATAATTTTCACAATTCAAATGAAGAAAACCCTAAATAAAGAAAGAAAGTTTACATTGCTGCCCTTCCAGGTCTGGTAAACCCTCGGAGCCACCGCTCCATCAGTTGCAGTCGGATCCGAACCCGCCGGAGGAGGAACCACGTACATCAAATTCAAATCTCTCTCGAGCTTAAGATCCCGAAATTGAACCAATTAGGGTTTTGACTCCACCACCGACGATGATTCCAACCAACCTCGTTCGTCTCCAGCAGTAAGTTGAAGATTCAACGGTAACTTTTTCTTCTCCGAGGAGAGGAGAGAGAGAGAGAGAGAGAGAGAGAGAGAGGGTTTTACTACTAGTCGAGACTCGAGAGTTTCTCTCTCTCTCTCTCTAGAAAGTAGAGACTTGTTGGAGGGAGCTTTACAGGAGGGAGGGGGTGTTGATCACGTGGCGGAATGTGATTGGAGAATCCCAGTTACAGACTTACAGCCTAGTTTTTCTCTCTTTTTTTTCCCACAAGTGGGAGAGAGAGAAATGAGTTACGTTTTGTTGGGACTATTTTTTTTTGGAAACTGATATTTCCACGTGACTTTTCAATACTTGTCCAATTTGTTTCCCTAGTTTTTATCTTATTGTGGTTTTAAGTTCTTATAGATTATTACTTAGCTAACACGTTAATGCACACAATCATTTGACTTTCATACAGGAGAACTGCTTCTCAGTCCCTTTACTCTCTTATTGCTTCTCTCTTACAATAATATCACCAGATAACCTTTAAACATATTGAATCTTCAATTGAAATCAAAAAATTCTTCAACCACTAATATCTGAAAAGAGAAAATTACAGAAATTCATATTTAGAGAAATTTTTACTAAAAAACCTGAGAAAAACCACGACCTCGATGAGGATTTAGGTATAAAATCCACTAGTTGCTAATTATTACAATTGCTGAACAGTAAGGACGTGAGAGTGTGTCTGAATAGTAAAGTTGCGGATCCGATTAACATATTCTCTGCCTGTATTTATCGTAGATACAGGCAGTTACAAAAAGAAAATAGTTTCCTATTTTAGCGGTTAGTGGGCGAACTTTGCAGATTTCCCTGCAATAGCTCTATTTGAACAAGCATAATGGCTACTGTAGTGGGTCGAGCTCTATAGTCACAAATGTGACATCTTCTCAAATGATAGAATATCTTCGACTATGTTTCGTTATCTTCTCCTTAACGAATCTGGAAAATGTGCTACTACAATCGCCCTATTCTCGACACAATTACTTGTTGCGCCGAGAAAAATATTAGAATGTGAAAGAGTTCTCGAACTCTGTATGAAATTTGTGCTCTATCATTTCCTAGGTAAGAAGTCAAATGAACCTGGTCATTTTATGTTCCTGATGTGCATTAATGACAGGACGCTGGACTGTGGTAAACATGAAGGTGAGAGTGATATTATAAATAAAATAGAGAAGGATGGGAAGGTATTGTTCGGCAGACTATGAAGTTGAAGATACTCGGTGATGGTGATGACACAATTTCTGACGATGCATAACGGGTTTTTGGGGCGTGTGGACGCAAAGTATGGGGAGTTGAAGGAGTTTTATTTTGGCTGGTTGTCGCTGTCATCTTATTATCCAAAGCTGGTGGAACCGATTTATGAAGGAATGACAGAATTGGAGGTGGAGATTGTCGAAACGGAGTTCTTCTTTCGGTCCCAATTTTATTTTGTATTACTGACGACCTCAGAGCACATCAACAGTCTTTACGAATTAGTCGTTGCCCATGTGGAAGACGAAGATGCTTTGGCGGGCAGGGCTACCTATGGGGGTTTCTCCGGGCGTTATCGTCTCTGTAATCCCCTTGGGTTGTGGGGTAGTGGTGGTTATAGAGGAGGAGGGTGTGGCCATTTTTCCTTCATGGGAGAGTGTGTCAAACTACTGATATAAAGTCACTTGGAGGTCGATCTGTAATTTAATCGAAGTAATGATGGGTGAATGTAAAATGTAATGTGTTACCTTTATGAAATAAAATGTTTTTGTCATGCCCCAAAATCCAGTAATCGATAGCTTGACCAATTACTAGATTTTAAGTAGTGCAGGTCGGGGAATCCAAAGATTCTACCCTACAAATAGCCAAGCCGTAGACAAATTCTGGCTTGGCTATTCACATATAACAATAATCATCAGAGTAAAGAATAAACAATAACAACATAACGCGGAAGCAAAAGACATATATATACATATCAGATGAAAATGTGATACAACATCTCTAATTAAAGCTCAGCGACACATGCTGAGAATACCTACAGAAATCTAGAATCAAGGGAAATCGGCAGTGGCAAAATCTGTCTCTGAACTGGCTACCCACGTGGCAGTCCAAACTAATCAACCTCTAAAATGGTTAAAATGCGCGAGAGTGAGCAAACAACGAGCTCACTAATCCAGCAGAACTAAATAACTTACTAACAACTAGTACTAAAAATAGAGTAGAGATGAATGTAATATAGAATAGGTAAATACAATCTAGCAAAATAATAAGTGACCATAACAGATACAGAGTTGATAAGGAAAGGAAGTAGAGTTGATGAGAGGAGAGAATAAAGAAGGAATGTGAGAAAAGTATATGGAAGAGAATGTGATGGTATGATAATATGCAATGCCATAATGAGAAGTGATGACTAGGATAATCCCACACTTATCCTAGATGCAGTGAAATGTTATGATGAACAAGGATATTCCCATAAATATCCCCTAATGCAGAATGATTCAGTGTTATAAAAGTGTACGCGGTCTTATTATAATGTTGGTTGATCAACCGCTAATGTCTAATTTCTTAAAGAGATAAGTAAAGGGATACGCATGTACGATTTGGTTAAGCTCGACCAAGCTAGGATGGTCGCACTTGATCAAAGTGGATTTGGGTGTATCAACCCTCAGAACAATAGTCCGAACATTTCAAGGAATTTTAACCTCACCGTGGAATAAGTTAGGATCTCCATGACTCTGCCTCATACCATTCCACACTCCGGAGTGGTTGTACTAGGTATGATAGTACCATTCCCAATCTCACCATCTCTTTTAACCCAATTTTACGGACTCCTTGGATCCTATCGGAGGTCAACCGAAACGGAGTGTTCGTGTATCCAATCTCAATAAGTTTAGAAAATGTGTCATAAGTTATTAAGGTGCAACCGGCGCACAATAGAATAACACAGCTGCCGCTCACACGGCAACACAAATCAGGATGAATAGGGACTCGGTTGTACCGACTATGCATAGCCGACACAACAACCTAACCGTCACTACATTCAACCCAACAAACTCTTAAGGCTGGAAGGGGCATTCCTGGGCAAGCCACGAGAACGCTAACCCAACCACCACTAACTAAACTCAGGTCTTATGCGAACTAAAATCTAACTCTAGAATCAATTACAACTCAACTACAGGCTAACAATATAAACCGAATAATTCCTAGGTTAAATTATAGTTAATCACAAAACCTCTCTAAGCTCAATATAATTCTCTAAAATAATACTCAGAAACTAGTATAGAAACTTAGAAATTATGGAATAAAACTCGCCTGAAGACAATCCTGAGTCCTGCGGAAATTAACTCAGAAATCCAACCAAAATCCGTAGAACGGAAAACGGAACGCCTGACAAGCTATCACAATCAATAACGATAACAAGCAACCAATCAATTCAAGAAAACAAAAGTAAACTCAAACCCTATAATTACAAATCACAAATCGGAAAGGAAAGGGGTAATACTCACCCAAGGAAAGGCGAGGAAGTCCGCCCAACAACGACGCCAAATACTGAGGAATCGAGGGAATTAAAGTGAGGGAGAGGGTGAATGGAGAGTGAGAGAGAGAATTGAGAGAGAGAGACAAGAAGAATGAAAATGAAAACTAAAAAGGATAAAACACCTGCCAAGTCGTTCGAACGACAAGGAAGTCGCTTGAATGGACAAGGAAAGACATTGAAAGGACATAAAAGTCGTTCGAATGGACCTAGAAGTCGTTCGAACGACTAGGAAATCATGGGCCAAATTCCAGGGGGAATGCTACTTCGTTTGATAGGCCGTTCGAACGACCTATCAAACGACTGAGAGATCACCCTGGACACCCCGAAAGCACCACAGACCACCACCACTACCACACAAACACTACTACAAGCCCAACAAAGGTTTTCCAAGGTAGAAACATCACCTCCACCTCCTCACGGCCACCAAAATGCCTAGGCCCCCAAAAATGAATCTTTTCCTCAGGAAACTCCGGAAACCTACCGGCCACTCCAACGGCTCACCAGAACTACCCCAAACTGCACACACAACAAACAAACATCACTACCAACCCATCTAGAGGTTCCTAAAGCCACAACGCCACCTCCTCCTCCAAATGACCACCAAACCACCAAAACTATAAAAAAAGAATCTATTACTAAACCACTGAAAGGAATAAATGGATGCATAATGGATGAATAAAATGGATGAAAGAGTACATGCGGAAAATGAATGCGGAACTTAACGTGAAGGACATGAATCTAATATGCCGATGAGATAAAGAATAGG
This sequence comes from Kingdonia uniflora, assembly GCA_014058105.1. Taxonomy (NCBI): domain Eukaryota; kingdom Viridiplantae; phylum Streptophyta; class Magnoliopsida; order Ranunculales; family Circaeasteraceae; genus Kingdonia; species Kingdonia uniflora. The sequence goes on along the minus strand of JACGCM010001129.1, from coordinate 4,443,688 downwards.
AATATATAAGCGGAAATGGAATATGAGTGAAAATTAGGAATAAATAAAATACGGGTCATTACAGGTTTTTTTTTTTTTTTTGCATTGACATAAATATCTTGTCTTCTTGAATGAAATGGAAAACTAGTATCGCGAAGAAAAATGTTGAGTTATGCCACTTCAAATTGTAATAGGATCTCGAAGTGGTATGTGTTGACTATCTAGGGCCCATAAACGGTTCCTTAGGAGGTTAGTTGATTGGGTTTTCATGGTGTCAAGTGATAGTGATTGATGTCATTGACTCTTGGGAGTTGTGACACATTGAATTTGTTCATATAAATACCCCTTGTATGCTTGAGGAAGTTACTTTTATCTTGTTGAGATGGTAAGGACGAGGGCTCAGGTTCGGGAGGATAATTTTTGGAACTGTGTACATGACAAGTATTGGGTGTTGATAAAGCTGTATTTCGGGGACCGGTGTATCAATGGTCAAACGGTGGCTCCGGTGGAACTGAGCTATGATGGGATGATTGAGGCAGAGGCGAAGGTTTCTGAAGAGGACTATCAGTACCATTGTGCATTGCAATCCATGATTGTGAGTCTGCCAGAGCATGTTAATAGTTTAAGGAACCGTGCTAAGGCATTGGTGAGGGAGGAAGATGTTGTTGCTACTCGGGACAGCTGAAAAGCGAACCTATTGGCTTGTGCTGCTTGTAATAAATGAATAAAGTTATACTCTGGTGTTGACGGAAATATATTGTTTATACATTTGTCTGATTGTGTTGTCGACCTGTACAATGATAAAATGTTCTCGAAGTATAGTTGTGTATATTTTAACCATCTTCTCGAATGTGATTTGATTTATGATGGATAAAAGTTTTGTATTGGATTTTCGAATGTTGATACCATCTCGATGTTTGGGTAGTTGTATTGTCGAACGTGTTTTAAATTTTGAATTGTTGTTACAACTGTCCAGAGAATACAGGAGGGGATTACAAAAGGAAAAATGTGTGCAGGTTTATGTAGAAAATGGCTAGGTCTTCTCTTGTAGGTGATGTTCTGAGATATAAGGAATTAGATGTACAATCTTTGTTTGTTAACTAAGAGCTGTTTTGGTGAAGATAGATATAACATAGGAGTTAAAGGGATACATGGAAGGTTTGAAATAGGAATGCATAGGCCTGCTGACGTTCAGGAGGCGAAGGGTTAAAGACTTCGAGAAGAGGCATTCAAGACATTATGCTTGAGTATTCGAACGGTCGCGAAGGGGTGTGATGAACAGTCGTGTAGGGCCTATAAATAGCCCCGTGGTTGGCGACTATTCACACACCACTGATTCTGAAAAAATTTATCAGAGTTCCAACTCGATATATTCTTCTCTTGTGTTGTTGTCCACCATTGGTAACGAGGAAATTAGCGTGTTGATCCAGAGGGCTAAGCTTACAGAGCAAAAAAATTTAGAAGCGGCGCGATTGCAAGGATAGTGTTTGTTTTGAGAATTTTGTGAAATGAATGTTTGTTTCGCTATTGTGGTAAAACCCAGTGTAGATATGAATTTGAAGGATATAATGTAAGAAGGAATTTGAGTTTTAGTTTGTATGTTGGAAGAAATTAAAAAACACAGTTCTAGGGTGTTGCTAAAATTATGCGGTTATGTGAAGATGTGGGGGTGCGGGTGATACTGGAAAGGTGTCAAAAATGATAAAGGAGTGTTTGGGAGAGAGGGGTAAAAGTGGTGGATGATGATGTGGGGAGAGGGTGTGTTTTTGTCGCCGTTGTGATTACGGCTGGATTTTGGGGCTCTTTGTCGTGATTTTGATATTGAATGATGCTTGCAGTTGCGGTGTCCGATTTCCAGCTAATTGGGCTGGATTTTATGTCGGAGATAGCGTAAAATCGAAATTTTGGATTCGGCTCATTTTGGCGAGAAATCGTGTGACTGTTAAAGTGTCTTCGAGAAGATAGTAATTCCTGTACACTAGAGTAGAGGATGTTAGGGATATAGAGATAGTTTTCGATGTTAGGACTTGATAAAATTTTAAGATAAAATTGTATTGATAACTAATGCAATAATGTTGAATAGCAGTGATATAAAGAATGATGGGTTGGAGTTTAAACTCGACAACCGTATTGAGGTTGACATATGGATATACATAATGTATCATAGACGATATTATACCAACTTAAAAAAGGGAATCTGATTTTCAAGTTCATTAAATGGTTGAACCTGTCTAAAATGTTGATAATGAAGGAATCTTCAAGAACCTGGTAGATGTAGAACCACTTCTAATCGATGTAACAACGTGTGTCCAAGAGTTAGGTGGTAGGTATAGGGTTGGGCAGAGTAGCACGAATGTGACGAGTGTTGATCAATTTAAAGTAGCGCCCAGAGGGGTTAAAGTGTCTGATGAGGAGAGAACCGAGACAGATGTGGATCACGAGCCGTAGATAAGTGATTGGGAAGGCAATGATGGTGGGGACGAAGATGTCGAGGAGGAAGAAGGGGAGTGCTATGGGGAGGCCCCAAAAACAAGTTAAATATTGAACTTCAAAGCAAAGTATGTATTCCTAAGAATATTAGGTGTTAGAGGAATACCATTATGAGATGACGGATCAAGATGTTCCTTTGGACGGTATTCTCGTCTATCGAGAATAGATAAAGAAGGGGTTAAAGATGCATTTTTGTGTTGACTAGAAGAAGTTTGTAAGCTTCTTTGATGTTGCGCCTGGTCAATTCAACCTGAATATCTATGACCTCTTCGGTGTTGTGGGAGTGATAAATGGTCGGTTAAAGGAGAGGGGTGAAGAGCTAATCACTGTGGATGACCTATGTGTGTATTACATGCTCAAGCCGAATCCACAGAAGTTGGGGTACAGGTACTTAGCGAGGTTCCTGAGGAGACCCCTCTTTTATGAAATTGTATTGATAGGGGGGCAGTATTGTGCTAATTATCTCCTAGTGTCGGGGAATTATGAATTTGACAAGAAAGATCTGGAGGAGCCTTTGAAAAGGAAAAGTTTTCACTTAGGTGTATGTTTAGGTAATTTGTATGTTGAAGTTTTTGACTTGTTTGCTGTGTTAAATTGGTGTCTAACTTGCTGTTTTGTCTTTGTGCAGTACTAAAGGAGATTGATAGACAGTCCACTGTTGTTTAAAAAGTTATATATTATCAGGACTGATTACTTCGGTCGTCTCAATACTTTGGTTGCCGATCAAGAGAAGGTGGACGGTGTTCCAAGAAGCTAGAATAAAAAGGACCCGAACCAAAGGAGCTGATATCCCCCTCATCGACAGAAAAATGCCTGCCAAGAAAAAGAGGGCTGCAGAGTCGAGCCTGCCACTCGAGAACCCTTCTCTGAAGGGTTATACTATTGATTCTGCGATGGCAGAAAGAAAGGCTTTGCTGAGTAGAGCCTTCAGGAAGAGCAAGAAAAGGAGGGATGCCAACCAGCCCACTCCTTTAGTTCCTCTGCCGAAGTGAGCATCTCGACGATCTCCTATTAAGGAGGGAGAGAAGGCTGATGCTTTGAGATCGGGGGCTACGGATGGTCGACCCCCAAAAGTGGCTACTTATCTACAGCTGAAGAAGAAGGTATCCTCAGGCTTGACGAAGAATCAGTTTGGGGAGGAATCTAAGGCTGAGGTTTAATAGACCATTGAGTCTTATGCTGCTGGAACAACTTCTCTTGAGGAAGAGTTCACTGACTACTTAGTGGGAGCAAAAAGTCTATTAACCTTCCTCATCAAAGGCCACAAAACCATGAATAAGTTTATAAATTTATCTACTTTACTTCGACTAAAGAACTTGGTCCCTCACTCGAGAACTCATATTATGACTCTAATGCAGATCAAGAAGATACTGGTCGAGGGTAAGCCTCGTATTCTTGGTGCTGGGATTCTGGCAAACCAACTTCTAGCGTATAAAAACATTAAGAATGAGCTGCTGAAGGAGAAGGATAAGCTTTTCCAGGAGAAAGAAAGCTTGGAGGCAAAATTGGAGAAGTTAAAGCTTGGAGCTGGAAAGGCGAATGAGGTAGCCATTCGCCAGGTGAAGAAGGCCTGGGAGATGGAGTAGAGGAAAGAGGTCGAGCAAATAAGGGCCGACCTAGCTAGGGAGAGGGAGGAGGCATTGGCCCTTCAGAAAACCAATTTTGAGGGAGATGTTCGGAAACAGATTCAATTTTCTCGTAGGTCAATGGAGGTGGAGCATGCGAAGGTCCTTGATGAGGTAAAGGCTGAAGCTGATCGAGTCAATATCGACTCCCTCAAGCGTACGAAGGCCAATTTCTCTGGGCAGTTTAATGAGATGGAAGAGCAAAAGGATTTCTACAAAGGGTGGGCTGTGACTGCTGGGGTGTTCTTTTTGGATTCTAATGTGGAGGAGGAAGCTCCAGAGGTACCAACTTCTGTTATTCCCGAGGGTACTGTGCCCGAGGAAGTGTTGGGTGACCTTACTCTAGGTCTACCAATAAAGGATGATACTCATATCTCTCCTCCTGCAGAATATAAAATATGTTTTAAACTTTTTGTTGGATTTGGTTGATGTACAAGTGGTCGATGGGACCAAAACAATTTCTTGTTTTTTGATTGACTAATTTATGACATAATTATTATCGAATGATTATTAAATTCTTAAGTAGTCGATTAAAATGCATAGATTTTTTGTTTGAAAAATATGTCGAGTATGTGATTCGACAAGATTGATAATATTGATAACATTATAGATGAATAGTCAGAGTATTGTTTTGTGTAAGTATCTGAGTTGATTATAAAGAGGGCCATGCGATGGCTTTGTGAATGAAGAATGATGACAAAATATTGTTCCTCTATGGGATATCTAGGTATTTTTAAGAAAAAGGACGAAACATGATATGTTTTGTTTGAGAATTAATGAATGTTTAAACAAATATATCCTGTAATTGGATTAATATTTGTCGAAGAGATGAGATCTAGTCGTGTTAAATACTTGACAAGTATTTTATCGATACTAAGAAATGTAAAGTAAAAGATGTAATGATAGTAAAGATGCCTTTATTTAAAGTATTTGAAATAGGTTATAGCTGTTATATGTAAAACATTTTTAGATGGGCTATATTCTATGGATACTCGAGTTAAACTTTGTCTTCAGTCATTAACTGATATTTTCCACTGCCATTCTTATCGTTAATAATGTAAGGTCCTTCCTAGTTTTCAGATAATTTCCCAGAGTTTTTGAGTCGAGTACTGTCTTGGATTCGTCAAAGGACAAGATCATTGATGCCGAATGTTTATTTTCAAACATTCTTTTTATAAGCCTTCTTGAGAGTGTCATGGTATCGCCCCAAGTTGGCAATGGCTTGATCTCGAGTTTCTTCTATCCAATTGTGGTAGCAGAGAAGTCCAAGTTCATTTTCTTCATCTGTGACTCGTCTTCGGGTACTTGGTAGATCGAGGTCTAAGGAGATCACTACTTCAGTACCAAAGGCCATCATGAATGGTATACTGCCAGTGGATTTTCGAGGAGTTGTTCTGTATGCCCATAGTACACTAAGTAATTCATCGACCCATCTACCTTTTTTCTCTTCAAGGCATTTGCGTAACCCCGACTTGATGCTTTTGTTTATAGCTTCAGCTTGGCCATTACCTTGAGGATAGTATGGTGTCTAAGTAGATAGTTGAATCTTGTATTTGTGGAGGAAATTATGGACTTTGATGCTGATGAATTGCTTGCCGTTATTAGATTGTATAATTTGTGGACAACAAAATCTGGTTATGATGTGTCCCCAAAGAAATTTAATGACTCCGTTCTCGTCAGTGTGACATAGTGGTACTGCTTTAACCCACTTGGTAAAGTAGTCTGTTGCCATAAGAATAAACTTTTGGTTACCAAATGCTGGGTTGAAGGGACCAATGATATCAATTGCCCATCTTTTGAATGGCCAGAGGACATTACCAACGTGTAAGTCGAGGGTTGGGTTTTTGATGTCTTGAGCATAGATTTGGCACTTGTAGCATTTCCTGATAAATTATTTGTAATCTTATCGCATTTTTGGCTAGTATAACCCTTGAGTGAATGCCCTTTGTGCCAATGATCTGCCCGAGACATGGGCTGCGCAGATTTATTCGTGAAGTTCTTTGATCTTGATTGTGCTTGTTTCTGTGATATGTATTCGATAAGTGGTCCTCCTCCTGTGATTCGATATAAGACTGCATCTTGGATTTTGAATTGTGGACATTTGGCTAAAAGCGATCAAGATTCTTCTTTGTTGGCCGGGAGGGTGTTAGAATTGAGGTATACATAGATTAATGGTCTTCAAGATCGTCGTCTTTAATAACATTGATTTGCATGGTGCAGTTGACGTTGATGCTTGAATGTTCGATTACTTCGATGTCTAAAGTTCTTTTTTTACTGTCTTCGAGCATTGCGACGATGTATGCTAGTACGTCGGCGTGCAGTTTTTAGCGCGAGAGAGATAAGAAATTGTTGCTGTTTTGAATTTCTTAATTTTTTTCTTTGACAAGAACTGGGAAGTCAACCATATTGCTTGATGTTTTAAATATTTTGTTATAATGGTTGGCTACGAGTAGGGAATCAACGTAAACAACTATTTCTTTAGCTTTAAGTATTATGACGAGATCTAGTCTATACAGGATAACTTCATATTTTGTCTTATTGTTGGTGGCATAGAACTTGAGTTTGATGGCTTTTTCAATTCGATAATTGGATAATGTTACGAGGACAATACTGATTCCCGACCCTCGTGGTCCAGCAGATCCATCTGTAAAGAGTCTCCATCCTATGCTTCGTGACCATGCATCTGGTTATGCGATGGAGTCACCGACCAATACTTTTTCAAGTTCTTCCCATTCGGGGTCTTTGACTAGGAAATCTGCCAGAAAATCGGCTACTACTTGTCTTTTGATTGATATTTGTGGCTCAAAAGAGATATCATATTCGCCAAGAAATACAGACCATTGCTGAACCCTCCATGATTTTTCTTTTTTGGATAACACCAATTTGAGGAAAAATTTGGTGATGACTTTGATGGGGTGGGCTTGGAAATAAGGTTAAAGTTTTCAAGAATTGTATACCAGAGCGAGTAGCTACTTTTCAGTTGTTGTATATCTCTTTTCAGTAGGCATGAGAGTTTTACTGATGAAGTAGATTGACTTTCTATACCATCGCCTTCTCTAATTAGGATGGAACTGATAAAGTTATCTGTGGTTGATTAGTACATTGTTAACATTTTTCCATTAATAGGAGTTCTTATTATGGGAGGATGCCTCAAGTATCTTTTGAGATCTTGGAAAGCCAATTTACAGTCAGGGGTCCAAATAATTTCTTTGGGCTGTTTCTTGGATATTGGAGCTAGATTCTCACGAAGAAGGAGGTAAAGAAGTTTACATCGATCAGATGACTTTGAGATGAACCTGTGAAGAGCTGCAATTTTGCCAGCTAGCTTTTAGACATCTTTTTTGGCTTGAGGAGATGGCATTGCCATGAGTACTTTGATTTGTGCCAGATCAATTTTTATGCCTCTCTTACTACCCAAATGTCCCAGAAACTTCCCCCGATGCGATACCAAATTGGCATTTTTCTAGGATGAGTTTCATGTGGTAAATACGAAGGTGTCGAAGATGGTTTGTAGATTGCTGTAATGATCTTCTTGTTTTAAGCTTTTATGGATCATATTGTCGATGTATACCTCTATGATTTTGCCTAAATAATCTTTAAACATTTGAGTGACAAGTCATTGATAAGTAGCTCCTACATTTTTTAATCCAAATGGCATAACTGTGTAATAGTAGAGACCTCTTTCCATAACAAATGTTGTCTTTTCTTGGTTTTCCTTGGCAAGAGAAACTTGATTGTAACCGGAAGCTGCATCCATCATTGAAAAAAGTTTGTGCCCTGCTACAAAATTGAGGATTTGAGGGATTAAAGGGAGGGGAAAGTTATCTTTTGGTGTGAATTTGTTAGGCTCTATAAAATTGACACAGACTCTGATTTTCCCATTCTTTTTTGGGACAGCCACAATATTTGAGACCCATTTTGGATATTTTGTTTCTCGAATGATCCGACGCGGAGGAGTTTATCTATTTTTTCATTAACTGCTTCTCGAAGTTAGGGGGCTATTTGGGACGCTTCTACACGACTGCTTTACTGTTTAGAAGGAGGTTGAGTTTGTGACATGTAATCGATAGATTGATGCCTGACATTTCTTGAAAAGACCATGCAAAGATATCGACATTTTTCTTTAAGAGTTATACCAGTGTTTCTCTTTTATCGGATGACTGCTTTGAGAGAATAAAGGTGTTTCATCCTGGCATATCAAGTTTTATGGATTCAACCGCTTTAGTGTCATATTGCTCAAATGTTGGAAGTGGCTCCTGCTATAATTGTTATGCCTTCAGAAATTTTGTTGTGTTAGAGTTGGTGGTGGTATTTTTGCACATACGAGCCACGACTTGACTCCCTTTTATTTCATAGACTCCGTGATCTATCAGAAATTGCAAGGCCAGATGATTTGACGATGGTACTGCCTTAATAAAATGTAGCCAACTTCGATCCAAGATCCCTAAATATTTTGATTCAGCATCTATGACAATGAATATTATGAAAGTGATTTTTGGTACCGCTTGAATAGGCAGTGTGATCTCTCCCAAGACAGATTCTTTAGAATTTTAAACCCTGTGATAGTTGTTGTCGAAGCTTTAACTGCATCTTTAAGACCTAGAACATCAATGGCTCTCTTAAATAAAATATCCTCTGCGCTTCCTGTATCGACAAGAAGTGTGTATAAGTAATCATGTCCTACTTTGAGCATTATGACCAGTGGGTCGTCATGAGGATACTTGACATGGCTGGTGTCGCAGTCTTCGAAGGAAATATGGTATAAACGTTTAGCTTTACTTAAACTGAGTAGATGTTTTGTTGATTTGTCCGATGATGTCATCTTATAGCAAGATGTAATTATATCGTCTTTCTTTATCTTCTTTCCCTTTTTAATTTCAATCATGTAAAGACGGCGAGCTTGGCCTTGTTCTCACTCTTGTTCGACCTCTTTTCTTTTAATATCTTCTTCGAGGAACTTTTAGACGTTGACTACATACTCGTGAAGTCTTCCTGCGAGTACAATGCGGCAAAAGATCTGTATCAGAGAGTAATAGTTGTCAGTCCCGTGGCTATGCACATTATGATACTAACACAAGGGTTTGTTGGGTACAACAGGAATTGCTTGTGCTTCTCGAAACAAATTGTCCCCCTTTATCATGGGTAAGATGGCAGAGAGTATGGTTGTCATAGGAGACAAGACTGGGATGGGTCTGTCTGGTTTTCCATCTTTCTTCTTGACGTTGTCGGTGTTCCTTCTACGCTGTTTGGGAATCATATTACTTGCTGACTTTGTAGGTGGTGATGAAAATGTTTCATTGGCATGAATGACTGAGGAATTTTTCATCTTATCTTTTTTAGACCGTTCTAGTTCGATATACTAATTAACAACACTAATCATTTATGTCACTGTCTTGGGTTTGTATAAGGTAAGTTCTTTTCACACTTTGGAATCGATGTGGAGTGCGGAGGTGAATGCTGGAGCGACAATTTTGGGATCTGAATTCCCAATTTTCAATGTTTCCTGCAAAAAATATTTGTAAAAGCTTGCTAAGGTCTCTTTCACACCTTGCTCGAAAAAGAGTAAAGAATCAACTGTTATTTCTTGCTCCTTAGCATAAACATAGTTTAACTCGAAGAGACGCTATAACTGGTTGAAACTGGTGATAGGACCTTCGGGAATAGTATGAAACCATCTGAGAGGTTCTTCCTTAAGGCTCATATTAAATAATCGGTATAACATACGATCAAGTTTGGAGTATAATCTAACTGATGCTTTAAAGTGTCAGACATGGGTGAGGATCAGTGAGGCCTACATATTGATAAAACTTTGGCATATGGAAATTCCCTGGAATCAACATGACTTCGAGGTGAAGAGAAATAAGGTTTGTCTCAATCCATCTCGTAGATCTGTTCTCGATAGGATTGAGACAACAGATCTACGACATGGATTGTCAGAGTATATGGCTTGAATCCTATTGTTCAAATCATCCAAGGTAATAAATTACTGAAGAGGATTTGGTGCGGCTACAACTTGAGGATCAAAGTCACCCTGTCCTTCGAGTCCCAACCTGTCTCTCACTTGTCGTCTCACCGGTGGTGGCGAAGTTTGGTGACGTGTGTGTCAACTTCCTTGGGCGGCCAATGCTGAGGATATGAAACCAAAATGTGGAGAAGCTCTATCTGGATTCCTCGATCGAGAAGTTTGAATTCATTCTTCCCTTGGCAGGTTCTCTCTCTAGGTAGCTTTGGAACGATGATCACTTCGGGCTTGGGAAAGTGACGTTTGAAGGCCAGTGAATCAGTCTTAATGTCTGTGTAAGTTTTCTATTTCCTTTTGATGGGTGTGGCTCTGTTGTTTTAGGGCTTTCCTCCTCTCGTCTCTTTCAACTTGAAGGGCTTGGGCATAGATTCGTTGGTCTTCGAGCTGTTGGACCCTGTCAGATTCTATTTTCTTTTAGAGTTGTGCAGATCGACGGCTTCTAGAAAGATAGACAAGGGATTGATCTCGTGGATCTTCTGAGTACTGAAGGCACTTCTGAGGTTCATATTTGTCATCGGAATGTCTAGAATCATAATCGGTAAAGAAAAAGTATGGTATTCCCATAGATGGCGCCAATTGTAATGGCGTGTTTTATGGGAGGAAAACTTCACCAATACTTCAGTAGGGGAATTTGCAACTATAAACTTAAGTACTCTGGATTTTACATGGAAACTCAGTAAAACCTGAGAAAAACCTCGACCTCAAGGAGGATTTAGGTATAAAATCTACTAGTTGCTAATTATTACAATTGCTGAACAGTAAGGATGTGAGAGTGTGTCTGAATAGTAAAGTTACAGATCTGATTAACATATTCTCTGTCTATATTTATAGTAGATACATGCAGTTACAAAAAGAAAATAGTTTCCTATTTTGGCGGGTAGTGGGCGAACTTTGCGGATCTCCCTGCAACGGCTCTATTTTACCAAGCATAACGGCTACTGTAGTGGGTCGAGTTCTGTAGTCACAGATGTGACATCTCCTTGAATGATGGAATATCTTCGACTAAGTTCCGTTATCTTCTCCTTATCAAATCTTGGAAATATGCCACTACAGTACCATTAGCTCAAGATTTATAGGACTCAGGGTACCCACAAGTTGAGAACAACTGGTTCCTTACGACTTCTTTTTTAACTAAAGGCAATTGTTGACATCGACTTTCGAGATCCTTACATAAATCTTTAGGATCAAATTTTTGGTCACCTGTTCCATTATTAACATTATCGAATAACCTTATATCAATTCTCCATTGTGAGTGTATCTCATCAAGACATATTGGACCTCTCCTATTCTGCATTATATGTGTACAAGGAAGACCCATAACTTTCATAAATTATCTTTTACAAGCTTGTAAAATAATTCCCGTTGTAGCCAACTTATATTGTTTATTAAGTTCTTCTAGCGCATACCTCGATACATGAGTGGGAAACTCTTTGAATAAAGGAACACAAATGTTATGAGGAATCCGGATCTTTTCACTAGAGAGCTGATCGAGTCTTGATTTTATTATAAGAATTTTCAATGGAAAGGCATATCTTTTGCTTCAGTACCACATATAGATTGTCAGTCGATACTAGAAGATATTTCTTAAGTGTTGCATGCATACCTTATGCACTAGAGGTAACACGATTCCTAAAATGCAAGAACTTATCGGTCCAAGTACTTACAAATCGTTCTATAAGAGGTAGCAATGTACTTTTGATGTAGTTGACAGGAAGTGGTTTTTTCTTATATTTAGCTTCGAATGTATTCTACGCTTCGTTATAGTCTAATTCGGCTATGCTGTTTATCAATGTAGTCCAATCGCCTAAAAATCCTCCCAATCATCTCCTTCCTTGAAGTGCGGCATACAGTTAGAAACGATATTGTTTTCAGTGTGCCATATATACAAAAGATTTGTAGTTGCAGGAAATACCACTTGTATAGCAAATTTGAGGGCAAACTCCCTGTCTGAGACAATTACTGCGGGTTCAAAACCATCACCTAGCATTACCTTGAACATTCTAAGAGCCCATATGTAATCCTCTATTTCTTCTTTTTGCAAGAAAACGAAGCATGAGTAAAAGGAAGAGTTAAAATTTGTTACCCGAATAATGTCCAACATTGGCACTTTGAATCTATTCGTCTTGTAGGTGCAATCCATAACAAAAACATTTGAATAGCTCTTGCTTAATTTAATTAAAGTAGGATGTACAAAAAATATATGTGTTAGTCGACCGTCTCCATCATATTAGATGTTGTATAGAAAACCACTTTCAACAAGTTCTTCCATTAACACTTCAATTGGGGTGCGACCCGCTAGTTCTTCTTGCCGAATCTTAGCTTTCGCATTATAAAGAGTTTTTGCTATTCCCAGAGTATTTAAGTTACCTTGATGAAGCAAAATAAGTATTTTTCAAGGAGGTATGTCTGCCATAGACATCCTTTTTTAACCTCTAGTAGTTCTTCTTTAGTGAACCGACGAAAAGAATGATGACCTGACATGTCATTAAATGCATCATGATTATGTGTGCCATTTTTTTTATCCTCATAACCCATGATCCTTTCATCAATTTAGCACCCATAATTTGAAATGGATAACCAATAAGTCTTGAGCCAATTTTCCTTTGACAACTCTCCATTGGAATATTATGTTTATTGATCCAGGATGATCTAGAGATTCAACCTCTTTAAAAGATGTCATGATGTTCAAACGAGCCGCAGAGCCATTCGAATGAGTTTTAAGGAACAGAAGACCAATTTTGTCTGCCTCATTTTTTAGGCAAAAATTGGCAAGTTGTTCGAACGACTGTGTTTCTAGATGACCAATTATGTCTGTCTATGTTTTTAGGCAAAAATTGGCATGTCGTTTGAACAATATTTAGAGTCATTTAAACGATTGGGTTCCCAGAAAGACTAATTATGACTGCCTCAATTTTTTAGGCTTAATTGAGCCAGTCCTTCGAACGAACCAACGACCCATGGGTTTGTTCAAACGACTATCGTGATTTCTTCATTGTTTAGTGCGTTTCAAGGGCATTTATGTCTTATGTTGTAACTAGGAACTTGCAACCTTTAAGAAAGCAAGGCTAGGCAATGTAAAATCGATCTAGAGAGAGATCAAGAGATAAATTCATTGTAATCAAATTTTGAGCAATTGAAGCTCTCTTTAGGAAGTTTTATCGACTATTTTTGTGTTCTTCGCATTAATTCTTTGATTAGGTTAATCTCAATTCGATTGTAGATTAAGTGGTATCAAATTTTTAAGTAATAATTCTTGTAGGGGGGGGGGGGGTTGTGGTTTATGGCCTCTGTACATGACCGACTCAAGCAAACGAAGGAGATTCTAGTGAGTCTATTAAAGATTCACTGAAAACCTAACTCAAAGAAGAAGGTAAATTCAGAGATTGGCAATTCCAAAGATCAGCTCACAAAATTGGAAATAAAAGTTTCTGACCTAACTACTATAGGGGAGATGGTAGAACAATTACTCCTCCAAACCTCGCGAAAGCATTCGCTTCGACAAAACTGTGAATACGCCCGAAGAAGAAAGGAGTTGCGGAGGAAGAGAGAGATAAGGGTAACAAGGAGGAAGATAGAGATTCTGGTGATCCCAAATTCGTCGAGGAGAGATTGGTTATTGGTAAGTCCATGAATCATATGTGTAATCTTTCTATCGATTTTAAAATTGAAATTCTAGTATTCGACGGTTTAATCGATGCTGAGAAATTGAATAACTGGTTAGATAGGTTAGAAACCTATTTTTTAGTTTTCGAATTTTCAAATGCTCAGAAAATATGTTTTTATATATTGAAATTTAAAAGTCGTCCACTTACGTGGTGGAAGTCCTATAAAAAATGTCACGAAGTTGGAAGCTTGAGTTGAAAAGAGTTCAAAGTGTTGGTGAGGAAGCAATTTTATCCTATAGAGTATGAACACGGAAGATGGTTCAAATGAGATCATTTGTGCAAAAAGTATGGGCAATCTGTACAAGAGTTCACTACAAAGCTTTATATCTAAGCTTTGGTTTTGGACATTACTATGGATGAGTATGAGGTGTTCATGAAATATATGGGGGGGGGGGGGTTTGTCAGAGTCTATTCCAAGAGAGTTAAAGCTCTTTATTGTAGAGAATATCGAAGATGCTACCGTAAAAACAATTGTTATTGAAGGCAAGTACTTGAAGAGTGATAAGAAATGTTAGAAAATACAAGGGTATTTGTTTTTCCTTGGAGTTTGAATGGTGGAACTAAGTGGTATTTAGTCCCACATTGGATATGAGGGGAAGACAACTCTAATATATGCGAATCAAACACTTACCTTATTGTAATGTGTGTGAGAGTTGGTGGGTCACACGCGCATCTACGACATGTGTGGCTCATGTGTGCAAACTAGCTTGGGTGCATGGGTTACCCATGAGCTTGCTCGACTTAGGAAACCCGCTTATTATTATAAGTCTATGATTGGGCCTTGGGGCCTTGGGCCATGGGCTCCTGGGGATTCCTTTAAACACTTAGTCATTTTTTGGGTTTGAGGTGTGAGTTGGGGTGTTTCCAACAGACGCACCTTAAGGTATGACTCTTGGTGAAGAGGCACTAACTTGAGGTGTGACTCTTGGTGAAGAGTCACCTATGCTCTATATAACCCAATTTCATTTTCATTTATTATGATCAGTTTTTCAGAGTTTTCTTGAGTCTTTTTACAAAGAGAAAACATACGCAATCAAAGTTCGTTTGGCAGAAAGATAGAAGTATTTTCTTCTTTCTGCGACTGATCGTTATATCCTGGGAGACAGGGGCCTATATTTCTGCAAAACACTGTGGCAGGGGCGAATCTGTCTTAAGGAGATAGTGTGTATACACTAGACTCGATCATCTCCTTAAGAGGTGTTGGTTTTTCATGCAGATTGGACAACAAGAAAGACGTCAAGAGCAAGTCGGGGTACAAGTCTAGTTGGAAGAATGAGCACAAAGGGGAGTCCAAAGGAGAAGAGTCTTCATCCAAGGGAAATTACTGTAGTCATTTTAAGACAAATGGGCACATTTTAGATAAATATTGAAAAGTACACCCAGAGCTTAGGCCAAATGAGGAGAGGAGCAAGAGAAAGAAACGTGCATTAGCTACAACATTGTTGATCTTCCAGATTTAAATAAGCCAAATCCTAAGGTTACTCTTATGTTTAAGCAAACTATGGCTACCGAGGAGGCGAGTCGGGATGAACTTTTTTATGTCAGTATTCAGGTAAAGCAGAGCTTAGTAAATACTAGTCGTTCGAATGACCTATGGGTTTGTTTGAACAACTATTATGCCATGGGTCATTACTTAGCCTTGCCCTCTTGAAGGTTACAAGTTCCTTTTACATTTATATCCTATGTTGTAACTAGGAACTTGTAACCTTCAAGAGGGCAAGGCTAAGTAATGTAAAAGGAATATAGAGAGAGATTAAGAGAGGAATTCATCGTAATCAAATTTTGTTATCTTCATATTAATTCTTCGATTAGGTTAATCTGAATTCAATTGTGGATTATTTATTGCAATAAGTACCACCTCTATCACAACCAATAGTCACAAACTACTCTTTTTTTTAGTCTCTAATTAATGTTGCATAACTGTGTGGCGAAGCAAACTCAGAAACATATGAAAGCAGCTCCTCTCGATTTTGAAATTCTTTTATCGGTGGTGGAAGCATGTACCCGTTACCGATAATCTCTTCACCTTCAATAACCATTTGTGGTAGAGTAGCTTTGGCCAAGTCGTTTTCCATAGAATTTATTCAGATTTTGTACATAAAACCCCCTATAAGAGTATGGAATACAAAGCAAGTACATTACTAAAAAAGCAAACCAATCTCCGACTTTAATTAAAACAAAGAAAAAATGAGTAAATTGTGATCTATGAATTTCAACTCCCGATCAACAAAGAGAATGAAGTAATACTTTACTAACAATTTTTAACTTTCATTGGAGTAAGAACAAGGACCCAAATTCATGGGTTCTAATTCAATTGCTCGAAAAGTATACACTCAGCCAAAGACATCACATTAAACAGATTTGAAATGTGGAAGAACAAAAACACTGCAACTAAGAATTATAATTTTAATACAAAGAACAAATTTGAATGAGAGAGTTAGGTTTAAGACGTAACTAAGAATCATAATTTTGAACACTAAAGACAAATTTGAAGAAGATAATTAGGTTTAGGACGTACTAAAGAGGATGCCTATTGAAGTTTATGAGAGATGTTGAAGATTAGGTTTTGTGTGTAAAGGGGGAAAACTTATTGGTCTTTACTTGCGCGTAGGTAGCCAACACAATCTTAAGGGCATACTTGTCATAGGAGGGCAAAAATTCGGGTCCCTATTGAAAAAGTCACTTGGAAATATCAGCCTCCTTTTTTTTACTTTTTTTTAATGATTATTCCATTGTTGACTAACTGCAGCCAACTAAATTTTAGAAGGTGTTTTATGAGGGCGTTGGTGTGTATCGTGATCCATACTTCGAGCCTATTCGTATGTAATGACATCCTGCTTATATAAGGGATACTAGAGAGTGTTTCCATATCAATCTTTGTGAGTTTAATTCTAGAGAAAAACCTAGGGTTTGAAGAAACTCCATTAAAGCTTGAGAAGCTTGAGAAATTATTGTAACCTATTTGATTAACATAGTGAATTATTCGGGGAGTGGTTTTTTATCCGCATGGGTTTTCCACTTCCATCCTCTAGAAATTCTTGTGTCGTTATTGTGCTTGCTTGGTTAATTTTTCTGTTAGGGCTTATTCCGCGAATCATTCTTGTCAGAGAGGAGAGAGTAGCTACCTCGATTCTCAATAATTGGTGTCAGAGTAAGTGTTACAGAGCTTGTGTGGTAAAGAGCGATGGCCGATCAGGAAAAGTTGAAGATCACGAAGTTCAATAGATCAAATTTTGGACTGTGGAAGATGCAGATAGAAAGTTACCTATATCAGAAGGATCTTGATTTACCACTGGGTGGAGTTGAGATGATGTCAGCAGAATATGATGCTACTAAGTGGGCGCGATTGGATCGCAAGGCGCATGGAACCTTTAGGTTAGTGCTGTCATCTCAGATTCTATATATGATCTCCAAAGTTACGATAACGAAGGGTTTGATGGAGACGTTGTCCGCTATGTACTCAGAACCGTCAGGGGCAAACAAGGTACATCTTTTGCGGTGCTTGTTTACTTTGAAGATGAAGGATAATGGTAGTGTGCAAGCTCATATCAGTGAGTTCAATTCCATACATGCTAAATTAGAATATGTTAAAATAACTTTTACCGAGCAGGTGAGAGCGTGGGCTCTTTTAGGTCAGATGTCTGAGAGCTGGGAAGGGTTCATTACAACTGTGATCAACTTATCGGGGAAGGAAGACATCAAATTTGACACTATAGTCTCGTTGATTATGAGTGAAGGTAATAGATGTAAAACATCTGAACCCTCTTCGAGTTCAAATGGTAGTATGTTGAACGTCGAGCAGGGGCGGAACCAGGATTCTAAGTTGGGGGGGGGGGGGGGGCGGGGGGGAACATATTATGGGGGCTTGCCCCCAATTTTTTTTTGAGAGTATATTAGTAATTTTAGAGGGATATTTACTAATATTATCGATTAATTACGTAATTTCTTTACGTATACTAAACAAGTTATTGACATATCTCAAAATTATTGACGTAATTTCTTTACGTAATTAATTACGTAATTCAATGAGTTAAATATAAACATCAATTGATATTAGTAAAAGTTAAGAGATAACCCTAATTCCAATCACTAAGATATAAACCTCCAACTCAAATAAGTAAAACCCCCAATTTCCTCTTTATATTGAATAATTTCTTTACCCCCTTATTGGGAGTCCCCAGATCAACCTTGTAAATTATGATATTCAAATTAGTAAATCAATAAATTAGCAAGTTAGTAAATTATGATATTCAGTTCAAATTAGTAGTATGAAAGAATCTAATTATCCAAGGGCACTAAAACCCGTAATTACCATGGAAAAAAAACTTAATTAAGAACCCTAGAAATCAAAAACAAGTAAAACCCAAACATAATCATACAAAATTGGAGAGATAGAAATGTATAGATAGTTTGGTGAAATCAGTTTTATCAATTATAAACAACTTAGATTTCCAAGCGCGATACAAGGCTTGTGTTTGTTTGTAGAGGAAGTTGAAATTAGATTATAAACAACTTGAAATCAGATTTGTCAATTCATCAAATTAGAGGTTTGTTTGTAGAGGAAAAGAGGTGGGCTTGTGTTGTGTGAGAGAGGAGAAAGGTAGAGAGATTGACTTGTGTATCATATGAGAGAAGAAAAGAGTTAGAGAGGTGTGGGAGAGGAAGAGAGTTAGAGAGGTGTGAGAGAATAAAGACATCAATTCAAATGAAACTATTTTTTTTTTTACAAAATTTTACCCCGGGCTCTAGCCCGGGTCAGTTCACTACTAATTCCACCTCTGACATTGAGGAAAGAGGGAGGTCTTACAGAAAAGGACCAGTAAAGAGCTAAACCTTAATCACTTGCATATTTTCGGTTGTACCTCATATATGCTTGATAATTCAGATACAATGACCAAGTTACATGTAAAGTCGACGAAGTGCATATTTATTGGATACGGTGGTGATGAGTTTGGATACCGATTTTGGGAAGCGAAGAATTGAAAAATTATCCAGAACCATAATGTTACATTAAATGAGGAAATCTTGTATAAAGATTTCAAAGTACTTGTGGAAAAGAGTCAAAGTAAAGTAGCGGAAAGTGTCAACATTGAAGATGATGAACCCTCTCGAGAGGATGATGAGGAAGTCATTGTTGAGTCTGATGCACTGAATCAAAATGAGGAACCTAATGATCTAGACATTCCAATAGCACTTTGAAATGAGCCGAGAATTGTAAGAATTCTGGCAAGGTACGTTAACTCCTTAAATCACTTGTTACTTACAGATGGTGGTGAACGTGAAAGTTATACTGAGGTTTTAGATGTGGAAGCCAATAGCAAGTGGGAGCTTGCTATGGATGATGAGATGCAGTCATTATCAGTTAATCAAACTTGGGATTTAGTTCGGTTATCGAAAGGGAAGAGAGCATTGCACAATAAGTGGGTATACAAATTAAAGCAGGAATCTGATGGTTTAAAGAGATTCAAAGCTAGACTTGTTGTGAAGGGCTTTCAGCCTAAAGAAGGCGTTGATTTCGGCAAGATTTTTGCACCTGTTGTGAAGATGTATACTATTTGGGTTGTGATGAATATAGTTATAGTTGAAGATTTGTATCTTGTACAACTAGATGTCAAGACAACATTTCTTCTCGGTAACCTTGATGAAGAAATTTATAAGAAGCAGCCAGAAGGGTATTCGGTTAAAGGGAAAGAAGATCTTGTATGTAGGCTCACGAAGAGCTTATACGGTTTGAAACAAACACCGGGACAGTGGTATTTGAAGTTTGAATAATTCATGTCCAGAAATGGCTATTCGAAGAACAATGCGGATCACTGTTATTTTATAAAGAATACGGAGAACTTATATATTATTCTACTTATGTATGTAGATGATATGTTGGTAGCAAGTGCCGACATGGGAGAAATTGTTAAGTTAAATGAACAGTTATCCTGGGAGTTTTCTATGAAGGACTTGGGTACAGCGAAATAAGTTCTTGACATGCGTGTTACAAGGGATAGAAAACGGTGAGAATTGAAGTTATCTCAAGCTGAGTACATCGACAAAGTACTTAAGCGGTTCAATATGTATGGTTTTAAAGTTGTTAGTACACTATTAGGAGGTCACTTCAAATTATCAAATGATTGTTGTCCGAAGACGCAGAAGGATCACGATGAGATACAGAAGGTTCCTTATCAATCCGCGGTTGGTAGCCTAATGTACGCTATGATTTGTATGAGATCGAA
The DNA here is from genome assembly GCA_014058105.1 of Kingdonia uniflora. Taxonomy (NCBI): domain Eukaryota; kingdom Viridiplantae; phylum Streptophyta; class Magnoliopsida; order Ranunculales; family Circaeasteraceae; genus Kingdonia; species Kingdonia uniflora. The sequence continues at coordinate 4,423,683 of JACGCM010001129.1, read as the reverse complement.
CATTGCCCAAGCAGTGGGAGTTATTAGTAGGTATATGAGTAATCCAGGCAAGATATGATATTATGTTATGGGGGCTCTCAGATATGCTTACAGGGTTTTGTTGATTCTGATATGACGGGTGACATGGATAAGTTGAAGAACACTAGTGGTTTCGTTTTTACATTGGGAAGCAGTGCGGTTACATAGGTTTCTAGGCTACAGAAGATTGTAGCTCTGTTTACGATGGAGGCGGAATATGTTGCAGCTACTAAAGCGTTCAAGGATATGGTTTTGCTGAAAGGGTTGATGAAAGAGCTTGGTAGAGAATAATTTTTTCCTAAGTTGTATAGTGATAGTCAAAGCAATATACACTTAGCGAAGAATTCAGCTTTTCACTCAAGGACCAAGCATATTAATATTCGGTATCACTATATTCGCTCGCTCCTCGAGGACGGTGTGTTGAAGCTCGTGAAGATTAATAATAATGTGAATCCGGCCGATATGTTTACGAAGGTGGTGAATTTTTAGAAGTTGACGACATGTACAACTTCTGTGGGTATTCAAGATTGAAGGTCTGGGTAGTGCGAGCAATTAATTTGGAGATCTGGAGATGGGTTACGAGATTCAATTTTAAGTTGGAGATTGTTATGGTATGAACTCAAATCATGTTCGAGGAAGTTTATCGGAGCTTGTGAGATAAGCGAGGACCGAAGACGGTTTAAAAAAAGATTTTTTCAAAGTTCTGTTCGAATAGACTATTTTTCTATTTGAACAGAAGAGACAGAGGTTTGATTGTTCGAATAGACTTTACAGTTTATTAGAATAAAAGGTAAGTCGTTCGAACGAGACAAGAGTCGTTCAGACAAGATTTTGTCTATTCGAATAGACTCTTTGTCTGTTTGAACAAAATACCTTAGAGCCTACTTTGTTCAAATAGACTGAAAGTCTATTCGAACTAACTTCGTTAGTCAGTTTTAGAAGGTATTTTCTGAGGGCGTTGGTGTGTCTCGCCATCCGTACTTTGAGCCTATTCTTATGTAATGACATCCCACTTATATAAGGGATACTAGAAAATGTTTCCATATCTATCTTTGTGAGTTTAATTCTAGAGAGAAACCTAAGGTTTGAAGAAACTCTATTAAAGATTGAGAAGTTTGAGAGATCATTGTAACCTATTTGATTAGCATAGTAAATTGTTTGGGGAGTGGTTTTTTATCCGTAAGGGTTTTTCGCTTTCCTCCTCTGGGAATTCTTGTGTCGTTATTGTGCTTGTTTGGTTAATTATTTTGTTTGGGCTTATTCCGCGAATCATTCTTATCAGAGAGGAGAGAGTAACTACCTCGATTCTCAACATACGATATTCTGGATCTTTTACAGTAAAAATGATGGCTATCAGATTTGTAAAGTGTTCATATCAGCCTTGTTTTAATATTTTTCAACCTAGATCTTATGCTTATGGATGGAAATATGTCTTACAACTGACACATCCAAAGTTGCAACAACGGTATGTTATGATTTTCTAATTCTCAGTCGATAAATAATTCTTGCATGGAGTGGATTAGACGTATTTTTATCTTGATTTACATGTAAAGAAAAATTATCCAGAATATTGGACCGCTTTACAGATGATTTCAATGTTCAATTTGTTTATCTTGGTATATCAGAATATTTTCATTTTATGCAAATACCTTAAGTTTGCAAAACTTTTTTTCAACCGAAACATCCAAAGCTACAAGAATGGTATGTTCTTGATTAATCAATAAATAATTTAATATGAGTATAAAGCACTTACCAATATAGTCGATCATCAGCAAGCCGTTAGGACATCATCCCGTAGGACCTTATTAGAAGGCATTTCCGTAGGGGAGACGAGAAGCGTAAGATCTAGCACCAGTGGGGCCTTTGCGAATAAGATTTCCAACATCCGATATTGAGTTTCCAAACTGGTAAATAGATTAAAGAGGGCAAATTTTCTCTTGGATTGCAGAAGTATTGGTAGTGATAAGCTGTATCAAATCGGGTGTTGCAATAAGAGTTAAGGATTGTCTTTCCTAAGGATGCATAGATCAAATCGTAAATTCTCATATTGAGTAATAAGAAAATTGCAACTTACAATTAAAGAGCTTGATTATTGATTGAAAATAACTTAGATTGATTGACAAAGGTAAAGCAACTCCAAAAAGTAATATAATTCTCCCTTTTTGTTTTTCTATCTCTCTCTATCTCCTCAAAAATTAAAAAACAAGTCTACGGTTGAAAGAGATAAATCCTCTACTTCTCTACCTCTATCTTTATAAGCTAACAAAGTCTTTCCAATTCTCACTTAAAAGATTTTGTAGAGATATTTTAGTTAAAATCTTGACTACACAACAACATCCTAATTCTTCCACCTAAAAGATTTTGCAGAGATATTTTAGTTAAAATCTTGACTACACAACAACAACCTAATTCTTCCAACAACTCTTGCCATATGTCTCGTTCTTGTTGGTCCAGAATCTATCTTCACTAAGTCATCTTCAGTAGTTGTCTTTAGCATGAAAAAGTTGGTCTTTAAGAAGGGATTGGTCACAAATGTCTCATTATCTACAATAGTAAGAATATATTTCAATTATGCCCAATAAAATATTAAGCGGGGATCTAGATCATATAAATTTAAGGACAAAAATATGCACTTTTCATGTCTATCAGGTAGCATTTGAAGTAGAAAAGATGAAGAGAGAGTCGAGTATGAGAAATAAGTAGAGAAGATGTGAAGCCATTGATCCTGAGAGAGAAAAACAAATATTATGAGACTTTGAAGGCTTTAGGTTGTACTTGTAGGAATTTTATACAATATACTATGATCAATGAAAGGATATGAAAAAGATTTTACTAACCTCTTCTCCTGCTTTTGCAAATTTTCATGAACTTGAGTAGAGTCTTCCCTTGGATTGGCTGCAGACCTTAATGGGATAGTTTTATGTGTTGTAACCTCATAGAGGGACTTTCTCTCTATTTAACCTGATAGGGTTTGAGTAATCTTCCAATTATACCCTCAAACCCTAATAAAGAGTAACACTAGGTCCTACCAACCTTAACTTGTTATAACAATTGGGACAACCAATAACACCTATGCGACATATTAATATGTGTGCTCGTAAACTGGAAGATAAAATATTAAGTAGTGCCAGTATAGACGAAAAATTAGACAATCTCACACCTGGCGTTAACTCGATTTTAAGAAAAATATTTTTAGCCAAATTTACAAATTTATAAAAATTGGATGGCCATCCTTTATTTTTAAAACCAGACATGATAATTTGTAGAAGGCGATATTACATCGAACTTGACTAATACTTTATGACTAAAATGATGGCTAACACAGTTCACTGACAAATTTTGGTCAGGCCTTTGAACACATGCCTAATTCATAGCATAGAGATCAAGGTAGCAACCTCAATAGCTTTAAAGTATAATTTCTTTACTAGTGGAGTTTAGCGTGTGAATGGTAATTGTACCCCATAATGATGTGCTAGTATATTTCTATTAGTATCCTACAACATGTGTTTAGCATACACATGCCATTTCAATATTTAGACAAGCCTTCATGCGTAGACAATCACTCACATTGAAATGAAGGCCAAAGGTTGTAGAGCCTACCCATATTCAGCCCAACTAAACTTGAGAGACATTTCAGTATTCTCTATAGGCACTTGATACTTAGACAACCGTCATTTGATGAAATCACTAGTATCTAAAATTTTATTGCAATTGCATAATTTAAACTAAATATGTGCACATCATGGTTTAAAATGGTACGTTATAGCGATGTAACGGGCAGATGCCGTTACCATTATAACGGTGTTGTAACATTGTTATGTTTTTAAAAGCGAAATAACAAGTCGAGGATAATCAAATTGTTTAAAATTCAACAAGAGTGATAATACTTATGTATTTCCATTTCAAATTTATTTGGGGTACTTAGCTCGCACCTTCGCCATTAAAGTAGTAGACATTATGACATTATTATTTATTTACTTAAATTTTGTATTAGTTTTCAATTAGAACGACCATTATTTTACAAATAACACTGCTATTACGGTGTATAACTGTATATAACTTTGGTCAAAAATGTAAAAGAGAATACTGAAAATAACGCATTGTAACGGTAACAACAACCGTTACGGTGTAAAATAACGGTAAATAACGGATATTATTTTTAAGAATGGAACAAGGCACATAACAGAACGGGCTCAAGGTGTTACTATTATAACGACATTATAACAGCTGTTATAATGGTTATTTAAAACTATGGTGTACATATAATAACGGATCCAAATAAAATAACTGTTAAATAATCAAATCAAATCTAAATGTCGACCAAAATAATAACCGGGAATAACTCCCACATGGATAATGAATCCTAATGCAGTTACAGTAAATAAAATAAGTCAATAACTACTCTTACATAAAAGATCGATCCTTAAAGAGACTCTAGCAATTCCATACGCCTAACATGTCCCCTGAAAGCTGGTATCAGAAGTCCCTTAGTGAGCGGATCAACAATTATCTCCATCATCGACAAATAAGGAATCTCGATAATCTATTTATGTACTTTATCAATGATAACGTGATACGTAATGTCAATATACCTATTATCCATAGCCACGCTATCATTTTAAACATATTTGACGACAGACTCATTATCACAAAAAACTCGCAATGATTTAAAAATTGAATCAACAACCTTCAGCTTAGAAATAAACTGCTTGAGCCATACAGCTTGTCGGGAAGCCCTAAATCAAACCACATACTCTGCTTTCATAGTCGAGGAAGCTACAAGAGATTGTTTGACATTTCTCCATGAGATAACACCATGAATAAGCATAAAAACATAACTAGAAATAAACTTTTTGTCATCTTTGTCCTTTTCATAATCTGAGTCAGAGTAGCCCAAAACCCTAAGCTCATCTGATCTCTTATAAACCAATTTGTAATCTCTAGTCCCCTTCAAATAGCGAAAAACCTTCTTGGTTTCTTACTAGTAAATAATATAAGGGTTACGTTGGTACCTTCATAACATCCTAGCAACAAAAATGATGTCGGGTCTCATACATATCATATTATACATGAGATTACCAACAACTAATGGATACTCTTTAGCAATGTTTGAAGAAACTGTTTCGTGTGGCATCGTCTTCCTAAAGATTTGTCCCTTGACAACAGGGCCTTTACCTATTTTGTAATCCTACATGCTATACCTCTTCAAAACTTTATCGATATACACACTCTGAGATATGTAAAGTATCCCTTTGGTCCTATCTCGCTCAATCTTAATGCATAGAACATAACTTCCATCTCCATATTCTTCATATCAAAATGTTGAGATAAGAAGGCTTTCATTTCCTGAAGAAATTGAACGTCACTACTAGCGAGTAAAATATCGTCGACGTATAAAACCATAAATGTAAAACGTCTCCCACTTTGTTTGACGTATATACAACGATCCATTTTACACTTGATAAAACTATGGTTTGAAACTACCTTATGAAATTGTAGGTACCACTGCCTAGACACCTGCTTGAGACCTTAGATAGAGCGATATAGTTTGCAAAATAGTCGAACCTTCCCTTTGGTCTTAAAATCTTCGGGTTGGTGCATATAAATCTCCTCGTTGAGATATTTATTAATAAAAATTGTCTTGACGTCTGTCTGATGAAGCTCCAAGTCAAAATACACCATAAGAGCCAAAATAATTTGCAATGAATCCTTCTTCAAAACTGGTAAGAAAGTCTCATCAAAGTCAATTCTTGGACGCTGTTTGAAACATTTTGTAATAAGTCTCATTTTGAAACGCTCAGCCTTCCCTTCATAATCACATTTTATCTTAAGAATCCATTTGAATTTAGCTGCCTTAGATCCTTCAGGTAAAGATGTCAACTCCCACACATAGTTGTGAGATATGGAATCCATCTCCTCCGTCATGGAATTACGCAATTAATCTGTAAAACTACTATCCATAGTCATACTAAAAGACACTGGATCTTCAAAATAAAATAAATCTCCTTCAACTGAATAAAGATGATAATTTAAACAAAATAGCTGGACGCCTTACTCAAGAGGATCTCTGAGTAGGAGTAAAAGGCTGGGCTGGAGGTGGAGCGACATGAAGCTAGACGGGAGTGGGTGGAGGAAAAAACTGAGGAAAAAACCCGTGCTATGATGGGGTCTGGAATAGGGTCTGAAATATTATATGGGTCTGGAACCGTACTCGTCACAATATCAATATCAGATAAACGTGAAAGCATAACAACACTGATCAAAATAGTAGCTGAACTCTGAGTTTCAAAACCCTCCTCAAAGATGTCCTCTCTATGAATAGTACTGGTAAAGTGATCTCCTTCCTCTATGAAATGGGTTTGAATTTCCATGGGTCGAGAAGGATAATAAAACTTAAATCTTTTCGATCTCTCTAGGAAACAAACGAAGAAACAACTAACAGTCCTTGAATCTAACTTTCCGATATTCACAGATAAATCAATATGGTATAACATGTTGCGAACCATGTTATAATAAGTTTGATTATGACGTTCACAAACATCATTCTGCTTTGGTGATCTAGGGGTAGTGTACTAGGCTACAATACCCTGACCCTTTAAATGCTGATATAATGGCCCTGAGTATTGACCGTCTTAATCGATCTTACCATAATACTCGCCTTCTCGATCTGACCGGACAAACTTAATCTTTCGATCAAACTATTTCTCAATCTCTAACTGGAAAGTCTTAAATATATTAAGTGATTCAGATTTCTGATGGATAAGGAAAACGAACGAGAAAAATTATCAATAAAAGTAATAAATATCGATTACCACCATGGGATGAAATAGGAAAAGGTCCACATATATCTGTATGAATCTGCTATAAAAGTTCTGTGTTACAAGTAGATTCAAATTTCCTAACCTTGGTTAATTTTCCACGAATGCAATCGATGCAAGTTTGAAAATTAGAGAAGTCTAAACCCCAAGATCCCCATCTCAGACCATAATATCTAGCCTCTTTCTAGAAATATGTCCTAGTCATTTGTGCCATAGCATCGAAGATTGCTCAGAAACTCTAGAGCATTTATAAGTAGATAAAATACTAGCCTCAGTAGATAAGCGTAATAGAGAAGTCTCAAATGAATGATCAAGAGATAGAGGATATAACCTATTAACTAGTAAACCAGAACCAATAATGGAATCATGATGAATAATGTAAGAACCACCATGTCTAAAATTGAAAAAATAACCGAAAGAGTGCAACCGAGAAATTAAAACTAGAGATCGTCTCATCGATAGAACATTAAAGGTGCCTGTTAAATCTAAAATACTACATGTGTCTAAAACCAAATAAAAAATGCCAATGAACTCAAAGGGAAGGCTTCTAGCATCTCCTGAGAAAACCTGCCCCTAAGGCCTTACCGACTGCCTGCTGATGAACCCCTATGGAGAAATCAGAATGTGAACAATTGCCTCAGAATCTAACCACCATGAATTGGTGGGAACATTAACCAAATTGAATTTAAAATAAACATAAATAGAACTAATACATCCTTTCTTAGTCAGCCAGTTTTTCTAAGAATGACAGTCCTACTTTACATGACCTTTCTTCTTACAAAAGAAACACTTTATAGTTAATGAAGTAGTTACTAGCAGAGTCACATTCTTCTTCCCATTCCCATTCCCTGTACGAGAACTTTTCCCTTGACCAGACTTAAATTTTTTTCTTTACAAAACTTTCATTTTTGAACTTTTTTTCCCTTGAGAATTGATGGACAACCTCTTCATGGAAATAATTAGATGGGCTGATTCTATTTTACCTTTCTTTTGTCGTTCTTCCTTAGATACCAATGCTGCAATCAACTCATTCATTTCCCAAGTCTTCTCTTGATTTTGGCAGTGAACCTGGTACATCTCGAAACATTTTAGAAGAGACCAAACTACTAAGTGAACCATCAACTTATCATTAATAGTGAGTCCGAGTTCTTTCAAGGTAAGAACTAACTTGGAGATCTTAAGAATGTGTGAGTGCATATTTCCACTGCCGTCATACTTTTGTGAAAAAAACTTAGATAAGTTACTGTACAGCCTTTCCTTGACAGAACCCTCAAACTGTTTCTTAATGACATCTAACAGTTCCTTTGCGGCACCTTTCTCAGCGATACCTCCCTGTATAATAGGATCAATAGAAGAAGGAATGATGAAATTTTCCATTTTATTGGCTTTAATCCATTTAGCATGAGCCACTTTCTCAGTACCAGAAGAGGTATTCGTGAGATCCACGGGCTTGGCTTTAGTGAGAACAAAATTGAAATCAAGGTAGCCTAGAGAAATCTGGATTTTAAGCTTCCAGTTGGAGTAGTTCGAGTCCGTCAAGGTATTAATATTAATCAGTTTGTTCTGGATTATAGGGTCTATAGTTGCACAAACCAAAGGCTTATATTAGGACGTGCAAAAATTTTAAAAAATTATGCACGTTTAACTTGATTTATAAAAGATCTATAGTTTGATATCTTTAATCTCAATCCTATTTAGGGTTAGGATGTTGAGTCAAAGTTTATATTATATTTAAGGTATTGACTTTTCACTCTGCGAGTATGAGGATGTATCACCGAATCTCTCATTTGGGTGGTGATTTAACATACATTACCCCCAAGTTGGTGACCACTCACACTCAAGACCAGACTGGCCACTTACAGTTTGACTCGAGATACTTCCTCACCTTTAGGCCGAAGGTTATCTTCATCTCCTTATACCTTGTAGTCTATCTTGTCCCACTAATTAATTAGAAGTTTCTTAGCCTCCTTTAGGTGGTCTAATTATTTCAAGTTTAATTAGTGCAACTCCATGGACAAAACTAGGAGAAATGTCTAACTCCATGGACAAAACTCCATTGGACGTATTGACCCATTTTATATCCTGCATTCCTAATGATTACTTGATCTTACTTAATCCCCATTGGAGATCCTTGGGCATTAAAACCCTATATCATTAATGATTTATCACTTAAATTACTCACTAATGATTTATTGTAATTCCTTAAGAGAGTCGCCTCATAATGGATTATATTTTAATATTGTAATATACAACATAGTCAAGTTTTCAAGGACCTCATAGCTATACAATAGAGCGGTAACTAAAAGTTACTAATTCAAGCTTAAAATTGAGCAGTAAGGTTTCGCTATATGAGGACCAAAAAGCATAACCGTCAACATACGAAACTTAGTCATTTCAAAACTATCCTCCTACAGAGAAGGTGCCCTATTTTCCTGCAGATTAAACAACTTTCAAGTATATTAAGCAACCAAAAGGTACCCCATCAATAAAAACATTCAGTATGCAAGCCATTAAGGTCAGAGTGCTTTCCTCTTACTGTTTAACAAGGTGTCGGAGAAAAATGGGGAAAATCGATTAGATTCTTATATGGTAACAGATAACATTAACTTTCATAGTGCTCTACCCGAAGATATTATATTAGCCAAAAAAAGATCTTCAGTCCACAATAGCAGCCATAAAATACAACAATGAAGAAATAAAAACAAAAAATAATTGCCTGAATCAGAAACCATTTTGACATATCTATAGATCTATACTCCCAACTAAGTACGTTCAACATGATCTATTTCAACTATAGTCTAAGAGGATTCATCACTCAAAAGGATTTCCTCAATCTTCTAAAAATCAGGCAACTGTAAACCCCCCCAATATCCTGATTATAAGCTCACACCCTGTAAAGACCCATCTCATTATTGGATTTCCCCAAACTAATCGACTTCCCTCTCTAAAAGCCCAAACTCAAAATTAATTAAATTTGGTCTTGTAGAGTTTCCGGTCATGATATGCATCATAAGTAATTTCTTTGAATCCCAATACCATAAGAACAGGCAGAGATTCGTATGGTACTCAAATAAGATTTGAAAATAGTAGAATATCTTCTTAAATTAGTATAGAAACTGTTGAATCTCTCCTCAAATTAGTATATAAACTCTCTTTTCCACAAGATTTAAGGGGATTATTGTAGGGGCCAAGTTTTGTGAGAGGAGAAACTATCTCTTATATCGTGGGGCTTATCTTTGACTAGGGTCTTAAGCAAGTATATAAGGTAATAATAAACTATATTACTGAACTAACACACTTGCCTGGAGTCATAGAATGGGTTACTCCACGACCTCTAGCGAGGATTTAAATGACTGATGATATATATCGAATTAGGCGATAAATTGAGTATGTAGTAAGTTACAGGATATTCAAAAGTAATCTTCAAGGGATTTTGGGAGAGATTTTCTAACCTCTTCATAGTACCTCCTCCTTTTTATTTATAGGAGATAGAAAAGGGGTGAGTCACCATGGGAGGTTAGATTACATGTATTTCCTTTGGGGACAATTGTTCTGTAATCGGAGTCCGTTCTGATACTATAGTTGTCAGGCAGCTCAATTTACTATTCTGTCTGATGAGCTGGCTGTTAGATGTGTCTGCCTTCGACCATGTATTAATATGATTGTGTGTTCGATTAATCTTGGAAGGCTTCGCGGACTTAGTTACTGTCTTGCGGGGCTTCGAGTCTCTGGGTAGGCTTTGATGTAGCCTTCAAGTATTCGACTGGTGCTTGAAGGTTGCGAGTAGGCTACTACATTCGCCCCCTCTCAGGAAGGGCCTCAAAAATTGGTGTAGATGGCGCGTTTAGAGAAAAATGGTTAGGCATGGGAAGTTGAAGAGTTGACTGGTTAAATACGAGCAATTCTGAGGAGAATAATTAAGGTAAGTATTGATTAAGGGTATAATAAATACCCTTAATCATGGTATAAATAGGGGTTGTAAGGGGGGGGGGGGATTTAAACATTCTTCATCTTTTTTCTGGAGTAAGCAATCAATGAAAACTACCCCAAATACTCGGTACCAGAAGAGAATGGAGGCGAGAGAACGCCGTATTGAAGAGAAGACGATGGCCCTGAAGGAGAAATTCTTTAGAGATCAGGGTTTGGACGTGTTGCTGCCTGACTTGGTAGAGCTTGAGCCGGGGGAGGCTATCTGTGGGCACCTACACGAGTACTGGTGGAGGGTGATGCAGTGGCCAGGTCCAAACGTCTATAATCGGTACTTATTACTGAAAAACCTAGCAGAAGACCAGGTGAAGGCTGAAGATGTAGTCGAGGCTGAGGCGGGGCTTTATAAGAATTTCCCAGTATGTAAATTGGGGGGTCTTTGATAAGGTGGTAGAGTTATGGAGTGGTTGTTTTTTGTTGTTGTTACTGGTGTTATTGTTTTTTTCCCTCCTTTTTTTTAATGTTGGTGATGTATACATGATAACTTTTGAATGAAACATTATTTTGCCGAAGTGTGATAGTATAAATTTGATAAGTACTGTAGACGAAGATAATGCAGGTGCGGTTCTAACGGTTCTAACTTATGTATATGTACGGTGGATTATGGTAGGATGTAGACGATGGTTTGAAAACGAATGTATGAGATGGCTCGAAAACATATGTAGTCGAAGAGTACTACTATAGTGGAATGGATAAGAGGGCTCAAAAACAAAGGCAAATGATGCTTCGACTGCAAAATTTGATAGTCGAAATGGTAGAACTATTAAAGGTGGTATGATGCATAGGGCAGTGTGCCATTGCAGGCCATCATGATGTTTCCTCGGGTACGGGATGGAAGTGATACGTGGACTTGAGTTTACAACTTCGAGTAGTGTGTCAAAATGTTTGAGAGGGTTACAAAATATTACCTGGTGTAAGTGTGGGATACACACGTAGGGGTGAGTAAGGGAAAAATTGGCAAAACACATCATGGCCAAAAATGTAGGAGTAGAGGAGTGGTAATAATTGTGAGTGGGGGAAATCGAGGCAATTTTGTTTTTTTGGAGGTATTTAAAGAGGTAAGAGAGAGAGAGTCACTGCTCCCAGATAACTTAAAGGAGAGAAAGAGACGTACACCATTATTGTGGTTAAAATTGCTAGGGAGGAGGTAAGAAAACACCATTATTGCTGATAACTCTGATCTATTCAAACATGTATGCTTATGATTTCTCGGTAACCTATGTGGCTAGAAGTCCGGCCAAGTGGTCAATTGGGAGGAGTGAGGGGGTGGTTGGGGTAGCAATCGAACATTCGACTGTAGGTTGGTTAATTTGAGGAGGGTAGATAACATTATGATATCGAACCTTGATACTCAAATATATCGAGCTAATATCGCTCCTCTTCTTATGGAGGGTATAATGCGTACCCGTCAAGCTTTGAGGATGAGGCTGGTAGATAAGGAGGATGAAGTAAATGAACCGAGTATATCTGGTCGAGGTCGAGGGGGTGAGAGCAGTGATGTGGAAATATTAGAAATTGCCACAGGTGCCCTGTTGGCTGTGGTAGTACCAGAGGTTAGAGTATCAACTAGGAGCTGTCGTAGGGCCCAAATAGTCAGAGAGAGTGACAAAGAAGAACATGAGGAGAGGGAGGGAAATGGGAACGAAGGTACTGCCGAACTTTCAGGTGATGAGAGGGAGAAAGGAGAAGAGGAGGAGAATGATAATAGGGAGGATACATACAATTCAGGGACAACGGTGGGCCAGTCTCAGCTTTGAAAAAGGTAAAGCTGGATCAATTCATGGAGAAACATGGCTTGTCGGAGCTTGGTGTTATTCTGCAGTTAAGGGCCGAGTAAACGTTTAAGGATTCCCCCTAGGTGGGGATTATGACATTCCGAGGCCAAATCTAATTAGGGATACAACTGCCTCTTCAAAAGGTGGTGAAACAGGTATTGAATTTCTGGGATGTTGCCCCATGTCAGATGAATGAAATTTTTTATGAGATGATGTGAGTTGTCGAAGGGATGAATATGGAATTGCGACGGGAAAGGATGTTTTTGATCGAGTGGTACAACATTGTGTCATTCTATTCGAGGAAAGCAAATAAGAAGGTAGATTAATATCACATTCAATGCCATTCGGACAAGCCATGGTTATTTGACCTGTGATCGACTGGGAGTGGGTGGGATAAGGATTTGGTGGTGGTAAGGGGAAACTATGAGAATGCATAGGGGGATGAGGAATATAGGCTGAAGCATAGGTTGTATAATCCAAGTAAGTTATCAGTCGAAGTATGTTTACTATGTGGCTCGAATAAACTTTTAATCTTTTCCATCATGATTTGCAAATCCCACAAATAATGGCTTGAAGAACCGCAGACTTATATTGATGAACTGATCAACTAGGACAAAGAGTGGGCAAACGCTATTTTTCAGAAGTTGGGTATTGTGAGAAAGAGATGAATGAAGATAGACAGTTTGCTGAGAGACGTTCCAGTTACTGCTGGGTATTCAAAAAAGAGAAAGAAGGAACTTCCTTCGACAAGGGCAGGTGAGATGGATTACGACAATTTGAGCTTCAAGTCGAGCTTTGTACCGAGGTCTCGATGAGAAGGGCCTGGGACGGTATGGTTGAGCGTGCCTGAGATTATACCCGAGGTACCGTGGCAGACCAGCAATGGTAAAGGCAAGGTCACTGACGAAGCTTTGACCATGCAGCAAACGAAGACAACTTTACGGATGAGGGCTCGAGAAAAGATGGCCGATGATAAGGATGAACAAGCCGGAGGGAGGCAACACGAGGCTAAACTGGAGGAGAGTGCTCGAGTAACGGCTGAGTCGATGGCTACTCTCTGCGACACAAACCCAGATAAAGCGAGGAAGCAAGTTAACAAAGCTCTACACAAGGTAAGTGTTTCTAGAATTTTAAAGTTAAAATTTTCATCAAGAATAGCTAAGTAATCGAGTATTCGTGCAGGTGAATGCTTGGGTGCTAGCATATAATAAAGCCCAGAAGGTATCGAGTGAGCAGCTGAAGAAGGTGAGGGTAAGGCATAAGCTCTTGTAGGGGTCTATTATGTCGCTGGAGACTCAGGTCGGTGTATTAGAACGAGATAAGTTACAGATTCAAGCCGATGCCGGTAGGGAAGTCGAAGCTGAGATCGCCAGCTGTAATAAGATGGTAGCAGTGGTTCAGGCAAAACTGGTAAGTAAAGATGAGTAGCTGATGAACAACAAAGTGCGTTTCCAGGTGCATCATAATGAGGTGTGTGACGTGACCATAATCCTGAAGAAGTTTATAGATGGGTTGGGGTATGATCCAGAGACCTTCGAGCCCTACCCTCTAACTGAAGAGCTTGCTGTCAAAGATGTTGCATAGACAGAAGGGATGGAAATAGACACTGTAGGAGGTGGTGCTGGAAATGTGGTAGCTGATCCCATGGTCGAAGGGGATGGTATTGGTGTTGGAAATACTGTAGGGGGTTCTGAAGTCAAATGAGATGCTGATGCTTCTGGACTAAACCTCGCTGTCGAAGGTATAGGGGCCTAGACCTCGATCTTACCTAAATAGAGCTATCTCTAGTTCAAACTACCTCCATATCAGACTCACGCATTCTCCACATGACTTCTCCATTAAACATTATCACATACTCTATGAACTGACAAGGAACGTGGGTCAAGCTCAAACTGAAAAACCTGAACAAGTCAAAGCCACCTGCCTCTCTTGAACCCAGCACTTACTCTGTCAACCACCACTAACCACATTTTTTGGAGAACGTTTTCCATCACGATAAAGAATTACAGGAAAGGCCTATATAAAGAAAAAGTTCCAGAAGATACAAGGACAAAAAAATTATAGGAGAAATCACCAGGAAAACTATATTTTCTAGATTCACCAAAACTTTAAACTTCTTATTCACAAGATCAAGCATTTCTAAGTCTAGAGATCACTTGTAGTAAGATATCAGCCTCAAGAAATAAATGTCACTATTACAAAAATCCTCAGCCCGAGGTCATAGTTTTTTAACCTATTTATAGGTTTTTTCACGCTAAACACCTGTATTATTTCTTATTTTCAATTAGATTTTGTTACAGGTACATTGGTGTAAGAGCTAATTCCTGGCCACTTCGAGCTTACAAAATTTGGCCATTACAGAAGGTATTGAAGGTGGCAATATAAAAGATCGTGTAGAAGGAGGGGCAGCCGATCCGTTTTGAGTTAAGTATTTAGAGAAGGTACATTCTTTGGCTTCTGTTGTCTGTAATGAACTTTCTTTTCTTGAATTGCTGGTATGTTGAATTTGAACAATATATATTAAATAAGTAGAATTTGAATAATGGGTGATGTAGTTGAACCTAACCTACTGGTATGCATTTGACTTGAATTGCTGGTATATTTGTATGATAATTGAAGTATAAAATACGCCGGTAGTCGAAGCATGATATGATCGGATGCAATACATCCCTTAGTGTCCGGTCTGTCGACCATTCATGCCACTCTGGTTTGCTCAGACTGGAACCTTGAAGAACTTTACGGTTTCCCCCGAGTATTGGTCAGGTCGAAGGGTTGACATGATACTTAAGTTGGACCAAATAAAGAAGTTCACTGGACTTCGAAGGTCACCCCTGGGTCTATCCGCAGGATTGAGTCTAAACAAATCATTATGTGGCCGGCCCCAATACATCCCCAAGTGTCCGGTCTATCAACCATTCATGCCACTCAGGTTTGCTCGAATTAGAACCTTAAAAAACTTTGAGGTCGCTCCTAACTATTAGTCAGGTCGAAGGGCTGGTATGATAGTTAGGTTTGACCAACTCAAGAAGTTCATTGGACTTCAAAGGTCGCCTCTGGGTCTATCTGCGGGATTGAGCCTAAATAAAGCATTATGTGGTCAGCCTCAATGCATCCCCAAGTATCTGGTCTGTCAACCATTCATGCCACTTGGGTTTGCTTAAATTGGAACTTTGAAAAATTTTGAGGTCGCTCCCAAGTATAAGTCGGGTCGAAGGGTTGACATGATACTTAGGTTTGACCAACTTAAGAAGTTCACTGAACTTCGAAGGTCGCCTGCGGGTCTATTTGTGGGATTGAGCCTAAATGAAGCATTATGTGGTCGGCCCAAATGCATCCCCGAGTTTTCGGTCTGTCGACCATTCATGCCACTCAGGTTTGCTCGAATTGGAACCTTAAAAATTTTCAAGATCGCCCCCAAGTATAAGTCAGGTTGAAGGGTTGACATGATACTTAGGTTTGACAACCTCAAGAAGTTCATTGTAGGCATGACATGAACCTCAGAGGAGAAAAATATGTTCATTAATTATGCTGTATTTACATCAGTTGAGCAAGGTGGTGGCCGCAGCCTGGTGTATAAGACTAATTAGATTGTGTTCCAAGGGTTAGGTAGGGGTTCTTCAGCTTCAGTCATCAAATAATAGGATCTCTTATCAGTTTTTTCGTATACGATATACAGTCCTTTCTAGGATTTGGCTAACTTGCCGGTATTACGATGCTTTGAAGAGGGTGTGACTCACCGAAGTACCAGATCACCAATATCGAAGCTACGTGGTTGAACCTTTTTGTTATATAACTTCTGGAGGGTGAGGTGATAACGGCCGAGGTTAGCAATGGCTCAGTTTTTCCTTTCATCGATCCATAGCATGTTGTATCCAAGTTCAAACTCGTTATCTTCATCGGGGAGGTCAGGGTTGCGCGTTGGCACTTCAAACTGGGTGGGTAGTATAGCTTCTATACCATAATCTAAGAGAAAAGGAGTGTAGCCCGTCGCCTTTCTTGGTGTAGTTCGATTGGCCCAGAGTACATGTTGTAGTTCTTGAACCCATCGACCTTTCTTCTGATCGACACGTTTCTTAAGACCGTCGACTATAATTTTATTGATTGCTTCGACCTGACCATTTCCCTGTGGCTAATAAGGGGTAGAGAGGGAAATGATAATATTGTACTTTTTGAGGAAATTACAGACTTTGTTCCCAACGAACTGTAGACCGTTATCACATCGAATCATATGAGGGAAACCAAAGCATGTGATGACATTTTTCCATAAGAACTTGATGACTTCCTCTTCCCGGGTTTAGCATAAAGGCATAGCTTCAACCCATTTAGTAAAGTAATCTGTGACCACTAGAATGTATTCTCTACTACCTGAAGCTTTGGGGAAAGGGCCCACTAGATTAATGGCCCACCGCTTGAATGGCCAAGCAACTTGGCTACAATGGAGGTCTTGTAAATGATTTCTGATGTCGTGGGTGTGACGTTGGCATTTGTCATAGTGTTTTGCATACTCTTCAGCTGGTATTTTCATATTGGGCAAGAATAAACCTTGGGTTACAACTCAAAGAGCCATCGATCGACCAGCAGTATGAGCACCGCAATTGCCTTCTTGAAATTTTGTAAGTATGGTAATGGCCTCATGCTGGGAGATGCAATAGAGGTGTACGCCATTTGGGAATTTGTGGTGTAGTTCACCTTTGAGAATGGTATATTGTCGGCAATTCTTCAATAACAAACGTTTGGCTTTAGGGTCATTTAGGAGGGTAAAACTATTAAAATATGCAAGGAAGGGTGTGCGCCAGTCGTCGGGATCGAGACTCTCGCCCCCAGTATTGATGGCATTGACATCCATCTTGTTGATACTTAGGCATTCGAGCACTTCGATATAGAGTATTCAAGATTCAGACTGGCCTAGTATGGCTGCTATGTAGGCGAGGGCATCAACATATCTATTTTTGCCTCGAGTGTAATGTGTAATGAAAGATTTTTCAGGGAAACGATCCATACACTGGTGGACAAGTATGACATACTCAGCCATGCAATCGTTTGCCTAATTTTTGTTAGAGTATTGTCTCTAAACAAGCTGGGAATCGGTAAATATTACAAGTTTGGGAGTACCAAGTTTGAGAGAGAGATCGAGACCAGTTATCAATGCTTCGTACTCGGCCTCATTATTGGATTATTCAAAATTTAACTTGATAGCCTTTTTGATACTGTCATTGGAAGGAGTAAACAGGACGATACCTATCCCTGAACTGTTAGGTCCGACATATCCATCTGTAAAGAGATGCCAGCCCGTGTTAGGGTTCCAAGGGCCGTTCTGCTCAGATTGGTCTTCAGGTAGATCATCTTCGTGTTCCTCATAGTCGATGTCTTCGACTGGGAAGTCGACAAGGCAATCAGAGGCTGCTTGGCTCTTTTGAGATATTTGTTTTTCGAAAGTAATGTTGTGTTCACCAAGATAGACAGACCATTGTTGAGCCTGTATGGATTTATCTTTCGTGCTGAGGATCTCTCAAAGAGGGTAGCTGGTGATAACACGTATAGGGTGAGCCTGGAAGTATGGTTTGAGCTTTTGAGCAGTGTAGACAAGTGTAAGGAGAAATCGCTTGAGCTTGGTATATCGAGTTTCGACAGGTGTTAGAGTTTTGTTGATAAAGTATACGGGTTTCTCGATATTAGTTTCGAGTCAAATAAGGACCGAGCTAATAAAACTATCGGTGACTGTAAGATATAAGAAAAATATTTTGCCTTCGATGGGGGTACTGATGATAGGTGGTCGACCAAGGTAGGTTTTGAGTTCGAGGAAGGCCTGTTCACATTCAGATGTCCAATTAACTTTGGGGTTATTCTTTTTGGCATTATGTACGCCTTGGTCGCGTAAGTGGGAGAAAAGCCAAATACAACGGTCACATGATTTTGAGATAAAGCGGTTCAGGGCGACTATTTTGCCAGTAACCTTTTTGACGTCTTTCTTAGTTTGAGGGGAAGGCATATCAATGAGGGCACGAATATGAGTGGGGTTGATCTCAATACCTCGTTTGCTGATTAGGTGGCCCAGGAATTTGCTGAAGGAAACGCCAAATTGGCATTTGTCTGGGTTCAATTTCATGTTATAAGAACGAAGTATCAAGAATACGTCGGTTAGGTCTTGTATATGGGTATGTTTTTGGAGGCTTTTGCATAACATGTAGTCGATATAGACTTTGGCCGACTTGCCAAGCAGGGGTTTGAACATGGTGGTAATAAGGCGTTGGTAAGTGGCACCCACGTTGTTTAGGTCGAAAGCATCACGTTAAAACAATAAAGTCCTTGTTTATTAATAAATGAAGTTTTAAGTTGGTCCTCAGGGAGGAGGGATACCTGGTTGTAACCCAAAACTGTATTCATCATAGATAAGCGTTCATGGCCAGCTGTAACATTTAGAAGTACGGAAATGATCGAGAGAGGGAATCTGTCCTCTGGTGTATGTTTATTGAGATCTGTGAAGTCGGCGCAGATTCAGATCTTGCCATTCTTCTTGGGGATAGCTGCAATATTTGAGATCCAATCGGCATACTTGATTTTTCTGATAAAACCAGCGGCCAGGAGTTTTTCAACTTTGAGGTTCACTACTTCTTGAATCCTCGGTGCCAAATTATACTTCTTCTACTTTACAGCTGTAAATTTTGGGATGTGGTCAAGTCGATGGCAGGCCAAGGTGGGGTCGACTCCAGGCATCTCATGGAAAGTCTAGGCGAAGACATCTTTATTTGCTCGAAGGAACATGGTGAGCTCGAGGCTTTCGACGGGATCCAAAAAATTACCAATGAATGTACCTCGACCAGGGCCATCGAGTTTGATATTAATAGTAGGTTTGACAGGTGTGGTAGAAGGTTTTGATGGTATGGGGAGAGAGAGAAGCATTGATTGCTATGGCTTAGCAAGTTTTCTGGTAAGACCGATCTTAGGGTGCTCGCATGATCGGGCTAGGCGTTGAGAGCTTTTCATGTTTCACGTTCCACAAGGGGTAGTAAAACACAATGTCTGGTGATAGTTAGAAGGTATGGCCTTCATGGAATGAAGCCAATCATGCCCTATATCGGTGACAAGATAGCTGGTTTGGAGGGTAACTAGACCGGTAGTGAGAGGGAGGCTAAGGTGATCGAGGACGACTTCGGTAGTGCCATTAAAGCCCTTGAGTTCGACATTGGCTGGTGTAATGAGGTTTATTTTTTGCATGGCGCGGACGGTCTGGATGAAGAGGATATTTGCAACACTGCCCATATCAATGAGCATAGTGTGTAAGACGAGATGTTTGACCTTGATCACGATGACCAAAGGATCGGAGTGGGGGAAGCAAATATGAGAAGTATCGCAATCGATGAAGGATATACTTTTGGGTTGGGGGCGCTGGCTAGATTTAGGTTGAAGGATGGGTAATTTCTCCTGATAAGTGAGCTTACATCATTCTTATCACCGCTGTCGATGTTATTGACTTCGATGAAGTAGAGTTGAAAAATATATACCTCGGCTAGGTTGGTAGTTGGAGTGGGTTGGGGGTTGAGATACGACCCATTGATATAGCTGGGGAAATCGGTGACATATCGATGTAGACGACCTGCTTTAAGAATCATCTCCAGTAATCGTTGAAGAGCGTAGAATTTGTTTGTGGAGTGGCAATTACATTTATGATTATGGCAGTAGGGCTCATCCTTGCTGACCTTGGTAGGGAAGGGGTTATGTCAGATAGGATCGGCCTGGATGTGAGTGAGAAGGGTGCTGATGGGTGCAGTGAGTTTCGGTAAGACGGACATTGGTCTTTTTTACGGATTTTAGTAGGGGTAGCATCGAAGTGAGGACGTTTGTGGCTCTCATTCTCCTGTGAGATGGGAGCGACCACGGGTAGAGGTGGTGGTCAAGGTTTGTTGTGGTTGGTAGTCGAGGGTTGCCCCTGGCGATTAACTTTGCGTAGGCGTTCGAGGTCGATGTATCCATTAACCTTGGATAACATCTCCACGAGGGTTCGTGGCTTATGAAGTACAACGTACTCTTTAACACGACTGTGGTCCGGCAGAGCGTTGGAATATGCGAGAATGGTATTCGCACAGTCGAGGTGTTTGACTTTGCATGACTCATCGAGAAACGCCTGGTGAAAGCTTTGAGCATTTTATTGGGGGATTTACGAAAGTTGAAGAGAGCATCAACTCGGACCTCATGGTCGTTATTAAAGGTAAACTGGGCAGTAAAAAGGTTTGACAACTACTTGAAACTTCGGATAAAACCATTAGGGAGGCTGTAGTACCATTTTATAGGGCTATCAGTGAGACTGGTGGGAAACATGCAACACGAGATGTGGTCTGTTGTGGAATATAGATTTAAAGCATTTTAGAATTCGAGGACATGAGATTGAAGGTCAGTATTGCGGAATTTTCTAATTTTAGGGGTATTGAAATTTGGAGGTACTTTGACCGCGAGGAGTTTGGGGCTGATGAGGTTGTTTAGCCGACTCCAGGAATCTGGTATGGGGCTCGCCTGGACGCGAATAGCGGCATGGCTTTTTGATCGAGTTCTTGTTGTGTGAGGTAGGCAGGATGAGGGGGAGATCGCTGGGGAAACCAAGATGGATCGAGCTGCTGGGTATGGTTGTGGGAGCACCCTCGGTGCTAAGATGAACCGGGGGAACTTTGAGTTGGGGGTTGGGCCCAAGCAGAGTGCCGGCTGAAATGTGCGGGGGGGGGGGGGGGGCAGGTAATCAAGATTGCTGAGGACCGTTTTAGGTGTGACCTTGTTGATGCTCACAAACTGTATGGTGTAGTTCGTCCAGAGCACGATATTGCTGGTCATAGTTGTCTAAACGCTGCTGTCGTTAAGCCTTGAGTTATTGGCAGCATTCTTTACGCTCATTACATAACTGGTTGTTATGGCGCTTCTTGGCATGAGAAAATTATTGGCTAATGAGGACAAGTTGAGCGGCTATTCCATCGGCAGAGTTTCCGACGATGGCAGAGGTGGAGTGAAGGGTGAGGTGTCACTCCCCAAAATCCAGTAATCGATAGCTTGACCAATTACTAGATTTTAAGTAGTGCAGGTCGGGGAATCCGAAGATTCTACACCACAAATAGCCAAGCCGTAGACAAATTCTGGCTCGGCTATTCACATATAACAATAATCATCAGAGTAAAGAATATACAATAACAATATAACACGGAAGTAAAAGACATATATATACATATCAGATGAAAATATGATATAACATCTCTAAAAAAAAGCTCAAAGACACATGCTGAGAACACCTACAGAAATCTAGAACCAAAGGAAATCGGCAGCCGCAAAATCTATCTATGAACTGGCTACCCACGCGGCAGTCCAAGCAAATCAACCTCTGAAATGGTTAAAATGCGAGAATGAGGAAACGACGAGCTCACTAATCCAACAGAACTAAATAACGTACTAACAACTGGTACTAAAAAATAGAGTAGAGATGAATGTGATATAGAACAGGTAAATACAATCTAGCAAAATAATAAGTGACCATAACAGATATAGAGCTGATAAGAAAAGGAAATAGAGTTGATGAGAGGAGAGAATAGAGAAGGAATGTGAGAAGAGTATATGGAAGAGAATGTAAAGGTATGATAATATGCAATGCCATGATGAGAAGTGATGACTAGCATAATCCCATATTTATCCTAGATACAGTGAAATGTTATGATGAACAGAGATATTCCCATAAATATCCCCTAATATAAAATGATTCAGTGTTTTAAAAGTGTACGCGATCATATAATAATGCTGGTTGATTAACCGCTACTGTCTAGTTTCTTAAAGAGATCAGTAAAGGGGTACACAGGTACGATTTGGTTAAGCTCGACCAAGCTAGGATGGTCGTACTTGATCAAAGTGGATTTGGGTGTATCAACCCTCGGAATAATAGTCTGAACATTTCAAGGAATTTCAACCTCACCGCGGAATAAGTTGGGATCTCCATGACTCTGCCTCATACCATTCCACACTCTGGAGTGGTTGTACTAGGTATGATAGTGCCATTCCCAATCTCACCGTGTCTTTTAACCCGATCTTTCGGACTCCTTGGATCCTATCGGAGGTCAACTGAAACGGAGTGTTCATGTATCCAATCTCAATAAGTTTTGAAAATGCGTCATAGTTATTAAGGTGCAACCGGTGCATAAGAGAACAACACAGCTGCCGCTCACATGACAACACAAATAAGGATGAATAGGGACTCGGTTGCACCGACTATGCATAGTCGACACAACAACCTAACCGTCACTACATCCAACCCAACAATCTCTTAAGGTAGGAATGGGCATTCCTGGGCAAGCCACGGGAACGTTAACCCAACCACCACTAACTAAACTCAGGTCCTATGCGAACCAAAACCCAACTCCAGAATCAATTACAACCCAACTACATGCTAACAATTTAAACCGAGTAATTCCTAGGTTAAATTATAGTTAATCACAAAACATCTCTAAGCTCTATATAACTCTCTAAACCAATACTCAGAAACTAGTATAGGAACTTAGAAATGAAGGAATAAAACTCGCCTGAAGATAATCCTGAGTCCTGCAGAAATGAAACTCGGAAAACCAACTAAAATCCGCAGAACGGCCAACGGAACGCCTGACAAGCTAACAAAATCACCAAGAACAACAAGCAACCAAACAATTCAAGAAAACAAAAGTAAACCCAAACCCTAGAATTACAAATCACAAATCAGAAAGGAAAGGGGCAATACTCACCCAAAGAAAGGTGAGGAAGTTCGCCCAACAACGACGCCAAACACTGAGGAATCGAGGGAATTAAAGTGAGGGAGAGGGTGAGTGGAGAGTGAGAGAGAGAATTGAGAGAGAGAGAAGAGGAATGAAAATGAAAACTAAAAAAAAAGATAAAACACCCGCCAAGTCGTTCGAACGACAAAAAAGTCGTTTGAATGGACAAGGTAAGACACTGAAAGGACACAAAAGTCGTTCGAATGGACTCAGAAGTTAAGCTTATACCTCATCCTGAGAATAAAAGTGCATAGTGCCTCCTCACATCGGTCTCCAACTCCCAGGTAGCCTCTTCTGGGCCATGGTGACTCCACTGGACTTTTACAAGCGGAATAACCTTGCGGCGAAGAACCTTTTCCTTGCGATCCAAAATATACTCCAGATGCTCAAGATACGAGGCATCGTCCCGAACCTCTATCGGCTCCTAGTCAATCACGTGAGTCGGTACCTGTTCGTATTTCCTCAACATAGAAACATGGAAGACGCTGTGAACTCTGCTCAGCTGCGGCGACAACGCCAAACGGTATTCTAACTCTCCAACTCTATCCAGGATCTCAAACGGGCCAATATATCTCGGAGCTAGCTTCTCCTTCTTGCTGAAACGCATCACGCCCCTCATTGGTGAAACCTTAAGCAAAACATGATCCTCGATCCGAAACACTAGCAGTCTCCTGCGGATGTTGGCGTAACTCTTCTGTCAGCTTTGTGCTGTACGTAACCAATCCCTGATGGTAGTTACTGCCTCAGTATCTCCTGAACCAAGTCTGGTCCCAGTAAGCTCTGCTCACCAACCTTTGCCCAACTCAAAGGTGATCAACATGGTCTACTCTATAAAGCCTCGTAAGGTGCCATCCCAATGCTCGACTGAAAGTTGTTGTTGTACGCGAACTCAACCCAATGTAAATACTTATCTCAGCTGCCCTTGAAGTCCAAAGCACAAGCTCGAAGCATATCCTCAAGAATCTGGTTGACTCGCTCTGTCTGACCGTCGGTCTGAGGGTGAAATACTATACTAAAATCCAGTCTAGTATCCATAGCTCGCTGAGAACTCTGCCAAAATTTGCTGGTAAACTTGGCATCTTTATCTGACACAATAAACACTGGAACCCCGTGTAAACGAACAATCTCCCTCACATATATCCTGCTCAACTCGTCAGTAGTCATAGTCGTACAAACCAGAATGAAATGTGCCAATTTGGTCAATCGGTCCACAATCACCCAAATAGAATCATCTTGTTTCTTTGTCTGCGGTAAACTCGATATGAAGTCCATCGTCACATGCTCCCATTTCTACTCTAGAATAGGTAAGGGTTTAAGCTGTCTCACTGGTTTCTGATGCTCGACCTTCACCTGCTGGCTAGTTTGACATTTGGAAACAAAATTAGCTATCTCGCGCTTCATATTGTCCTACCAAAAATGTCTCTTCAAGTCCTGGTACATCTTCGTACTGCCTGGATGAATGGTGTATCTTAAACCATGAGCCTCACTCAAAACCTCACGTTTTAGTACCTCGGAATCTGGCATGCATAATTTGCCCCTGCATCTGATGCTGCCATCTGAAATAACTGTCCAATCAGGTCTGCTGTCGTCTGAAGCCCAAGACTGTAATCTGCCGTTCAGCTGCTGCACCTCTATAATCCAAGAAATCAAAGATGGCTGAACTCTCAGATTTGCAATAAGACCACCCATAGTCTGTGAATCCAAAATCAACCCAAACTCTGTAATGTCACTCAACATCGTCCACTCACGAATCATCAGACGTGCAAGTAATCCTCTAGGCAAACGGCTCAAAGCGTCGGCCACCACGTTCGCCTTTCTGGGGTGATACTGCCAATCTACATCGTAGTCCTTCAGAAATTCCATCCACCTGCATTGTCTCATGTTCAGTTCCTTCTTAGAGAAAAGATACTGCAAACTCTTGTGATCAGAAAAGAGCTCGAATCTCTCCACGTATTAGTAGTGTCTCCAGATCATCAGCGCATAAACCACTGCTGTCAACTCTAGGTTATGAGTAGGATAATTCCTCTCGTGTACCTTAAGCTGTCTAAAAGAGTATGCCACCACCTTGCCTTCCTGCACCAAAACGCGACCAAATCCACTAAGCGATGCATCACTGTGTACTCTATACTTCTGCCTACTGGAAGGAACAATCAGAACTGGGGTTGTTGTCAATCTCTTCTTCAACTCTACGAAAGCTGAAGAACACCTGTCGTCCCAAACAAACCGAACGTCCTTCTGTGTCAAACGAGTCAGAGGAGCTGCAATCCGCAAAAACCCCTCAATGAATCTGCGATAATAACTCACCAAACCCAGAAAGCTGTAAATCTCTGTAACGCTCGTCGGCTGTGCCCAATCTATAACTGCTGTAACCTTGGAAGGATCTACTGCAATTCTATACTTAGACACCACGTGTCCTAGGAATTTCACCTCCTGCTGCCAAAATTCACACTTTTCAAACTTCGCAAATAATGTATCCTCCCGTAAAGTCTACAAAGCGGTCCTCAAATGTCCCTTGTGCTCTGCTTCGGTCCTCGAATATATCAGAATGTCATCGACGAACCGGTCAAGAAAAGGGCTAAAAACACGGTTCATCAAATCCATGAAAGCTGCGGGCGCGTTCGTCAAACCGAACGGTATCACCCAAAACTTATAGTATCCGTAACGAGTCTGAAAGGCTGTCTCCGAAATATCAGCTGTCCTGACCCTCAGCTGGTGGTAACTCGATCTGAGATCAATATTCGAAAAGAACTACACTCCTCGAAGCTGGTCAAACAAGTCCTTGATCCTCGGCAACGAATATCTGTTATTGATCGTGACTTTTTTCAACTCGTGGTAGTCAATACACAAAAGGCATTGGGCCGTCTTTCTTCTTTGCGAGCTCCCCACGGCGGAGTACTCGGTCGAATTAATCCCTGACCCATCAACTCAGAAATTTAATCCTTCAGCTCTTTCAGCTCAATGGGCGCCATACGGTACGGTGCCTTCGAAATCGGTGCTGTGCCCGGAACAAGATCTATGCCAAAATCAATCGCTCTCATCGGCGGTAAACCGGGAATCTGCTGGAAAACGTCAGAATAATCGCAAACTACAGGAATAGAACTAACGTTCACGCCCGGGGACTCTGACTTTAAGAAAGCTAATAAGCCATCCCCTGACTGCGCAGGTTTCGAACTAGAGAACACGAATTACCTCTCACCGGGAATACGAAAGGTTATCTTCTTCTCGAAGCAGTCTAAAGTTACCCGGTGCGTCGACAACCAATCCATGCCTAGGATGATGTCAAACTCATGCGTCGGTAAAACTAATAGGTCTTCTGATAGGACGTGACCACAAACAACTATCGGGCAATCACTACATATACGTGAGATAGACACTAAAGAATCTAAAGGAGTACCCACGGAAACCTCGTCAACCAATAAAGAAGACTCAAAGCCAATAATGCAGAGAAATGCAGATGCAATGAATGAATGCAATGCACCAAAATTGAAAAGGACATGAGCGAGCGAATAAAAGATATGGATCGTACCTTCCACCACAGGTGGAGCGGTGCGAGCATTGTGCCTTCCTATTACAAATACTCTGCCCTGTCCATGGCCTTGAACTTGACCTTGCTGCTGTACTGGATGATACGATCTCTGAACACCCTGAGGCCCTGGGACTATCTGTCTGCCCTGTAGAACCTGAAACTACCTCTGTGGAAACTGCTGAACCTAAGGAACCTGCTGCGGCCGTGGATGGTAACCAATTTAACCCTGAAACTATCGTAATGGCTGCTGGCCTCTATCTGGTTTGGGACAGAGCTTCCTTACATGCCCAATTCCCCCGCAGTTCTAACAAGTGTGAGAAGAAAGTTTTGCCCTCTCTAAATACTGTCCGCCCGTAGCCTGAACTAGTGTACCCTAAAATCTCTGCCCCTTCGATCCCAAGCTGTCATACTGTGTCTGAGCCGTCTTGCCCTTGTCGGGTCTTATATCCTATCTCACTGGGTTCCTCGCGTCTCTGGGCCTGCGATCCTCTGCCTCGTTTTGTTCTAAAGCTAACGCTTTAGACAAAACCTCCCTGTAAGTACTGGCACCGGAGGAGATCAAGAACCTATTAAAGAAAGAACGAAGACCTCTTAAAAACTTCATCTTCTTCTGTTCCTCATCCTGAACAATAAATGGTACATAACGAGCAAGCTCGTTAAACCTCTAATCATATCGAGCCACACTCATATCACCCTGTTCAAGTGTGTAGAACTCAGAAATGCAGGCATCTCTGTAGCTCTGCGGAAAGTACTGATCGAAGAAATGCTCCTGGAATGACGGCTAAAGAATAGGAGACTCCAAAACTGTCCTCTTGGCCATATCCCACCAATAATCTGCCTCGCCCTGAAGTAGGTAAGCTGCAAGTGCCACCAGCTGATCGTCGGGGTACTTCATCGCGTCCAAGGTTTTCTCTATAGGCTTGAATCATGCCTTGGCCTTTGAAGGAATCAATGTGCCAGAAAAAGTAGGGTGCTTGTATCTCTGAAGCTGCTCTAAGTAACTATGCTCCCTGTGTATTGGGCGCCTAGCCTGCTGAAAGGAAGTGACAAGACTTTCCATAAATTGCTTCATCTATGCTGAAACGCCTGAAGCTGCTGGGACTGGTAAAATACCTGACTGCCCTGGAATCACTGGAGTAAACGGGGTACTCTGATGAAGTTGAACCCCTGGTACTACTCCCACACTAACCCCAGCCTCAGAAACTATCGGCTTTGCCTGAGGGATTGGAACAGACCCTGAACTCTCCTGACTAACCACTCGCTCATCCGCCAGTACCCCAGTGCGCAAACCCTGGCGAATACCTCCTCGTATACCCCTACGGGTCTGAGCACAACCTCTGTCTCTGTCACCTCTAGCCATCTATTACGAACAAGGAAACACAACTTAGGAACGGATATGAAAGGATTAGGAATAGGAAATGAATGCGATAAAACATGAAAATTAGAATAGAATTGATCCTAACTCTGCCTAAAGAATAACTCGTCATATGATTTGTAATAACTGAGATAATGATTAACCTTACGCTCTGATGCCAAGTCTGTCACGCCTCAAAATACAGTAATCGATAGCTTGACCAATTACTAGATTCTAAGTAGTACAGATCGGGGAATCTAAAGATTCTACCCCATAAATAGCCAAGCCGTAGACAAATTCTAGCTCAGCTATTCACATATAGCAATAATCATCAGAGTAAAGAATAAACAATAACAATATAATGCAGAAGCAAAAGACATATATATGCATATCAGATGAAAATGTGATACAACATCTCAAAAAAAAGCTCAGCGACACATGCTGAGAACACCTACTGAAATCTAGAACCAAAGGAAATTTACAGCAGTAAAATCTATCTCTGAACTGGCCACCCACGTAGCAGTCCAAGCTAATCAACCTCTCAAATGGTTAAAAGGCGAGAGTAAGCAAATAACGAGCTCACTAATCCAACATAACTAAATAACGTACTAACAACTGGTACTGAAAAATAGAGTAGAGATGAATGTGATATAGAACAGGTAAATACAATCTAGCAAAATAATAAGTGACCATAACAGATATAGAGCTGATAAGAAAAGGAAATAGAGTTGATGAGAGGAGAGAATAGAGAAGGAATGTGAGAAGAGTATATGGAAGAGAATGTAAAGGTATGATAATATGCAATGCCATGATGAGAAGTGATGACTAGCATAATCCCATATTTATCCTAGATACAGTGAAATGTTATGATGAACAGAGATATTCCCATAAATATCCCCTAATATAAAATGATTCAGTGTTTTAAAAGTGTACGCGATCATATAATAATGCTGGTTGATTAACCGCTACTGTCTAGTTTCTTAAAGAGATCAGTAAAGGGGTACACAGGTACGATTTGGTTAAGCTCGACCAAGCTAGGATGGTCGTACTTGATCAAAGTGGATTTGGGTGTATCAACCCTCGGAACAATAGTCTGAACATTTCAAGGAATTTCAACCTCACCGCGGAATAAGTTGGGATCTCCATGACTCTGCCTCATACCATTCCACACTCTGGAGTGGTTGTACTAGGTATGATAGTGCCATTCCCAATCTCACCGTGTCTTTTAACCCGATCTTTCGGACTCCTTGGATCCTATCGGAGGTCAACTGAAATGGAGTGTTCATGTATCCAATCTCAATAAGTTTTGAAAATGCGTCATAGTTATTAAGGTGCAACCGGTGCATAAGAGAACAACACAGCTGCCGCTCACATGACAACACAAATAAGGATGAATAGGGACCCGGTTGCACCGACTATGCATAGTCGACACAACAACCTAACCGTCACTACATCCAACCCAACAATCTCTTAAGGTAGGAATGGGCATTCCTGGGCAAGCCACGGGAACGTTAACCCAACCACCACTAACTAAACTCAGGTCCTATGCGAACCAAAACCCAACTCCAGAATCAATTACAACCCAACTACATGCTAACAATTTAAACCGAGTAATTCCTAGGTTAAATTATAGTTAATCACAAAACATCTCTAAGCTCTATATAACTCTCTAAACCAATACTCAGAAACTAGTATAGGAACTTAGAAATGAAGGAATAAAACTCGCCTGAAGATAATCCTGAGTCCTGCAGAAATGAAACTCGGAAAACCAACTAAAATCCGCAGAACGGCCAACGGAACGCCTGACAAGCTAACAAAATCACCAAGAACAACAAGCAACCAAACAATTCAAGAAAACAAAAGTAAACCCAAACCCTAGAATTACAAATCACAAATCGGAAAGGAAATGGGCAATACTCACCCAAGGAAAGGCGAGGAATTCCGCCCAACAACGACGCCAAACACTGAGGAATCGAGGGAATTAAAGTGAGGGAGAGGGTGAGTGGAGAGTGAGAGAGAGAATTGAAAAAGAGTGAAGAGGAATGAAAATGAAAAAGAAGAAGAAGATAAAACTCTCGCCAAGTCGTTCAAACGACAAGGAAGTCGTTTAAATAGACAAGGAAAGACACTGAAAGGACACAAAGGTCGTTCGCATGGACCCTTAAGTCGTTCGAACGACTTGGAAATTATGTGAGAAATTCCAGGGTGAATGTCACTTCGTTTGATAGGTCGTTCGTACGACCTATCAAACGACTGAGAAATCTCAGGCAAATCCTAAGACCCTCTCAAACCATAAGGATCACCCAAACACCCCGGAATCACCCCAATCCACTAACACCACCACCCAAGCACTACTATGAACTCAACAAAGGTTTTCCAAAGTAGAAACACCAGCTCCACCGCCTCACGGCCACCAAAATGCCTAAACCCCCCAAAAGGAATCTTTTCCTCGGGAGACTCTAGAAACCAACCTGCCACTCCAACGGCTCACCGAAACTACACCAAACCACAAACACAACAAACAAACATCACCACCAACCCATTTAGTGGTTCCCAAGGCCACAATGCCACCTCCTCCTCCGAATAACCCCCGGACTGCCAAAACTACCAAAAACGAATCTAATAAACTAAAACACCGAAAGGAATAAATGGATGCATAATCGAGGAATAATGGATGAAAGAGTATATGTAGAATATGAATACAGAACTTAACGTGAAGGAATGATATGCCGATGAGATAAAGGATAGGAATATTATGGAAAAGAAATATAAGCGAATAAAATGAATAACTAAAATACGGGTCATTACATGGGGGCCATTGAGTATGGCTATAAGGGGGTTGATGGAGAAAAGTGGGACTGAGCAGGGTGGGTATAGCATAGACGGTACCAAATGTAGGGGCCAAGTTTTGTGAGAGGAGAAACTAGCTCTTACACCATGGGGTTTATCTTTGACTAGAGTTTTAATCATGTATATAAGGAAATTATAGACTGTATTACTAATCTAACACAATTGCGTGGAGTCCTAGAATGGGTTACTAATCCACGACCTCTGGCGAGGTTTTGAATGACTGATGATATATATTGAGTTAGGTGATAGATCGAGTAAGTAGTAAGTTACTGGGTATTCAAAGGTAATCTTCAAGGGATTTTTGGAGAGATTTTCTAACCTCTTCATAGTGCCTCCTCCCTCCTATTTATACAAGATAGAAAAGGGGCGAGTCACCATGGGAGGTCAGATTATATGTATGTTCTTTGGGGACAACTGTTCTGTACTCAGAGTCGGTTCTGACACTGTAGCTATCAGGCAGCTCGTTTTACTATTCTGTCTGATGAGCTGGCTGTCAGATGTGTCTGCCTTAGACCATGTATTAATGTGGTCATGTGTTTGATTAATCTTGGAAGGCTTCGCGGTCTTAGTTACTGTCTTGCTGGGCTTCAAGTCTCTGGGTAGGCTTCGATGTAGGTTAAAGTATTCGACTGGTGCTTGAAGGCTTCGAGTAGGCTACTACAATTATGGTCTGATAATATTGCAATTTGAGAGAGAGTGAGAGGAATGAACCCTAAAATTTAGAAAGTGATGATTTTGGAATTCGTCAATGAGAGATAGAGTGAGAGAGACTCGGTGAACATACAAAGAACTTAAAAAAAATTGTTCTTCTCGTAAACAGTGAATAAGAAACAATAATAAAGTACTAAAACAAAACCATTAAAGTACAGAGAAAGCAAACTTCTGACAACAATTTTGTTATTTTCTCTCTTTTTTGTGAATAAATTAATCATATAATTCGTATCGTAGCAACTGATGCCAATTGCAGGAATTTCATACTATTACTATGATTAATGAAGGGATATGCAAAGGATTTTACTAACCTCTTCTCATGCTTTTGCAAATTCTCTTTAGCTTGAGTGGACTCTACCTTGGATTGGCTGCAGACCTTAATGGGATAGTTTTTTGTGTTGTAGCCTCCAAGAGAGACTTCTTCTCTATTTAATATGATAGGGTTTGAGTGGTCTTCCCATTATACCCTCAAAGCCTAATAAAGAGTAACACTATGTCCTACCAACCTTAACTTGGTGTAACCTAATTATCTCTCTAACAGATACCTTAGTCTCTCTCTTTGGTGACTTAAGCGAATCTTTACCTATATATATATAACTCAAAGGTTTAAATCAAATTATACCATTTTCTTCCTATACGTGTTTGATTATTTACCTTAGTGAAAAAACTAGGGTTAAATTGTGATATCATGATTATTTGTGATTGATGGGTTTATGTCTTGTGTTGAAAAATTAGGAACTGAATTAGGTTGTCTTTAGTTCTGGGTTTGCTAAAATTGGGTGAAAATTAAGGGTTTTGTCAATAACAATTGGGGGATTATCATTGATTTTTATATGGGGTAGGAAGTTAGATGATGGGGTTTTAGCAATGAGTTGTTCTCAATGATGATAATTTTGAAGGAAATTTAATTAGTAATTCGATGGGTTAGTTTATGTTAGATGACATTTAGCAATGGGGTTTTGCTATTGAAGACATCTTAATATATGCTACTTAGTAATTAGGTTGAAAACTGTTATCTTATATGAAAACTTAGCAATGAGGTTTAGAGGTTATGACAAATCTTAGGCTTGTTTATTAGAGACATTCGCAGGGAAACTCGTAAAGCTTTCAACTTTGTTGTAAGGTTCCAAATGTGAATGCATGTTCTTGATTAATTAAAATTGTATATAGCTATATAATAATAAATCACCATATAAAGAAGATCAATTTACCAAATAAGTACCACTTAATGCACATATTCTAGAATCAATACTCAAACAATTCAGTTCCCAATTCGATATTATCCTTCAAAAATCGATATTGGTCCTACCTATAATCCCCTATTTGCCAATATCGGCCAACCTATTAAGAAATAAATATTTTATTTGGGATGCATTAAATGGTGATGAGTAATCTCAATCATTTACAGTAAGAGAGGAAAGTTTCAGCAAAAAAAAACTTTTATCGTACTTTACCAAACCATAAAAAGATTCTTCTTCCTCTCCAAAAAAGGTTCTTTTGTTTGTCTCCATTGCTACATTATCTTTCAACCATCGTATTAACAGCCTCCTGTATGTAGTGCGCATCCACTGAAGTCCTCACATAGGTTATTATGACTGTTTGTCTCTACTAAAATCGTTGTTATTTTCTTGTAGTTATCATTCTTCGATCTTTGCATAGGTTATCTTATCTTTGAAGGAAATATCATATGTAACTTTGTATCCACATCACTAGGTTATTCTCATTGTTTATCTCCACTAAAATTATTGTTATTTTCTCGCTATTATTCTCCTCCGATCTTTGCATAGGCTGTCTTATCTTTTAAGGAAAGATCATTTCTAACTTTGCATCCACATCACCATATGCAAACGATGCTGATTGTTTTTGGCATTTGTTACTTGCATTGTTATAATTTGTCCTCGTATTGTTATTATTTGTCCTCACATCTTTATCATTTGTCTTGATTGTAATTTTATATCTTTACTATTGTAGTTTTACGCTACTCTTGTCTTTACTTATATTATTTCTTGACATAGTTTTACTCTTGTCACCACTTAACATTCTCTCCAGACTTAGTTAATTTGGAATTATTACATATCATTGGATTTGACATCTTTATCATTTGCCTTGTCAACTTTATCACTTGTCTTTTGCATCTTTTTCATTAGTTATAGGAATGGCTAGAGAGCTTTACACCATTATTCATTTTGGTGGGAATATCGTACCTCCAAAACTTGGATCAATCGTTAGTTATAATAACGAAAGAAGTACTAAACTTACTTCACTTAGAGAGCAAACATCATTTGCAAATTTCATTAGACTGCTTGAAGAAACAAGCAAAATTCATCATCAGGACTGTAAGTTGTACAACTTCGTTCATGGTTGTGTATGCAAAATTTCATCAGTCCAGAACTATTCTATAGTGATCAATATGCATAAAAGTAATCCCGCATACCATTTCATATATAGATCGTTAATTAGTGTAAGGTACTTTTCCAAAACATTGGTTCTGATTTTGGTACAAGTAAAGGGTTGCCCACTAAAAATATTTGTTCAGCAAGTGTATTAGGGTTTCCCTTAAACAAATGGTAAAGGGCTTTATTCACGTAGGTTTGGACCTATGGTGGATGATGTTCCCCAATCAAATGAACCCTCAGAAACTATATATACTGACGTTCTTCTTCCAAATGAGCCTATTGTTACTGATTTCCCTCTTACAAATGAACATCCTGAAACTATTATTGTTGATTTCCCTCTTTCAAATGAACATCCTAAACCTATTGCTGTTGATTACCCTATTACAAATAAACCTTCATGTAATCACGTAAAATTAATTATTTGTACTGTAGCTCTTAGCATTTTTCAAGCATGTACATGTTCGTGATAATATTTATCTTATGATTATACATAATTTATCATCCTAACTACCTTTATTTAACATTTGTCCTCCAATTGAATTACGCTTTGAATAACGACCCAAACACGTGAAAGATCTCCTTGATTTTCGGTTCAAATCCACTGTGTATACTGAGGATCTCTATGACTTTAATAAATGGTTTAACATTGGTAATGTATTTTGAAATAGGATTGTACTCAAGAATCATAAGAGCTTATGCAGCTGTAAACAAGTTTGATCTCATCCATGTACTGAGCAACGAATATAAAGTCCTGGTACGTTGTAAAGATCATAACTGCTCGTGGCAGATTTACGCAACAAGTTAGCTTAGTTCACCCCTATATAGAGTCAGTACTTATTGTTCCGTTCATACCTGCATCATCGTAGAAACTAATAAGGGAAATGCGTATAAGGCAACGTCTAGTAGATGGGTTACTTTTATAACTAAACGAAAACTTTGAAAAGACTCAAACTATAGAGTAGCCAGAATTACCAAAGATTTTCATGTGAATCACAGTGTCGATGTAACATACAAGCTTGCCTAATATTCCAAAGAAAATATGAACGTCGAGGTAATTTCCTTATCATTTATCTATTTTGTTTGTCTTTGTCTTTCTAATTTGTTCAAGTTCTTTTTGTCATGTCTGTTTCCACTTTCTCATTTGTTCAAGTTTTTTTTTATCATTTATTTGTCCCTCTCTTTCATTTGTTCAAGTATGATAGGCATGTAAAATAACCACTTTTCCCCTATGACTTAATATTTATTATCCTTAATTTTATTATTAAACATGACTTACAAAACTATTTTTTGCATTTCAGGTCACATGGAGCTCATTTACCAAATATGTATAATTACCGGGATGTATAGCTCAAAAGATGAACTGTCGGAGAAGGATGTAGAGTTGTCAAGTATAAGGGTCCCACATAGGGAGGTTACATTTTTATGTAGCATAACTATTGGAGGTTACATTTTTTTTATGTACATTCATGGCGTAGGTTATAATCTCATATTAAATGTAAGAAACTTCTTTATTTATAAAACGAGAGGTGGTGAGCTCATAAGAATTATTCAAACTTGAGAGAATTATTGAATAGAGTAAGAGAAGAGAGCGCTGCTAGAGAACTGGTAGTAAGGCTTTGAGTATTTGAGGAATTTTGTAAGTCTTATTCTCATCTAATAAAGTTTCTTAATTTTTTTCCTTGTTTATCATGAATTCTTCTTTAGTTGGTTATTTTGTTTTATTTTTTATGGCTAGCTAAGTCTCTCCTCTAGGGAGAGATGAAGCCAAAAATATGCTAAATATGTAGACTTGCATGTGTTAATCTAAATAAGCTTTTACTGTAAAGATTCATCTTTATATTGTTATATTATATTATTGGCCTATGTCCAAGAGATATAGACCAAGTTTAGTGATTAAATAATATTGTTATCCTAAAGTTCCATTTTATTCACACTAAATGCCCGACCTTCAAGAGATTTACAGTTTGTTGCTAGTATTTGTATGCTTTCACATTTTGTATTTTCATACTTAAAAATCACGTATATTATATAGTTTAAAATGAAACATCATGATAAAAGATGAACCAACTTGATTTAAGATCATAAACTATTATCTTCACTATGGTTAAACTATTGTTAGTTTATATATTTGGTATAATTGAGGTGGATTCTTTCCCTAGGCTTTTAATTATTGTCTAAAACCCGATATTTGACTTCATTAGCATAAGTTTTTTATACCTTTTAATCACAAGACAAAAACTATTTTCTAGTCCCGTTCGAAAGTGAATGACACTCGATTTTTACCCGTACTAAACATCGGATTTTGACCATTATCAAAGTATTTTTATCATTTGTTTGTCCCTCTCTCTCATTTGTTCATGTGTTTTAATCATTTATTTGTCACTCTCTTTCAGATGCGAGCAGTTTCATTCACTCCTACCCCCAATTTGGGATTAGAAAAAAACTTT
The DNA here is from genome assembly GCA_014058105.1 of Kingdonia uniflora. Taxonomy (NCBI): domain Eukaryota; kingdom Viridiplantae; phylum Streptophyta; class Magnoliopsida; order Ranunculales; family Circaeasteraceae; genus Kingdonia; species Kingdonia uniflora. The sequence continues at coordinate 4,387,032 of JACGCM010001129.1, read as the reverse complement.
CTAAACGTCATAATTTTATACAGCTTAAAGGATGTCATCCTCTATCCATGTACCTAAGGGAACAAATGTTTGGTTACCTCAATTCTTGGGTACTCTTGGCCAAGAATACTGTGGAAAACCCATATCAGGAGTACCCAAGTACATCCATGTAGGGATAAAGCTTAATTTGATTTTTATGTTTGTCCGATCGATAATCGACAAACTTCACTATTTGACACAACAATTTTTTTTTTTACAGTGTTGCTGACCCCAGGGGAATTTGTTAAACTTCACCAGATCATCTACCAAATTAATATACTTGACCTCTACATTTCTCCTATTGTTCGAGAGGACAAAGGATTGTAGAATATCTAACAAATTTAATTGTATAACATCGTCTGCAAAACCAACCCAAAACAAAACACATCAAAAAAATGACAAAAAATAGCCCCAAAAATGACAAAGAAAGCATAAACAAGTAACAAGTAAACCTCTGATTGAAATTAAAAAATTCCTGATAGCAATATCAAATACCAAGTATAAAAATGTCCTAACAAATGGTATCTTACCATGATTATGTTCTAATCATGCTTGTTCCATCGCTTCATGAATTTCTTTAAAGGAGTATGTTTTCTTTTTCTTGGGGAATCGCCTATTCCTAAAATTTATTACATGCACAGGATCAACAAATTCAATATCGATGTGAATATGAGAAATACAATAGCCCCAGAATTAGACAAACATGAATAGGTTTCATCTGAATTATCTTCCCACAAGATTTGAACTTTATATTACCGAGATGACGATCGAATATCTCTACAACCAATGTTGACATCGTCGTTATTGGATCGATCAATAGTAAAGGTGCAAAACATGTGGCAAGAAGAACATCCTTCTATACAGCCGATTTTTTTATTATCATTTTGCTCAGCTCCAAACCTATACATCGAGAGGTATTATTTTTAGCATTGGTTTACTTCTTCTCTCTACCTTCCTACATTTGGTTTCCACATCAGATTGCTCATTACCCATTTCTTTATCAGACTTCGTCTTTGCGAATCAAGTTATTAAATAAAAAAGAAAAAATTAAACTTGACTTTCATTAAACACTCTGGTAGGCTGTAATGAGACAACAATACGATTTCCCCAAAGTATAACCAGACTGAAATCACACACATGAGAGAGAGAGAGAGAGAGAGAGAGAGAGAGAGAGAGAGAGAGAGAGAGAGAGAGAGAGAGAGAGAGATAGAGAGAAAGAGAGATAGAGAGAAACCTACCTGAATCGCCAACTAAGAGAGAAAATGAGATTGTCAAATCTTGAATCTAGACAAAAATGGTTGTTACGGTTGTTGAAGGTGGTACTCAGGTGAAATAGTACCAGGATAGGGATGGATTTTTCATTTGTGGGTGTGTTTAGATGAAACTCTATCGAGATACGTGTTAAGGTGCTAAGCTCTTCAGGACCATTGATTTTCTCCACATCTAATGGTTTATGTCATTTGGTGCCAAAAACTATTCGTCCATGTCTTACACAAGTGGGACTGAGAAACTCGAGGAGTAATGACAATGTTTCACCTAACAAGTGACAAAGAGAGTCAAAACAAGAGACTTAGACTCTGCTTTACAAATGATAAATTATTTTAAGGTACTTACACATGTAATTCAAATGTACACATGGTGAGAAAGTAATGACACGTGTACAGTCGAACGAATAAAATATTTACATGTGAATATTTACCGATTTTAAAATAAGAAGTTGTATTATTTATTATTTATGTTCTCTTGAAGTGACATTCATACTTCCCGTGGGGCCCACCTGCCTGCAAAAGTTGCTGGTTAATTGTTGTATATAGCAACTTTAGTAGGGGTAAAACAATATTTTTAACTCTCCCAGAATCGGTTTTGGAATTTGTTGTTCCTTGGGCTTAATTTTGGAACATGTGTATTAAGTGGTATTCATTTTGTAAATGCCTGTATAAGGAATGAGAAGTTATTTATTATGAATTCAGTAACTAATGTTTTACATTTTATTTGTATGGAATCTTGTAATTTGTAAATCTTCTACCTTATAGGACCCTTTTCAGGTAAACATGCAGCTGTTATCTTTATATAAAAGTAATTATTGGCCCTGAGGGCCTTTACATTCTATACATGTGCATCTGCAACTCAGTGCAGATTTATATATTTGACCTATGAGCGAAACATGGAATTTGATACATTGGGTCAGTGGTTATCTTAATCAATTTCCAAACAGTTGGAGGACAACTCTTCCATTGATTTATATTAGAAAGATAATGATGTATATGAGAATAAATAATTTGAGTTGCTAAATGGGGGTTAACTGATTCATACTTATGAGCATATGCTACAGACAGTGCTTACACAACAATGATAAGGAAATTTGCTTCATCAAGGTTAGTATTAATCCTTATGCCCTATAACTGAAAATTATCACCTTGGGCTATTCATTTGAATTGGTCTATTTGCTGAATGTTTATAAATTGTTACTTAATCTGTTAAACCTTAAGATCGCGGAAGCAAATTAACGAAAATACGATCTTTCTTATTCTATAAAACTACTACTACAAGATCTCTTTTAATTTTCTCTAGTTCTCCTAGGGTTCTTCTATTTCTATCAAAACTCAACACCCCCTTCTCATACCCTTAGATTTCCCATATATAGGAGATCTCTACCTTTCTCTCTTCATTCCTCAACAATAAGATAACTATTAGAGTAATCCTAATTTAGAGGATTCTCTAGGACAAAATATAATAACCTAAAATAAACTAAAATAGGAAACGTAATAGAGTCCGGTCCCTAAACTGCGCACCTAGGTCATGGGCGACCCCAACCTATCAACTCCCCCCTCCTTAAAAGAATTCGTCCACGAATTCAAGGAGAATGAAGGTTAACTACTACAATTTCTACGTTACCATAATCTTCGCTAAGCAATTACTCGAATACCTCATCTATGTGATCATGTAGCTATTGGGAAATAAGCGTCATCGCTCTATGTGGGCTAGGACACGTACGTCTCATATGTTCTATTTTCTCGCAGTTGTAACAAATGGCTATCATGACAATCCTTCCTGGTTTGCTCCCAACTGCTAGTGCTATAACAGTCAGTATTATGGTCAATGTAGGTGGCACTAGAAAAGATGGATATCCTGGTGGCTTTATCTTAGCATCAACTCTATGAGTCATCTTTACTATCTATGATAAGGATTATGGAGAAAATAAAATCATCTCGTCCTGAATACGCTTTGTAAGACCCAAGCAGAAACGACTTACCCATTGCGCCTCTGACTCGAATAAAACAACACGTGACGATAACATGTAAAAGTCACTCGCATAATCATCCACAGATTAACTCTGACCCTAATAAAAGGTTTAAAGTTTAGCAAAACTTTCCTGCTCATAAGTGCTCAGGATAAAATGAGCCATCATCTCGCCCCGCATACCCTCCCAATCTGTGATATAATTATGACTGCTGGATACTTATAACTGCTGAATGTTTTCCCACCAATTTAGTGTGCATCCTACCAGTTTTACATCCACTAGTGCCACCACCCTCTGTCCAATGCACTTCTTGATTGCAAACATCTTATCAGCCCTATTTTACCAATCTATAAAACCATTCACATATAATTTCCCATTAAAATCTTGCACGTTAATTTTCACATCAGAGTTCAGATTCTGTAACACATAAATAATGATATTCGTGACCTAACTGTTTGGGCTGTCCTAGTGGCTGTAATGGCCAAATTCCATAGCTCGATAGGATTAGGAATTAGCTATCACACCAATGATCCTGTAACAATCAAGAAATTGAAACAAGTATTTTTAGCGTGAAAAACCTCTAAATAGGTAAAAAAAAACTATGACCTCGTATGGAAGATTTTTGTAAAAGTATCTTTATGGTTTTGAGTGGAAATCTTTATTACAAGTAATCTCTAGAATATAGAAATGCCTTTGATCTCGTAAATAAGAAGTTTGAGTAATTTTTCTGGTCCTTGTCTCTTCTGGAACTTCTCCTTTTTATAGGCTTTCCCCATAGCTCTTCGTCGTGCTGGAGCACGTCTTTTGAATAATGTGGTTAGTGGCGGTTGACTGAATAACTGAGGAGTTCGTGGGAGACAGGTGTCTTTGAATAAATAATGTCTTTTGGGTTTAGCTCGATGTAGTTTCTTATGTAGTTCGTGGGGTTGGTTAAAATGTTTTACTGGAGTGTTGTGTGCTAAAATTGCGTGAGTTTGAGATGGAGGTAAATTGAACTGAGTGAGCTCGATTACGAGTGAGGTCGAGGAATAAGTTCCTACAATTGCCCCCTCGCAACCGAAGTCATGGGTGACTTTGGTTGAAAAAAAAATTATAATTTCAAAATGGAGCAATTATGGCTTTTGACAGGGTCAAAGTTACGTGATATTGGGAAGTCATGGGTATTAAATGATGGTGCAGATGTATGTGACAGTTTGTGTTTGAATAGTCGCATCCGTAATAAATGACAACGCTTCAAAAAATGTGCCTGCACATTAAAGTTAAGGTTATATAAAGAGTACCTTGATCACCTTGTTTGGGTAAATTCTGCATACGTAACGCTATCTGAAATGGTAAAAACTCAGAGTATGGTTCTTGAAGAGATAATTGCGTCTGAAGCGCAGCGGTTGAAGTTGAAGTACTTTGGTGACCAGTCCCTGGAAATGGCGATCCCAGTGCCTGTTCCTGTAAGGACCAGATTTTGTAAAGCTCAAACTAGCTTGAAATCGATCCTTACACCAAGAACTACTATGACAAGAATTAAATAAGAGATAATACTTGACACAGGAGATTTAGCATGAAAAACTTGTGAATAAGTAAAAACCATAACCTCGAGTGGAGGATTTTCTGAAAGTAGTATTATTGCTTGAGAGATTGAGAGAATTTGATTACAAGAGTTAATCTAAGAAAATATAGCTAGAGATCAAATAATTATATGCATAGATTTTTCTCTCGAGCCTCTTATTTCCTTAGGAGCTCTGTACTTTTATAGACCCTGCTCTCAGCTTGACATCGTGCTTAAGCACGTTTTCTTGAAAGTGGAAGTCATGAGTAGTTGAGTGTGTAACTGCTAGCTCGTGGGAGACAGGTGTATGTTGACTCGTTCTGTTTACATCTGTTGTAGACGGTCTACATTCTGCTTGAGTTCGTGGTCGATGTGCAACTGTTAACGTGTTTGTAACGTGTTTGCTTATGCGTGAGTCTGGTACTGGATAAGGTCGAGTCTTCTGGAGCTCGGGGTATAGATGAGATTGCGTGCCCATAGCTCGAGAGATAAGTCCCTACAATCGCCCCCTCACAACAGAAGTCACGTGTGGCTTTAGTTGAGAAAAACCCTAAAATTCGGACCTTGTGATGACGTAAGCGATACTTGAAAAACGGAACATCTGTATTGAAGAGTGTGTTGCTATTATGACGTGTGAGTGTTATGGGTAGACTGCTGGTCTTCCCAAGAGGATGTCTATTGGGGAAACAACTTGCAATAAATACGGTATCGCTATAAATAGTGGTCAGATTTGATCGTCGAATAACCTGTAATACATCTTCGCTGCAGAGAAAAACAAACATATCTGTTTTGTATGGGTGAGAAAAAGAAAATAAGTTTTTTGGAAGCGTACCTTCGCAACATCATGGTTAAGATGAGGAATCAAGTGTATCATACCCGGTTTTCTTTCATCGTGGAGGGATTCCAGATATGGTTTTGTGGCTATCAGTGTAGGGAGACTCCCTCTGCTATTTTGTTGAAGGAGTGTTGTTTAAAATATTTCTGTGTATTATGTAGCGTCCGATTTAGCGGCTGGGGTGTATGCGATGCAAAATCCCTGGTCTTTAATGATGTTCTGATTTCTAAGGTAGGAGTCATCTTCAATCTCCATGAACTCCGGGTTAGTGGGGATAAGGAAGAAGAAACGGCGGTGGAGGAGGTGGAAGATGGATCGCTTCTTTCGGTACCATCATTTTTTCTTTTAATTCTTCCTACAGGGAAATGAAGGGGAAAGAGGTGTCTGACCTGTTGTAGTCTTGCAATTTTTCGAGCTGTGGCTGAGGTTTCTCTAGAAGATCAACATTATTTTGGTAACGAAAAAAGAACTAGAGACCTGCCCTCGTGTTTGAGAAAGTCTTTGTAATATCAACCTTCGAAAAGCTTGATTATGTAATTGTAAAGCAACGCTGTAAGGGTAGTCCTGTAACCAACTTGTTAGATAAAAATCGAGCGTAATAAAATAATATTTTGTTTGTTTCTTACTAGCGAAAAGCAGAAATAGTCGACATGTCATCGAGCTGTACATAATATGGGAGTGAATAGTTGGTGGGATAACATATTTATCCTACCTCAAAAATGAATCGAGCTTAACAGATGTAAACATAAAGCTCAAAATATAAACTTTAGAGAGCTTGATTAAGCACGAAAAAATAATAGTAAGTAGTTCGAACCCGGGAAGAGTGGGTTATAGAAACTGAAATACGTTGCGTATAGTCAATCAAAAAATCAGTCCTGTTAACTGAACAGTATAAAAGTGTGACTTGTTCTTTAAGAAGGTTATTCATAAAAAATGGTGAAGACTCGCTCTCAGAGGGCTGTTGAAGCACGTGCGGTGAACGACTTACGTTTAGCATTCAAGATTGATGAAATAAGGAAAGCTATTTTTGGGCAGCAAGGTTATGACAAGGTTATGCTCGAGACCCGAGAAAACTATGAGGGTATGACTGATATAGAAAGGGGCGAGGAAATAAACTGCGTGTATTGGTCTGAGTCCATGCATACCTGTTGGCGGCCTGTTTAAGATCGCAAAAAGTTTGTCCTGATGATGGCAAGGGAGAAGATCATCAATAAGGATAGGGATATCGCCTCAGGGCTACTGAAAGCTTGTGGTATTGTTGGGCACACCGGTTGCTTCAAATGCAAGTATCTTGGGGATTGGATTGATTGACTGTTATATTTTTGAATTTTTGAAATGTAACTGCCCGAATTTACTTGAAGAAAACTCTGTTTACGAAAATAGGCTATGACTAGGATTACTATTGAAAATGAAATTTTAAATTTATGTTGCTAACTGATATTGACGTTAAAGTCAAGGTGTATAAGTAGGGCAAACAAATGTATGTTAAATTTTAAAGTAGATAGTTCAGAATCATGAGTTTGTGGCATTTTGAAAAGAGTGGGACCAAGTGGCTGAGAGATACGCTAAAGTATAATATTTGGTGTAATGATGGGAAAGTGGTTTTACCGAAGTGGTATGACACGTCTGACAGGTTCAGACGGTCGGACGGCTCGATTCAGGAATCGAGGACTACTTATTGGAAAATTCAAAACTACCAGCAGTTCGGGGAAAGGTGCATAAGTACCCTCTCTCCTCCCTCTCCGAATACAAAAAACTAGAAATAGAAGAGAAGGATTAGAGAGAGAGATCTCAAGTGACGATTCCATTACCGTCGAAGATGGAAATGATAAGAGGAAAGCAGTGACTAGGAGTCTCTATTGCAAACAACGAGAGGAGGTTGAGATCAAGGGGTTTTTGAAGAAGTTGCAGGAATTGAGCAAACTGGTGCGGACCAACGTTGTAGACTCTCACTCGAGTGTTGAAGGTAAGTCTGTCTTTGAGTTTATAAGAGTTATTGTATAAAAATCTTTATTGTGTCGAGATAAGGATGTAATCCCTACCCAAACACAAAAAATAAAATAAAAATAACAATAGGAATAATGACTGTGGGGCGATAAAAATCATTTTATGACAGTTTGCGATTGCAGAAGTGATCTAGTAATGCGAGATAAAAATTGATATATATACCTCGACCTATCTGTAGGTTGTTGGACCAGTGTCTTGTAAAGTAGACCCTTTACTATAGATAAGTATGGTTTCGACATCCGGTTGTGCAATGGCTGATGAAGTAGACCTCGTAGGGCATTTATCTCCCATCATTGGAGTAGGGGATGAGGAAGATACTGTAGCGAAATTGGTTGAATGGCCTCGTCTGAAGGGTTCTCGAGTTGAGTACCCAATAGGTTCTAGTCAGTTTAGGGAGTTCTGTAAGGCCAAAAGTAGTATAGACGGGATCTGGGGGTACACCTACGGATACAGGGGTAATTTCTTTAGGACTTGCACTGTCAATCAAGGAGGGGATTACCTGTATTTGCTGCCTGATTTGGCTAAAGAAAAGAAGTACAGGCGTTTGGGGGACAAAGTGTCCTTGGAGTACGTTCAAGGCGTGGTGAAGGATAGTCGAATTGATGGTTTTTGTTATTATTTTTCCCAATTCGACTATGGGTTGATGCTGCCTTTGAGCAATTTGGCTAAGAGTGTTATGAATATGATTGGGGCTTGCCCGGCGTAGCTGAATTGCAATTTTTAGGAAGTTATCCTTGTATGAAAAACCCTTAATGAGATATGGGCTGCATCTGGTAGTGAGAGGAGGATTACTGCCAAGGATTTTTTGGAGTATTATGCTGTGAAATATGTCACAGCAACTGATGGTGCATATCTTTCTTCTAGTTCTTCAAGACCATGCTTCTTCGACCTGTCTTCAGCAGGGCGAGTGTGGAATGACAACCTTTTATGGGTGTCTGGTGAATGTCTTCAGCGGTCTGATGAGGAACCCCTGGAACTTAATAATAGAACTATAACAAAGGGTAAGTATACCATTGAAAATTGAACTATCATTTGTATGTTGAACTATATTTCTATAGTTGATTTGTATCTAACGTCGCTGACCTTTTATGCAAGAATTAGCCGCAAAGTTTTGAGGGAGGAATCCTTTATAGATGCTATTGCCAGGGAAGGCACTGAGTTCGAAGCTGTTCTCAAAGAGTTAGAGATAAATAGGTTCAAAAGGGTAGCTAGTAAGGACGACAAGGTCAGAAGATTTCAAGCGAAGAGGAGAATGGCTGGGAAAACTCCAGGCACTATGAAAGAGAAATTGTTAACTCCTAAACTTAATACTCCTTTGAAGCTTGCGCGGCTCAATGAAATGCTATATGGGCCAGTGGACATGGCCACTGTCTCTAGCACTGTTGCACGGAACCTTGCGAAGAGGAAGGCCGTAAAAAGGGGGGTTGCTTCTCGTTCTATTACGTCGGACAGTGTGGACGATAGCAGTAAGAGGAGGAAGGTAACTTCTCCCACAAATTTGCAGGTAGTGTTAGAAGAAAGCGATAAGATCGCTGAGGGGGCGGACTTGAGGCTGCGCTTTGAGGTTGAAGCCGATCTCCTGGAGGAACAATGTCGAGCTAAAGCTCGAGAGAAGATGGTTGCTGTTGTGGATGATGAGTTGGTCAGCTAATCCCATCTGGTCGATCGTACTCTGAAAAGGAATGTCAATACCACTTCCTGTATCGATCATCATTATGTGCATGACAAACTACTTCATCTTGAGCATAATGACTAACACATCATAATGTAGAAATTTGACATGAATAGTATCACAATCCTTGAAGGAGATTCCTAGCCAGCGATAGCTTTACTCGGGAAGAAGTTTGGCTTCTTTGTCTTTAGGTGTAAGATCGCAGCATTCAGAGTGCCTTCTGCCCTTTGATTGGTTGGAATTGTTGATCTGGCTAATTTCGATCATGTTGCTAATGTGCATGTAGTAGAGATGCATATCCTCAGCCTTATCGTTGACCTGAACAACTTCAAGTTATTTATTATGGTTGCCATCCTGGTATGACTTTAGGTCGACAATGTATTTGAGCATCCGTCCTTCCTTAAAAATGAGCTTGAGTATCTGCTGTATAGCATAACAATTGTCAGTAGAATGGTGATTTACCTTATGGTGTAGGCAAAATGGCCGACCCTTAATGGGCTCCAGTGGTCGAGAGACGTGGTAGAGTGGGTCCTTTAACAGTAGTAGAAAAAGTGCAGAAACTCAGATGTTCAGCTTTGGGAGTACGGGCTTGTTTTACGGACCGCTTCTTTGAGGGTACTTAGCATTTCCCTTGGTGCTTTTGTGATCCCCTTGTTCCTCCTTAGGCATGCTGGTCCATTCGGCAGGTGGAGACTTGGTGGAGAGGACAGACTTAGTAGACTTTTGTCACTCAGACATCATCCTCTCTAAGTCGACATAACCGTTGACCTTGGTGATCATCTCCTCCAACTTCGTAGGTTTGTTAAGGAATAGGTACTCCTTGGCTTTGCAATCGAGCATGAGAGCATTGGTGAACGCGGTCACAGCTGTCTTTTGGTCGAGGTTATCTACCTTTCTTGCGAGCTCCAGGAATTTCTTAAAAAAATATTCGAGCTTCTCTCCTTGTGACTGCTTAAGACCTATTAGAGAATACAAGTTCTCCTCTTTGTCTCTGTTGTGGTCATATGTGTTGATGAACTATTTCTTCAGCTGATCAAATGTGTAGATAGATTCCTCAGGGAGAGAGTGGAACCATCAGAGTGGCTTTTCCTGTAAACTTGTTGCAAACAGTCGACAGAGAATGTGGTTGAGATTGGAGTACAACCCCAATGAATTGCGGTATTACTGGATATGCTCCTTTGGGTCGGTACCTTTGTACTTGTGAATTTGGGGAGTATGGAAACCTTTCGGTATTTCCATATTGAATAATTCTTTGGCAATCGAACTTCCTTGTAACGTCGTGGTATCGTCGGACGCTCCCAGAACTTGTACCTCGTTCAGCTCCTTAATTCGTTGATCCATATGCTCTTTTGTGACATAATGACGTGTTGGTTGGATTGCTGGATGTGCTGGTTGGGGATGATGAGTTCCCGTACCTTCACTCAAACGGTATCGTGACGGAATTTGACAAAGAGGTTGCTAATCTTCCTCCTAATGAATGGGAATCTGGTGTTCCCGACTAATTTCTGATTGGATTTCCCCTCCTAAATGGATGGAGGGGCGGCCCATGTGGTAGATTTCTAGAGATTGCTTTATTGGTGACTCCCCTAGGTCCTAACCTTTCCCTTGCCGAGATGCGGGAGGTCTCTGAAAGTTGATCGTGACCTCTAGCAGGAGGGGCCCACTGAGTATTTTGTAAATCCTCGAGTGCAGTCTACATCATTGACATCTGATCTTTGTATCGTTTGAGAGCTGTCAAATGAGCCTGTCGTTTTGCATTGAGTTCTTTCTCTTGGAGCTCGCGATCTTTAGTCAATTGAAGTTCAAGCTCGGCACGTTTATCTGCTTCTGTGTAGAGATTCGCCTGTAACTCGGTGAGTTGTCCCGGATCCATAGAAATTTCGAGCTGAGTTCCTGTGGCCTGTCGTCAGGAAGAAACCATAGTTGAAAATTATAATGAAAGACTTCCTTAGGATATCGTGGATATGTAATCTTTTCCACAGACGGTGCCAAATATAATTGCCAAATTCTGTAGCTCAATACTATTAGGAATTAGCTATCACACCAATGATCCTGTAACAATATAATAATGGAAAGCAAGAAATTGAAATAGGTATTTTTAGTGTGAAAAACCTCAGAATAGGTAAAAATCCACGACCTCGTATGGAGGATTTTTGTAAAAGTATCTTTATAGCTTTGAGTGGAAATCTTTATTACAAGTGTTCTCTAGAATATAAAAATGCCTTTGATCACATAATTAAGAAGTTTGAGTAATTTTTCTGGTCCTTGTCTCTTCTGGAACTACTTCTTTTTATAGGCTTTCCCCATAGCTCTTCGTCGTGCTGGAGCACGTCTTCCGAATAATGCGGTTAGTAGCGGTTGACTGAATAACTGACGAGTTCGTGGGAGACAGGTATCTTTGACTAAATAATGTTTTTTGGGTTTCGCTCGATGTAGTTTCTTATGTAGTTCGTGGGGTTGGTTAGAATGTTTAACCGGAGTGTTGTGTGTTGAAATTGTGTGAGCCTAAGATGGAGGTAAATCGAACTGAGTGAGCTCGATTACGAGTGAGGTCGAGGAATAAGTTCCTACAGTAGCCATACCCCTAAGTACCATACTGTGGTTGTTGTTCATACCTAGTGGCTTCAATACCTGCTGTTGGTCGATAGTTGTTCATACCAGAATGATAGATACGTAATATTTACGTATATAACTCCTAAATTTATATCTACCTAGTCATTTATTAAATAAATGTGATACTAATAGTATTTTTACTTGTATTTATATAAATCAGACACATGATTAACGAGTCTTACATTTTTCCAGTTTTTAACAAAGAACAAGGTGATGCACTCCAACAATGATTCTCATTTGAAGTTGTCAACCAAAGGCCCATTGAAGACACCATTTAAGAGAATTTAATGTATAAATTATTCTCATGAGTTGTAATATTTATGCATAGTCTAAGGCATTATTTAGGGGATTTTACATTAATGTTAATGTTTTGTAAACCCTCCTATACTCTATAAATAGGAGGAAAATTCTACTATTTCGCACATATGGAGAGTGTAAATCAAAGTTCAAGGCAATACAATTAATTCTTCTTTCTTTCTTTTTCTTGTCATTTTCTTTAACCAAGTAATATGGCAATGATCAAAGGGATAAGTTGTTAATCCTCTTAGCTAAGGCTAGATAAAGCTCCACCCAATGTAGCCTTAGTATAGAATAACATAGTTTAGTTAGAGTAGTTACTTTCTCTTCTTTTGTTTTAATGCATATTCTTCTTCCTACGATCCTAGCTTGACCATAGCTTGGATTTGAAGAAGTAAAGAATCTAAGGAAACCATCTTGCTCGACCATTACAAGATGGTTTGGAACATGGAGAAGATAACATAACCCATTCTTGACAACCAGACCATGGTTGGAGTAGGTGGCTTATGAGTAATTCCCAATGATTATTTTCTTATCTCATGATGTATTGCATATACCCGACCAAGGATATGTGATATGGAAATTTCTGACATACTCTAATTAAGTATACTATTTTATGGTTACAATGGGTGAAGTGGAATCGAACCTTGGTTCTTACTCCTCATGTCAAAACCTTTTTATTTGTTTTCTTCATTTTAAAACCTAGTAATAAGTATTCCTATTGGATAAAATTAATAGCCCGACACATAAATCGTACAAAATGTTTCTTGGAATGCGACCTCGCTACCATTTGTACTCAATGGTATACCGTGCACTTACAGGTCTTTTAAGACGTCGGCTTATAATCGATTAGAGAACGTGTTATGAAGTTATTCGGCACGTTACCGTAACCTCAAACTCTTTTGTAATGGAAACCGTATATATCCTTGTGTCCTCTCTGGTCAGAGTCTTCCCAATACCTATTTTCAGTTGAGAACCTATTTCTCTACACCCATTGTCTCTGTTGACTACCCTAACTAGAATATCTTAGTTCCTAAGGAAGCGTAGAGGCCCTCTGTGGTTGAGGGGGCACATAAGATGTTGTTCCCGCTGACAAATTCATCTACCCAAATTATGTTATTGATGTCTACCATCGTCGCTAACATTCCCGGAGAACCCATTACTATTTTCCTTAATGCTGCGAAGCGCTACACCAGAATTCATGTGCAGAACCTGCGAATCAAGAACCCATGAGGGAATGGTTGTTGTCGGGACTGTTTGGCGAAGGTAAGGACCAAGGAAGATGCTGGTAGTCTACCCGTGTCTATTGTAACTGATGGCTATGTCAGCGTCGCGACTGTCGGTGTCACCAATGCATCTTAGATTTCTAAGATGATCGGAGGAGCAATGATTGTTGGTGTCATCGTTGGGGGGAGGCCTTGGTGTCCCTCTCTTCCCTTTACCCGCAGTTGTTACAGTTGGGTTCGAAGAAGGAGGATGAGGTTGGCTGGCACTATGCAAACGTGCCCCAGTAGTAGACGCACCTATGTAGTGCAAACGTATGTTAGTCACGTGTGGCATGCCACCCATTAGCACACCCTATTGTGGCATGCCTTGATCGGCTCCTAGTATGCCCTTCTTTACGCCCTCCATACCTTATCCTATGCTTGCCACACCTTGCCCTTGATCTGTATGCCCTGCCAGAATTCCAATGTATCTTCTCCCATGCCCTCGATGTTTATGCCATTTAGAGGCACACTCGTATGTGCCCTACCCTCATAAAAGCACGCCCATGCCCATTCCATATCTTGACGTTGGCATGCCAACGTCTTCATCACCGATTCCTTGGTTTGAACTACGAGAAATCTTGCTGCTCACGCTATCCCTGGTGATATTTTGGGTCTCCCTCCTTTGTTCGCCGGTTACCAGAACTGTAGGAGGCCCCTCTCTCCCTTCTTGTGGCATTTCTTACCTAATGCCAATTGTGGTGTTGTCGTTTGGATTTCTCGACATAGGCCAGTGGATTTGGTTATTATTGTAATCCTCAACTTCTAGCGAATCCACGAATTTATTGACGCTTTTGACATCCACGGTCAGACCTGCATACGAATTGCAAACATGGGTCATTTCCCCTTCTGATTCGAGCCTCTCTACATGATCTCGGGAAAAAATTATTTCCTTCCCTCGCCCTAATTCTCGCAAAGGCGGCGGGTTCATAGGATTGATGCCCGCTAGTCGCCTATTGCACATAAAGATGCCCATTTGAAGACTTTTTCCTCTTCGTTTACTTGAACGTCCCTCGTTATCGCCAACTTTGTCACGTACAACTTCAAATGAGGTACTCTTGCCAGACTTGCTATCACCGTAACTAACATCGCTTTAATTTGTTTTGCCATGTGGTTGTTGGAAGCCGTTAACTCTGTAATAGATTCCAATTTTAAACACTCTCCTTGTGTGAGTTTGATCAGTTCTTTTGGTATTCTCTTACCCATCTTTGTAAAAAAAATCTCGGTCAAGTTTAATCTATCTCTGGAACCAATTTGCTAAATACTAAGATCACGAAAGCAAATTAACGAATAAACAAACTTTGTTATTCCTTAAAACTATTACAACAAGCTCTCTTTTAATTCCCTCTAGTTCTTCTAGGGTTCTTCCCTCTCTCTCAAAACTCAACACCCCCTTCTCTTACCCTAGGATTTCTTATATATAGGAGATCTCTACATTTCTTTCTACATTCCCCAGCAATAAGAAAACTACTAGAGTAATCCTATTTTAGAGGATTCTCTTGGACTAATCCACAATACAAATTGAGAAACCCTAAATAGAAGAAATAGTATGAAGAACACACAATTGGTGGGAGAATTCCCTTTTAGAGCTTCAATTACTTAATCGATATTAATTATAATTGAATTTCTTTCAAACACTAAGTCTCTCACTATCAGAATTTACATTGATCTAACCTCCTAGATCTTGCCTAGCCTTGCCATTTTTATAAGGGTTACAAGTTCCTAGTTACAAAATAGGACAATTATGCCCTTAAATGCACTAATAATAGGCTGAATGGCGCCTATGTCAAAAAAGAATAAGTCTCCGTTCGAACAGAAAAAAAGTATATTCGAATAAACTAAAAGTCTGTTTGAACATGACACTCTGAACTTTATCTATTCGAATAGAGAACAAGTCTATTCGAATAGACCAGAAGTAGTTCGAACGACTCCAAATTTCATTCGAGCGATTTGGTCAATTTTTCATCAAAAATTCTTAATAAGAATTTTTTAGAGCTTCTAGCAAAATACCCGATCAAAGTACGACTGTCGAATCGTAGCACGGTTGAGTAGGAATAAATCCACGAGGTTTGGGAAAACAAATATTTTCTAGGCCGAATTACGATTTTATAAGATATAAATCTAAGAAGAATAAATAAAAACTAATTATAAAACTTAATGAAGGAGAGAGCTAAGGTTCGGACTTGGCCTCTACCTTTTGAAGCATTAATCGATATATAACTAGATCCTAATATCTCCACCCACCATATGTTATTGTTAGGACACATACGATGTTGTAAAATAAACTACTAAATCTTTGGTCAAGCATTTAGTGGTTATGCTTTTAAGTGATGGTGAAGAGTATCTTAGAGAATTATCAACTCAACCATGGTCAGGCTTGAGTGAGTTTTCTAGTATTTCCTCTTGTTTAGATCTCCAAATCAAATCTACGGTTAGTAGCACTTGTTTGTATCCAAAGTTATCATACACCAAATCGAAGCTTTGGTCAAGCCTTTGATATGATGCACTAACTTAACAATCCTTAAGTAATAAGAGAAAACCAATTAAAATCTAATTAATACTAACTATTGCTCATCCAAGAAGAGGCCTCATCCTAGTCTTAGCTAGGAGATTAGCTGCTCATCTAGAACTTCATCACATCAGCAATTAATGAAGACATTAGCAAAAATTAAACTAAAAGAGAAGAAGAAAACAATTAAATAAAACTAACTTTATTTCTTCTAAACTTGCTCCAACATGAGATGCCTATTTACAATGGGGGGAGGGTTCCTTTAATTGGGGAAGGAACCTAAATTTAGAAACAATACATTAAATTGTAAATAATATTTTTACAATAATATCTTCTAATTTTACAACCAATCACCTAAGATTCTTGCATATAATTCCTTTAAGTGATGTAGAGATCTTTCTTCATGGAAACTCTTGCATATATCTTAAATATAAAATATATTGAAGGATCTCGGATGCAATATATTCTTTGATCTTATTCTCCAAGAATATTTATGTATATATTTCTTCAATCTTGAGACCAAATATATTGAGTCTTTGACTTTTTGTGCTATGAACTGCTGGAGACATTTTTACTTGACTTTAAGAGCTTGGTTTCAAATATCCATCTCCAATAGCTGCAATTAAACAAACGTACATAAGTACCAAAAATTAAATATAAATGACGATTAAAATACATTTTTGGGTATATTAAGAATGTCATAATTACGCGCTCATCAAATACCCCCAAACTTGTCTTTTGCTCGTCCCGAGTAAAATAAAATAATAGCTACTTTCGCAGGTAGCGCGATTGCATTTAGCATATGAAAAAAACCATTAAACCTTCAAGTTTAGCCTAGTGGATGAGTATTGTCTCGTGATGGCTTACAGTGACTATACCCACAAAAGTCAATAATGACATTTTAAACAATTTTAGAATGCACATGACTCATTTCTAATGAACTTATCCTTACTTAGTTGTAACAAAAATATACCAATAAAAATATCCTTAAACTTGCTATTCTCCTAAGTATACCAAAGAATATTTTTAAGCCCTGAATTTTACTTTTCTTTTCTTTTAAGCCTTTTCTTTTGAGTATATTGTTTCTTAGTGAAGCCTCCGTAGCAAGGAGTTTTCAGTCGACAATTCCTGCCAGTAGGGTAAGGTTGTCGTGGTGTGGTGCCCCATCATGACCTAGACTTAGGATTCTCGCAAGTAATATTTTTTTGTGCTCCTTTCACATAGTTCATAGTCAAACTTGTGATTGGTGATAATTTTTCCTCTTTCAATTCTTAATCATGCGAGTGCCTTGTAGCGTTAAAGCTTTTAGAGCACATTTGGCTTCTATTTTTCTTAGGAATGAACTTCTTCTTAGGCAATTGTTCCCCTTGTAGCAAACTATTCTTAACATAAATGCTAAATTTCCCTTATACTGAGCAAAAATCTATTGAAGGTATTAATTGTAAAGCTACAGTAAAGTGCACGTTTTAAAAATATTCCAAGTTAACTTAAATTAGTCGCTAATAAAAAGATAGTACATCTAGCGTAAGATATTCCAAAATATTATAGTGTATACTTGGTGCAATTTCAAAATTTAGGCTCTTCCATAATATTTATGTCAAGGTAAAATCAGTTTAAGTGTTTGGAAATTTGTCAAAAATATATCTTAAATTATCAAAATGTAATTATTTAACTTTTCTTCAAAAAGAGTTTAAAGAAATGGTTTCCTACACCCAAACTTAAATCAAGCATTGCCCTCAATGTTTGAGAACAAGAAAATAAATGGGAAGAGGAAAACTAAAATTGTTAACTTGAATGTGTCATGGCTTGCCTCCCAAGAAGCGCTAAGTTTACCGTCTTCAGCCAAACTAATATACCCCCATTCTTAAATGATGTTGTAATGGTACTATAGGGGTACACAATATCAGTTCTAATATACTGGATCATTTAGAAATGTTATCTCTTCATCAAAAGTATAGGACTTTAAGTACGATTTTAATCGTTGGCCATTGACCTTAAAAATATTTTTATTCTTAGGATCCCCCACCTCCACGGCTCCATGAGGAAAAACAATTTTTAGCCGTAAAGGGGCCATGCCAACGGAATCTCAGTTTTCCAGGAAATAGACGATGCTCAGAGTTATAAAGCAATACCTTTTGTTTGGACTCGAAGGTTTTACGAATAATTTATTTATCGTGAAAAGCTTTTGTATGTTCGTTATAAAATTTTAAACTTTCATAAGCTTTATGATGGAGGTCATCCAACTCAGAAAGTTGAAGCTTTCTTTTAGACCCAGCTTGGTCCATCTCAAAGTCAACGGCTTTTTTCGCCCAAAGAGCTTTGTGTTCTAGTTCCACTAGCAAGTGGCAAGCCTTCCCAAGGACAAGTCCATAGGGTAACATTTTAATCAGTGACTATACCCACAAAAGTCATCAAGACGATCTGACCAATCTTTACGATTAGTTCGAATAACTTTTTCTAAAATTCTTTTAATCTCCCGATTGAAAACTTCTACTTGACCACTTGTTTGTGGATGGTAAGGTGTGACAACTTTATGAGTGATAGAATAATTTTTCAATAAAGTTTTAAGAACACGATTGCAAAAATAATTCCCGCCATCACTAATAACTGCTCGAGGAGTGTCAAAATGATTTAAAATGGCTTTTATAAATCTAACCACAGGCTTATGGTCATTTGTAGGACATGCTACTGTTTTGACCCATTTGGAGACATAGTCTACTGCGACTAGAATATAAAGGTTTCCACAAGATGAAGGAAACGGACCCATAAAATCTATGCCCCAAACATTAAACATTTCAATAATAAGAATGTTGTTTAGGGGCATTATGTTACAATGAGAAATATTGCCGGTCCTCTGACATTTATTACAAGTAAAACAAAAGGTCTGTGTATTACGGAAAAGGGTAGACCAATAAAGACCAAATTGAAGAATTTTGGCAGCCATTTTCTTGGCACTAAAATGCCCTTCACAGGCATAGGTATGGCAAAGCATGAGTACGCTCTGGAACTCATTATTTGGAATGTATCTTCTAATAACTTGGTTAGAACAAAATTTATACAGATAAGGATCGTCCCAACTGAAATGTCTAACATCGTGTAAGAATTGGGTTTTATCTTGCTTAGACCAGTGGTCAGATAATCCTTCAGTAGCAAGATAATTGACAATGTTGATATACCAAGGTAGTTGTATAATATTCATAAGTTGTTCATCAAGAAATGTCTCTAAGATAGGGAGGAGATCTTCACCACCTTCGATCAGAAGTAGGGATAAATGGTCTGCTACAACATTTTTAACACCTTTCTTATCTCGAATTTCGATGTCAAATTCTTATAATATGAGGATCCATCGGATTAACTGAGGCTTAGCATCCTTTTTGGATAACAAATATTTTAAGGCTCCGTGATCGGTGTAGACAATGATTTTGGATCCAACAAGATATGACCAAAATTTTTTAAATGCAAACACAATGGCTAATAACTCCTTCTCAGTGGTGGAGTAATTCATTTTGCATCATTGAGCGGATGACTGGCATATTAAATAACATGAGATTTTTTATCTACTCTTTGCCCTAAAACTACTTTAATAGCATAGTCAAATGTATCGCACATCAATTCAAATGGAAAATCCCAGTTGGGCAGTTGGATAATTGGAGGGGAAGTTAATAGAAGTTTGAGCTTCTCAAAAGCTCTAGAACATTTATCATCAAAGTGGAAATCAGTGTCCTTAACAAGTAAATTACACAAGGGTTGGGAAATTCAGCTAAAATCTTTGATGAACCGACGATAAAACCCCTCATGGCCTAGAAATGATCAAATGGCCTTAACCGTCCGAGGAGAAGGTAAGGAAGAAATAATATCGATTTTGGCCTTATCAACTTCTATCCCTTTGTTGGAGATGATATGCCCAAGAACTATCCCTTATGTCACCATGAAGTGACACTTTTCCCAGTTTAGCACCAAATTGGTTTGTGTTCATCATTCTTGCACGAGCTCCAAATGGTACAAACATTCATCAAAAGAGGAACCAAACACTGAAAAATCATCCATGAAGATTTTGATAAATTTATCAACCATATCAGAGAAAATGCTCATCATATAATGTTAAAATATAGCGGGTGCATTACACAAACCAAATAACATACGTCGATAAGCATAAGTCTTGTAGGGACATGTGAATATGGTTTTCTCCTGATCTTCTATAGCGATGGGGATCTGATTATATCCAGAATAACCATCAAAAAAGCAATAATAACTTTTTCCCGCTAATCGCTCAAACATTTGATCAATAAATGGACGAGGAAAATGATCTTTCCTAGTGACCGTGTTCAACTTTCTGTAATTGATACAAACGCGCCACATGGTGGTCATCGGGTAGGGATTAATTCATTATTCTCATTTTTATTTACAGTAATCCCTGATATCTTGGGTACAACTTGAACAAGGCTGACACAATTTCTATCCGAAATGGGGTATATGATACCCGAGTCTAATAGCTTGAGAACTTCCTTCTTAACCACCTCCATCATAGTTGTATTTAAACGTCGTTGCATCTCGCATGAATTTTTAGCACCTTCCTCGAGATTGATGCGATGTATGCACACGGCAGGGCTTATTCCTTTCAAGTCTACTATAGACCACCTTATGGCTAATTTATGTTTTCTAAGAACACTCAACAGTCTACCTTCTTGGTCAGTATCTCGATTAGAAGCTATTATCATAGGTAGAGTTTTAAAATCACCTAGAAAGGCATACTTGAGAGTTTTGGGTAATGGCTTGAGGTCCAGCTAGGGTGGCTTAACAATGAATGAAATTGATAAGTAGCTGATGGCTCAAGAGGTTCCAGTCTAAGTCTCCATTTGGACATGTTAAAAATAGGAGTTAAGTCGAGTAAGGCATTAAATTCGTCAACGATCGTATCTTCATCAAAGTCCTTACCAAAGTTCACAAGACATGATTTTAAGGGGTCCTTAGAAAATAATTTAGGGAACGAATTGTAAACTAGGGAGTCAATCATATTCAGCTCAGCCATGTCATAAGAATGAGAGACTTGAGTATTATTGTTAAAAACATTGAGTTTGATCTTCATGTCTCCCATTGATAATTGTAAGACCCTATTAAAGTAATTAATAATGGCATGAGCAGTCGCAAGGAAAGGGCGGCCCAATATGACGGGGATCTCGCAGCTTAGATTCGTGACATCTTCAATGTCCAAAACAACAAAGTCCACAAGAAAAATGAGAGTATCAACCTTGATAAGAATATCCTCAAGGATACCACGTGGGTATCGTATCAACCTATCAGCCAATTGAAGTGTCATTCGGGTAGGTTTGAGTTTTCCAAGTCCAAATTCTTGATAGACCGAGTAAGGTAAGACATTCACACTACACAGAATTTAACAACCTTGATATGAAACCAGCCATCCGCCTCCTGCTGCGTACGCTGAAAATGAGTCCTCACCATGCTCGAACAAAACAACTCCAGAACAATACAAGTAACAACACCAAGGAATCCCTACTTATAGACAAAGGAAAATCTCTGCAGAATCAATCACCCCACAGATTTTCCTCAAAAAGTATTGGTGCGAACATCTCTAGAACAGTAAAAAATATATGCTGAATATACTAAAAAATCATTACCCCCATAACACAAAATATCCCCTTAGACGTGTGCATGGCAGCAGCCATGACGACAGCTAGCCAAATAGTCACACACACAACTCCATCTCAACCCAGTCTCACAGCTCGCATAAACATAAGACTTCCAGTTCGAACAAACAACTCGACCTTCTCTAAATTTTACCTCAACTCTCACTACCATTTTTTTCCCTTCATACCCATGACACCTACTTATCTATATTACCACCACCAATGGTACAAATAGAAAGAGAAAACAACCATGCCCGAAGGCACAGTATCATCATAACAAAAGCCATATATTTTATTCAGTCCAAAAATTACTCTTACAGAATACTTTACAATAGAGATTTTACAGATTACTTTAATTTACATCAAGTATCAGCTCGAAATCCTTTTCTTGGCACGAATAGTTCACAGAAGAAGCAGACCCCAAACTTTGATCCCATGCTACAAGACACAGGGAAGTTAGAAACAGAATTCAAAGATGATAGGCCTTCTTCACGGTAAAAGAACTATGGTCCATGGAAGAAAATGATCATCTGCATCCTCCACACCTCCCCGTATGCTTGAGACAGACAGAAGGCCTCATTTCTTCAACAAGACCCAATCATTAACAGGATATTGAACAGACTCTCTCGGCCGTACGCTTGCTACTTCATCTTCAGTTGTAACAGCCTCCTCCGCCAGAAGACAAAGACCGTTACGATGTTTTGCCTCAGATGTCACCAAGTAATGAAAACGTACCATTTGATAGTAATCATCCTCTGCCTCCATCACTTCTTTATAAGACATACGATAAAAAGTGGGGGATACAGGAATTGGAGTAGGAAGATGCAGCGGTTGATAACCAAAATACCTGATACGCAATTCGTCCATCTTCCTCCAGATCTTAGACTCTCAGGCTTGAGTCCTAGTCATCACCATTGTTACCGTAAGAAAATAATGAGGAAGAAATCAGAGATGAAGGGTTTCCTCCTTAAAACAGAACTAAGAATACCTTTTATACAAAGATCAAAGCAGACTCTACATATTTATAACGCCAAATAATTCCCCAGGTAATAATATTTTGCTACAGTCATTGGTTCCAGGAAATCCAACAGACACCAACAGAGATTCATGAATTGACATTTGAAATGAACCCCCGACATAACTTCAGCATTTAATGATACTTCTCAACCAACACCACTCACCTATAATCATTATCATACTGTTGGCTGAGAGGGGGTGATTGTAGTGGCTTATTCCGCATCGCGAGCTCATGCTTAATCTTTGAACTACAGATAAACTTTTGACCTCAACAACAGAGTACGTGGCACAATCAGAAACATGTAACACTCATGTTATTGGTTGAGAGCCATCTTGTAATAGCTTATTTCGTATCTCAGACTCAAACCTTACCCTCGATCTCATCAGCATACAGGAAGCACTACTAAAGACGTAACCAAACTTTCCTCAGTTTGAGATATCCTTTTCAACATCTATACCAGCAGTTTGACCTGCGCAAAGTACACAGTCAGCAATAGAGCCGTTGTACAGCAGTAAAGGTCGGAACGTTACATAACCTAGTCAAAGAATATCTCACACTCACTTTGTAATGTCCATCATTAAGGAACTTTATGGTCATCAAATGGTCATATTAGAGAACCTATAAGAGGAGTAGGAGAACTGCAGATAAGGGGCAGAATGATCACCATAGAAAAATTCCTACTCTATCATCCTATATTCTCAAATCGTTCATTGTAATAGGCTAGCAATCTCAATAAGATGATCACTTTCTTAAAATCCTCAGGAGAGGTCGTGGCTTTTAACCTATTTAAAGGTTTTCTACGCTAAATAGTCTTATTGTTTATTATCTATTATTCTTAAACGCTATAAATATATTTAGTGTAAAGGCTAAGTCTGTAACCTAGAATTAGGCTATTACAGTTCTGATTTGGCCTCTACCTTTCAAAGTACTAATTGATATATAAATAGATCCTAATAGCTTCACCCACCATATGTTCGTGTTAAGATACATACGATGTTGTAAAATAAACCACTAAATTAATGGTCAAGCATTTAGTGGTTATACTTTTAAGTGATGGTGAAGAGTATCTTTGAGAATTATCAACTCAACCATGGCTAGGCTTGAGTGAGTTCTCTAGTGTTTCCTCTTGTTTAGATTTAAAAATCAAATCTACAGTTAGTAGTACTTGTTTGTATTCAAAGTTATCGTACACCAAACTGAAGTTATGGTAAATCCATCGATATGATGTACTAACTTATCAATCATAAAGCACTAAGAGAAAACTAATTAGAACCTAATTAATACCAACTATTGCTCATTCAAGAAGAGGCCACATCATAGCCTTAGCTAGGAGATTAACCGCACATCTCAGACTTCATCGCATTAATAATTAATGAAGACATAAGCAAAAAATAAACTAAAAGTGAAGAAGAAGAAAATTAAATAAAACTATATTTATTTCTTCTAAACTTGCTCCAATATGAGATGCCCAATTACAATGGGGGGAGGGTTTCTTTTAAAGGAAAATGAACTTAAATTTAAAAACAATACATTAAAATTATAAATAATATTTTCACAATAATATCTTCTAATTTTACAACCAATCACCTAAGATTCTTGCATATAATTCCTTTTAAGTGATGTAGAGATCTTTCTTCATGGAAACTCTTACATATATCTTCAATATAAAATATCTTTAAGGATCGTGGATGTAATATATTCTGTGATTTTATTCTCCAAGAATATTTGTGTATATATTTCTTCAATCTTGAGACCAAATATATTGTGTCTTTGACATTTTGTGCTATGAACTGCTGGAGATACTTTTGTAATGGCCAAATTCTGCGAGCTCGAAATAGCTTAGAATTTGCTATCACACCAATGAACCTGTAATAATATTCTAATGGAAAGTAAGAATTGAAACAGGTGGTTTTAGCATGGAAAACCTCTGAATAGGTAAAAACCACAACCTCGTATGGAGAATTTTTGTGAAAGTCTCTTTATTGCTTGAGGCGGATATCTTTATTACAAGTGATCAATAAATATAGAAATGTTTTAAATCCCTTAAATAAGAAGTTTGTGTAATTTTTTTGGTCTCTGTCTCTTCTAGAACTTTTTCTTTATATAGGCCTTCCCCACAACTCTTTGTTGTGCTAGAGCACGTTTTCTAAATAATGTGGTTAGTGGCGGGTGATTGAATAACTGACGAGTTCATGGGAGACAGGTGTCTTTGACTAGATAATGTTTTTCGGGTTTAGCTCGTAGGACTGGTTAGAATATTGACTAGAGTGTTAAAATGCGTGAGCCTGAGATGGAGATAATTCAAACTGGGTGAGCTCGACTTTGAATAAGATCGTGGGATAAGTTCCTACAATTGCTCCCTCGCAAACGAAGTCACGAGTGGCTTTGGTTGAGAAAGAATGTGTTAAAACTTTAAAATTCAAAAGGGAGTAATGATGGCGTTTGACTGGATAGAAGTTATACAATATTGAGAAGTGATAGGTATTAAATGATGATGTGGATGTGGATGTATGTGACAGTTGTTATTGAATAGTCACGTCTGTAATAAATGATAAAACTTGGGAAAATGTACCTGCACAATAAATATAGGGTTATATAAATAGTACCTGCAGCAAATCTTTTAAACAGTGCCTGCCTTGGAGATGTTGATACCCGCTCCTATTCCTCCGGCGTATCAAGGCTTGTCGGAAGAGGAAGCGATTAAAGTTGAGGATGAATTCTACTATATGTAGAGGTTTTATGTCGTCGTCTTGACAGGAGAGGACCAGTGGGACTGTCTTTGTACTCTTCTGGAAGACAGGGTTAGGGCTTCATATGCAGGGATAGGTATATCTGTGGGGCAGATATGCTGATTTCTTGAGTCACCATTAATTTTAAGGTTGAGACCTCTTTACCTTTACCAACTCTTTAAAGGTGGTAGTTTCAGAGGATGGGGTGATGGTAGTGGAGGAGGGAAACAACCAGTGAGAGTCTGCTTCTGTATTTCCATCACGTTTTGGTGTTTAGAAGACTCTTAGCTTGAGAATTTGGTTCTAGCACTGAGTTTACTGCTTGCATAGTTTCTATTTGAAGTTCGACCAGACTTCAACCAAACTTATGTTAGAGAAGCTCTTTGTTGGATCTAATGCCTATTTTGCATCTGTGTGAAAGATCACTGAAGCAAGAAGAACTGGCGGAGTTGATGCCTCGGCGTGCCTGAATGACCTGCGACTTTTAATAAATAAGGAAAAACTTGCTATCTATAAAGTACCTTTAGTTAGGCGCTGGACGGATAACATTTTACTGTATTCCTGAGATCGATGTACTGAAAAACTTGCTATATGAAAATCCTATGCAATGTTTTTTCGATATGAATAAAAGTTGTCATTCAATAATCTGTATATTGAAAAAAAAAATTAGAATCGAACTGAATTGTCCA
The DNA here is from genome assembly GCA_014058105.1 of Kingdonia uniflora. Taxonomy (NCBI): domain Eukaryota; kingdom Viridiplantae; phylum Streptophyta; class Magnoliopsida; order Ranunculales; family Circaeasteraceae; genus Kingdonia; species Kingdonia uniflora. The sequence continues at coordinate 4,360,951 of JACGCM010001129.1, read as the reverse complement.
GGGTGCAAAAAATGAATAAGAGTTTATAAGTAATGAGAACATTATTGTTGTGATGCCCAAACTGAGATGAGTACGTGCTAACAATGACATTGTGATATAAGTATGATTTGTATTTTAAACAGGTGAGGAAGAAAAATTGTAGGAAATATGTAATCGTGGAAATTTGAGCTTCTATAGGTCGATAGAGGTACAACTCTTGGTAACATGAGGTTGAGTATGGTACATAATGTATGTACTAGTGAGGGGATAACTTTAAATAATTTATTCTAAGATTCTGGGTTTTCTGTTATGAGATACAAGGTAAAAATCATAATTTTGAGGGGAAAGTATGTGAGAAGCATATAAATACGGGTAGGATGATCTAAAAAAAGTAGAGTAAGGAATAGGATGGTATAGACTCAATCTCAGAGGATTTGTCATGTCGCGGAAGGACGATTATCTATAAAAATTGCTAAAGTATGGGAGAGGATTTTTGGCTCATTTGGTTATGATGTTGAGCTACCAGTGAGGGAATGTCAGCTTAAAGGATTAGATGTATGGTGCAGAGAACTTGAGTATGCTCGTTATTTTTATGAGGTATGTTTTCGTGAATTGGTGAGGGATTCGGTAGATCGAGAAAGGTTGGTTGGTTTGATTGCTAAAGTTGATATCAAATTCGAAAATCTGAGGACCGACGAATGATGTGACTAGATAACATCGTCCAGTTTACTAGGGCTGCAATAGATGTTGTATAAAGTGTTTATCATGAATAATATATTTTTGTTAAATGTAACAAAAAAGATATAAGTCAATCGGATCCTCTATAGGTGCAAATCTATTTTGAGACTGTTTTAGAAAATAATTTGAATAATTTTAAAATTTGCGTAGTTTAGAAAATGACGCCAATTACTATCAGTATGATAAACAAGGACATAAAAACCAAAATGAGGAAATGCAGAAGCTTCTGGTTTTGTTTTGTATGTAAGGAAGCAGGAATCTGACATTGTATAGAGTGAGTCATCATGAGTGTGGGAAGGTCAGGAAATGAAATGGAAATAGGAGAGAGAAATATGTTAAATAATGAGGGTAGTTGTAATAATATAAAGGTAGTTTTATTGAAAAAGGTACAAGAAGTCTTACATGAAGAGTGGAAAGGACGCCTCAGTTCTGAAATCGAGGACGGTTTTTGCAAGGCACAATAAATGCCAGCCACTTGAGAGAGAAAAGATAAATAGTACCTCTTCGTCCCCAATTAAGCATTGTTCAACTTCTAAAAATTTGCGGAGCACACAGAGAGAGAGACCAAAAAATTAGGGGACTTGATAAGAAGTTATTTGAAGGGGATCAACGGTTGAAGGGGCCAAAGATACTAAATCTCGTAGGTGGCTATAGAGCAGCATCATGAGGGAAAGGCTTGGTGCAAGTGCAGATTCCCATTCGAATATTGAAGGTTAGTATAAATGTATGCAACATATGTTGTCGTATATACTGAATATTTTAAAGATATATGTTGCACGTAAATGATTGATATATATATATATATATATAGATGATAGAGTGATAGATACCTTAACCTGTATGTAGGATGTGCGTGAGAGGCATTTGTATAGGGTTGAAAACGTGCCTATAGAAATTGTTGTTGAGATGGGTAGTTTATCTGCTAATGAGGTATCGACCTGTGGTCAGACGAATGAGTCTGATAGTGAAGGGGATATAGGATTGGAACAATTCTCGAGTTTTCCTGGCCAATTGATATCTTATCCTCCTGGTTCTGATATATTTAGAGAGTTTTCTAAAGCTAAGGTGGCATTAGGAGGAAAGTGAGGCAATTGAGTAGAATATGCCGGTAGGCAATTTTGGGGTTGAACGGTAGCGGAGGGGGAAGAGTACTTTTATCTGTTGGCAGATTTGGAAGTGGAAAAGCTAGATAGGGGTATAGATGAATCGATCTCGTTAGAATACTTCGACAGGGATGTTCGGAGTGACCTCTCGGAGGGTTTTTTGTGTTACCTATCTCAATTAGAGTATGAGTTGAGTCATCCCCATACCAATTTGGCGAAGGGGATTATGAATATAATTGGGGCATGTCCGGTTCAATTGAACAGGAATATGTGGGAGGTAATAACCGTGTACGATCATCTGAATGAAAAGTGGGAAATGGAGGGAAAAATGAGGAGGATAACCCCAGAGGACGTTTTGCAATTTTATGGGGTGAAGAAGTATAAGGCCAGTGGAGGGTCATATTTTTGTGCGAGCGCAACTCGGCGTCGCTTCTTCGATCTGAACTCAACAGGTTGAACCTGGAATGACAACGTCATATGGGTGAAGGGCAATTGTCTTCAAAGAGATGGCGAAGAACCTTTGAACCTTCGATTTAAATCTGTAAAATAAAGTAAGTATAGCCAGGCATAGATAGAATTATTACTACATTTCACTGATAACTAAAGTTGATAATAAAAATGTGGTGCATTGCAGGTGTAAAGTCTAAAGTAGAGAGGAAAGAGTCACTTTTGAATGAAGTTACGGTGGAGAAGACTGAGCTTGAATTTTTGTTGGAGGGACTAGGCTTGAGTAGAAATATGAGGGTTGATAGCAGGTTGAAAAAGGTCTGAAAAGCTCAGTCGATCAGGCTGATGGCGGGTGCAGATGAAGGGAAGAGGCAAGTGAGTGGTGAGGAGGTTTGAACCAACTTGTCATAGACTCCTAGAATAGGCCGTTCGGTTAAGCCGAATCCCATTACGTTGAGCAAAATAGCTCAAATATATCCAAAAAAATAGATGTTAAAGACTTTGTCGGCCTCTGGTACCACTGGAAGTGGTGAGGTCGCAAAAGAGAAAAGGAGTATAGTTGAACTCTCGGGGGAGTTAGGGAAGAAGGTTGCTCAGGGGCAATCTGCAGCGGTTGATGACCTCAAAGAGGTCGGGGAAAGGGCCAGGTTGGTGGTTCTTCATGGAGAGGAAGATATGAGCAAGATGGTAAGTTTATATTATAGGAAGGAGTTGTTTAATACGTTTCAAGCTAATCGCTGAGATCAATTTAATTTATGTAGGTTATTCGTCATGTTAAGGGGATTTGGCTCAGCATTGAAGAAGAAAAATCCAAGCTGAAAAAGGCAAATATTAAGTTGGAAAAGGATTTAGCCCGATCCAGGACTAATGCTCTGAAGGAAGTTAGGCAGCTGAAGGCTTCTCATGCCGTGGCGATTGGTCAGCTAGAGGTGGAGACGAGGGCTAATCTAGATGAGATAGTTGAGAAGCGTGACAAACTAGGTCGTCACTTGATGCTAAAGGGCTATTCTGAGGAAGAGGTGGATGCCATTAAGGCAGACACCTATGTTGAGGAGGAAGATAAGGAGGAAGCGAAAGTTGTGAGGATCATGGACGGCCTAGATGGTGTCTCCCGTCAGACTATGCTCGATGATAGACACGTAATATTTACGTGTAAAACTCTTAAATTTATATCTTTCTAGTCATTTATTAAATAAATGTGACACTAATAGTGCTTTTGTTTGTATTTACAGAAATCGGTCACATGATAAACACGTTGTAAATTTTTCTGGTTTTTAACGAAAAACAAGGGTGATGCACTCCAACAATGATTTTCATTTGAAGTTGTCAACCAAAGGCCCATGCATAGATGCCCATTGAAGAGAATTAGATATAGATACTATTCTCATGAGTTATAATATCTATGCATGATTTCAGGCATTGTTTAGGGGATTTTATATTAATGGTGATATTTAGTAACCCTTCCTATACTCTATAAATAGGAGGGGAATTCCACCCATGATGGATCATCTTGGAGAGTGTAAATATTTAGGTTCAATAAGCAATAAAGTTCTTGTTCTTCTCTTTTTCTTGTCTTTTACTTTTATAGTAGTAATAGTAGTACGGAAATGATCAAAGGGATGAGTAGCCAATCTTCTTAGCCAAGGCTAGAGGAAGCTCCACCCAATGTAGCCTTAGCGTATATTATGTAGCTTAGTTTGATTAATTACTATCTCTTTATCCTGGAATATTGCATATTCGCAGTTCTTCATTCTATGCTTGACCATAGTTAGGATTAGAAGGAATAATGAATCTATGTAACTATCTTGTTGAACCATAACAAGATAGGTTAGGAATATGGAGAAGATAACATAATCCATACTTATCAACCGGACCATGGTTGAGTAAGTTGGTTTATGGGTAGTTCCCAATTACTAAATCTCTTATATCCTTTGATGTATTACATATGCCCGACCAAGGATATGCGATGCGGGAACTCGTAATATACTTTAATTATTTATGCCATCTAAATGGTTACAAAGGGTGGAGTGGAATCGATGCATTGGTTTCCACTCCAATTTATCTTATAATTTGTTTTGTTCTTTTTTCTTTTTATTTCAAAACCTACACAAACTCGTTGTAATTGGATAAAACTAGTAGCTCGAAGTATAATTCGCACCACAAGCCTCTTGGGATACGACCCCGCTTATTCTTGTACTTAACGGTACATCGTGCGCTTGCGGGTCTTTTAAGACGTCGGTTTATAATCGATCAAATTTTTGGCGTTGTTGCCGAGGACTTGCAAAGTTGCGTTTTATTTTTGAGTTGTTTTATTTTAAGCCAATTTTTCTTTCTTATTTTTTTTTTCTTTTTTTGGATCCGGAAACAAAGTGATTGAGTGATTGGCTCAATCTCTCTTGGGGCTACAGTAGCTGTGAAGTCTGTCCCTGAATGTTTTACCGTTTTTGATCATCTATACTTCACATTTGGGAAATACATTTTCTATTAAAATTTTAGATAATTCAAAACACTTTCCGAATTGCTATAGATCATATTTTTCTGTTTAGTCGTTTGGGAGTTACAGCCTTTTGAAAAAACAGTAAAAAATAGTCTCTGTAAAGGACGTCACAGTTCATTAATCATTTTTTTTGAGTGATAGAGATGCAAAATTCTAGAAAATTTCCTTCTTGAATGTCTTTCCTTTCAGAATTATCTTTCCAAATTGATATTATTTAATGCTCTCTCTCAACAGGGCTGAAAGATATACGCATTTGAAAATTAGGACATCATAGACTACAATAAACTTGGAAATTGAATTAATATTGTTATCGTAAGTTCATTAATCATTTTTCTCTTGTTTTACAGGATAGTCACAAATTTGGAAACGAGGTGGACAATACGCAAAGCTAAAAGCATCATCAAATTCATCTTTCTTGTGCCCCCTATGTGAAGGGGCACTTCCTTATTTCGCCCCTTAAGTGAAGGGGTGGCCACAGCTACACCGGGAAACACTTCCCGTAGGTTGGTACTTCTTAAAACTTGACATCTAGAAGGGGTACATATCCCCTCCGCCCCGGCACTAGGACATATAAAGCCGTGTGGACTGTGCAAATACATGCTGCTCTAATAAAAAAATTGTTGTGGTTGGATTAACCTATTATTGTGTTTAATATTTTTTTTCATTCCAATATTAGTATAGGTAAAAACTGCTAGAGACTTGTGGGATTTCATCACCCAAAAAGCTCTCCAACAAGTGGGACCACCCATTAGGAATTCAAAGAAATTCGTATCACACAAAAATTGAACATCCCGGACCTCAAAATAACTGTTAATAAAAAAGAGTAGCAAGATTCCCACGGGATTTCATCACCCAACGGATATGTGTACCGGACCGGGGTACAAACATAGGTTCGTAGGATACGACCCGAGCCTAGCGCTGCAAAATACTGGTTGTAGGTTTGCGATGTCACCGTTCCGAGTACTAACGTACAATAAGGCGAATCGCTTGGGCGTGAGGACTAAACATCTACTTTAAGCTGGTACTAGCACAGTGACGCAGGGGAGTATAGGAACCATAGCCTTTTACCATCGTACCCATTTTGAACATAAAATAATATAGGGGAGACCTAATTATTACGTCTAAAAAATGTTGATATGCTAGAGTTTAGGCTTGATTGGTTATTTATTACATTGGGTGTTACTTTTATTTCAAAATGCCATACATGCAAGAACATTGGAATCCATACAGCTCACAATTCGATATCCCGCAACAACCTCAAAATCATTTTCAATCATGGGATCACCAAAATTTTCAATACATGGAACCTTTCCAATCTCATTCATATATGTAGGCTCATCAGTCCGTTCAGTCATCCAATCAGTTCCCACCCGCTCCACCCAAACCATCTTTGGAACATACCCTTGCTCTCAACATAAAACAATCAATGGAAAGTCAAAAACAAGCGTTGCAATTTCAGCAACAAATAATGCAATTCCAACAACAGACATTGGTGAATCAAACTTTTACGACCCAATCTATCTTTAGATTAGAGACTGAGATAACTTAGTTGTCAACTACGTGGAGTGAAATAGAGCATGAAAAACTTCTAAGCAATAAAGAAGAACAATCCAAAATTAAATCCCCTTGTGATTTAAAAAATGATGAATTCAAGCGTAATCAAGAAATATTTTCTCCGTGGGGTGAATAGATACCATATTGTGAGACAGATTTAGAAGGTGAATATTTTAAGGTCGACGATCCTATGTCACAAGATGATCTTGAAGAAGCCCTCAACATTCAACAGTCGATTTCACCCTCCATCATTTCATTTGTTAACCCAATAAATTCTTTCGAGGAAACTATGATCGAGACTGAATATTTTTTCCTCTCCTCTAATGATTTTTCTGACGATGATGATGACGAGATAAAATATGAACATATGGAATCACCGTCTTATTATACGATAACATGCGAGGAATTTTCAGATGATGATATTTGTACCAAAGTCAACAAATTGGAAATTGCCAAACCTATTGTAGATGTTATCAGCTTTCCCTTTCCTTTTCAGTCTCCTTATGAGTCACCTCAGCCTTGCCTTAAGCCGCGTCCACCTGACAAAAATTACAATATTGAAAACCAGTGGGTGGACGACCCTTCTTTATAGGATATATCACTATTATTGGGGGTTGATTCTATTTTGGTTACTCCTTTACCAACCACACCTATTTATGCCTACATCTCTATTTCACAAGCCACTTGGGGATAACATAATTGTTAATGAATTTGCAGATTTGTTACGCGATAACTCTAGTTGTACTTGCTTTATTGATCAATCTCTAAATTATTTTAAGTACTAGAATGACCCCATAATTCTTAAAATAGTACAAGCATTATCACCTGCAACTGAGTCATACAAACTTGAGCCTGACCCGCAGCCACCTGATCGATATCAATTTAATGGTTCAAGTCACCTTTTGGAAAATGATGAATATCAAGATACATTTTTGGCATATGGGGGTATACCTTGTAAAATATCTCAAAGTGAGATTCCCCATAAATTAAATAAGGAAAATCTTTATCCTGGGGGATTAGACTCTGAGTTATTTTTATGTATCATGATTATATCAGCACAATTAGGTACATATAAGGATAACCACTATTTTTCTATTATCTGGTTATTCAAGGATAAGGATAATTTTGGTGTTCCTCGGTTATTTAAGGAGAACTTGCAACCTAGATAGTTCATCAATTATTGTATTTTGTACCCCTTTAGAGTTAAATCATGACATTCAAGTTTGGGGGTACATTCGTCTGGCTGAAGACAGTAAATTTAGCGCTTCTTGGGAGGCAACCCATGACGCATTCAGGTAAGAAATTCCAGTTTTTATTCCTCCATTTTTTTTATGCTTTCAAACATTGAGGGCAATGTTTCATTCAAGTTTGGGGGCAGGAAACCATTTCTTTAAATGTTTTTTGAAGAAAAGTAAAATAATGGCACTTTGACAATTTATGATTTATTTTTGACGAATTTCCAAACACTTAAACTGATTTTACCTTGACATAAATATTATGGAGAAACCTAAATTTTGAAATTATACCAAGTATACACTAGAATATTTTGAAATATCTTAACATAAAATTATTATCTTTTTATTAGGGATTAATTCAAGTTAACTTGGCATATTTTGAAAACGTGCACTTCACTGTTGTTTTGCAATTAATACTTTCAATAGATTTCTGCTCAGTATAAGGGATATTTAGCATTTATGTTAGGAATAGTTTGCTACAAGGGAGACAACTGCCTAAAAATAAGTTCATTCCTAAAAATAAATAATAAGCCAAATGTGTTCTAAAAACTTTCATGCTGCAAGGCTACTCGCATGATTAAGAGCTGAAAGAGGAAAAACTATCACCAATCTCGAGTTTGACCATGAACTATGTGAAATGAGCATAATAAAATGTTACTCGTGAGAATCCTGAGTCTAGGTCATGATGGGGCACCACACCCTGGCAACCTTCGCCAACTAGCAGGGATTGTCGACCAAAAACTCCTTGTTACGGAGGCTTCACTTAGAAATAAAGTATTCAAAAGAAAAGGCTTACAAAAGAAAAGAAAAATGTAAAATTCTAGGAAGATGAATTGGCTAAGGCACTTGTCAAACTGACCATTGAATTTATTCCAGTGAGAACTAGACTACCAAAAACTGACTAAATTATTCTAGACAACGTATTAGGCGATAAAACTATTTTCATTGTACACTCAAATATAGCTAAAGCAAAATACTTGAATCTCTTTCTAATCTTGAGGTAGTACCTCTAGTTTCAGATAAGCTTAAAATATTCTTTGATATACTTAAGAAAATAACAAGTTTAAGAATTTTTTTATTGGTATATTTTTATCACAACTAAGTAACGATAAGTTCACAGGAAATGAGTCATATGTATTCTAGAATTGTTTAAAATGTCATTATTGACTTTTGTGGGCATAGTCACTGCAAACCCTCACGAGACAACACTCGTTCACCAGGCTAAACCTGGGGGTTAAACAGCTTGCTGCATATGCTAAATGCAACCGCGTGACATGCGAAAATGGTTTTTGTTTACTTTTGCTCGAGGACTAGCAAAATATAAGTTTGGGGGTATTTGATAGACACGTAATATTTACGTGTACAACTCCTAAAATTATATCTTCCTAGTCATTTATTAAATATATGTAACATTAATAGTGTTTTTGTTTGTATTTACAGAAATCGGTTACATGAAAAACAAGTTGTACATTTTTCTGGTTTTTAACGAAGAACAAGGGTGATGCACTCCAACAATGATTCTCATTTAAAGTTGTCAACCAAAGGCCCATGCATGGAAGCCCATTAAAGAGAATTAGATATAGATACTATTCTCATGAGTTATAATATCTATGCATGATTTTAGGCATTGTTTAGGGGATTTTATATTAATGGTAATATTTAGTAACCCTTCCTATACTCTATAAATAGGAGGGGAATTCCACCCATGAGGGATCATCTTGGAGAGTATAAATATTTAGGTTCAATAAGCAATAAAGTTCTTGTTCTTCTCTTTTTCTTGTCTTTTACTTTTATAGTAGTAATAGTAGTATGGCAATGATCAAAGGGATGAGTAGTTAATCTTCTTAGCCAAGGCTAGAGGAAGCTCCACCCAATGTAGCCTTAGTATAGATTGTATAGCTTAGTTAGAGTAATTGTTATATCTTTATCCCAGAATATTGCATATTAGTATTCCTTCATCCTATGCTTGACCATAGCTAGGATTAGAAGGAATAATGAATCTATGTAACCATCTTGTTGAACCATAACAAAATAGGTTAGGAACATGAAGAAGAGAACATAATCCATACTTATCAGTCGGACCATGGTTGAGTAAGTTGGTTTATGTGTAGTTCCCAATAACTAAACCTTTTGTATCTTTTGATGTATTACATATGCCCGACCAAGGATATGCGATGCGGGAACTCGTAATTTACTTTAATTATTTATGCTATCTAAATGATTACAAAGGGTGGAGTGGAATCGATGCCTTGGTTTCCACTCTAATTTATCTTGTAATTTGTTTCGTTATTCTTTCTTTTTATTTCAAAACCTACACAAACTCGTTGTAATTGGATAAAACTAGTAGCTCGAAGTATAATTCGTACCATAAGTCTCTTGGGATACTACTCCGCTTACCCTTGTACTTAACGGTATACCGTGCGTTTACGGGTCTTTTAAGACATTGGTTTATAATTAATCACTCGACAACCAAGGGGATGATGTCGAACTCCCAGAGGGTGATAGTAGGAAGGTTGGGTAGAAACGTGCATTTGTATAAATATTTGCAAGTTGTTAAATTGTGTGTGGGGAAGAAAATTTTGTAGGTTGACTTTGTTTTATAAACCTCTTGTAGGCACTTAGGGAAATGAGCCTCAGAATAAAGATCTAGAGTCCGAACTTGCCAGGGAAAGATAGACCTCTGTAGCCTTGCTGTCTGTGCAAGCAGAGCTGCAGGTTAAATCAGAATAGGTCTTTCAACTTGTATGTTATTCCAGCATTAAGTTATCAAGTTAATAAGATATAGATGCAGATAACATTAGTAGGGTGCATGGTAAAAATCCAATGCAATTTATATAAAGTAACATATCGAAAGTATGTACCTTATACTATGCAAGAAACCTCATGAAGTGTTTATCTGATAATGCACTCCAAATTTTTAGTCTAAAAGAATTTGGATACCACATATGTTTAGATATCATATAGAATCTTTAGAAATAAAGTAAATATATTTATTTAAATGTTTTCCTGAATCCTACTGTACTAAAAATGGTTATATTCCCCATGTCGAATTAGATTCATCTCGTTCTCGTGAGGACGACGTACTCAAGTGTAATCGAGAATTTGCAGAACATTTTGATAGGATGAGGGAGGCAAACGAGAATAGCGAAGATCAATATGTAAAGGCACATTTTTAACTTGTGGAGGTAACCCAGGCTATTTCCAACCTTACTCTTCAGATCGAAGAGAAAGATGCCAAAATAGGCAATGGGTTAAAAGCGCTAGCGGAGGTAGCAAAATGTGCCAAGAAGCTTCAAAGTTGGGTTGACGCGTTGGCGGTTAAGGGTAAGTAGTCTGACATGGGTCAATACTCTATTCAGGCGTTAGAAAGATCGGAGGGACGATCTCGATCTGATCTTTAGAATTGTAGGAACGAGCTGGAGCGAATGAGACAAAATAATTGATGAAAAAGAGAATGAGCTGAGGGCAGCTCGAGAAAATCTATCAGCTTCAGAAGCTGCAGCTGAACACTTGCAAATAACCCTACCCGCCAAGGATATAGAGTTTCGGGAAATGCAACGAAGGTGTAACGATTTAAATGAGAGGGTTGCACGACTTAAGACTGAGCTGGCGTAGGCCATCATGTGTGCCAAGAAAGCCGAGGCTAGATAACGTTCCGGGGGAAATAGAACTGATGTTAAGGCTCCTCTAGTTCGAGGTGATGTTGTTAGTCTCTCAGGTTAAATTAGAGAGTTAGAGAGTGATGTATCTCGTATTTAGGGGCATGTTCAGAGAGGAAATGTAAACTTGAGGGAATGTCAGCAGAAGCAGGATGCTGCTCTTACCAGGGAGAAAGTTTTAGAAGGGGAAATTAAAGCAAATGAATCATTGATGAAGAGGAAAGAGGAATTATTGAGAGATATTTCTGCTAAGGAAGAGCTGAACGCAGAAATTGAGAAACTTCGTACCCGTGTAGTAGACTTAGAAGCCATGAACCTGGCTGAATCAGCTAAATATAAAAAAAAAATGGAAGAGAATGTAATTTACCATGCTCAGATCGACGCGGAAATGATTGAACAATAGAATTTGTATGCTAAGTTAGAGTCACGCTTTGAGAATGTGAGAGCAAAATTTATAATAATGGCCATACCTAATGCGTCACGATCATATCTGCTAAAGTCGATTGTTGTATATTTTGTAGAGGAAGTTAAAAGACTCGAGTCAGAACGAGATAGCTTGTTCCAAATACTGTCAAATAAGGGATGCATTTGCGGCGTTAACATAGATTGAGGGAACTGTCTGGGCGTCATGGAAACCCATTGGGCCCTCAAACTGCTGAGCTTACAGAGACGGGTAGAGCTACAGTAATCCGTGAACTAAAAGTTTGACTTCTTGATGAAGGGGGAAGCACTGCTGACACTCTATCAGCAGAAAAGAATCCCTTGTAATATGAATTTGACCTGAAAAAGAAATAATATTTGTCGTAGACACATTGAAATAGATGAAAGCTAGTCTAACTTTTGCCTTATCTTGTGTCTGGTGGGGTCTTTGATATAAAACAAATTTTTACATTTGTTTCAATCGCAGAAATGGGTTGAGTTAAACCAAGTTAAAACTTGATTTGAACTATAGAAATATTGCAGACATATTGAAAGAGATGAATGCTAGTATTACCTTTGCCTTATCTTATGCATGGTAGAGTCTTTGATGTGAAACAAGTTTCTATACTTGCTACAATCGTAGAGTTTAGTAGAGTCAGCCAAACCAAGTAATATCCTTGATCCAGCCGTTATAAATGACCCAAACAAGTTAAAGTAGATGATGGTTAGTATCACCTTCGACCTATCTTTTATTTGGTAGAGTCTTTGATATGAAACAAGTTGCTACACTTGCTACAATCGCAGAGATTTAGTAGAGTCAGCAGAACTAAGTGATATCCTTGATCCAGCTATTATAAATGACCTAAACAAGTTGAAGTAGATGAAGGTTAGTATCACCTTAGACCTATCTTTTGTTTAGTATAGTCTATGATATGAAACAAGTTGCTACACTTGCTACAATCTCAAAGATTTTGTAGAGGAAGCCAAATCAAGTAATATCCTTGATCTAACTTGGATAAGATCGATTGTAAGCTAGTATTATCTATGCTTTAATCTATAGAATGTGGTTAAATTTTCGTGAGGAGAATAATATTGCAAAAAAATACTTTCATTGATAAGTTTAAAATTTACATTGGATGGATATGAGAATCTCTCTTTTGGAATTAAAAAACAAAAGCGAGAAATAGAAATGAAGTAGTAAGACGCTTGGCAATAGTACCATTTTAATCGCTTAGTATTTCAAAGATTTGAAATGGGGATTCCCTCTTCAATTTGGGATAGTATGATCCCAGGCCTGGGAGACCTGTGAGAATGAATAGACCCTCCGAATTATCGGCAAATTTTCCAGCGTGAGGCTTTTTGCGATGTTAAGGAATTTCTTTGAGGACGAGATCTTTGATTTGGAATGTATGGCTCCTGACTCAGTTATTATACGATATGACAAGCATATGATGATATCGACCAAGGTTAGTGATGGCACGTTCCCTGGTCTTATCTATCATATTGAGGTTGCAGGCCAATTCAAACTTATTTTCCTCATCAATCAGCTCGTGATCCCGAACTGGATGATGATATTCAGAAGGAATGATGGATTCAGTACCATAAGCAAGGAGAATTGGGGCATACCCAGTAGATTGTCAGGGAGTGGTTTGATATGTCCACAGGACCTGAGGCAATTCGCGAACCTAATTCCTTTTTTTCTGTGAGTGAAGCCGCTTTTTGAGTCCATCCACAATAATTTTGCTAGTGATTTCGGCTTGGCCATTGCCTTAAGGGTAGTATAGATTTAATGGTGAGTGAATGATATTGAGGTGGTTTAGGAAGGTTGTAACTTTATCTCCCACAAATTGGGGCCCGTTATCGATACGAATTAGGTGGGCGCGCCCAAACCAAGTGATTATGTGGTTTCAGATAAAAGAGATGGCATCTTCTTCTCTGGTTCGATATAGTAGAATTGCTTCTACCCATTTTGTAAAGTAATCGGTAGCTACGAGTAGGTGGCGGCGGTTACCTGGAGAGTTAGGAAATTCGCTGATGAAATCTAGTGCCCATCTTTTGAATGGCCAGAAAACCTTGCTTGTATGGAGTTCAAGCACAGAGGTGCGTATCATATGTTCATGTCTCTGGCAGGTGTCGCATCTTTAGGTGTACTTTTCTGCTTACTTGCGATGCCGAGCCAGAATACTCCTTAAATGATAGCTCTGTTTGCTAATGATTTACCTGCGGCATGGGAGCCTTAAGTTCCTTCATATAATTTGTAGAGCAGTTCATCTATTTTTGATTTAGAGAGGCACTTGAGGTAAGGCCCTGTGATGGAAAGGCGGTATAGCATACCGTTTTGAGTAATATAATGCTTCAAGTTGTTGATCAGCTGTTCGTTGCGATTGTTCTTGACACCAAGGTAGGCTAAGAAAGGCTTTCGACAATCGTCATCTCCCCCCTTTATCGCCTCCAGTGTTGATCGTGCATACAAAAATGCGATCAATGCTGGGGGTTGAAATGATTTCGATCTGGAGATATCGAGCATCTGTACCCAAGACCCCGGCTAGATATGCCAAGGAATCGGCGTGTTTGTCCTCAAGGAAGATAATAGAAAGTTATTTTTGCAAACTTAGTCATTCTATATGCAACAAGGGATGCGTATTCGATCATCTTTTCGTTCTTCTTGTATTGATGTGTAGTGGTGAACAATGAGTAGTAAATCTATGTAAACTGAGAGTTCGGGGACATCGAACTCAAGTGCGAGGTCGAGTCCATGAATGAGAGCTTCATACTCGGTGACATTATTTGAGGCATCAAAATCCAAGTGGATTGATTTCTCAATTCTGTCATTAGAAGGGGTAATTAAAACGATCCTGATTCCTAACCCTACGGGTCCTGCTGATCCATCTATGAGAATCCTCTACCCTGATGTAATCATCCATTCAACTCGTTTGTTGAATGGTTTGGGGGGTGGATTCTCTGGTGTATCTTCGGTAAGGTCCAGGTCGTGCTTCTCCTACTCGAGATCCTTCACTGGAAAATCTATGAGAAAATTAGCAACGGCCTAATCTTTTTCAGAATGATATTGTTCGAACTTGATATCATGTTCTACCAAACTGACTGACCACTGTTACATTCTTCTTGATTTATCTTTCTTAGATAGAACTTCCCAAAGTTGGTAGTTTGTCATAACTTTGATAGAATGCGTTTAGAAGTAGTGCTTGAGTTTCTACGAAGTGTAAACAAGGGTGAGAAGAAGTTTCTCAATTTTAGAGTTCCTTATTTCTGCGGATGTAAGGGTTTGACTAATGAAGAAGACTGGTTTCTCTATTTTCCCTTCCAGGCGAATGAGAACCGAGCTGAGGGAAGTATCTATGACTGCTAGGTAGATTATCAGTTCCTCATTACCTACTGTGGTGCTCATTATGGGAGACTTTCCCAAATAGATTTTCAAATCCTAAAAAATTGCTTTACATTTTGGTGTCCATATGACTTCTGCAGATGGCTAAACCTTTCCTCGTTTGGTACATCCATGGAGTAACATGAATGAATAGCCAATGGCAGTGGTCTAAAGATTTTGAGACGAAACGGTTGATAGCGGCAATTTTGCCGGCGAGTTTCTGAATATTTTTTATTGTTTTTGGAGAAGGCATGTCGAGGAGAGCCTGAATTTGATCCGGATCGGCCTTAATCCCTTTCTTGCTTATGAGGTGGCCTAGAAAGCGGCCAGAATATATCCCGAATTGACATTTATTAGGGTTGAGACACATTCTGTAAGATCGAAGGATGTTGAATATAGTGTTGAGATCTGAGATGTGATTGCCTGACTGTAAGCTTTTGCACAAAAGATCATCGATGTAGATTCCACGATTTTCCCTAGGTGTACTTTGAACATAGTAGTCATCAATCGTTGACATGTGGCACCTACGTTCTTGAGCCCGAAGAGCATGACTTTGTAGCAATAAAGGCCTCTTTCGGTGATGAAAGTTGTCTTCTCTTGATCCTCTTCCAAAAGTAGAATTTGATTATACTCTGAAGCTGCCTCAATCATAGATAGAAGATCATGGCCTGCTGTGGAATTGAGGATTATATGAATGTTAGGAAGAGGGAAACTGTCCTTTGGAGTATGTTTGTTCAGATAAGTAAAATCTATGCAAACTCGAACCTTTTCATTCTTCTTAGGGATAGCGATAATATTGGATATCCAGTCTGGATACTTGGCTTCTCGAATGAATCCCATTTTGATCAATTTCTTGATCTTGGTGTTAACTTTATCTCGAAGACGAAGTAAAAGTTGTCATTTTTTCTGTTTGACCGCTGTAGCGTTGATATTAATGGCTAACTTGTGACAAGCCATTGTCGGATCTACCCTGGGCATTTCTTTGAAAGACCATGCAAAAAATGTCTCGATTAAGTTGCAAGAACTGAATGAGAGCATTTTTTTTGTACTGAACCAGCTTAGTTCTGATAAAAGTACTTTTGCAAGGTCTATCAATGTTAATATATTCAATGGGCTCCTCTGTAGGTGTTTGATCGTTGAGGTGATCAACTTTCTGTAATTGTTATACGGCCAATCTATCTGAAGTATCAAGGATGGCAGTGACAGTATTTTTACAAGCTCGAGAGAGGTTCTGACTACCTCTAATCTCACAAATACCATTTTCGTGTCTGAATCGGAGTGCTTGATGATAGGTGGAAGCGATTGCTTCCATATTGTGTAACCAACAGCGGCCCATAATCCCGAGATAACGAGATTTGGCATTAATGACATAGAAAATGACGTCGATGGTGGCTGGTCCTGCGGTAATAGGTTAGATGATCTTGCCTTCTCGTTCCTCCCTGGAGCCATTGAATCTATTGATGTCAGTGTCGCTCTGAATAACTTGGTTGGCCAAACCCATCTGGTCGATCGTACTCTGAATAAGAATTTCAATACCGCTGCTAGTATTAATCATCATTGTGTGCATGACAAACTTTTTCATCTTGAGCATTATGACTAATGAATCATGATGTGGAAACTTGACATGGCTAGTATCGCAATCTTTAAAGGAGATTCCGAGTCGGCGATTGCTCGACTCGGGAAAAAGTTTGGATTCTTTGTCTTGAGGTGTGTGATCGCAACTTTTTGATAGCCTCCTGCATTTTGATCTGTTGGAATTGCTGATCTGATTGATTTTGATCATATTGCTGAGGTACATATAGTATAGATGCTTCTCATCTGCTATATCATTGACCTGAACAAATTCAAGCTCCTTCTTATAATTGCCATCTTTGTATGACTTCAGATTAACAATATATTTAAGCATTCCTCCCTCCTTAAAAACGTATTCGAGAAACCGCTGTAGAGCATAGAAATTGTCAGTAGTATGATGATTTACCTTATGATGTAGGCAGAATGGTCGATTATCGATGGGCTCCAGTAGTTGAGAGACATGGTAGAGTGGATCATTCAATAGCAGTGGAAAAATTGTGGAGATTCGGACGTTCAGTTTTGGGAGGATGGGTTTGTTCTGTGGAACGCTTATCTGAGGGTATCCAGTATTTCCCTTGGTGTGCTTCTGATCTCCTTGTTCCTCCTTTGGTTCTCTGGTTCGATCTGTAGATGGGATTTTGGTGGAGAGGATAGATTTAGTAGACTTTTGTCGCTCAGAGATCATCCTCTCTAAGTCGATGTAACCATTGACTTTGGTAATCATCTTCTCTAATGTTGTAGGTTTGTTAAGGAGGATGTATTCTTTGGCCTTGCAGTCGAGCCAGAGAGCATTGGTGAAAGCGGTAACAGTTATTTTTTGGTCGAGGTTATCCACTTTTCTTGCGAGCTCTAAGAATTTCTTCGAGAATTCTTTGAGATTTTCTCCATGTGACTGCTTAAGACCGATTAGAGAATACAAGTTTGCCTCTTTTTCTCTGTTGTGAGCATATGACTTGATGAACTGCTTCTGTAGTTGATCAAATGTGTAGATGGATTCCTCAGGGAGAGAATGGAATAATCAGAGTGGTTCCTCCTGTAAACTTGTGGCAAACAGACGGCATAGGATGTGGTTGAGATTGGAGTACAACCCCAATAAATCACGGTACTGCTGAATATGCTTCTTCGGGTCAGTACCTTTGTATTTCTGAATTTTTGGAGTATGAAAACCATTCGGTATCTCCATATCGAATAGTTCTTTGGCAATTAGCCTTCCTTGTAACTTCGTGGTATCGCCGGTAGTACCCAGAACTTGTGCCACGATCAACTCCTTAATCCGTTGGTCCATGTGTCCTTTTGTGACAAAATGTCGTGCCGGTTGAATCGCAGGATGTGCTGGCTGGGGATGATAAGTTCCCGTACCTTCACTCAAGCGATCTCATGCTGGAACTTGATGTAGAGGTCGCTAGTTATCCTCCTGAAGGATGGAACTTTGGTGGCCTCGATTGACTTCTGATTGAACTTCCCCCCTTCCCCCAAATGGATGGAGGGTTGTAGTCCGTGCTGTAGATTCCTAGAAATGGCTTTACTGGCAACTCCCTGAGGTCCCAATCTTTCCCTTGCTGAAATGCAGAAGGACTCTGGAAGCTGATCATGACCTTTGACTGGAGGAGCTTGATGAATATTTTGTAGAGCCTCGAGGGCAGTCTGTATTGTTGTCATCTGGTCTTCGTGCCATTTGAGCACTGTCAAACGAGCTTGTCATTCTATATCGCGCTCTTTTTCTTGGAGCTCTCGATCCTTTGTGAACTGAAGCTTGAGTTTGACGCATTTCTCTGTCTCGGCGTGGAGATTCGCCTGTAACTCTGTGAGCTGTCCCGGATCTACAGAAATTTCAAGCTGAGTTCCTGCGGCCGGTCGCCTGGAAGAAACCATAATTGAAATATGTAGTAAAAGACTACCTTAGGATATCGTGGAAATATAATCTTTCCTATAGACGGCACCAAATGTAATGGCCAAATTCCGTGAGCTCGAAATAACTTAGAATTTGCTATCACACCAATGAACTTGTAATAATATTTTAATGGAAAGTAAGAACTGAAAAAGGTGGTTTTAGTGTGAAAAACCTCTGAATGGGTAAAAACCATGACCTCGTATGGAGGATTTTTGTGAAAGTCAATTTATTGCTTGAGGCGGATATCTTTATTATAAGTGATATCCAAATATATAAATGTTTTGAATCTCGTAAATATGAAGTTTGTGTAATTTTTCTGGCCTCTGCCTCTTCTGAAACTTTTTCTTTATATAGGTAATCTACAATACGATTGAGAAGCTTTTAGTTAGATGAAAGATACGAAGAACACCAAAATGGGGGAAAATAAAACTTCAATTACTTAAAAAAATGAAGTAGATTATAATGAATCACTCCAAAACCCTCAGATTCTCTCAGAACTCTTTTAAGATCTAACATAAGAAAAAAAAATAACCTAAGTCCTTTTATATAGAGGGAACTAGAAATTACAAAATATAAGACATCTTAAGGCAAAAAATAATGCCAGAGAATCAAAGCACCGCCAGAGTCGTTCGAATGAACTAGGATGTCATTCAAACGACTTTACGACTAATTGGTCTAAAACCCTAAAAATTTGCATGGTCGTTCGAACGAAACCTAACTCGTTCGAACGAAAATATGGCTCTGGGTCAAACTCCAGAGGACATGTTAACTCGTTCGAACGATACTTAATGCCATTCGAACGGCTTTGACAAATCTTCAAATACTCTAGATCCTCCTGGATCATGGCTCCCCCCTTTAGGAGCCTTGAGCTCCAGCTCAAGTTGGAACTAGAAAGGTGGGAATGTGGCATTGCCTATTACCCTACAATGCCACTTCGACATACTAAGTAGCTGACCCTTCTTCCAAACTCGGAACGATTCAATAGCACCCCGTCTAGTAGTATGAACCTTCCTCTCTAGAATACCATCCTCCATAAAAGAATCTTCTTTTTCCATCCATCCATAAGTCATCAACTAACGGTAGGCGAGTATCGATTTCAGAGTCTTCATCTAGAAGAGACGGCTCAAACAGCTTTAAATTCTTGGCATTAATTACCGAATACATCTTCATGAAAGGTGGCAAATTCAACTGGAATGCATTGTCACCAATCTTCTTGAGGATCAAAAATGGAACATAACGGAGAGTTTTGAGCTTCTTACCTTCACCCTTAAGCCCTTCCTTACCCAAATACAACCAAACGAGGTCGTCCTCAAGAAAAGTACACTCAACCCTATGCTTGTCGTGGCGAGCCTTATACTTTGCTTGAGTCTTCATCAACAGAGCTTTAACCACCTCAAAAACCTTGCTGATCTTCTTAATGAAACGCTGAGCTTTAACCTGCTCCTCTTTACCTTCCTTGACCCTGTCTTGTCGCCAAGACTAAATGCCAAATCAAAATATTTTTGCGGTAACTACCCCAAACAAACTTCAAAAAGAGACTTCAACGTGGAACCATGAATTGCCCGGTTGAACAAAAACTGAAGATATGGTAAACTCTCATCCCAAGTCTTAGAATGCTTAGAATGGAATCCCCTTAGTAAATGTACCAAAGTGTGATTGACAACTTTTGTTTGCCCGTCTATCTGCGGATGAAAAGAGGTACTTCTCTTCAACTTAATGTCCATCATCCCCCATAACGATCTCCAGAAATTCCCCAAAAAGCGGCTATCCCTATCAGAAATAATAGAAGAAGAGAGCCCAAAATACCCCCAGACGTCTCTGAAAAACAATCGCGTTGTTCCTTCCCCTGTGACCATCTTCTGGCATGGAATAAGAACAATCATCTTGCTGAATCGATCCACCACCACAAACAAATAGTCATTCTTACACCTGGTCATGGGAAAACTACCCATAAAATCCATCAAAATGCTCTCCCAAGGTCGACTAGGAACTGGCAATGGTAAGTACAGTCCTATCTTCCTATTGGAAGGCTTCGATGTGTTGCATAGCAATCAACCACGAACCACACGATCCATATCCACCTGCATCTTTGGCCAATAGACATAACTCCGTAGATTCAAAAGAGTCTTCTCAACCCCAAAATAACCTGCCACCTGGAAAGAATGTGCCTCTCAAATCTACTGTAAACGGTCACCACCCTCTGGAATACATAGTAGATTGCCCCTAAAAATCAAACCATCCTTCAGAACATACTCACAAGTCTTTCCCTGCAGTAACTTCTCGTGAATTACACTGAGCTCCTTGTCGTCATCATACCCTGAAACGTACTCAGAAGGAATAATCGGCTGGATCTGTATAGCTACCAGCAAAACAGAAATAATTCGTAATCGGGGTTGAGATAACATATCAGCCATCTTGTTGTCCACTCTTTTCTTATACTTGATCAATAAGGTAAATTGTTAAAGGTACGATATCCACTCCATATGGCGAGCTTGCTGAAGCATGGACTGCGTAGATTAGAACTGTAATGGTTTGTGATCGGAATGTACTACAACCTCCTTCCTCAATAAGTAACTCCGTCAATGCTTTACTGATTGATATAACATGTAGAACTCCTTATCGTAGGTAGGATAGCTGTGTACTGCTCCTGTAAACATCTCAGAATGGTAAGCAACCGGTTTCCCATCCTGCAATAGGATTGCCCCCAATGCATAGCCTGACGCATCTGTCTCGACCTTAAAAGGCTACTACAAATTAGGCAATACTAAAACTGGTATATCCGTAATCTCCTACTTAAGAAACAGAAAGGTTTTCTCATGGTGCTCTTCCCACACAAACTGTATTCCGGTCTTCGCTAAATAAGGCAACGGTGTGGCAACTTGAGAAATATGTTGAATAAATTTTCATAAGTACTGACAAGAACCCATAAAACTCTTCACTTCTGTCATTGTGCGGGGTCTAGGCCAATTAGTAATGACCGAGACCTTTTCTGGATCGACCTTAAGCTCACCGCCACCAACAATAAAACCCAAATATACCAGTTCCCGTTTCCCAAACTCACATTTCTTCCCATTCAGATAAAGCTATTTTGATCGTAACACGCCCAACACTTTGAGTAAATGCCGAAGATGCTCCTCCCATGTACGACTATATATCAAGATATCATCCAAATATACAATCACAAAATCATTAATAAATGCACGAATTACCTCATTTATTAGCCGCATAAACATCGCCGAAGTATTACATAACCCAAAAGGCATCACTAACCACTCAAATAAGCCTTGTTTGGTTTTGAACGCAGTCTTCCAAGTATCCTCCTCCCGGATTCAAACTTTATGGTAAACCGACTTAAAATTCAATTTGATGAAAACCCAAGCCGTCTGCAACTCATCCAAAAGCTCGTCAATCCGTAGAAGCGGATAACGATTCTTCACCGTGATCTTGTTTAACGCCCGATAATCCACACACATCCTCCAAGACCCATCCTTCTTCGGCACCAGTAACACCAACAAACCACAAGGTGAGCTACTTGGATTTATAACTTCTTGCTCTAGAAGTTCATGTACCTGTTTCTTGAACTCATCAGACTCTATAACAGAAGTTTAATATAACCCAACATTGGGTAGTGGCTCACCATTTACCAAGGTGATATCATGCTTCGCATCCCTCTTGCGTGGTATCCCTTCTATGCCCAAAAACAAGTATTCATACTCCTCTTGCAACTCCCTTATATAGGTTGGTTGCTTAGGAGACATTGCCAAAGTAGACAATACCGTAGCCGACCGACCCTTTTGAACCTGTCGCACCAACAACAAAACAAATTTGCTGCTTACATTAACCAACATTTTAGCCTGAGTCGCCATTACCAAATTACTGGTTGTGATATGTTCCTTGCACGCATTAATATGAAACTCAGTCCCATCCTTCACCAAATGATACTTGCGAGCACGACGGCAACGGATTGCATCTCGGTCCCAAAGATAAGGGCTACCCAAGATAACTTGACACACGTCCAACGGAACCATCTCGCATGTCACCTCGTCAATAAACTTCTCAGTAATCGTAAACTTGAACGTATACTGCTTAGTGATCTTCAACTCCGCATCCTTCTAAATCCAACCCAAACCATACGGCTTAGGATGAGCCACAGTAGCCAAACCCATCTTCTTCACCACCACCTCAGAAATTAAGTTCTTCTGACTACCCAGATCAATGATGGCCTCGACTAAGCTCTATTTCACTTGAATGCTGACAACGAAAAACCCTTCCCGACTCACCTCATCGATAACTAGAGGTTACTTGAACATTAGAGTAAGTTTAGGATTTGGCTTATCTAAATCCGAAAGATCCACAATCGCTGCGGCTAGTGCACGTTTCTCTTTCTTGCCCTTCTTCTCCTTCGGCCAAAACTTCGGGTAAAGTTTCTAACATCTATCAAAATTGTGCCCATTAGCCTTGCAATAACTACAGATAGTCCCTTTGAATGAAGACCCCTCTCCTTTGGACTCCCCTTTCTGATCAAACTTCTAATTAGCCTTGTACCCGGACTTGTTCTTGTCGTCTATCTTGTCATTCTTCAAGTACTTGCCTTCAATGGCAATTGCTTTAAGGGTAACGTCCTCGATATTTTCCACTTTGAAGAGCTTCAATTCTCTTTTAATGGTCTCCGATAAACCCCCTGTATACTTTATGAACACGTCGTACTTATCCACGTCAACATCCAATACTAACGCTTGGTTATGAAATTCCGTAGTGAATTGTTGTACGGATTTCCCAAACTTTTAGCACAAATTGTGTCATTTATACCACCACTCCTGTTCATACCCAATCAGATAGAATTACTTCCTCACTAAAACCTTGAATTCCTTCCAACTCATACTTTCGATATCATGTCGTTTCTAATGGGATTTCCACCACGTTAGTGAGTGACTTATGAATTTCAAAGAAGAGAAGCAAATCTTCTGAGCGTTTGAATATTCATCAATGGAAAAATAGGTCTCCAACCAATCTAACAAATTATCTAATTTCTCGGCATCGACGGAACCATCGAAAGCTGGAATCTCAATCTTAAAGCCAATACGAAGATTACGCATTGGATTCGTTGACTTACTAAAACCTGGGCACTCCTTGACGGAATCGAGATCACTAGAATCATGGAATACCAGAACGTCCTCTTCACCATCCACCTCCATAACCCATTTCTTTTTTGAACGACTTCGCCGACTCGCTGAACCAGAACCCAATGCAATGTTTGTGAGATGTAATTGTTCGACTAACTCCCCTACACTAGAAGTTAGGGTGGAAACTGTCATTTCCAAAACCATGATTCTCTCGTTGGGATCGCCCATCTCCAAATCGTCCTTCTTCTTCGAATTAGGTTTGTGATGGATCTTCAACGGACTTACGAGCTTCTCCTTCGTTTATTTGAGACGGCCACGTGTAAATACAATAAATCATAATCAACCCCCAAAGATCGTAACTGGAAAACTGATACCACTTAATCCACAATACGATTGAGAAGCCTGTGTTAGTAGAAAAATACGAAGAACACCAATCGGTTTGGAAAAATGGAGAATTCAATTACTCAAGAACGAAGTAATTACAGGAAGAAAAACTCTCAAACCCTAGGTTCTCTCAGAACTCTTTCAGATCTAACATAGAAAAGAATATAACCTAAGTCCCCTTTATATACTAGGGAACCTAAAATACTAAAAATAACGCATCTCGAGGCAAAATACTTCTCAAAAATACAATCACCGCCTGAAAGAAAAGGGCTGAATCGCACCTCTGTTCGAACAAAATAAATTTCTATTCGAATAAAATAAAATGTATTCGAATAGATAAAAATCTATTTGAATAAAACCCATCAGGCAGAAATATATTCGAACAGAAACAAGTCAGTTTGAATAAAACCCATCAGGCAGAAATGTATTCGAGCAGAAACAAGTCTGTTCTAATAGAAACTTGAAAACCTTCATGTCTTCGTCAGATCCCCTTGGATCAAGCAATTACTTTAACGGTAGTATCTTCGATATTTTCCACATTAAAGGGCTTTAATTTTCTCTGATAAACCCCCGTATATTTCATGAATACCTCATACTCATCAACATCAATGTCCAAAACCAAGGCTTGGTTATGAAACTCCGCAGTGAATTGTTGTACGGATTGCCCAAACTTTTGGCGTAAATTGAATCATTTGTATCATCGCCTTTGTTCATATCTAATTAGATAGAATTACTTCCTAACTAACACCTTGAATTCTTTCCAACTCAAATGTCCTATTTCGTGGCGTTTTCGATAGGACTTCCACCACGTGAGTGCATGACTTGCAAATCTTACCGTAGATAAACAAATTTTATGAGCATTGGTATATTCATAAACAAAAATAGGTCTCTAACCTATCTAACCAATTATCTAACTTCTCAGTATCGATTAAACCATCAAAAATTGGAATTTTAATCTTAAAGTCAATACGAAGATTACGCATAGGATTCATTGACTTACCATTACCCGAGCGCTCCTTGATAGATTCGACATCACTAGAATTGCTATCTATCTCCACAGTTCCCTCGTCTCTATCCACCTTCAGAACCCCGTTCTTCCTCGAGCGGCCTCGCTATTGAACCTAAGCGGAAACCTTCGCGAGGTTCGTGAGATGCAATTGTTCTACCAACGCCCCTAGAGTAGTAGTTATGTCGGAAACTTTTATTTCTAAAGTCGTGAGTCAATCTTCGAAATTGCCCATCTCTAAATTATCTTCTTCTTCGAGTTAGATTTTTGGTGAATCGTCAACGGACTCACTAATTTCTCCTTCGTTTGCTTGAGACGGTCACGTGCAGAGATCATAAACCACAATCACACCCGAGATTCGTAACTGGAAAACTGATACCACTTAATCCATAATACGAATTGAGAAACCCTAAATAGAAGAAATAGTACGAAGAACACACAATTGGTGGGAGAATTATATTTTAGAGCCTCAATTGTTTAATCGAAATTAATTATAATCGAATTTCTCTCAAACCCTAAGTCTCTCTCTCACAATTATGCCCTTAAACGCAATAATAATAGGCTTAATCATACCTGTGCTCGAACAGAAAAGAAAAGTGTATTCGAATAGACTAAAAGTCTGTTCGAACATAACACTCCAGACTTTATCTATTTAAATAGAAAACAAGCCTGTTCGAATAGATTAGAAGCCGTTCGAACGACTTGGTCAATTTTTCATCAAAACTTCCCTAGATCCTCTTGGATCAAGGACAAAATAAAATAACATAAAATAAACAAAAATAGGAAACAAAATAGAGACCGGTCACTAAACCGTGCTCCTAGGTTGTGGGGGTAACGACCCCGACTTATCATAATCAACAGTTTTCCCTTTTATATTGTCATCTATGTCAACTAACATTTATAATTGTTTTTTTTTTTTTTTTTTTTTTTTTGCAGTACCATATATTAAGGAAGTTCAAGAGAAAGAAAGATGTTATGCCCACCCGTTTACTCTAAAATGCAACTTGATTTTGTGATCTTTTATGTTTTCCTTTATGAGGGTTCTTGACATGACATAATGTAGTCGTTGTGTTAATTTTCATGGTTTTACCAATGTGATTGCTATTTTTTACTGGACCAACTTCAATTCGATGTTCTTTTCTTTTAGTGCTCTATTTCAGAAACTGTATTAAATATAGATCAACAGTTGTGAGAAACTGTATTAAATATAGATCAACAGTTGTGAGTTTTGATTTGTGATTTATTCTGTTTGCTTGAAAACTGCTGAAGTATGGCTATCTGTGTTTGACTAGTAGCAGCACAAGTAATGCTTTTGTTTTTTTGTTCTGTCCTTTCTTTTGAAGGATGATTATCATTACCATGATGTTTACTTGGATAATCATTGATCATCTTATGCTGGCCGGGACTATCTTTTGGTGACATGATTAGGGATCTGAATGGAAGTAAGGTCATGTATAGGCATGCTCAAGCTTAAAATTAAAGGGACATTTAAGGTTGTGGGAACTGAATATAGAGTAGCAGAAGTACATAGGCAATTCTTAGGCACGTCTCTTGGACTACTACTAAGAACGGTTTGATCACTAAGGTAGTGCCAAAGTACATTCTCTTGCGTCAGTCTTCCCACCGTTTAGCAGTATTCTAGTATCTTCATTGACAAGCTTCATAGTTTTGCTTCATTTGAGGCTCAGTTTAGTTCGCTGCAAGTACGATGTAATGCAAATCCGATGCGTTTACAATGATGGGAGAGGATTCGCCTACATTCTCAAAAAGCTACACACCACACTACACTCTCCTCAAGCCACTCATTTTGCCAACTCAACATCTCTCTCTCTCTCTCCCACTCAGCGTTGACGTGTCGAGTAAAAAAAAATTAAACAAAAACAAAAAAAAACTCTCTCTCTCTCTCACTCACTTTGTACGCCCAAATTTAAATTCAAATTTCACTCTATCTTTCTCTCTCCCGCCGTTTCTCGCCACTCAATCTCCCACTCAATCACTCTCTGTCAGCCTCCAACTTTGAATTTTTGTGTCTATAGTTAAGGTACGAAGCTTTCTCAGTGTCTCTCATTATTTTCATTACCATGTCAAAACTGTATTTCGTGAACCGAATGTTGGAATTGTGCTATGGAGGTAACTTGGTTTTGATCTTGAATGAATAACAGGTGGTCAGTGGACGGCATCCAAACATCTACCAATATCTACTCCAAAAATCGAACCGGTTAGTGGTGTATGTGGTATAATTTGTTCCCTCTACATTTGGCTATGCGACAATTTAAGAGTGGCGTACACCAAAAAAATATGAATTTAACATTTATTTGTCGAATCCAGATTTCCTCGACAATTAATTGTCGAATCAAGATTTCATCGACAATTAATTGTCGAATCCATATGTACTCGACAATTAATTATCGAATTCAAATGTACTCGACAAATAATTGTCGACTTCACATGAATTCGGCACTTAATTGTGGAGAAGAGGAAGAGGACATACAAAGTTTGTGGAGTCTTTGGCAGCCACGACAAACGGACTTGCCCAAAATTAAAATTATTGTTTCAAAAAGCAAAAGCTGGTGAGTATCGTAAAATCATAAATAAGTACTTCCCAACAACTTCTACGATAACAACATATGTTGAATATTACTAATTTATTTTCCCTGTTTCATAAGTAGGTGCTTCAAATCAAGATGGGCTCGAGCCACAGTCAGATGACCATGGTGTTGAAAGTTCCTGAAGATGTTCATATGATTGCAGATTAGAGACATCATAGGGACTTTTATTATTGTTACAATGTTGTTGTTCATGTTATTGTTGTCGAATTGTCAGATTATTGTTTAAATTTTAGTTATGTTGTACTTGATATTATTGTCGAATAAATTTATGGTGCGACAATTTGCATGAAAGTATATGCCGAGTTTACAGAAATGCGACAATTAATTGTCGAAATACAAAGAACTCGACAATTAATTGTCGAACTGTTTTTTAATTCAACAAACTCGACAATTAATTGTTAAGTTCATAGTAATTCGACAATTAATTGTCGCAAAACTATAAAGTCGACAATTAATTGTCGAAAAACTATAAAATCGACAATTTTTCTGTAACAGCTACTTCTTTCCACAAGCTATAAAAAATACATAGATGTACATCATCAAAAAATATACAAATATACAACATTCAAGAAAACAAATCATTTATGTTGTAATCCCGTAGGTTAACATTGTTGTCTCTCATCAACTTTATCCAAGCTTCGTTTGGCACGTCAAAGTAGTTCTTCACACATGGCTTCACAAAAGCATCTCGAATATCCAATTGCACATGCACCCACCACAGTGTAGAAATCAGAGAAATAGGTGATTGGTACTTGGTCTTCAATTTCACAAAGTTTTGATCGGATGTCATTTCAACCCACCAATACTTCGTACTATCAGCAAGAATATTTTCAAACCTCTTCTCTTTGGTAATCTTGTTGTTTGCTTTCCGCCAAAAAAAAGGTAGGAACGTTAAGGCCTCCTTGTTGCTGATGAAGATGACCACCTTCTCGTAATATGTTGCCAACAAATGACCCATATACAAATATTCTATGAACACAATATTGAACTTAAAGGCCCGTAGCAATGTTTTGTATCTTCTCTCTCCCAAATCACTGTAAGCTACATCCAACCTCTGACTGAAAATGCTCTTCCAATAAGAAGGTTTCTTCATCATCAAGGTACACAAGGAATCTTTTACATTCAAGAACTTCATTTGGCTCTGATACACATATGACGCAGCAACCCTAAACGCTGTGTTACCATCCCTTTCAAAATTACGTATATCCAGTTGGAACCAATTAAATGGTTGAAACAAAGTCTGTCTTAGATTAGTTTTATGATCAATCTTCTTCAACCTTGAATCGATCCTTTCTTGATACTCCCCCTTCCCGATAAGATTATGTCATCTTCGTATTCCCCCTTTAGACCCTCTTGAGCAATTTTTAAGAGTTTAGTAAGCTGCCTACTTAGTTCCTCTCTTGTCGGGTCTTCAGTATCTTCAAAATCCCCTCCTTCAATTGCGCCTTTCAGTGTCAGGTGCCACACTCCCTACAACGCAAACACGGGCACGATAGCGTAGTTAGAAATTAAAATAAAGTAATTTAAAACAAAAATACAAACGTAGGATGACAAAGGTGCACACACCCATTCATTATTGTCAGTTTCAAGGTTGAATCTCATGTCTTTGAATATTGTCAGTTTGGTTTGTTGGGCCCATTTAGATCCACATGATTAGTATTTGGTGAAAAAAAATTAGAAGTCGCAGTACCACTTACCAGCCTTTCGGTTTTGTGGATGTATTTGGCGTACCACCTGTCATGCGTAACCTTCACCTATAAATCATGAGTTTACACATAAACATACAAAATTAGCATAGCCTGGTTCATAGAAATAATATGTCGAATCCAGTATATTTCGACAATTTATTGTCGCATAAATTCTTATTCGACAATTAATTATCGAATGACAATCAATTCGACGAATTATTGCCGAATGACAATCAATTCGACAAATTATTGTCGAAAAAGAATTTATTTGACAAATTATTGTCGAATAAGAATTTATTCGACAATTAATTATCGAATGACAATCAATTCGACAATTAATTGTCGAAAATATATGAATTCGATAATTAATTGTCGAAAATATATAAATTCGATAATTAATTGTCGAACAACCATGACTTCGAAAATTATATGTCGAATGTCTTGAATTCGATAATTTTTTGACGAATTCATAGAAGGTAAACACTTGATGAGATTGGTTTATTTTGTGTACCTGTCCAAGAACTAGAACTTTGGCTCGGGGGGACGCAAAGCTCGTCAACAGAGAAAGGTCCATTGGGCAATATTTATCAACTCCTTGTTCAGAGTTTCTGTTCCTAGGGAGAACTTCTTCTTCTGTGGTTGTAGTTCTTTGTTGTTCAAGGGTGGCGTTATGAAAATGTTCAGGTTGTGGAACTTCTGCAGATGGAAATTTCTCGTGTTCTACGAAGAAATCCGTACTAGATTGGGTTGTTGGTGTACATTGGGAATCAGAGCTACTAGACTCAACGGCTGAAGAGTCTTGGGAAGAGTCTTCTTCAGGTGTGACCGACACACGTGGGACACTGCCACTTATCGAGGAATCCCTTACTGGTACCCTAGTGGAACATGTTTTTACTTTGTTCGCGGGAATACGGGGCGGGTTGTTGTAATTCGGATGTGACGGATATTCTCGCTCATCATTTAGCATCTTTCTTAGGGAGGTCGCTGGTACTATCTTCCCTCTTGTTGGGATTTTCTTGCGTGCAACCTTTGGTGTCATCCTGCACAAAATTTAATAGAACTGTCCTATCATAAATTGTTAAATGTGCTAAAGTTATACAATTAATTGTTGAAATCATTGAAATTCAAGAATTTGATAATTAATTATCAAATTTCATAGTATTTCGATAATTAATTGTCGAATGTATTGAAATTCGACGATTATTTGTCGAATGTATTGAAGTTCAATAATAAATTTTTGAAATACTATAAAATTTGACAATTAATTGTCGAAATACTATGAAATTCGACAATTAATTGTCGAATGTATTGAAATTGGACAAATACTTATCGAATTTATATGATTTCGATAATTAATTTCCAAATAAAGATAAATATTCGACAGATTTCTCTCGAATACTTCAAAAATTGACAATTGTTCGTATGTATATACCACATTCTGTGGTATATTTGTCGATGTTGTGTTACATGTGAGATTTTGGAGAATTTCGTGGGGAATTTGGTAAAAAAAACAGTAAAAAAAAAAGACGCAATAGGCGGGAAAAGAGTTCAATTTTTTTTTTCTTCAGAATCTTCATATAACACAAATAGGGAGAGTAGTTCCAATTCAAATGTAATTTCATACCGGATTATGACGGGGAGGGAGAGAGAGAGTCAGTGAGGCGAGTGAGTTGTTGAGTGAGACGAGTGAGTTGTTGAGTGAGACGAGTGAGTTGTTGAGTGAGGCGAGTGAGAGAGAGAGTTAGTTGACTGGAGAAAGTTTTTTTTTTTTTACTCGCCACATAGAAGAGCTGAGTGGGAGAGAGAGAGATGTTGAGTTGGCAAAATGAGTGGCTTGAGGAGAGTGTAGCGTGGTGTGTAACGTTTTGAGAGTGTAGACGAATCCTCTTCCTACAATGATTTGCATTGTATTAAAAGTCAGGGAATTTTTTCAATAAAGGCAGGAATGCAATACACTGTGCAAATGCAACAGATTGCAGATTGATGTTTATGTTTGGTTATGTGCATTGCTATGTAAATACAAATGATAACTACATTTTTTTATCCCTTAAATGATCCTTATTTTCCTCTATTTTCTCTCCCAAGTAGAAAGCCAAAATGCATAGTTATGTGCATTGCTATGTAAATACAAATGATAACTACATTTTTTATCCCTTAAATGATCCTTATTTTTCTCCTATTTTCTCTCCCAAGTAGAAAGCCAAAATGCAAGCTATGTTACAGAGTTTTTTCAATGCAACCAAATGCAAGCAAAAAGAGAAGCTTTTGCATAAAAATGCAAATTATTTGTTTTGCAAAAGTGAACCAAACACATGCAAATATTTTTAAGGCACCACATTGTAATTGCAAATCGAATCAAACACATGGAAGCAGCTAGAAATACAAATTACTTGCATTTACATCATGTTTGCACTTCATCAAACTGAGCCTGAATGTATATATAGATAATTGAACTGGGGGTACAAAGAGGTGCACAAATATCTCTAAACTGCATGGATATGGAGGGTGCTGCGTCCAGTGATAAATGATGCTTCAAGCTCACACTCACCTAAGTGTGAAAGGTTATATGTTCTTTTAGCAAAGAGAATGTCTAAGCCTACAAGGGTCAGAAATGACAAAGAGAGATGAGTTAGAAAGTATGTAGAGTTATATTTTCTTTTAGCAAAGAGAATGTCTAAGCCTACAAGTGTCATGAAAGGGACAGAAATGACAAAGAGAGGTGAGTCAAAAAGTATGTAGAGTTAGAGAAAAACGGTTAGAAAGAGCTTTTAGGTGTCTGAAGGTCACATGAAAGATGAACTGCTTAAAAGAGTAACGTACACTTGGACTGGGGAGGGTCGGCATAAAACACACCCCAATTGTAAGTTAGTTTAAGGGGGAAGAAATGATTTAATTTTACGCCACCTACTTAACTCCACCACACACTCGTCATGCCAAAAGGATGGATCAGTACACTTCTATCTCCTTCTCTCTGGATTTCTCTCCAACTCTCTCTATTTATATTCTCATTCCCTTGTCTTTCACCTTATATAGCGCATCATGAAATGTTGAGATATTTGCCCAAAGAAAGAAGAGAAAGAAAGCTAGGGTTTTAACACACCTTAAGTTTTTTTTTTTTTTCTAAGAGATCAAGAGAGAGAGAAAGAGAGAGTTTTGACTTGTAGTGGAAGAGATGGTCATCTTTCCCATTCACCATCCATGGGTTTTTACCTTTGGCCTCTTAGGTACCTTGAAAATATATAACTCTTCATTATCATGAGTACCTTCTCTTTAGCTCTTCTTTCTTCCTCGTGTTATAGATTTTGCTTTCTTCTTAGCACCTTAGTTAGTTGTTTTCCCCATCTGTTTCATCTTCTAATATTTTCCTTTCATGGAATACTTACATTTTCTTCTTTCTTATTGCATTAAGAGATTAGGAGAAGCCATTTAAGTTATCTCAATATAGATAAAATGTTTTTTGAAGCTATGCATGGTTTCATGCCACATTATTAGCAAGTGAGGTAAATCGACCTTCTTTGCTTTTCAGTCTGATATATCTTAAGGTATGAAAGCATGAATGCGATGTATTTTGGCTAAAATCTTCGCCTTTTTTTATCAAATGTTCTTTTGGTTAGTAACCCACGCCGAGCTGATGTATATTCCTTTTTTGGTAAGAATTACTTAAATTTGACCTGCATAAGAAAACACCAACCTAGTCACCAACCTAGTGATAACCAAGTTTAACTACATAAGAAAACACCAACCTAGTGATAACTTAATTTAGCCTGCATATAACGTTTTATAACTTTCATCTTTAAACTTATAATCGTTGATGTTTCTTTCATGATTGAGATTTTGGCCGGAGAATTTACTAACTATAATGTTTATCGTTATCTAACAAAAGTAGGTAATTTATTATGCATGTCAATGAGCTTAATTTATAATTGATTGGTTTATGCACATTTATATCTTTAGAACACATTTTTCTACGTTTCGCTTATGTTTTACAAAAAATTTCCTCTTTTTGCCTTGTATAGGTAGCATCATATCCGTCATGGTCTATCTTGCTCCAATGTAAGTATTGACCTTGTGTATAAAGCATATTTGTAGATTTTGTTGCTTATGTTGATTTCTACTTGTTGTACAACAAGTAGAAATCAACATAAGCATATATTTGTAGATAAAATTGATTAAGTACTATTGGGGATTTTTTTGTGACAGACCGACATTTTATCGGGTTTACAAAAAGAAATCAACAGAAGGATTTCAATCGGTTCCTTATGTAGTTGCGTTATTTTGTGCCATGCTTTGGATATACTATGCATTTGTTAAGTCCAATGCACCATTGCTCATCTCCATTAACTCATTTGGATGTGTTATAGAGACTGTCTACATTGCTATGTTCATGACATATGCATCGAGGCCAGCTAGGGTATGTAATTACATTGATTGGTGTCCTTTTTCTTTTTTTCTCTCTTTGACACATGTTCCCAATATTATCGACTAATTTATGAACAATTTTGACATTTTGATGTATTACAGATG
The DNA here is from genome assembly GCA_014058105.1 of Kingdonia uniflora. Lineage (NCBI taxonomy): Eukaryota > Viridiplantae > Streptophyta > Magnoliopsida > Ranunculales > Circaeasteraceae > Kingdonia > Kingdonia uniflora. The sequence continues at coordinate 4,327,140 of JACGCM010001129.1, read as the reverse complement.
GTAACTGCGAAGTTGATTATATTCTTGAATATCGGGGTATTTGGTTTAATTATTGTTCTTACGCTCTTGTTAACCAAAGGCAGATACCGCATCCATGTTCTTGGATGGGTCTGTGTTGCCTTTTCTACAAGTGTTTTCGCTGCCCCTTTAAGCATTGTGGTAAGTAAAATGGAAGGTTGAAATAATTTAATCAATAACTGCATTGATACATGCTGTAATCCTAAATTTGCTTCTTTTAATTATCACGCATGCAGAGAGAAGTCATACGGACAAAGAGCGTGGAGTTCATGCCATTCTTTTTATCATTCTTTCTCACATTGAGCGCGATTATGTGGTTTTGCTATGGCTTACTATTAAAGGACATTTACATTGCTGTAAGTACACTAGTGTCTCAAAAGCCTTTCAGGTTAGTGTTGGTTAATTCTAAGTTTTTCTTGATGTTAATTTCTTGCTACTGTTAGTTGCCAAATGTACTAGGGTTCATCTTTGGAGTGATTCAGATGGTGGTCTACGCAATCTACAAGAACTACAAAAAAGACATAGAGTTACCTGAGCACATTGTCGACGTCACTAAGTTGTCCAACTTGGTGAGTTCCGAGGTCCATCCAATTCCTACACAACCAAAACACGATAAAGATCAAAAGACAGAGCAGACTGAGAAAAAAGTTCCAAACGATGATCAAACGAGTGAATGTGAAGTTTGATCTACATTATTTGTTCATAGCGGGGCTCCTCTCATTTACTGAGAGCTTCCAAAGTTATTCAAAATGTTAATATCATTTTGTTTACAGTTTTTACCGTCACAACCTTATTAGAAAGTTTTGTTAGGTTGTACTTATGTGTATTAGCTAATAGAAATGCTTGAGAGACCCAGGGTCATTATGCTCTAGGACCAAGTTTTTCCTATTGGTCCACATGTATTGAAGTAGTGGGCAACTTGCTCTTCCGGTAATTTTTTTTTTTGGGTTTTTTTTTTTGTACGTCTTTTCCCTCTCTCTTAAGTCTTACCGGTTAAACTCTAGTTTTAATTTGCAAGATAAAATAGGATTGGTGAAAGAGCTAAATGATCGGGCCTCGTATGCTTTACTACTCAATTGCATTTGCCTCCCTTTCATATGTAGAAGTAGCATCCATCATCCTCATAGTCATTTTCATAAATTTATTATTAATCAACATGTATTGTTATTGTAGAAACTAAGCACAAAGAAGTGACATGAAGTATAACTATTTTGTTTATGGGATAATTTTGTTTGAAGAATAAGAGAGTTGAAGTTGTTAGAAACCGAGGGGGCAAATCGCAACGAAGAAGCACAATACGATTAGCAAGAATTTAAGATCTTACTTTAACAACTTAAAATTCAATCCAAACAATTAAAACACATACACAAGGTTTAAATTAGGTAAAAACCCAAAAGGATCAAAACCACCCCCGACAAGCACGACAAATATATTATTACTTAGGGTTACAAGAAGTTCCAGAGATCACTCAACCTCACCTCTACCCTTACAGATAATCCCCAGCAAGAAACCCTAAAAAGAAAACCTAAGAAATCTCTCTAGAGCAAAACCCTAGATTTCTCTCTTTTCACTCTTTAACTAATTTCTTCATGTACTGAGGCCTTTAATTTACACTCTATATTTATAGAGTTTCCATTAGGTCATCTCCGAAGTACGCATCACAAGATAAACCAACGCTTTGGAATAAATCCCCTTCAAAAATAAACTTAGAAACAAACAAACATAGCGTTTTTCGTTCGAACGACTTCATGACTCGTTCGAACGACTTCAACGTAAACTTTGTCGTTCGAACGACTTCCTCTATTTTTGAGTCGTAACCTAACAATCTCCACCTCGGCAAAAAAACTATTTCTTCTACTGCATTCGTCATGTAACTTTATCGTGTTGCCCCTATGGGCAACTTCTCAATTAAGAGAATCACCCGAGTCTAGGCTTTTCCTAGACCCACCAATCGGAACCCACTTTCTGATCATCTTTGTAGACCATGCCAGTATTTTACCGTGAACTAAATTCTCCTTTCGAGAAATCTCTATAGCTCTATCGGTACATGCAATTCACATCTCCACCCACTGATTTATCAACCAATGCATACAAGTTCCCGCTTAGAACTCCCTTCATGATCAAAGAAGACTTCTAATAAACTTTATGAAAGGTTTTATTTGTCTCATCGTACTTGTGGAGTTTCTGGTTGTCTCAGTCGAAGACACAGATCACAGGACAGAAGGTAAGTATTACTCTCTGATAAAAGGAAGGAGCATTTCTCAATTTTATCATTCAAAATTTTTTTCTTGTCGTTTGAACGAAGTGTCAAGTCCCCTAGAAATTTGGTTCATAGACAAATTTGTCGTTCGAACGAGTTTTCTTGTAGCTCGAACGAAGTGTCAAATCCCCTGGAATTTGGCCCATATGCAATTGTCGTTCGAACGAGTTTTCTTGTCGCTTGAACGACTTGTCAAGTCCCCTGGAATTCGGCCCACATGCAATTGTCGTTCGAATGAGACTTCTTTTCGTTCAAACGATATGTAAACTTTCTAGGGTTTTTGACCAAATTATTCGTAATTCGTTCGAACGACTTTTGGTCTTGTTCGAACGAATATCGAGTAAAATAAAACTACTATTTAAAGAAACCCTAGTTTCTTTTTCAGTGGCCCTTCTTTCCAGGGGAAAAACGATTTTTCTTTTTAAGGGCTCCAAAAGACTTTATCAGAGAGGGTGAAGAACTTAAGATCAATGAATCATCCTTTGATCACGAGATTGATGTTGAGTTAGGGTTTCAAAGACTTCCCAATTATTTTGTTCAAAATGATTCGAGAAGAAATTTCTTGGTGAGAGATCAAGACGGGCTATTGCGAGAATAAAAGAAGTTTCTTGGTGAGAGATCAAGAAGAGTTGTTGTGAGAACAAGAAGAAGGTGGAGCGTGAAGCTTTAGTCAGAAGAGTAGTAATCTTGTGACTAGGTTATTAAATTTGTAAGCGTAATTCAGTATAACTCTTTTTGACTAGTGAAACCTTTGGTTGTCGCGATCCTCGACAACGACCTGTGGTTTTTCTCCTGAGTAAAGAGTTTCCACAGGGTGAACATTTGCTTGTGTTCTTTAATTCCTTGTCTTTTCTTTTGATTGTTTCTGTTAACCTTAGACTATTGATTGATAGGAATTGTTCTGACCTAGTTTCTCGAAATACATTAATTACAAGCACATAGAATTTTAATTGGTATCAGAGCAGACTCGCTTGTAGGCTTTATATCCTGAGCGGTGACTGTTTTGTACGTGTTTGATTTAATGGATTCCGAAAAATTTGGAGGTCCTATAAACCGTCCACCACTCTTTGATGGCACAAACTTTCCTTACTGGAAGGTTTGAATAGTTGTCTTCTTGCAATCCATGAGTGAGAATGGCTGGATTGCCATTGAAGATGGATGGGCGCCCCCTACTGTTATGCGGGGTGAACCAACAACTGCTGTAAAAATTCCTAAACCTAGAAATTAATGGACTAAGGAAAAAAAAAACATCTGGGTATAACTCTAAAGGTCTTAATGTTATCTTTAATGCGCTGAGCCATAGTGAGTATAGACATATATCCGCATGTTCCACTTCGAAAGAAGCTTGGGACATCTTAATATGTACTCACTATGGTGATGACACTGTTAAAGAAAGCAAACTTCAAATGCTCACATCTCAATTTGAGAATATCCGGATGAGTGAGGATGAGTCATTTAGTGAGTTTTATGCTAAACTTAGTGACATTGTCAACAACAGTTCTTCTTTAGGAGCTGGATACACCGATGTTCAAATAGTACGTAAAATTTTAAGATCTCTTCCTAAGAGTTTTAGATCCAGACGTGATGCTATAGAGGAAGCACAAAATCTTAAAACTATGAAACCTGACATACTTGCTGAAAAATTACATACTTTTGAAATGGAAATGGAAATGGAAAATCCTAAGAAGAGTAAGAGTGTGGCATTTAAGTCTTCCTCCAACTCTTCATCTTCTCAGGGAACCAGATATGTTGAAAACTACTGTATTTCTGACAATGATGAGGAACTTGACTCTGACTCTCAGATTGCTCTTATACGTCAATAATTTAGAAAACTTTGGAAAAAGAGGCAATTTGAGAAACAAGGGCAAAATGTGAGTTACAAGTCTCGTCCTCATGACCGTGTTAAGTCTTATAGCAAACAAACTAACTCAAGTACTCATACTCATAATGACTCAGACCAAGACCTCAATAAAGTTGAATGCTATAGGTGCCACAAGTATGGTCACTAGGCTCACAGTTGTCTCACTAAGAGCTCTAACAGGAATCATAAAGTTATGAACATTACCCCTACGTGGGATGATAGTGATGATGACTCTAATGGCCATGTTGATCCCTTCCAAGAAGGAAGAAATGGTTTAAGAGCTCACATTGCTGTTATTTCCTCAGGTAGTGATCACTTTGATGTATTTGCACTTGAAACTGACGGAGATGATCATAATAACTATGAAAGTGATAACTGTGAAGAGCTGAGCCTTGAAGAGTTGTACTCTTAACTTGTTTCTCAGCTTGAGAAACTTAAGAATGAGAAGCAATTTCTTAGTGGTCAACTTAAGACATGTGAACAAAACAGACTCATTGCTGTAGAAAAGGTGAAATTGGGAAAAATAGAAATTGAGAAACTTAGACTCGAGTTGACCTCCACTCAACAGAAACTCGAAGTGTTATATCATGGAGCTAAAAACATTGGCAAAATACTGAGTATGAGCAAAAATGGATCTGACAAAAGAGGATTAGGATTTGATGAGCAAAACGCCAAGTCTACCTCATCTCAAGTCACTAAGTTTGTCAAAGCTACTTCAACTCCATTTTTGCCCAAACCTAGTATTATTGATGCTCCTCATAGGCAGACTGAGCAGCCTTTTGTCTTTCATGTATTTTATTGTGAAGCCTGTGGTCGAAAGGGTCATCTTGCTCCCTATTGTAGATATGTTCCTCAACTCCGTGGTAGGAATAATCTACGTTTGGAAAGAGAGAAACCCCATCGATCATATGCCCAATCGTCTGCTAACTCCTTTTTTGCCCAAAAGTCCTTTAATGGTTTCAGGAATGTGACTCAAGCAACAGAAGAAAGAAAGAAAGTGAGATCTATCTGGGTTTAGAAGAAGGACCTTGTACCACAATTAAGGTCCAATGTTATAGCAATGGCTCTAAATGCTTTTAAGTCCACACAGTGGTACGTAGATAGTAGATGCTCTCGACACATGACAGGGGATGCTACACGCCTGAATAATGTCACAGATGTTCAAGGAGGTGATGTTACTTTTGGAGGAGGATTGAGTAGAAAGATTGTGGGAAAGGGGAGTGTAGAAGGAATTGGATGCCCGACAGTCGATAATATACTTTATGTTAAGGGTCTCACTGCAAACCTTCTGAGTGTGAGTCACCTATGTGATGCGGGCAACACAGCAACATTTGACAAGAAAACTTGTCGTGTCCTTGATAATACCGGGAAATGCATTGTAACTGCGGATAGAACTTCGGACAACTACTATGCTGTATCGCAAAAGGAGATATCATGTAAAGTTGCTAAGATAAGCGATGTGGAACTTTGGTACCAACTGTTTGGATATGTGAATTTCAATGGTCTGGCAAAGATTACGAGTAAGGAAAAAGTTCGAGGGGTTCCGAAACTAAGCAAGTTAACCGATGCAGTGTGTGGACCATGTCAAATTGGAAAGCAAACCAAGAGTCCGCACAAAAAATCTACCAACATTGCTACTACACGAGTTTTGGAGATGATTCGTATGGACTTGATGGGTCCTATGAGAATAACTACTTTAGGAGGAAAGAAGTACATTTTGGTTATGGTTGATGATTTTTCACGATTCACGTGGATCGCTTTGTTAAGGTAGAAGTCAGACACATTTCAGAATTTCATGCCATAGCTCTGCGAATACATAATGAGAAGGATTGTTCAATTGACAGAATTCGTAGCGATCATGGAGGTGAGTTCAAGGACAGTGATGTGATAGAGTACTGTAAGGTGAATGGAATCAAACATGAATTTTCAGCACCAATCACACCACAACAGAATGGAGTAGTTGAACGTAAGAACCGAGTCCTACAGGAAATGGGGCGAGTTTTACTTCATGAAAAGAATGTCCCTAGTTACTTTTGGGGAGAAGTTATTCATACCTTTTGTCACATAATCAACAGGGTTTATCTGTGTCCTCTTACACTTAATACGCCTTATGAACTTTGGTTTGATAAAAAGCCGAACTTGAAATATCTTCGTGTGTTTGGAAGTAAGTGTTATATTACCTGTGATCGGGAGAACATAGGAAAATTTGATGCTCGAAGCGATGAAGGTATTTTACTGGGATATGCAACAAACAGTAGAGCTTATCGTGTGTACAACTTGAAGCACAAAATGGTCATGGAATCGATTAATATGGTAGCTGATGACTCGACGGTTCTTGGACAAATAGATGATGGGGATAGTAATGTTCAAGAAGATTCCATACCAACCTCATCTAGTGCGACACAAGATGCTCAAGAAGAACCTCATGCTAAAACTATTCCAACATCTTCAGGGGAGATTGTAGTACCAAATGATACTGTTCGTACTAATCCTCCTTAGAATTGTGGTACTCCTAGATACCTTGATGATTATGAGTGTTCTACACTTCATGAGTCCGCTAGATGTGTGGGGTATCATTGTTACACTTCATGAGTCCGCTAGATATGTGGGGTATCATTGTTCTACGTTATATGAGACAGTGGAGAGTTTGTGTTATGTGTCCATTACTGAACCAACCAACGTCAAAGATGTTTTATCTGATGAATATTGGATTAACGCCATGCAAGATGAACTTAATGAATTCAAGCGATAAGACGTGTGGGACTTAGTATCACGACCGGCAAATACTAATATTATTGGCACTAAGTGGATTTCCAAGAACAAGTTCGATGAGAACGGTGATGTTGTTCGAAACAAAGCAAGGTTAGTAGCTTAGGGATACAATCAAATAAAAGGGGTGGATGTAGAAGAAACTTTGCTCCCACCGCTAGACTTGAATCTATTCGAATGCTTTTGGCGTTTGCGTGTCACAAAAATTCAAACATTATCAGATGGATGTGAAAAGTGCGTTCTTAAATGGGCTACTTGAGGAAGAGGTATATGTAACTTAGCCTAAAGGATTTGAAGATCCCCATCATCTGGAACATGTTTACCGTTTGAAGGAAGCATTTTATGGCCTAAAACAAGCTCCTCGAGCTTGGTATAATAGACTCTCAAACTTTTTACTTTAAAAGGGGTTCATTCGAGGGGGAGTTGATAAAACATTGTTTATTCAGCGGGAAGGTGATGAAATTCTTATTGCACAAGTGTATGTGGATGATATTATTTTTGGCTCAATGTCGAACTCTCGTGTCAAAGCATTCGGTGAGTTAATGGGAAGGGAATTTGAGATGAGCATGGTTGGAAAATTGACCTACTTCTTAGGTCTTCAAATCAAGTAATGGGAAGATGGCATTTTTGCTTCTCAATCTAAATATGCCAAAGATATTGTCAAAAAATTTGGTCTTGATTCTTCAAAACATGCCCGGACGCCAATGAGCACTACCACAAAATTGAGTAAAGACTCTGCAGGTACTGATGTGGATCAGAAGGTGTATAGGAGCATGATAGGAAGCTTGTTGTATCTTACAGCTAGTCGCCCAAACATCGTGTTCAGTGTTTGCATATGTGCACGCTATCAGGGAAGTCCTAAGGAGTCTCATTTACATGTTGTTAAATGGATTATTTGATATGTGTCTAGGACTTGTGAGTTTGGTTTGTGGTATACTCGAGACACTACATCAGATATTATTGGATACTCAGATGCTGATTGGGCTAGAAATTCTGATGAAAGGAAGAGTACTTCTGGGGGATGTTACTACATTGGGAACAATCTCGTTGCATGACAAAGTAAAAAACAGAACTGTATTTCACAGTCTACTGCAGAGGCAGAGTACATTGCGGCGGGAAGTTGTAGTACACAGCTAGTTTGGATGAAGCAAATATTACATGACTATGGGGTGAATCAGGGAGTGATGTCACTTTATTGTGATAATACCAGTGGAATCAATATTTTTAAAAATCATGAACAGCATTCGAGGACCAAGCACATTGACATTCGATTTCACTTCATTCGAGACCTTGTTGAGAAGAAGATTGTTATTGTGGAATATGTCTGTACGGAGAATCAACTTGCTAATCTCTTCACCAAGCCCTTAGATGTTATTCGTTTTAAAAATCTTCGATGCGCTATTGGTGTTTGTTCTATTTCCTAGATTTCTCAGGTCTTTCTGGTGTTGGTGTAGTTCTTGTGGACATTGTCAGGTACTATTTTCCCTATTTTTTTCTTTGAGCTAAGTCTATAATTGTGTTGCATATGCATGTATGGAAATTATTTATATGTTATATACTCATTTAATGTTTAAGTTCTCGGTTTCACTTATTCGTCATAAAGTTCAACTGTCCCTGACTCTAGGTGTAAGTAGAAATCTTGAGGATATATGCAGAGACTTCATTACCTAACATTATGTGAGGATCTAACCTTTTGTTCTAGTGTTGAATGTTATTAAATAAATTCTTTCAAGCAAAATCCTTTTTTGTTTTTGATCTCATTATTTTTTGCATTAGTCGATTGTTGGTGGTGACATAAAATTCAAGTTAAAATACTATAACCTTTTTTTTACTTGATTCGAGGCGAAATAAGAAATTATATAAGTCTTAGGACATGATTCTAGGCATTTTCATTGTTGAACCTGTTTTGGCCTTTCAATTTTTAACCTAAATCATGTATTCACTTGCTACCCGTTGAGCCTAAAATTAGCTTTTTCTTTGTATTTGCCAAATTCTTATTTTAACCATTGTTCTGAGGACTTAAAGTGAAAAAATTTGAAGAAGAATGTGTGTTTGCATACGGTTGGGAGATTGTCCTGTTTTAAAAAAAATAAAAAAATAGAGGAGTTAAGAACAATAATGGAGGAGTTTTGATTTCAACAATGAAAGAGTTTTGATTTCCATAATGAAGGAGTTTTGATTTTAACAATGGACGAGTTTTGATTTCAAATATGGAGGTGGAAGTTAATTTTTGTCCTCAGAATGCCAGCAAAACACCTTATTCCTCACTAGCCTACCTTTGCCTTTATGATTACCTTAAAAGACCTAGTTGATTTTAAGCTTGATACAATCAATTTAGTGGAGATGATAGTTTGAAAGTCTATGGTATTTAACTTGACACCACCAAACATAATTGATATTCCTTTCATGAGATCTTCAGTACAATAGCACTGCTTTCTTGGACTATTAATTTTCACTTCATTTACTCATATTTATGTCCTTAGAGTGATATCTAGTAAATTCTCAGTAATTTTGAGTGACCAACCATGAGAGGCCTAAGTTGACTCATATGCTCAATATGGTGCTCTTCTTATGCTTATTTGTTAGGTATTTATTTATACTACACACACACACACACCGAGTTCTTTTGCATTATTTCATTTATATATCTCAATAAAAAATTTTCTATACTGTGTATTTCATGAGCTTATAGATTTGACTCTACAGGTTTTGAGGGGGAGTGTGTTTGTGTCCTATCATTGTTGTTTTCTGTGTCTGTCAGTGGCAACCCGATGTTTCAGGGAGAGTATTTGCCTTAGGTCATTTTTTTTCTTCTTTTCTTGATCAGTTATTCTATTCTCGTTCGAACGAACAATCTAGTTGTTCGAACGACTTTCGAGCGGGTGGTATAAAACCACTACGTCTGTTCATTTTTTTCAAAATCACTCCTCTCGCTCCAAATTCTCTCCAACCTCTCTCTACCTCGAATTCTTGTTGGATTAAGCTTGGTAGAGTCCATTTCTTCAGTGATTGATCCTCTCTCTTTCATCTAGTATCCCAATTTCAGTTTTAGGGTTTCCAATTTTGCTCTTGGCGACGGCAGGTGTGACCTAGGGTTCTTTAATTCATGTTCTATCTCGAATTCAAGGTTGGTTTGTAATTTCATTGTTCTTCTACTAGTATTTTGTTGCCTTTATGCTTGTGATTCTAATGTACTTGGGAAGGATTGAGTTGTGATTTGTAAAATTGCACTACGAATAAAATTGGTAATTGGTTTGTTTGAGGGTGGTGGATTGTATTGTGGGTACTTGTATTATCTTGGGTTCCCTGCTCACTTGTGTTGATTGAGTTTGGGGAAGAGGTGGTTCTTTCTTGTAGGTGGTTGGAAGACAGGTTTTAAGTGTTTTATATTGGGTTGGGGTTTTACTTCTGAACAAGAGTTTCAATATTTTTATTTTTCCCTAAATGGCACCTAGAGTACAGGGCAGAAACAAGAGGTCACGAATGGACGATGTCGTTATCCTTGATGGTTAGAGGGTGGGTAAAAATCCTGAGTTTTGGGCCACTGAGAAGGGTTTTCGAGATCGCCCAATTGTGAGGGAACAGATGGTGAACATAAAGAGCATCTCTGCAGTGAATGAAGAATTTGCTCGGGTGTTTGGAAAATTTTGAGCTAGACATTGGTCTAAGATTTTGACTCCTACGGGAAAAGTATATCCACGGATTGTACGTCTCTTTTATGCTACTATGACACTTGTGCCCACCCAGAACATGTCCAGTCGTTCTTTTTGAGTAAGTCATGATGGCACTAAGTACCTTATTACCTTTGGGTTTCACTCCTCGGCATATCGCTTTTCCAGGGTGTATTTGGCCACCAACATCCTATCCTTGGCCGGTTGCTAATTCTAGGGGTGGGTTTGTTGACGGTGAGGATGAGGAGCCTATTCTTCCTGAGTTTCGAGATATGGTGATTGATATCACGGCTCAGAGTAGGTTGTATACTGGATTGGGAATTGTATCTCGCAAAATGTTAAATAATGAGTCTCGTCTCGTACATAGCATTGTTATTACGAATATCATCCCGCGGTCCCAAAAGAATGAATTGTCTGAGCGGATGAAGGTTTTTCTTTATGCCTTTAAAAATGATATAGAAATTGATCTTCCTAACATCATCATTGAGGAGATGCTTGAGGCTAGCTCCAAAACAGCGACCAGGAGTTCTCTACCGTTTGCTAGACTAATCACAGCGCTCCTTACTGATGCTGGCTACGCGGTGGCTTTAACTGAACCTGAAGATACCAAGACAGATCGATTGGATTTGAGTAATTGCAATAAGAGTTCCTCTCATCTTCCTCATGTGCTACCTTCTGAGACAGCCCTTCCAGATCAGCACATTGGTACTTCTAGCTCAGCTACTCAGGCACCTCAGGAGGTATTTTCTCTTTAGAGTATTGGGAACATGCTTCAGGTGATGTCGACCAAGATGGGCACTATGGAGACACGTCTGGTAACTATAGAGAGTCGACTGGGGTCTATTGAGTCAGCAGTCCAGAGTCGTCATTCGGGTCAAGAGACAGAGGAGGGTGATTACGAATCTGATTCTGGAGAGCTGTGACTGTTCATCTGTGTATTTTATTTTCTTTAGTCTATTTCGTCTTTGAGACTAGTATTATTTTTTTTTATGTTTTGAGCGTTTTGTGAGGTAGGAATCTCTGTTCTGACTCCGCATGTACGCTAGTACTATCTTTTACTTATATAATTATTTGTTATCTCTAATAACTTTTCCTTGAGATATTTGGTCTACAGTTATTTGATTGTTTCTTCTGTGACAATGGAGAGATGCGTCTACTTATCTGGTTTGCATATGCTTCTTTGGACGTATTCGTTTGTGATTTATTTCTTTTTGTATATATGCATATTTTTTAAGTTTTATTTCTGCCACATATATCATAAACGAGTTTGTTGAAGTGTGCAGATATTTAGTAAGAAGATATTGCCCATAGAAGAGGTCCAGAGATTAAACCTGTTCAAGGAAGGGGTGGTGGTTGTCTTAGTTTTTATTTGTCACGAAATGATCCAAAGGGGGAGATTAAAAGGTTTTATTTGTCTCATTTCGTACTTGTGGAGTTTCTGGTTGTCTCAGTCGAAGACACAGATCACATGACAGAAGGTAAGTATTACTCTCTGATAAAAGGAAGGAGCATTTCTCTACTTTATCGTTTAAATGAATTTTCTTGTCGTTTGAACGAAGTGTCAAGTCCCCTGGAAATTTGGTTCATAGACAATTTTGTCGTTCGAACGAGTTTTCTTGTCGTTCGAACGAAGTGTCAAGTCCCTTTGAATTTGGCCCAAATGCAATTGTCATTCGAACGAGTTTTCTTGTCGTTTGAACGACTTGTCAAGTCCCCTGGAATTTGACCCACATGCAATTGTCGTTCAAACGATATGTAAACTTTCTAGGGTTTTTGACCAAATTATTCGTAATTCGTTCGAACGACTTTTGGTCTTGTTCGAACGAATATCGAGTAAAATAGAACTACTATTTAAAGAAACCCTAGTTTCTTTTTCAGTGGCCCTTCTTTCCAGGGGAAAAACGATTTTTCTTTTTAAGGGCTCCAAAAGACTTTATCAGAGAGGGTGAAGAACTTAAGATCAATGAATCATCCTTTGATCACGAGATTGATGTTGAGTTAGGGTTTCAAAGACTTCCCAATTATTTTGTTCAAAAATGATTCGAGAAGAAATTTCTTGGTGAGAGATCAAGACGGGCTATTGCGAGAATAAAAGAAGTTTCTTGGTGAGAGATCAAGAAGAGTTGTTGTGAGAACAAGAAGAAGGTGGAGCGTGAAGCTTTAGTCAGAAGAGTAGTAATCTTGTGACTAGGTTATTAAATTTGTAAGCGTAATTCAGTATAACTCTTTTTGACTAGTGAAACCTTTGGTTGTCGCGATCCTCGACAACGACCTGTGGTTTTTCTCCTGAGTAAAGAGTTTCCACAGGGTGAACATTTGCTTGTGTTCTTTAATTCCTTGTCTTTTCTTTTGATTGTTTCTGTTAACCTTAGACTATTGATTGATAGGAATTGTTCTGACCTAGTTTCTCGAAATACATTAATTACAAGCACATAGAATTTTACTTTCATTACTCCACCTCGCCCGGAGTAATTGTAACTCTCATTATCTAATTTGGAAAGTGAAATTAGATTATGAGTCATACTCGGCACATGTCAAACATCATGAAGAACTACGATGCGTCCATCGAGCATCCTCATGCGAATATCACCCACTCCCGAAATCGGCCTTCGAGGGCTATCGCTCGTCGACACAAACTTGCTACCCTCACACCTTGCATATTTGTCGATCGATGTCTTGTGTGCGCATACATGCATTGTAGCCCCACTATCAAATACTCATCCTTTATCGTGGCGAGAACCATTAGCAGCCACCACGAGGAGTGCCTCGTCACTATCGTTACTAGTAACCATCGCCAGTTTGTTAGTGTCACTTTTGGAGACCCTTGCCGAACTTGCTTCTGTACCTTTCCTAGCTTTGCAATCCGATCTATAATGACCCGATTGACCACAGCTCCAACAAGTTTATTTTATGAACTTATTAAAGCTTATTTTCCCTGTAAACACCATCGCAGAGTTTTCCACAAAGGATTCGATACCCTTAAGCTTTCTCTCCTCTAAAATAAGCGTACTTGTAACCTTCTCAAAACTCAAAGTTTCATTCCCATACATCAATGTAGGTTGAAGATGCCTGAAGGTAGACGGAAGAGACCATATGAGTTGAAGCGCCTTATCTTCATCCTCAACTTTAACTCCGATCGATTCCAATTCCGAAATGATCCCGTTCAAAGAACCTAGATGATCACCAACGCTCATACACTCATCCATCCTAAGCGTATGAAACCATTCCTTGAGGTATAAGCGATTCAAAAGATTCTTCATTTGGTACAAACTTTTAAGTTTTTCCCAAATACCCTTTACGGTCTTCTCTCCACCTACGGTTGCCAAAATATTTTTAGCGAGATAAAGGCGTATCCCGTTAGCAACCCTTGAATCCAAATCTTCCCAGTCTTCTTCTTTATCGTCGTTCACTTTCTGGGCTGCTATACCTTCAACCGAAATTTTAGGTATAGGCTTCCCTTTCAGTGCCTTGTATAACCCGCATTGAATCAAGATATCTTGGACTTGTATTTTCCACAATCCAAAATTGATCTTCCCATCGAACTTCTCCACATCAAACTTGATCGTGTTAGAGTACTTAGATCTTCTCATCTTGCTTCTCTACTTGCCCCAAACCTCGCTCTGACACCAATTGTTAGAAAATCGAGAAAGCAAATCACAACGCGGAAGCACAATGCGATTAACAAGAACTTAAGATCTTACTCTAACAACTTAGAATTTAATCCAAAGCAATTAAACCATATACACAAGGTTTAAATTAGGTGGAAACCCAAAATGATCAAAACCACCCTCGACAAGCACGACGAATATATTATCACTTAGGGTTATAAGAAGTTTCAGAGATCACTCAACCTCACCTCTACCCTTACAGCCAGCAAGAAACCCTAGAAAGAAAACTTAAAAAATCTCTCTAGAGCAAAACCTTAGATTTCTCTATTTTCTCTCTCTAACTCTTTTCTACTGAGGCATTTAACTTACACTCTATATTTATAGACTTTCCATTAGGTCATCTCCGGAGTACGCATCACGAGATAAACCATCGCTTTAGAATAAATTTCGTTCAAAAACGAACTTAAAAACAAACAAACAGAACGTTTTTCATTTGAACGACTTCGAATTCATTACTCGTTCGAACAACTTCATGACTCGTTCGAACAACTTCAACGTAAACTTTGTCGTTCGAACGACTTCATTACTCTTTCGAACGACTTCCCCTGTTTTTGAGCCGTAACCTAACAGAAGTAATATATAAAATAAATAAAAAATCAAGAACTGGGAATGTAGATGATGAAAAGAATTTTTGATGAAATCAAAAGATATTATGAGGATAGAGTAATTGTTTTTTGTTAGTGGGAATGAAGAAAAAGAAATGCTCTTGTTTTGGGTAGTTTTCCACAACTTGTTGGTAGAACTGCTGCAACAGGTTAACAAGTTTGCACATGTACACGTGTTGTCGTTTAATCGATGGTCATAAGCCCAGAGAACCTTGGGGTCCTTAGGGGCGTTCATTAGCTAATCTATATTAGCCCTGTGCACGAGAAAAGGGTGCCTTGCACAGCATCATGATATCGCTAACAAAATAATTTAAGTTATCAATAAATTTGAAAAAAGATACAGTGAGGATCTTGATCATTAAGACCATAGTCCATCAATTTAGTGACTATTTTTTTCCGCTTTTGGACTTTTTTCTTAAGACTTTTTAAGGGGGTTAGCTCCTGCCACACTACCCAACCTTCAGTTCCCTAGGTAACTCATGGCACTTGTTCTGGTGCACCATTGCGACTTTGTGCCCTTTTCCCATTCGTGGAACGCATAATGTTTCAATCTTATCACATTAGAGAATTTTATTTGACCTAAAACCCCACAAAACTAATGTCTAATGCTTGATTATGATCCTACAATATAGACGTGCAAGTCTATGGGTGAAACATTGCAACCTCTCACGTAAAAAGAAGTCTCTTCTCTTGTCCGCACATCTCCCCCAACCAATCTAAAAAAAAAAAGAAACTAAAAACTAACTTTCTCTGACTCCTTCAAATCATCTCAAAATAAATCCAATCTCTCCCCTTCAATTCCGCTCTTCTCTCTCTCCCCTCCCTTTCTCTTCTTCAAACAAACATCAAATCTCGCTCAAACCAATATTTCTCAAACAACACAACTCACCACAATGGACAAAACCAAAATCAAAACAACTTCACCTCAAAAATCACCCCGTTTGGCCTCCTCTGTCTCTCGTAAAAACCACATTGCCCCTGACCCAATCGTCGTCACAGACGATTTGAAACATGATGCTCCTGACGCCACGACCAACGCCAACGAAGAAGTTATACAAGGAGAGCATACACAAGAGAATACTACAGAAGAAGAGTTTCCTAATGATATTGATGTCAGTATCGAAAAACTCTCAGAAGAAGTTGATACATTCCTGTCATCAATAAAAGATCAGAAGAGTGAGAATGCAACCGAGATCCCAATCGGCATTAAAAGGTTTACGGAACATGTTGAACAACAGATTGAAAAGTATGTTCCCGGCGATGATGTTTCATCGGAGAACGATTCAGTAAGTCTTCTTGAATCCATCTGTAGAGTTTCAAAGCTAACGGCCGCACTCGGTGAGTTTCATTCTAACTCTACGTGTGTTACGTTGATTAATCGTACTAGTACTATCTTGCAACGAGCAATGTCATTGTTAGAAAACGAGTTTAGGTCTCTTTTAGAAGATAAAAGAATTGCTTCGGGTGATTCCGAGCTAAAACCAAAGCAAGCATTTTTCAATGATAAAGATCGGTGCGTGCTACCAAATAGTGATGTGATCGAAGAGAACAATAGCGATAATAGCACCAATTTTCCTGGTTACTCACCGGACATTGTGTTGAAACTAAGAGAGATTGCGACAACGATGATATCATCGGGATACGAGACAGAATGTTGTCAGGTTTATACTGTCACAAGGCGGAACACGTTCGAGGAGAGCTTGAGTAGTTTGGGATTCGAGAAGATTAGTATAGACGATGTGCAGAAGATGCAATGGGAACCGCTAGAAGGAGCAATCACTACATGGATTAAGGTAATCAAGCGTTGCACCGGGGTTCTCTTCTCTGGTGAGAAAAAACTATCCGAGGACGTTTTTCCGAACAATTTGATGATCTCCGGAACTCTGTTCAGTAATTTGATGCGTGGGGTCATTATACAGCTTCTCAATTTCATCGAAGCAGTTGCAATGACGAAGAGATCAGCGGAGAAACTATTTAAATATCTGGATATGTATGAAAGTCTGCGGGAACTGATACCGGCATTGGACGGATTAGTCCAAGACGAGTCATGGGAGGAACTCAAATCGGAAATGTTATCAGCGCGTTGCCGACTCGGAGAGTCAATTGTCGGAATCTTTTGTGAACTCGAGAACTCGATTAAGAGTGATATCGGGAAAACCCCTGTTCCCGGCGGTGCAGTTCATCCCTTAACTCGCTACACCATGAACTACGTAAAATACGCATGCGAGTACAAAGAGACTTTGGAACATGTCTTCCAAGAACATCAAAAGATTGATCAATCTGACGCTTCCTCAGGACCAGAAACCGACATTAACAATCAGATGGTGGCGACACCGTCGCCCTTTTCAGTTCAATTAATGAAAGTGATGGATTTGCTTGATTCAAATTTGGAGACAAAGTCTAAGCTCTACAAGGACTTGTCATTAAGCTACATTTTCAAGATGAACAACGGACGTTACATAATGCAAAAGATCAAAGGGTCCCTAGAGATCCACGACCTAATGGGGGACACATGGTGTCGTAAAAGATCCTCGGATCTCCGACAATACCATAAGAACTATCAGAGAGAAACATGGGGTAAAGTATTGGGTTGCTTGAGAGACGAGGGCTTACAAGTTAACGGGAAGGTGCTGAAGCCCGTGCTCAAGGAGAGGTTCAAGAGCTTCAATGCAATGTTTGACGAAATACACAAGGCCCAAAGCTCGTGGATAGTAAGTGACGAACAGTTACAATCAGAACTCAGGGTTTCAATATCGGCCGTGGTGATTCCAGCGTACCGATCCTTCTTAGGTAGGTTCAGGCAGTATTTGGATTCGGGACGTCAGTCAGAGAAATATATAAAGTTTGGTCCAGAAGATATCGAGACCTACATTGATGAATTGTTTGATGGGAACCCCGCATCGTCGATAGTGAGGAGGAGAACATGATCATTGAAGAAGAAAACAGAGGTAATTTGTATTTGTTTTTTCACCATGTTATTTACCCTTTTTTTTTTGTGTCATTATAATGATCATTGTACTACAGTCATTTATGAAAACAATGTAATCTAATATATAACTTTGATTCTTTAGTTCATATTATGTTGTATTTAACCTTGTGCCTTGAATATAAAAGAAATCGTATTAATTCGATTTACAGTAATATATCAAGGATTAATATTTTGAAACTCGTGAGATTTATTTAAAGCTCTATGGAATTTAATTTGATTAGGAAGTTGAGTAGAAGATGCAGAAATGAGCGGTGATGGGAGCATGCACGAAAACCAGTGATATATCATTCTAATGTTTCTTTTTGCGCTACATGTTTTTGGCTTAATTAGTATCTTGATTGTTTAACTAAATGGTATGTATGTATGGGATTTGCAAGTAAAATAAATTATAGGCTGACAGGTTGAACGATAACGGAGGAGTCCTGGAAGGTTAGTATTGAATTCGGCACGGGAATAGTATTGTCAATCATCTAGAAAGCCTGGAAGATACAATCTGCAATCGCAGATGGAGCCAAAAAGGTAAATGTAATATCCCTAGTCTTAAAGGGGACTTTAGGTGGTTGTCTAAAATGCCTTAAGGTAAAAGTTGTATTAGCATGGACATGGGATGTATAAGAGCTAAATTCGGAACTCAAACTTATCTCTCACACCAAAGATAGTTAGAATACTAATAATAGCAAATAATCACTAATACACAAAACTTAGCGTGAAAACCTTTGAATAGGTAAAAACCACGACATACTAGGAAAATTTAAAAAGGAGAATGTTATTTATCTCGTGATTACAAGTTACCAACGATATTCTGGATAGTATTGCATAGGTTTTTTAGATGGAAAAATCTCACCCTAATATGTTCTTCTTTGGTCTTATTTATAGATTTCACATTATGACCATTTAATAACCACTACCTCCTTTTAATAATGGACGTTACAAAGCAATTTTGATGAATCTTCGTATCGGTTGTATAATGGTATGAATGATTCCTTTTTCTTGTAACGGCCTCTTTAATGAGCCACCACTGTAGCATGTCGTCTTGTGATTGTTAGGTCAAGTCATTGCTTGAAAGGTCGATTTAATACTTGATTTCAAGACTTGGAGTAAGTCCTTATAATCGCCCCCTCTCAACTAAAAGCATGGGTGCTGGTTGAGAAGCTTAACCAAAGATCTTTCAGTCTTGCTGCAGTCTGGAACTAGATATAGTTTGTTGTGGCTATTTAATGTTTGTTGCTTGAAATGAATAGTTTGACTTGACCCTTGTATTTCCCAGACGCACTAATTACACACTCTTTAACTGCTGGAATCTGTGGTCTGCCTAAATTGCTTATAAATAGCTTCTCCTTTGTTTAGGGAATTAGTATCGCTTCCTTCCCTTAACAAAACAGGAAAAAGTAATGGTGAAAATGAGATCTCAGACCCGTTGTGAAGAACGTGAGTCACAAATTGTAGTCAAGCTAGATGAATTAAGAACTCGTTATTTTGGCCAATAGTCACTTGCTGATCTGACCCCGATACCAGTGGAGCCTACCTTTTAGGGTTTGACTATGATGGATGTAGAAGAAACCATACTTCAGGTTACTTCTGGCTTCACTAGTTTTACTACATTATTATGGCTGAGACTGACTATGAGGATTGCCTTCGTGGCATGGCAGAAAGTGTTATAGACGACGAAGTCAATGCATCTGCGTTAGGGCAGAAGCGTTCTCGCGAGTACGGTTGTATATGTTGTAAATAGGTTGAAATACTTGTTTGTAACCTGTACAGTTTTAATGACATTTACTTTTGTTCTCTGCCTTTAGTATATTATTTTCACATCTTGTAGCATTTCGATCTTTACCATGTGAACTGAGAAATTCAAACTTTTGATGATCGTTATCAGCAGTAGAGTTGTTCTGGATCACTAATCTGGTGAATGCTTGGAACTACAATCTTCAATAAAATCTTTAGTTTCCTGGGTAGGCGAACAACATTGGTACAACTTTGAGTGAAACAAGTAATACCTCGATCTTTTGTGACTTTGCTCGAACTAGGTTTTTAGTTTGGATAACGGTGACGTGCATCCTTGGTCAAATATTCTGCCTCCATTTTCTCAGGAATCTAGTAATGGGGAATATATGTTTTGACTTTTACAGATAATATTGCATCCCTATAATCACGCGTTGGGATTGGCATGTAATATATATTGTTTCCCAAAAATATGTTTTCCATCTTCTATATAAGGAGTTTAGCCCCTGGATATAGTTCATCCTTCTCTCTCTGTGTGAATCTTCTATTTTTTTCAATTGCAGCTATCATCGCGAGGACACGTTCCTAACGTTGTTGGCATGCAATGGAGGGTAGATTAGCCATCAAAGTGACTGAACTGCGTGAGCGGTATTTTTAGTTGCTGCCATATGATGCGGTGTTGCCTGAGTGGCCGTTACAATTAGATGGTCTTGACCTGGAGGATAGGTGTATGGAGCTAGATCATCACTTCTAGTACGATGTCTTCCGAAGTCTGATCCTTGATACGGGAGCTCGAGAAAGTACTGTAAGAGAAATTGCATTAGACAAGCTTGTAAAAGAAGAGGATAAGAGAGTAGCCGATGGTGAAATAATCCCTTGTGGTGAACCTAACTGCCCAGGTTGCTTTAAATGCAGTTATATCTGAATATAGTTTTTGTGTGTCTATAACGTTTTTGACTAACTCGGTTTGAGTAAATAAAAGAATTTTTTGGAAGCTTTTAGTAATCTATAGTTCGTAACCAACATTCGTCCTTTAGTGCAATCAAACTTATTACTTATGAACGAATATGTATTGAACTGGGTGATATAAATTTTTCGTTAATATATGCACATTACATGCTTGAATGTGACAGTTGTTATCTGAGATAACCATTTTGTAAATTTTTAAATTCAAAATTTTTGCTCTGTAAAAGTCTTAATAAAAAGGGTCTGAAGGGAGACGGTGTAGGAGTACGAACATGAGGGAGAAAAGAGTGAGTAAGCGTATAGACTGTATGGTATTTAGGTTTCCTAGGGAAAGAATAAGTATTAATATTATTTTAATGGGTGATTTCAAAAGGTGTAATGATAACATAATGCATTTTCCCAAGAGAGATGATGGTAATGAGTGGCGGAGGGGAAAGGATACCTCATTTCACGAACTGAGGGCAACTGACACGTGTTGTAAGGAATCGTCATTTCCCCTGAGAGAGAGTATTAAATCTCGTCTAGCTCTCGCTCTCCCCAAAGGTCATTCCTCTATTTTGGAGTGAGATAAACAAACTGTTGAGAAAGGACATTTTAGAGAAAAAAAGTTTCCAAGTTCTGTGACACAACCCATCTCTAAGATTACGGGAAAACTTTCTCACTGTGGTCTGGTTGTTGCAGAAGATTATCGACAGAAAAGTCTTAGCCCTAAGATTGAGGATTGTGGCTTTTCCATTTCAAGTTGACACTTTTCCCTTGTGAATTCTGGGTTGGATTGTGAAATTCTTTTTATTTGAATGTTTGTTTTCCATTAATTTTGGTTGGTTATGTGTGGGGAATCTGTAATTTTATTTTCATGAATTTGGGGGTTTTGGGGAGAGGGTAAATATGGATGCAAATGTATAGAATTTTCCCCTAAAATATGAATAAAAACTGATATAATTGCTTTTGTAGGGCAATTGCATAATTTGGGCAAAAGAATTGATATTTGAAAACTTTATAGATGCGAACTAGGGTTTGTTGTTCAAAGTAATCGTGGATGTTTAGGATTTTTAGGTTCTTGATGACATTATTGACCCAAAATCTTAAGACGAACCATAGAAGAAGTTTAACAGTTAATCAATGCTTGCCTTTGTAGGTCGAGTATGCGTATTAAGAACTTAGCACCTAGGATTAAGTTTATAGTTTCATCAAGCTCAGAATAAATGTCTTCATCTGGACAAGATGATGAATTTTATAATACGAAAGAGGAGGTTGTAGATAGTCGGGAAAGACCGGGCGATGTCATAGAAATGGTGCCTTTACAGGTTGAACCTGAAGTGTTAGGGGCTACTGTAAGGGATAATGTGTCGAGTATGATAGAGATGTGTATATATCCGGATCGGGTAGATATTGGGAAGGAATTCCTTAGGTATAAAAGAGGCTAAAATGTAAATGGGAAGAGTATGTTGTAGAAGATGGGTTAGTTTTTAGAGAATTTACCCCAGCAGAGGGGTAAAAAAAGTGTTATCAAGTTTCTGATCTCGAACATGTTGGGAAGAATAGGTATTTACCAGACGATGTTTCTTTTGAATACTATATTGGATCCTTGGGGTTTGGTCATGGGGATGGCTTTATGTTTTACCAATAAACTCATATACTCATATATGGTCTTAAGAGACCCCTGACACACTTCCTAAAGGGGGTCATTAATCTGCTACATTGCTGCCCAGCGCAGCTAAACAATAATTTCTATGAAATGATAAAAGTTTGTGAAACTCTGAACGAGAGATGGAACATGAATGGGGTTGAGAAAAAGTTTGTCGCGTAAGATGTTCTGAAATTTTACAAGATAAAATATTTGAGGGTGAGTCAGAGTTCTTATCTGTGCAGTGATTCCTCAAGAATAATTTTTTTTTATTTTGATTCTGCTAGTCGACCTTGAAATGATCATCTGGTACGGGTTAGTAGGAACTATATGCAGGTTCCAAATGAAGCAACGCTCGAACTAGAATTTAAGTATTTTAATCCAAGTAAGTGTTTATCACTAACCTTGATATATGTAATTGACTTTGTATCTTCATGTTCCTTATCATTTTGTTTTGTTCCATGTTGCTTTTCTTTGTAGGATCTTAGCCAATTGTTAGTCCCGTCGATACGAACCTTTTTAATTATGTTGGTTGAGTGAAGAACGAACTGATAGAAGTTCTTGCTGATCTAAAGATCCAGAGATATAAGAGTGCAAATTATGAAATTCTTAAAAATTGGCAGGCTAACCAGAGGCAAGCTATGGCTATTCAGGATGAGAACCCAACTGATGAGCGCATAATTAGGATATTTTTAATATACCCGAACATGTATTTTAGTCGTCCATTATATTTAATTTTGGATACTTGTGCGCATTTGTTTGATTGTAGCTATTGGAGATAGATATTTGAAACGAAACTCTTACAGTCAAGTAAAAGTGTCTCCAGGAGTTCATAGCATAATAATTCATAATACGATTGAGAAGCTCTAGTTAGCTGAAAAGTACGAAGAACACCAATTGATTGGGAAAAATAAAAACTTTAATTACTTAAAAATAAAGTAATTATAATGAATCACTTTAAAACCCTAGGCTTCTTCCTCAGAACTCTTTCTAGATCCAACGTAACCCTAGAAAATAACCTAAGTTCCCTTTATATACTAGGGAACTTGAAATAATAAAAGAACGGATCTCGAGGAAAAATAACGCCTAAAAATCACAAACACCGCCAAAGTCGTTCGAACAAAATTGGGAGTTGTTCGAACGACTTTATGCCAATTGGTCTAAAACCTTATAAAGTTGACAACTCGTTCGAACAAAAGGATAACTCTTTCCAATGAAAATATGCTTATGGGCCAAATTCCAGAGAACATGTAAAAGGTCGTTCGAACAAAATAGGGAGTCGTTCGAACGACTTGGGTTTCCTAGGCCAAATTCCAGAGAGGTGGAATTGGGTCGTTCGAACGACTCTCAACCTCGTTCGAACGACTTTGGTAATATCCTAATTTTCCCTAGATCCTCCTGGATCATGGCTCTCCCTCTTTAAGAGCCTTGAGCTCCTGCTCAAGATAGAACTGGAGATGTGGGAATGTGGCGATGCCCAATTCCCTGTTGTACCACTTCGAGTTACTCGGTAGCTGACCCTTCTTCCCAACTTAGAATGATTCAATACCACCCCGTCTTTTAGTACGAACCTTCCTCTCAAGAATACCATCCCCCTGCAACGGATCTTCTCTTTCCATCCATAAGTCATCAACTAACGGTAGGTGAGTGTCGACTGTAGAGTCTTCATCTAGAAGAGACGGCTCAAATAGCTTCAAATGCTCGATATTAATCACCGAATACATCTTTATGAAAGGTGGCAAATCCAACTGGAATACATTGTCACCAATCATCTTGAGTATCAAAAATGAACCATAACGAAGCTTCTTACCTTCCCCCTTAAGCTGTTCCTTACCCAAATGCAGCTAAACTAGGTCGCTCTCTTAAAAAGTGCACTCCACCCGATGTTTGTCGTGGCGAGCCTTATACTTTGCTTGAGTCTTCTTCAACTGAGCTTCAACCTCCTCATGAACCTTGCTTATCTTCTCAATAAAATGTTGAGCTTTAACCTGCTCTTCTTCCTTCTTCCCTGACACTGTCTTGTCGCCAAGAATAAATATCAAATCAAAAGGGCTTTACGGCAAGTACCCCAAACAAACTTCAAAAGGAGACTTTAAAGTGGAACCATGAATCGCCCGGTTAAACGCAAACTGAAGATACGGTAAACTCACATCCCAAGTCTTAGGATGCTTAGAATAGAATCCCCGTAATAAATATACCAAAGTGCGATTAGCTGCCTCTGTTTGCCCCTCAGTTTGTGGATGAAAAGCGGTACTTCTCTTCAACTTAGGGTCCATCATCCCCCATAACGATCTCCAGAAATACCCCAAAAAGTGGTTATCCCTATCAGAAATAATATAGGAAGGGATCCTGAAATACCTCCAGACGTCTTTGAAAAATAATCGCGCTGCTCCTTCCCTTGTGACCGTCATCTAGCATTGAATAAGAACAGTCATCTTGCTGAATCGATCCACCACCAGAAATAGATAGTCATTCCTACACCTGGTCATAGGAAAACCACCCATAAAATCTATCAAAATACTCTTCCAAGGTTGACTAGGAACTGGCAATGGTAAGTACAGTCCTATCTTTCTATTGGAAGGTTTCGATGTGCTGTGTAGCACACAACAATGAACTACACGATCAATATCTACCTGTATCTTTTACCAATAGATATAATACCGCAAATTCAAAAGTGTCTTCTCAACCCCAAAATAGCCTGCCACCTGGGAACAATGTGCCTCTTGAATTTACTGCAAATGATTTCCACCCTCAGGAATACATAGTAGACTGCCCCTGTAAATCAAACCATCCTTCAGAACATACTCGTATATCTTGCCTTACAGCAACTTCTCATGAATTACACTGAGCTCCTTGTCATCGTCATACCCTGAAACGTACATAGAAGGAACAATAGGCTGGATCTGTATAACTGCCAACAAAGCAGAAATAGTTGGTAATAGGGGTCGAGATAACATATCAGCCATCTTGTTGTCTACTCTTTTTTTATACTTCATTAATAAGGTAAACTGCTGAAGGTACGACATCTACTTCATATGGCAAGTTTTCTGAAGCTTGGACTGCGTAGATAAGAACTGTAATGGTTTGTGATCAGAATGTACCATAACCTCCTTCCACAATAAGTAACTCCGCCAATGCTTCACTGATTGATATAACGCGTAGAACTCCTTATCGTAGGTAGGATTGTTGCATACTGCTCCTGTAAATATCTTAGAATGGTAAGCAACCGGCTTCCCAACCTGTAAAAGGATTACCCCCAATACATAGTCTGACGCATCTATCTCGACCACAAAAGACCGCTACAAATTGGGTAATATTAACACTGGTGCATCCGTAATCTTCTACTTCAGTAACATAAAAGTCTTTTTATGGTGTTCTTCCCACATAAACTGTACCCCCATCTTCGTCAAAGAATGTAGCAGTGCGGCAATTTGTGAAAAATGTTGAATAAATTTCTATAAGTACTGACAAGAACCCATAAAACTCCTTACTCACTTCCGTCATTGTGCGGGGTCTAGGCCAATTAATAATGACCGAGATCTTCTCTGGATCAACCTTAAGCTCGCCGCCACCAACAATATATCCCAAATAGACCAGCTCTCTCTTCTCAAACTCGCACTTCTTCCTATTTAAAAAAACAATTATGATCGCAAAATGCCCAATACTTTGCATAAATGCCCAAGGTGTTCCTCCCATGTACGACTATATATCAAGATATCATCCAAATGAACAATCACAAAATCATCAATAAAAGTACGAAGTAACTCATTCATTAGCCGCATAAATATTGCTGAAGCATTGCATAACTCAAAAGGCATCACCAAGCACTCAAATAAGCCCTTTTTGGTCTTGAACACTGTCTTCCAAGTATCTTCTTCTCGGATTCGAACTTGATGGTAACTTGACTTAAGATCTAACTTGGTGAAAAACCGATCCGTCTACAACTCATCCAAAAGCTCATCAATCCATGGAAGCAGATAACAATTCTTCACCGTGATCTTGTTCATTACCCGATAATCCACACACGTCCTCCAAGACCCATCCTTCTTCGGTACCTGTAATACTGGTAAACCACAAGGTGAGCAACTTGGATTCATAACTCCTTGCTTCAAGAGTTTATGTACCTATTTCTTGATCTCATCAGACTCTGTAACAGAAGTCCGATATAACCAAATATTGGATAATGTCTCAACATTTACCAAGGTGATATCATGCTCCACATCCCTCTTACGCGGCATCCCTTTTATACCCAGAAACAAGTCTTCATGCTCCTCTTGTAACTCTCTCATATCGGTTTGTTGCTTAAGAGACATTTCCAAAGTAGACAAAACCGTAGCCAACGGACCCTCTTGAACCGATCGCACCAATAACAATACAAATTTTTTGTTCGCATTAACCAACCTCTTCGCCTGAGTCGCCGTAACCAAATAACTGGTAGTGATATGTTCTTTGTACTCATTAATATAAAACTCAGTCCCATCCTTCACCAGATGATACTTGCGAGCTCGAAGGTAAATGATTGAATCTCGGTCCCAAAGATAAGGGCAACCCACGATGACTTGACACACGTCCAACAAAACCACCTCACATGTTACTTCGTCAATAAACTTCTCAGTAATCGCAAACTTGAACGTACACTTCTTAGTGATCTTTAACTCTGCGTCTTTCTTAATCCAACCCAAACCGTACGGCTTAGGATGAGCTACAGTAGTCAAACCCATCTTCTTCACCACCACCTCAGAAATTAATTTCTTCTGACTACCTGGATCAATGATGTCCTTGACTAAGCTCTACTTCACTTGAATGTTGACATAGAAAAGCTCTTCCCGACTCGGCTTGTCGATAGCTAGAGGTTACTTGAACATTAGAGTAAGTTTAGGGTTTGGCTTATCTAAATCCGGAAGATCCACAATCGCTGCGGCTAGTGCACGTTTATCTTTCTTGCCCTTTACCTCCTTCGGCCGAAGCTCCGGGTGAAGTTTCCAACATCTATCTGAATTGTGGCTATTAGCCTTACAATGACTGCAGATAGTCCCAATGAATGAAGACCCCTCTCCTTTGGACTCCCCTTTCTGATCAAACTTCCAAGTAGACTTGTACCCTGACTTGCTCTTGTCATCTTTCATGTCACTCTTCAAGTACTTGCCGTCAATGGCAATTACTTTAACGGTAGCGTCCTCGATATTATCCACATTAAATAGCTTTATTTCTCTTCTAATGGACTCTGACAAACCCCCTGTATACTTCATGAACACCTTGTACACATCCACGTCAATATCCAAACCCAACGCTTGGTTATGAAACTCCGTAGTAAATTATTGTACATATTGCCCAAACCTTTGGCGCAAGTTGTGCGATTTGTACCATCACTCTTGTACATACCCAATTGGATAGAATTGCTTCCTCACCAAAACTTTGAATTCTTTTTAACTTAGACTTTTGACATCGTGTCATTTTTGATAGGATTTCTACCACGTCAGGGAGTGACTTGTAAATTTCAAAGTAGAGAAGCAAATTTTATGAGCGTTAGAATATTCATTAACAAAAAGATAGGCCTCTAACCTATCTAACCAATTATCTAATTTCTCGGTATCGACGGAACCATCGATTACCGGAATCTCAATATTAAAGCCAATACGAAGATTACGCATAGGATTCATTGACATACAAAAACCTGGGCGCTCCTTGATGGTTTCGGCATTACTAAAATTGTTATCTATCCCCGCATTATCGATGTCTCCATCCACCTCTATAACCCTTTTTCTCCTCGAGTGGCCTCGCTGATAAGAACGGCCTCGCCATGTCACCGAAGTGGAAGCCTTCGTGAGGTTTGTGAGACACAATTGTTCTACCAACTCTCCAGCAGTAGAAGTTAGGTCTAAAACTGTCGTTTCAAAAATTATGAGTCGATCGTTAGAATCACCCATCTCTAAATTGTCCTTCTTCTTTGAATTAAGCTTGCGATGGATCTTCAACTGACTCACTAGCTTCTTCTTCGTTTGCTTGAGTCGGTCATATGTTGAGACCATAAACCATAATCTACCCCCAGAGAATCGCAACTGGAAAACTGTACCACTTAATCCACAATATGATTGCGAAGCTCTTGTTAGCTAAAAAGTACGAAGAACACCAATTGATTGGGAAAAATAAAAACATCAATTACTTAAAAATGAAGTAATTATAATGAATCACTCTAAAACCCTAGTTTTCTTCCTCAGAACTCTTTCTAGATCTAACATAACCCTAGAAAATAACCTAAGTTCCCTTTATATATTAGGGAACTCGAAATAATAAAAGAATGAATCTCGGGGTAAAACAATGCCTAAAAATCACAAACACCGCCAAAGTTGTTCGAACAAAATAGGGAGTCGTTTGAACGACTTTACGCCAATTGGTCTAAAACCTTAGAAAGTTGACAACTCATTCGAACGAAAGGATAACTCATTTGAACAAAAATATGCCTATGGGCCAAATTCCAGATAGCATGTAAAAGGTCGTTCGAACAAAATAGGGAGTCGTTCGAACGACTTGAGATTCCTAGGCCAAATTCCAGAGAGGTAGAATTAGGTCATTCGAACGACTCTCAACCTCGTTCGAACGACTTTGGTAATATCCAAATTTTTCCTAGATCCTCTTGGATCACATAAAAATTTAAAGACACAATATATTTGGTCTCAAAATTAAAAAAATATATACACAAATATTCTTGGAGAGTAAAATCAAAGAATATATTGTATCCAAGATCCTTGAAGATATTTTATATTAAAGATAAATGCAAGAGTTTCCACGAAGAAAGAACTCTACATCACTTAAGGGAATTATATGCAAGAATCTTAGGTGATTGGTTGTAAAATTAGAATTTATTATTGTAAAAATATTCTTTATAACTTATTGTGTAATTTCTAAATCTGGGTTCCTTCTCCTTTAAAAGGAACTCTCTCCCATTGTAATTGGGCATCTCATATTGAAGCAAGTTTAGAAGAAATAAAGTCTTAGTTTTATTTAATTGTCTCCTCTCTATTTTATTTTATTTTGTAAATAGTTAGCTAGTTCATACAACGATCTTGGAAATGACAGAAGGCTAATCTCTTCTAATCTTTTGTAATCTTCTAAAATAGCTATAATCTAATTCTAGGCTTAACCATAGCTAGCAAGTGAATTTAGACTATTTAGCCAAAATCTGGTGTTATAGCCATTAAACTGGATTTTAGGGCAAACATGAAGAGAACTCGTAGGAGAAATTCGACCAAACTTAACCATAGTTGGAAGAATTCTTCCTACAAATCGGATTAAGTAAAACCTAATTTGACCAAACCTTAGATGCCTAACCATGGATCTAGGATTGACATTTACATCAAAGATACCCTACCCAGGATTTTTGACATAAATAATCTGCCTAGTAAATCTACATAATTACTATTATTGCTTTGGTTGGGCTAAATTCTAGTCATAGCTATTCTCTTGCTAATTGTTCTTGCTATTTCTTTCTTTTAGATTTATTTCTTATAAAACCTAATTCATCCTAGAAAGTATTTGTTTTCCCAAACCTCCATGTAGATTCGATCCCACTCATCCGTGCTACAATTCGACGATCGTACTTTAAGCGGGTATTTTGCTAGAGGCCATAAAAACCTCTTATCACCAACCAAGAAGAGTTCGTCTTTTTCCACTAGTGGTAGCCTCGTGCTGCCAACTACTACTGGTTTAGCGTATATCCTGGCACTTGATACTTTAGTTACGACTCGGGAGCTACGTCAGCTCAAAAGGGCTAATAAGGAGCTACCACTAAACAAGAAGGTGGTCCAACCGGTAGGTGATAATTTGTATCCACCCGTTCTTTGATCTGTTGAAGTTAAAATTTCTGGGAATGAAAAGGAGAAGAAGCGTAAGGCTATTGACACCGAGGTAGGTGATGAGGGACGATACCGCATTAATCAGGCAAAAAACTCATAAGCTTGAAAGAAGTGATTGGACTCGATCTGCTGTCATGACAAAACTAAGGGATGTTGAGAGTCGTTGTTATCAACTTACTCTAATAGATCTGGAGAAGATTGAGAAAAATCTCCAAAAACAAGTAACGCAGGTATGTCTGTCCATATATGTATGCTTCTTTCTTTTACACTATTGTTATGAGTTTGTTTTATGAATCGTATAATTCTGGCAGCTGACGATGTTAGTCAAAGATTCTTCCCAGAGCCTGTTGCAAAGGAAAAATAACCAACTCGAGCTCTCTTAGAAGGTCAAGGCCCAGTCCTTGGCGGAGTAGGCTCTAAAGAAAGAAAATAATGTGCTAAAGGCTCGATTGGATGGCTTAGTGGCAGAGGCTGAGAAACAAAAAGAAATAGTTGTGAATAAGGTGAGGACTACAGTAAGGTTGGAGCTGTAGAACCAGGTGATCGAACACCATAAGATCATGGAGAAGGCAATTATGGTTGGACATAACAATCTGATCCAATTTAATCATTATTTCGGTATTTTAAAAAATTATATCACCCTTGGCCTTGATGGTAGATATAAGGACATCATCTTTCTTTCTAAGGTCGAGGATGAAAATGATGATAAAGAACAACCAAATGTTTGTGCTTCTACTGGGGATGCTATAAATGTTCCTTGATCCCTCGAAGGTTTGAGATAGTGTTGATAAGGTTCCTGATATTTATGCTGATAAAGTGTCACCTCTAGAGGTAGAGCTCGCCAAGAGCCGATAGGCTTGTAAACTTTATCAATTTGGTCTTTTGAAATTTTATGTAAGTTGCTTTAATTATTGTGAAGTTTTAACATTATTTGGGGAAACTGTAGATTTCTGAAGAAAATGATTATCTGTAAACTAGATTTTGACTGTGTGAATAATGTAGAATTTTTAAATTTTGTAGGACATGGAAAAACTTAGGGCGACTGTAGACTGTCTACAAAGAGGATTAAACTGAGCTGGAAACGCTTTCAGTCGCGCTCATCAGGTAATAGCTTGATCCGAATATCAAATTAGGTATCATAAATCTCTGTTAGATAGACATTGGCAAGAGTTAAGTTATATTCAGTTTAAGTTTGCCAAAGCAAAAATAAAGAAGAATGTGGTTGTTAGGAAACAACACGATAGGTTTACGAAACCCAAAAAATGTTAAAAAAAATCCCCTTGAAAGATGATTGTGAGAGGGCTTTGCTAGCATTAGGTTATTATTTTGAGGCAAAAGTTGACAGTTAAAGAGGCTTAAAGGACGCGTATAAACACATATTAGAAGAAAAGGATGTGGTACCAGATCCAACTCGAGTTGAATCTTTGGCGACTACAGTACAAAATTGTAATAGTGCAGAGGCGAAAGAATGTTCAGCTTGAGTTGGTGTATCTGTAATTTAAAAGACTTTGTAATATGGGGGGCATATGTATTATATGTTTGAACATATGTATTCGATCTTTTCATAGGGTCGGAGAACTATGAGAATATTGTTTTTATAAAATAAACAAAGAACATAAGCGCGTACAAACTGAGTTAGAGAATAAGTTGAAAATGACTCAGGAAACTTTAAACCACTATACCGAACAGAGTATTCGGCTCGCTATGCGAGTTTTGGTGGAGTTATTGCTAAGAAAAAGAGAGGAAAAGAGTCGAAAAAAAAAGAAATAGAGCAAAAACAAACTCATGATCGGCTAAAGAAATTATATGAGCAGATGAGGAATCTCTTACATCCTAAACTAGAAAAAATTGTTGTTAAGGACCTGCACGAGGTACATGTGGAAGTAGTTATTGCCTTTTATGGTGGCAAATTAAACAGAGTTGAGAGTGAGTTTCAGAAATATATGGCTGACTATGGTAATGACTATGATTTGGAGATTGCAAAGGCTGAGTATATTTGTTTTCTAAATGAGAAGAACAAAATTGTTCGTGCTGAGGATCCTGCTCCTGTATCTATGAAAAATTTATCAAGTGACGATGAGATCAAAGATCTTATATGAAAATTTTATCAACTGACGATGAGATCAAAGATCTTATACTCCGCTCCCAGTGAGCACGACGTGAAAAAGATATTGTAAGATTTTTTCATCGAGGAATTACTACTTCTAGTCATGGTAGTAGTTTGTCCAGAGGTGAAAAAAAGAAGCAGTCGACTCGGCAGGTTATGAGAAGGGGTAGAAATTGAGATGAGTTGTGTTGTAATATAGTAGACAATTCTTTTAGGTATAGTCAATATGCTTACTATGTGTTGTAATATAGTAGATATAAGGAACTATTTAATTTCTCTGATGTTGGAAATGCCTTTTTATAAAATCGATGCTCGAAATTAAATTTGATGTGTACGTCGACCAAACATATGTATTTCATTGATGAAGGAAGAAACGATCATAGAAATGGTGAATAATTCTTATTTTTTGAATATAAAAAATATTGAACTGTAAACAAGTTTATCAGTAATATATCTTCAACCTTCGTGTATTCCAAGGGTTTGGAACTCGAACTCCTTCTTCTGTTATTAGGTCGTATGATTCGAGGTTACTCTTACTCCTTCCCAATTTTTTGCAAGTTTCCCGACATTGATTTCCTTTCTGTGCATAGGTATTTCTCTTAGGACGAGATCTTGGTTATCGAATTCTCTGTTGCAGACTCTTATATTATAGGATTTAGCTAATACATGATAATATTATCCAAGATTGGCAATTGCTTGGTCTCTCATTTCTTTGATCCAGTTCAGATTGGATGTTAACTAAAATTCATTTTCCTCATCCGTCATTTCGTGATCACGTACGAGCTGATAATATTTGGTCAGGATAACAACCTCATTTCCATAAGCCAAAAGGGAAGGTGTACACCCTGTAGATACTCGTGGGGTTGTTCGATACGCCCAATGTACGTGTGGAAATTCTTGGATCTAAATTTTGTTTTTTGTCGTTCAAGCGCTTTTTTATTCTATCGATTATTGTCTTGTTGGTGATCTCTTCCTGACCAATACCTTATGGGTAGTAAGGGTTTGAAGGAGAGTGAATGATGTTATGTTTATTAAGGAACTCGACCACCTTTTTGCCAATGAATTCTGACCCCTTATCGATCCTGATGAGGTGTGGGCAGCAAAATCTGGTGATAATATTTTCCCATATGAACTTGATAACTTCTTATTCCCACGTTCAATATAAAGGGAATGTCTTTACCTATTTTGTAAAGTAATATGTTACCCTCAAAAGATGTCTCATTTTCCTGGGACTGTTCAGTAATTCTCCTACTAGGTCAAGATCTCATCTTTTAAAGGGCCAATATACTTTGCTAGCATGAAGATCCAGAACTGAAGAACAAATTTTATGTCCATGTCATAGCCAAGCATCGCATTTCTTCGCATATTCTTCTGCTGAGTGATTGTTTGATTTGTCAAGGAACAACCAGTAACATTCAATCCGCATGTTCCTTCGTGTAATTCCCTTAGTATGTCATTGGCGTATTTTTTGGACAAATACTTCAAATAAGGACCGGTGACTAATCTTTTGTAAAGCTCTTTTTCGATAATAATGTATTGTTTTACATCGTATATCAGTCTTTTTCTCTCGTTGACGTCCTATGGGAGTTCACCTTTAAATTTATTTTGGGGCCCAATATATTTTAGAAAAGGTAACCTCGAGTCACTTTCTTCGGGTCCATCGTACCTAGTATTAATTGCATTCGTGCTGACAATATTAACATTAGGGGTAGATACGACTTTGATTTTTGAATACCTAACCTCTATTCCAAGAATCCCTGCTAGATAAGCAGGAGAGTCTACATGCCCATTTTCTCCCCGAGGCAAATACTTAATCGTGACCTTTTGAAATTTGTTCATTTCGTTGGCCACTATGGTAACATATTATACCATCTTTCCATTTTTCTGATATCACTCTGTGTAATGGTTTACAATCAATAGAAAGTGTGTATATATAGAAATTTTGGGTACTCTGAGCATTAATGTCATGTCCAAACTATGAATTAACGCCTCGTACTCTGTTATATTATTTGTTGCCTCAAAATTGAGTTGAATAGATTTTTTGATCCTATCGTTCAAGGGTGTGATGAGAACGGTCCCAATTCTTGATACTGTTGGCCCTGCAAGCCCATTAGCCAAAAGGTGCCACCCCGTTCTTGATA
This sequence comes from Kingdonia uniflora, assembly GCA_014058105.1. Classification (NCBI taxonomy): domain Eukaryota; kingdom Viridiplantae; phylum Streptophyta; class Magnoliopsida; order Ranunculales; family Circaeasteraceae; genus Kingdonia; species Kingdonia uniflora. The sequence goes on along the minus strand of JACGCM010001129.1, from coordinate 4,292,883 downwards.
CTCAGCCATCCTTTTCCTTAAATTGTTCTTCAACTATGTCAGGATTGTGTTCTTCCTTTTCCAGGTCTTCTACTGGTAAATCTGCTAGAAAATCACCTACCGTCTGCCCCTTTTTGGAAATCCTTTGTTCAAAATGTATATCGTGCTCACCCAAGCCAACTGACCATTATTGCACTCGTCTGTATTTTTCTTTCTATGATAAGACCTCCCAAAGGGGATAATTCATCATTAACCAAATTGAATGAGCTTGAAAATATTGTTTTAGCTTCTATGGGGTATAAGTAATGGTAAGGAGTAGTTTCTCAATTTTATTATATCGTGACTCTGCCGGAGTAAGAATTTTATTGATGAATTATACAGGCTTTTCTATTTTTCCATCAAGTCAAATAAGTACCATACTGAGTGAGTTCTCTATAACAGTAAGGTATACTGTAAGTTCTCCCCCTTCTGTCGGGGTACTCATGACGGGAGGTTTTCCCAAATATTTCTTGAAGTCTTGGAATGCTGATATGCACTGGTTATTCCATTCGATCTTAGAATCCTTTTTATTCTTCCCCCTTTATGTCCCTTCACTTAGTAGGTTAAATAGCCATTTATTCCAATTTGATGATTTTGACTCAAATCTATTGATCACTATAATCTTGTCAACCAAATTTGTACATATTTCTTGATTCTTGGTGATGACATTGATAAGAGAGCCCGAATGCAATCAGGGTCAATTTCGATTGCTTTTATGCTGATTAAGTGCCCTAAGAATTTCTCTAATTATAACTCGAACTGGTATTTATCAGGGTTAAGCTTCATTCTGTAAAACCAAAGGATTTTGAAAATTGTATGAAGATCTATAAAGTGATCTCCTTTCTTGAGGCTTTTATAAAGCATGTCATCAATGTATACTTCCATTGCATTCCAAAGATGGTCTTTCAACATTTGGCTCATCAATATTTGATAAGCTGCTCTAGTGTTCTTAAGTCCAAAATACATGACTTTATAGTAGTATAATCCTTGCTTTGTGATGAATGCTATTTTATTTTGATCATCGGGCAGGAGTGGGATCTCATTGTAATCCAATACGGCATTCATCATGGATAGAAGTTCGTATCCAGTAGCTAAAACTTGCAAATGATTAATTGTTGAAATGAGAAAACTATACTTTTGAGTATTTTATTAAGGTTGGTAAAATCCATGCAAACTCTGATCTTGCCACTCTTCTTTGGAACCGCTACTATGTTTGAAACCCAATCGGGGTAATATGCTTTCCTAATGAATCCAACTTCAAAAAGCTTATTGATTTCTTTATTTAGTTTATCTCAAATTCTGGGTGTTAACGTCCTTTGTTTCCATTTAACCACCACAACTTTATCTTTTAAACACAGTCTATGACAAGCCAAAGTAGGATCGATACTTGCCATTTCTCATAATCTCCAAGCGAATACATCTTTATTTCCCTTCAATAATTTAATAAGTATGTTTCGCTCTACCGAAGGTAAACGAGTTCTTACAAATGTACCTCAATTAGCTTCATCGATCTCGATGTATTCTATAATTTCACTAGTGGAGGGTAGGTCTTCTGTAGGTCCAGGTTTCTATTATTGCTATGCTTTGAATTCCTCTGAAGTATCTGTCACAATAGGTACAGTATTTTTGCATGCTTGAGCTAGTTTCTAACTACCCATGACTTCGCAGATCTCACAATTCCAATCAAATTGTAATGCAAGATGATAAGTAGAGGGAATGGCCTTCATATTATGCATCCAATATCGTCCCATTATCCCTAATTAAATACCTTAATTTTGCATTTACGATATAAAATTTTACGTCGATTGTCATCGGGCCTGTTCTGATAAGAAGCACAATTTTCTCTACTTGTACCTCTTTAGATCCATTGAAGCTGCTGATATCCATAAATCCATATTACTGGTTTCAACTTGATTTTCTAGACCCATCTGTTCGATAGTGCTATAAAAAAGTACTTCAATGGCGCTTCAGGTATCCACCATCATTTTATGCATTACAAAGTTTTTCATTTTCAGTATGATAACCAGCGCGTCATGGTGAAGAAATTTGATATGGCAGACGTCACAATCTTCGAAGAAGATACCAGTTTTTTTGCTACTAGACTCTGGAAGCAATCGAGCTTCTTTTTTAATTGCCGTTAGGGAGTGATATTAAATGAGTCGATGTCTTTTAAATTTAACCAATCTGTGTAACCTTTTGTGTTTCAATAAAGTGACTGATGTGAAGATGATAGAGGTGTTCTCTTCAATCCTTTTTTCGTTCTAGATAACTTTATTATCTTTTTTGTAGTTCCTGTTCTTATAACTTTCCATCTTGACAATGTACTCGTGTATTCTTCCGTCTTTGAGTATATACTTTATGAGTCTTTATAGAGCGTAGCATCATTCTATATTATGATGTCTAACTTGGTGATAGTATGGTTTTTCTTTGATTGGCTTGAGGGATTGTGCATTTCTGAAGAATTTATCCCTCTGAAGCAAAGGATAGATGTTAGTTAACTTGGCAGTTAATTTCAAGAGAAAAAGCTTTAGAAGATTTTATTTTTTTCAAAGTCGGTCTTCATCTGACTTAACTAGTTTTCTATCACCTCCAGTATCTGTAGTGCGTTTGAATTCTCATTCTGTAAGTTGCCATTTATTTGCGAGTATAGATTTTATAGGTTTTTGCCTTTCAGACATCATTCTTTCTAGGTCGATGTAATTGTTTATCTTCTAGACCATCTCTTATAGAGTTTCTAGCTTGTTCAAGATGAGGTGCTCATTCGCTCTACTTTCAATGAGCATGGAATTTGAAAAGGCCGACACTGTAATTTTCTTCTTGAGACAGTCTACCCTTCCAGCCATATCTTAAAACTTCTTAGTAAACGCTTCAAGCTTCTCTCCCGGTATTTATTTGATACTTGTAATGGCTAGTTTTCTGGTAGGTTAACTTCATCAATACTTAAGGAAAAAAAATAATATTCAAGTGTAAAAAAGGAACATAACACAATAGATTTTACGTGGAAAACTAATTAGAAATCTAAGAAAAACCACAACCTCGATAAGGATTTTGATAAAAAGTTTACTATATTGCTAATCTATTACACTAGTAAAGAAAGTAATACAATGAATATGCAGATCAGGGATTCTCCTTTTCCTGTTATATTCCCTGCCTCTATATTTATAATTTGAAACAAAAAGTTAAAAAGATAGAATGTTTTTCCTATTATTCAGGAAGGTTGGCGAACTTTCCGGAACACGCACAACGGCTATATTTGACCAAGTATAATGGTTGTTATAGATGGTTTAGCTCTGTAGTTGTAAATTGATGTATTCTCGACTTACAAATGGGTACATGATCAAACACCTTCGACATGCCTTTAATTGCTCATTTTGTCAAATTTGAGTAATATGCTACTATAATTGCCCTATTCTTGATACAAGTACTTGTGGCTGTGTCAAGAAAAATGTTTTAGAACTTGTGGTATTGACTTATCTTGGAAAAGATTTATGGAGAAAAGAATCCCGCAATTGGTGGCGTGAATTTAGGCCAAGTATTTGTGATTCTTGACCAAATATTATCACATATATTTTGTGCTTCTTTTATAAATAACCATCATAATTTTTGGAATTTTGGAAGCAACTTCTATAATGGTCAGAACTAGGTCCCGGCGTTACCGTGATACAAAGGAAGGTTGTCTTGTTATAAATGTTGCAGAATTAGAGGATCGATAATTTAGGCATTTTACTGTCTCCGATGTTCTTCCTCCACGGGGCCCTTTGGATGTTCATCAGAGTTGATGGAAGTTAAAGTTGACCATTAGTTTTGGTACAGTATATTTGCAGAAGAAGTGCTTGAAACTGCTCATCGACGTATTGTGTTGAAGTACATTATAGAGGATGAAATAAGATAAGAAGATGTTCTTGCTGTTGGAGGTTTTTGGATTCCATGTGGTCAAGCTAACTATATACCTTGCTTTAGGTACAATTATATGTAAAGGCTAGTGTATGAGCACATTCCCGCTAACCACGAGGTGGAAGGTTGCGGGACGGCCTCTCAACCAAAATTAGGAGCACTCCAGCTAGCATCAACAGTTCAGGTCATCATACGAGCTCCTTGCTAGTGACGAGCACGTCACGGGCGGGAACTCACCCAACGACCCCAAAGGCACGTGAGCATGAGAACTCTTAGGTCAAACCCTCCCTATAAATAGATGGGGGAGTTAACCTAAGGAGGGGGCTTTTCTGGAGAACCTCCTCCTCTATTAAAGAAACCCCAATAGCCTAAGAGGATGAAGAAGAAGAAATCATGGGACTACAATTGGCGCCGTCTACGTTCTGCGACTAAATGACCTCTACAAACAGCAATGGTCTCCACTGAGACCACCACTAGGAGCAGGTTATGGTAAAGATGAGAGCTGCCCTCTCCCTGAGACCACCACTAAGAGCAGGTTATGGCAGAGATGAGGGTTGCCCTCTCACCGAAGACCACCACTAGAAGTAGGTTATGGCAGAGATAGAAGTTACCCTCTCCCTGAGACAACCACTAGGAGCAAGTTATGGCAGAGATGAGGGTTTCTCTCTCACCAAAGACTACCACTAGGAGTAGGTTATGGCAGAGATGGAAGTTACCCTCTCCCTGAGACCACCACTAAGAGAAGGTTATGTCATAAATGAGAGTTGCCCTCTCACCAAAGACCACCACTAGGAGCAGGTTATGGCGAAGATGGAAGTTGCCCTCTCTCAGAAGACCACCACTAGGAGCAGGGTATGACATAGATGAGAGCTGCCTTCTCCACCAAGACCACCACAAGGAGCAAGTTATGGCAGAGATAAGAGCTACCCTTTGCATTAAGACCACCACTAAGATAAGGTAACAAGCCCTTGCTCTTACAATGAGCCTCGTACTCTCATATGAGCCCTTGCTCTTACGATGGTCCCCGTACTCTCTTATAAAGCCCTTGGTCTCAATCGAGCCCCTTATTCTTATATGAGCCCTTGCTCAAATAACAAGTTTTTGCTCTCAATCAAGCCAATTGCACTCATATGAGCCATTGCTTTCAATTGAACCCCTTGCACTCCAATGAGCCCTTGCTAATATATGAGACCCTTACTCTCATATGAGCCCTTGCTCTCAATTGAGCCTTTTGCTCTCATATGAGCCCTTGCTCTCAATCGAGCTCATTGCTCTTATATGAGCCCATGCTAAAATAACGAGCCCTTGCTCTCAAATGAGCCCTTAATCAAATATGAGCCCCTTGCTCTTACGATGATCTCCGTACTCTCATATGAGCCCTTGTTCTTACGATGAGCCCCGTACTCTCATATGAGCCCTTACTCTCAATCGAGCCCCTTGCTCTCATATGAGTCTTTGCTCAAATAATGAGCTCTTGCTCTCAATCGAGCCTCTTGTACTCATATGAGCCCTTTCTCTCAATCGAGCCCCTGACACTCATATGAGCCCCTTGCTCTCACATGATCCCTTACTCAAATATGAGCCCCTTACTCGCATATGAGTCCTTGCTCTTATGATGAGCCCCATACTCTCATATGAGCCCTTGCTCTTACAATGAGCCCCGTACTCTCATATGAGCCCCTTGATCTTACATGAACCCTTGCTATAATAAGAGCCACTTACTCTCATATGAGCCCTTGCTCTTACGATGTACCCCGAACTTTCATATGAGCCCCTTGCTCTCACATGAGCCCTTGCTCAAATAAGATCCCCTTACTCTCATATGAGCACCTTGCTCTTGCGATGAGCCCTGTACACTCATATGAGCCCCTTGCTCTCACATGATCCCTTGCTCAAATAGGAGCCCCTTACTCGTATACGAGTCCTTGCTCCTACGATGAGCTCTGTACTCTCATATGAGCCCTTACTCAAATAACGAGTCTTTTCTCTCAATCGAGCCCCTTGCTTAAATAACGAGCCTTTACTCTTACGATGAGCCCCATACTTTCATATGGGCCCCTTTCTCTTACGATGAGCTTCGTACTCTCGTATGTGTCCTTGCTCTTACGATGAGCCTTTGCTCACATATAAGCCCTGGCTCAACTATGACCCTCTTACTCTCATATGAGCCCTTGCTCACATACTGGAGGCATTCTTAAAGTAGGACGACCTCCCCACTACATGAGTCGTTTTTTGAAATAAAAATGCACTCACCATACTAGGGATGTTCTTGAAGTAGGACGACCTCCCCACTACGTGAGTCATTTTTTGAAGTAAAAACGCACTCCCCATATTAGGGGAGACCTTGAAGGAGGACATCCTCGCAATGACGAGAGTCATTTTTTGAAGTAAAAATGCATTCACATGACTGGGGGCGTCATTAATGTAGGATGTCGAAGAGAGTCATTTATTGAAGTAAAAGTGCACTCCCCATACTAGGGGCATCCTTGAAGGAGGACGCCCTTGCAATGACGAGAGTTGTTTTTTGAAAATTAAATACACTCACATGACTAGGGGCGTTCTTGAAGGAGGAGATCCTCTTAATGACGAGAGTCATTTTTTGAAGTAAAAATGTACTCCCCATACTAGGGGCGTCCTTGAAGTAGGATGTCCTCGCAATGACGAATCATTTTTTGAAGTAAAAATGGACTCACATGACTGGGGGAGTCCGTAAAGTAGGACGTTCTCGCAATGGCAAAAGTTATTTTTTGAAGTAAAAACACACACACATGACTGGGGGCGTCCTTGAAGTAGCACGTCCTCGCAATGACGAGAGTCATTTTTTGAAGTAAAAATGGACTCACATGACTGGGGGAGTCCGTAAAGTAGGACGTTCTCGCAATGGCAAAAGTTATTTTTTGAAGTAAAAACACACACACATGACTGGGGGAGTCCTTGAAGTAGCACGTCCTCGCAATGACGAGAGTCATTTTTTGAAGTAAAAATACACTCCCAATACTAGGGGCATCCTTGAAAGAGGACGCCCTCGGAATGACGAGAGTCATTTTGTGAAGTAAAAATCCACTCACTTGACTGGGGGCATCCTTGAAGTAGAATGTCCTCGCAATGGCGAGAGTCATTTTTTAAAGTAAAAATGTACTCACATGACTGGGGGCATCCTTGATGGACCCAATGACGAGAGTCATTTTTTGAAGAAAAAATACACTCACATGACTGGAGGCGTCCTTGAAGTAGGACGTCCTCGCAATGACAAGAGTCATTTTTTAAAGTAAAAACACACTCCTCATACTAGGGGCGTCCTAGAAGTAGGACGTCCTTGCAATGGCGGGAGTCATTTTTTGAACTAAAAATGCACTCACATGACTGGGGGATTCCTTAAAGTAGGGCATCCTAGCAATGACGAGAGTCGCTTTTTAAAGAAAAAATGCACTCCCCATGTTAGGGGTGTCCTTTAAGTAGGACGTCCTCGTAATGATAAAAGTCATTTTTTGAAGTAAAAACGCACTCACATGACTGGGGTCGTCCTTAAAGTAGGACGTCCTCGCAATAACGAGAGTCATTTTTTGAAGTAAAAATGCACACACATGACTGGAGGCATCCTTTAAGTAGGGCGTCCTCGCAATGACGATAGTTTGAAGTAAAAATATACTCACATGACTGGGGGGCAGCCTTGAAGTAGGACGTTCTCGCAATGAAGATAGTTATTTTTTGAAGTTCTATATAAAAACTTTAAAGTACCCATGGAAATGAATCAAAATAAAGCAGCAGAAAGTGACGACATTGAATTTAAACCCTCTCGAGAGGTAGACGAAGAAGTCGTGGTGAGTCTGATGCACTGAATCAAGACAATGAACCTAATGATCTTGACATTCAAATGGCACTTCGAAAAGAGCTAAGAATTATAAGAGTTTCGGCTAGGTATGTTAACTTCCTACATCACTTGTTACTTACGGATAGTGGTAAACTAGAAAGTTATGAGGTTTTAGATGTGGAAGCCAAGAACAAGTGGGAGCTTTATATGGATGATGAGATGTAATTATTGTTAGTAAATCAAACTTGGGATTTAGTTCGGTTACCGAAAGGGAAGAGAGCATTGCACAACAAGTGGGTATACAGACTAAAGCAAGAATTTTATGGTTCAAGGAGATTCAAGGATAGACTTGTGGTGAAGGGATTTCAGCATAAAGAATGCATTGATTTTGGTGAGATCTTTGCTCCCGTTGTGATGACGTCTACTATTCGGGTTGTGATAAATATAATTGAAGTTAAAGATTTACATCTTGAGCAGCTTGATGTCAAGACAGGATTTCTTCACAGCAACCTTGATGAAAAAATTTATATGAAGCAGCCAGAAAGGAATTCAGTTAAAGGGAAATATGATCTTATGTATAAGCTCACGAAGAGCTTATATGGTTTGAAACAAGCGCCGAGGCAGTGGTATTTGAAGTTCAAACAATTCATGTCTAGAAATGGTTATTCGAAAAGCAATGCGGATCACTGTTATTTTATCAAAATTATGGGAAACTCATATATCATTCTACTTCTGTATGTAGATGATATGTTGGTAGCAAGTACCGACATGGTAGAGATTGTCAAGTTGAAGGAACAGCTATCCCGGGAGTTTTTTATGAAGGACTTGGGTGCTTTAAAACAAGTTCTTGGTATGCGTGTTACACGAGAAAGACAGCGGCGAGATTTAAAGTTATCTCGAGCTGAGTTCATCGACAAAGTACTTAAGCGGTTTAACATGGATGGTTCTAAGGTTGTTAGTACACCATTGGGAGGTCACTTTAAATTTTCAAAGGAGTGTTGCTCGAAGATGCAGAAGGATCGCGTTGAGATGTGGAAGGTTCCTTATCAATCAACGGTTGGTAGCCTTATCTATGCTATGATTTGTACGAGACTGGATATTGCCTAAACAGTGGGAGTTGTTAGTAGGTATATGAGTAATCCAGAAAATGAGCATTGGAGATCTGTGAAATGGATACTTAGGTATCTAAATAGGACTTAAGATATGGCATTATGTAATAGGGATTCTTAGATATGCTTACAGGGTTTCGTTGATTCCGATATGGCTGGTAACATTGATAGGCGGAAGAACACTAGTGGTTTCGTATTTATATTAGGAAGCGGTGCGGTTATATGGGTTTCTAGGCTATAAAAGATTACAACTTTGTTTACGATGGAGGCAGAATATGTTGCGGCTACGGAAGCATGCAAGGATATGGTTTGGCTTAAAGGGTTGATGAAAGAGCTTGGTAAAGAATAACATTCTCTTAAGTTGTATAACGATAGTCAAAGCGCTATACACTTAGCGAAGAATTCGGTTTTTTACTCTAGGACCAAACATATTGATATTCGATATCATTATATTTGCTCACTCCTCGAGGACGGTGTCTTGAAGCTTGTGAAGATTCCTACTGATGTAAATCCGACCTATATGTTTATGAAGGTAGTGACTTTTTAGAAGTCGACGACATGTACAACGTCTGTGGGTCTTCATGATTGAAGGTCCAAGTAGTACGAGCAATTCATTTCGAGATCTGGAGGTGGGTTATGGTAGTTTCAATTCAAGTGGGAGATTGTTAAGGGTGAACTCAAATTTATGGTTGTTTCATTTCGAGATGTTTGTTTTCTAGGATGGAAACTTGGTTCCGCCAAAGTCGTTCGAATGAGACTCGATGTCATTCGAGCAAGATGCTTGTTTCTAGGGCGAGTAACTTGGTTCTGTCAAAGTCGTTCGAACGAGCTTAGAGTCGTTTGAACTAAAACCATGTAGGCTGGTTTTAGAAGTTTGTTTGGGACGTTGAGTTTGCCTCGAGATCTGTTCTGTTTGTAATAAGTCTCCCAACTATATAAGGGAGACTTAGATTATTTGTTAGCTTAATCTTCTGTGAGTTTAATTCTAGAGAACAAGGGTTTGAGAGACTCTATTACAAAGCTTGAGGAAGTTTGGAAAATCGTGTGTTACCTATTTGATCATAGTGGATTGTTCGCGGGGAGAGGTTTTTCATCCGTAATAGTTTTCCACTTCCCTCCTCTGTAAAAATATTTGTCTTTGTATTGTTCTTCATTTTGTTTATTTCTTGATTCGGTATACTCCGCGTATCGTTCTTAGCGTAGAAAAGAGAGTAGCTACCTCGATTTTCAACATGTTTGGGCATGCTTTTTTCGTTGGGAACAAAGTAATTTCTTTGTCATCGAAGAAGCAAAATACCGTGGCACTTTCATCGGCAGAGGCAGAGTATATCGCCGCTACAAGTACATCGTGGGAAGCGGTTTGGTTACGAAAAGTATTGGCGGATCTTCGTCAAAAACGAGTGTTTCCAACTCTTTTTTTATTGTGACAGCATGTCAGCCGTTGCATTGACTAAGAATCCCGTGTTTCATAGCTGATCGAAGCACATAGAGCTCCGCCATAATTTCATAAGAAAATTGGTTGAAGACAAGAGGTTGAGTTGAACTTTTGCAAGACCGATTCTCAACTTGCGGATATATTCACAAAAGCGTTGCCTAAAGACAAATTATACTACTTCTGTGGCATGCTTCATATAACGGACAAATGCATTAAGGGGGAGTGTTAAAGTTAAATGCATTTGAGTTACAAGAAGATGAAGAGTCTTTGTGTTTAAGTTAAGAATATGAAGAGTGCTTATTTAATGTGTGAGTTAAATTGTGTTTTAAGTTTGTCACCAAAAAGGGCTATGAAGAGGTGCCTCAAACACCTATAAATACCCACAAGTGTGAGGTCTTTTTCAATTCAATCAAAACAAGAAAGCCTTCTTCTTGAGCTCATTTCATTCTTTGATCTTTTCTCTTTGTTTTGTGATCCACTCCAACAAGCTGGAAATGAGTGCTTAAAAATATAAGTACTAATGGATGAGTTGAGGTGATTGTCCGAGAAAATGTCTTACAATTTTCCTAGAAGTGAGGGAATGTGCGAGCTGCAAGAGATCTAGAACTTAATATATTTTTCCTTGTTTCGATCATAACTCTTTACACAAAACAGTTATTAACCATGTACCAAGGTTTCTATAATTCATGAAAGTAGCTCCTTTTTTATATATATATTTGAAATAGACGCAATTAAGCAACTTAAATTTAATGAAATGAAGACTTGGAGAAGGTAAAAAATAATAATAATTGACCAACTTGAGTAAAGGCAGTCATATTTGAAACTATGTTTTGATCACCCAGGACAAGAAAAATACAATTCAATGCATGCATATATTGGACCATATTGTAAAGGCAGTTTTAGTAATAATCTCAATGATATATATAGTTCAAATTTTATTAATACATCAAAGTATCAAATACAAATCAATTGTATTAACATTGGATTGGATTATATAATCATGGCTTCTTGGGAGTTCGGCCCTTTCTAGGAGCTGGTGATGGTGATTTGTAACCCCATGCCGGTGGTGGTGTTACGTAACGTAAGCAGTTCATTCTGGTGGTGGTGGTGGTGGTGATGGGTAAGTTTTTGGTGGTGGTGGTAATGTTGGTCGTGGTGGTGGGGATTTGTAGTATGTTGGTGGACTGCCTGCTGGTGGTGGTGGTGGGGAATTGAAAGGACGAAGACCTCTTCTCCCTTCTGTACCAGCGAAAGCCGTAGTAGTTGAGAGTAGCACAATGACAAGTACAACAAGGAAGCATTTGTTCACTTGGAATCCCATATTGGCTTTTCTTTAGATGTGCAGGAATCAAGTTAAGTTCTTTCAATTTATAAGCCAGGCAGGATTCATAATTTCATATATAAATATAATTAGTCGTCGGCAATCGCAGGCGTTTTAGTCATTCAAATTGGAAATTTCCCACTTCCCTTTCCCTTTCCCTTTCCTGGTTGGTGTTAGGGTTTACTTGGTGGAGCTAATTAGATTTGTTTACATTCTTGCAACATAATAATAGTTTGACTTCATGGGCATGGGCTGAAAGTATCAAATCTATTCTAAAGAAAAATCTGGCAAAAGGTGAAACTAACGATTGAGGCCGTTGGATGCGGTCTGTCACGCGTATGTCGATCGAGAGATGTGGGTCTACAATTATAATCGCGATTAACTAGGCCAAAAAGTCCTTGGGACGAAACTATTGTCATTCGATCGCTTACTGGTCTTCTCATTAATTTTCCGAAATGTACTCGGACTTATATGTAATTCTCATACTACCTCAAATAATTCAACCACAGGGGAATTAGAATAGGCTGGAACCCTAACCGCACTCTCATACCAAATCAACGAATTCGATCGTGAAAGCGAAGAAGTACCCTTCCCTTTTTTTCTGCTTTTATTCCCTGCGATCTCTTTCTCCCTCTTTGATCCAGGAGGATCTGAAGATCAAACCCCTTAAAAAGACGCCAACTCGTTCGGGTGAGCCTAGGAGCCGCTTGAACGAAATATGAGGAAAACAAAGCCAATTTGTCTACCTCGAGTTTTAGGCTTAAATTGGCAAGTCGTTCGAATGACTCTGGATTCTTAAGACCAATTCGATCTGTCTTGTTTTAAAGGCTTAAATTGGTTTGTCGTTCAAACGATATTTGGAGTCATTCGAACAACTCTGGGTTCCAGAAGACCAGTTCTGCCTGTCTCAGTTTTTAGGCTTAATTGAGCCAGTCGTTCGAACGACCTATTGGTTTGTTTAAACGACTGTCGCGACTACTTGATATTTTAGTACGTTTTAAGGGTATATTTGTCCTATTTTGTAAATAGGAAACTTGTAAACTTCATAAAAGGGCAATGCTAGGCAAGTTAAAGGGATCCAAGTTTTGTAATCTAGAACTTGGGGTTTGAAAGAGGAATTCAATTGGAATCAATCATTTGAGCAATTGAAGCTCTTATTAAAAAATTATCCCGTCAAATTGTGTTCGTCGTTTAATTATTCGATTAGGAAGTTCTTTAATTCGATTATAGATTAAGGGGAATCAGATTTTCAAGTTACGATTCTCGGGGGGTTGTTGGTTTATTGTCTCTACACGTGACTGACTCAAACAAACGAAAGAGATTCTTGTGAATCCGTTGAAGATTCACAGAAAATCTAGCTCGAAGAAGAAGGCAAATTCAGAGAAGGGCAATACCGAAGATAGGCTCACGAAACTGGAAAACAAAATTTTTGACCAAACTACAACTCTAGGGGAGTTGGTAGCGCAATTACACCTCGCAAACCTCGCTAAATCATCTACTATGACGAAGCTACAAAAGCGCAAAAGATAATTGGAGTTGCGAAGGAGGGAAATGACAAGGTCGTCTATGACTTGTTTTGGGTTGTGGCAGTGTTGAATGCTCGACTGAAGGAAAGAAAAGAGCAATTAATATATGTGGATGATCTGTTTGTGTATTACACACTGAAGCAGAATCCAAGCAAGGTGGGGTATATGTATTTGGTCAGGTTTCTTAAGAGGCTATTACTGTATGATATGGTTTTGACATGGGGTAAATATTTTGCTGATCGACTTCTCGTGTTGGGGACCTACGAGTTCGATCCCAAGAGCCTTGAGGAATCTTTGAAGTGGAAAAACTTTCACTTAGGTTAGTGGTATAGCTTATAAATATATTGGTCGAACTTGTTGTTTGTGTACATGTACTAACTGGTCGAATACATGGACTGCTGCCTCTCTTTTATTAATGCAGACTGCCTAAGAATAAATCGACTGGAGTTGTGGTCAGAGCTGACTAGATTCTCGTTGAACAACACAAAACCTTGGATTTGTATAGGGGATTATAATGTGATTCTCCGACTCTCAGAAAGAAAAGGTGGAAGACCTCCTTTGGTGAATGCAATATCAAATTTTGCAAATTTCCTCGATAGTGCCAACATGATAAAGAGGAAAGAGTAGTACTTTAGATATGAACTTCACGTGGTGCAATGCCCAAAAAGGACATAACAGAATCTTCAGTCGTCTTGACAGATGTCTCCAAAATAAGCAGTGGCTGGACTCGTTTCTTGGCTGGAAAATCAAAGTATTCCCAAGAACAAAATCAGATCATTCTCTCATGTTTGGAGAATGCTTCCACATACCCAAACCTCATAACATTCCTTTTCGATACATGCAGGCATGGAGCAGATATCCTGAATTTTATAAGGTTGTGGAGCGGAGCTGGTACAAACCTATGCAGGCTAACCCGCTGTTTATGGTGATGCTTAAACTACGAAGACTCAAGGTAGATATAAAAGAATGGAGGCTTACGATTACCGCCCCCCAGATTATAAAAAATGATCTGGAGAGAGAAATTCTTCATCTGAAAATAGAGTTAGAACAAGACCATACAAATGACGATTTGGAGCATCAAATGTTTGGGAAAGCAATATTGCTTTCAGACATTGAGAAAATGGAGGAGATTACGTGGAGACAACGTTCCCGCATTAAATGGCTTCAAGCAGGTGAGAAAAATACAAAATTCTTTCATTCTTCAACAAAGATCATAACAGAGAAAGCACTTATTACTGAACTATCCATTCTAGGGGGTTCGATTATTACGGACCAAAATAATATTCGACAACATATAGTAGCATACTATACAAAGAAAGTCACTGCCCACGAAGTCCTTCATACCCCATCACTATTTGCCAACATGCTCCACAAAGTCAGAACTGAGGAAAACAATTAGCTGACTGACAGTCCGTCACAATAAGAGATTAAAGAAGTTGTGCTTGACTTGGATGGCGATAGTTCACCCGGACCGGATGGTTTCCCTGGATCTTTCTTCTGGATATACTGGAATATTATAGAAGTAGACATCTACTCTAGCATCACCTCCATCTTCTCAGATGGTATGATCCCCAAACATTTCAACACTAACCTGATCGTTTTGATTCCTAAGGTAAAAAATCCAATGACAATTAAACAGTTCAGACCCATTTGTTAAAGTAATTTCGTCTTCATGATTATTACTAAGATTATAGCCACAAGATTATCTCCTATTACGTCCAAAATTGTTTCTCGAGACCAAAGTGCATTTATCCCAGGCATTACTACCCAGAATAACATTTGTATGGCCTCTGAGTTGGTGAATAAAATGGCAGAAAAATGGAAGGGTGGAAACATTGCACTCAAGCTAGACATCTCACAAGCTTATGATACTGTAAGTTGGGATTTTCTATTTGCATCTTTGGACTCTTTTGGATTTGGCCCTACATTTTTTCAATGGATATCGACCATCATCAGTAGTAGTATGATCTCGGTCTCAGTGAATGGTAGCCCTTCAAGATATTTTACTATGAGCAGAGGTCTGAAACAAGGGAACCCCTTATCCCCACTACTTTTTGCGATAGTTGAAGATATACTGAGTATTCACCTTCACCATCTCCTCGAACAACAGAAGATCCTCCCCATGGTTAAGATTAAAAATTGTCAAGCCCTACACACCTCTTTTTCGCAGATGATATTCTAATATTTGTAAATGGTCGAACCAAACCTGAAACACCTGCGAGAAGCTCTTACAAGATACTAGAAAGTGTCCGGACAGGAAATAAGCTTAGACAAAAGCAAGATTTTCCTCAGTGGTGTACCCCTAACCCGAAGACGAATTGTGTTGAGCATATTCGGGTTTTCTGAAGGCACTTTCCTTGAAACATACCTGGGAATTCCCCTAAGTCAAGGCAGAGTAACCATGAATACTATAAGACCTCTAGTGGAAAAGATTCAAAAAAGGGCTAATAGTTGGACAGGAAAACTCTTATCGTTCCAGGGTAGAGTAATCCTAGCAAGGGCTATTTTAAATAGTCTCCCCATATATAATATGGTTATTTATAAATGGCCAAGATTGCTCATAAAGGAAGGGTACTCGATCATACGTAACTTTATATGGACTGGGGATCCATCCCAACGAAAAGGAATTACAGTAAAGTGGGAGAAAGTCTGCAAATCACTGAAGGAAGGTGGGTTGGGTATCCGAAGCTTGAAAGAAGTGAATGATGATATGTTATGCAAACTCCATTGGGCCTTCTGTGATAGACAAGAGGACTGGTCTCAATTTATGCACACTAACTTCACAAACATAGCAGGTGACTTCATCCGATATCATAAGAAGTCCACGATTTGGCCAGGTATTAACCTAGCTGCTAGTATTAACCGACCATATATAAGATGGTTAGTAGGTAATGGGGCTAACATCGACTTCTGGAGGGACACTTGGGCCACGGAGATACCTCTCAGGGAATACAATGAGATTCCACAATCCCTGTGGAAAAGATGCATAGCTCAACTCAGTGACTTTATCAACTCCAATGGATGGGATATACCAACAGATATTAGGATTCTACTGTTGGCTCTAGCGATCAATGTGTTAGAAATTCCTTGCAACCCACAAGAAGCAGATAAAAGAATCTGGAAACCTGATAGCTATGGGAACTTCACTGTTATAAATGCTTATGAGACTATAAGGAAAAAATCGAATACGGCATGGTGGTGGAAGTATACGTGAAAGGGAAGCGTTCACCCAAAACTAGGGGGTTTTGCATGAAGATTGGTAAATCATATCCTACCTTTCGATGACATTGTTCAAAAAAAGGGAATCCAAATTGCTTCACGATGCACTCTTTGCCGCTTACAGGAGGAATCAAAAACAAATTTGCTCTTGCACTGCCCTTCAGCTGCAAATATTTGGTTATGGGCTACTAATACTTTCTTTCTTCCCTCTATAACTAGTACAGACACATGGAAATCTATTCTGGAAAAGAGCCGTTTAGCTAGCAGCTATATAAGCGACCTTTGGATTACAACCGTTTTCTCCATCTGCAATACAATCTGGACATCTAGGAACAATTTGAGATTTGACGATGCAACGCCATCCATGCCTAATATGAAGAGGAAGATTCTCAAACAAATTCAGTATACTGCTGAGCTGTCAAAAGAAAAGATGAATAACAACATACAAGAACTGCAGACCATCAAAATTCTTAAAGTTCAATGCAAGGCCAATAGCTATGCAGGGGTACAAAGCAGTTTCTGGGAACTACCTATGCCGAATGAAGTTAAAGTCTGTTGTGATGGCTCTAGTAATGGAAATTCAAGTACTGTTGGTATTGGTGTGATGTTTCAGGACATTGAGGGAGATGTTCTGGGAGCATTTAGCAAGGCGATCGGTATCTCAACTAGTTTTGTAGCCAAAATACTTGCGATACTTACAGGTATTCAGAAAACTGTTACAAGAGGTTGGCATAATATATGGGTGATCTCCGACTTCGAAACTGCAATTAGAGCATTCAAAAATGATAAGATTCCCTAGAAGTTTAAGATACAATAGAGTCTCTTCAAGAAAGACATTAGGCAAATTCGATTAAGCCACACATGGAGGGAATGCAAATTCTCCGCTGACCTTATGGCTAGGAGAGGATTCGACAATGCTGAACCTTTTGAAGAAGACTATCATGGACAACCAACTTTCCTCACGAGAATTAAAGTTCCCTTCACTGAGTACTTTCGATTCCCTTGACCAAGACAATTCTTAGATTTTTTATGTTTTTCGATTGACTGAGTGTTTTTATTTGAATATGATTTTTTCCTGTTCGAATATAGAGTTTTTTATTGGAATAAGTTTTTTTCTGCTCTAATAGATTTCTGCCTGGGCAGTTTCATTTGAATAGAAGTATTTCTGTTTGAATAAATTTTTGTCTGGCCAGTTTTATTCGAATAACATTATTTTTGCTCGAATAGATTTCTGCCTGGGTAGTTTTATTCGAATAGAATTATTTCTGTTCGAATAGATTTTTGCCTGGGCAGTTTTATTTGAATAAATTGTTACTTTATTCGAATACTTCTCTATTTGAATAGACAGATAGTATATTCGAACAGAAGAGTGATCAACTTTTCATTTGAGTGTGTGAGGGCAAATGTGTTTATGGGATGTAATTCTCTTGTAATTTTTGATTAAGCATATATAAATAAGCTAAAGTTTTTTGCAAAAAAAATACTAACTGTTTGTATTTGTTTGTATAGCTTTGAAGGAGGTTGATAAGAATTTAAAAGTTAAAAGAAAAGTTGTACAATCTGAGAACAAATTATTACAGTCAAATTAATTCTCCTATCCAGGATCAAGAGGCAGTTGACAAGTTGTTCAAGGAGGCAAGATTGAAAAGAGGTCGAACCAAAGGCGACAACGTCTGTCTTATCGACGGTAAGATGTCGGGAAAAACTAAGAGAGCTACAGATTCGAGCACCCCCCTTGAAAACCATGATCTAAGTGGGTATACCATAGATTTTGTTGCGGCAAAAAATAAGGATGACTCGACAAAATACTGTCGAGGCGAAAGGAAAGGGAAAAGTTGTTGTGTTGGAGATAGAAAATTCCCCACGCGGTCTACTAGTAAAGAAGGTTAAGGGTGTGAAGAAAGGCTCTATTGATTCTCTTAAGTCGAAGCCTGTTGGAAACTTGGTAGATTATGAGGAAGAAACCCACCGAACCATTGAGTCTTTCATTGCTAGGATGAAGTCGATAGAGCAGGACTTCGATGACTGCTTGACTGGAGCAGAGAGCATCTCTACCTTCTTCGTTGATGGTCATCAAATGATAAATCAGGTGAGGAATTTTAGTGCCTAATTTCGATTAACAAACTTGGTTCCTTCCTCGAGATCTCATTCTTTGACTATAACGCAGATCAAGAAGTTACTTCACGATGGGAAGCCTTTGCTCTTGGGAGGGTAGAGCTTAGCCAATGAACTTCCGATATCTAAAAATATCATGAAGGAGTTAGTGGGGGAGAAGGAAGAGCTCGAACCTGAGTTGGAGAAGGTAAGGGCTAGGGTGGCTAAGTCGAGGGAGGCAGCTATCTGCGAAGCGAAAAGGATATGAGACAGAAAGAAAGAAAAAGGTCAATATGTTGAGCTGATATGGATAAGGAGGGGGAGAAATCCCTAGCTATTCAAAAATCAAATTTTGAAGATGATGTTCGAGAATAAAATCTGACTGTCATAAGTCGATGGACTCAAAGAAAGTAAAAGTTCTTAACCATGCTACCACAGAGGTGGATTTGGCGGTTATCGACTCCTTAAGGCGCATAAAGACCAACTTCTCTGGCCAATTCAAGTTGATGGATGATGAGCGCATAATTATGACATTTTTAATATACCCTAACATGTATATTAGTCGTCCATTATATTTAATTTTGGGTACTTATGCGCATTTATTTGATTGTAGATACTGGAGATAGATATTTAAAACCAAGCTCTTAAAGTCAAGTAAAAGTATTTCCAGCAGTTCATAGCACAAAAAGTCAAAGACACAATATATTTGGTCTCAAGATTGAAGAAATATATACACAAATATTCTTGGAGAATAAGATCAAAGAATATATTGTATCCAAGATCCTTAAAGATATTTTATATTTAAGATATATGCAAGAGTTTCCATGAATAAAGATCTTTATATCACTTAAAAAAATTATATGCAAGAATATTAGGTGATTGGTTGTAATATTATAAGATATTATTGTGAAAATATTATTTAGAATTTAATGTATAGCTTCTAAATTTGGGTTCCTTCTCCTATAAAAAGAACCCTCCCCTCATTATAATTAGGTATTTCATATTGGAGCAATTTTAAAAGAAATAAAGTTTTAGTTTTATTTAATTGTCTTCTCTCTCTTCTTCTTTTTTGTAAATAATTAGTTATTAATGCGATGAAGTTCTAGATAAGCGGCTAATCTCCTAGCTAAGGCTAGGATGAGGCCTCTTCTTGGATGAGCAATAGTTAATATTAATTAGGTTCTAATTAGTTTTCTCTTAGTACTTTATGATTGATAAGTTAGTGCATCATATTGAAGGCTTGACCATAGCTTCGGTTTGGTATACGATAACTTCATATACATACAAGTGTTACTAATCGTAAACTTGATTTAGAGATCTTGAAAGAGGAAACACTAGAGAACTCACTCAAGCCTAGCCATGGTCGAGTTGATAAATCTCTAAGACACTCTTCACCATCACATAAAAACATAACCACTAAATGTTTGACCATAGATTTAGTAGTTTATTTTATAGTATCGTATGTGTCTTAACACGAACATATGGTGGGTGGAGATATTAGAATTTAACTGTATATCGATTAGTGCTTTGAAAGGTAGAGACCAAGTCCGAACCTTAGCTCTCTCTCTCATTAAGTTTTATAATTAGTTTTTTATTTCTTTTTCTTAGATTTATCTCTTATAAAATCGTAATTCGGCCTAGAAAGTATTTTTTTTTTCCCAAACCTCCTTGTGGATTCGATCCCACTCATCTATGCTGCAATTTGATAGTCGTACTTTGAGCAGGTATTTTGCTAGAGGACCCCAAAAATGCTCCTATCAAATGGCGTCGTTGCCGGGGAGGCAATGGTGAAAACGATTCTTTTTAATAGCGAATTTCTTTTCTTTAAATTATTTTAGCTTGTTGGTGTGCTATCAAGGTTTGTTCTTAAGTTTGCCAATTAATTTTATGACTAGATCTATGAGATTTTTTTCCGAATAAATTATATTTTACAATTTCTGATAAGCGGTTT
This sequence comes from Kingdonia uniflora, assembly GCA_014058105.1. Classification (NCBI taxonomy): domain Eukaryota; kingdom Viridiplantae; phylum Streptophyta; class Magnoliopsida; order Ranunculales; family Circaeasteraceae; genus Kingdonia; species Kingdonia uniflora. The sequence continues at coordinate 4,272,505 of JACGCM010001129.1, read as the reverse complement.
CGAAGATATTAATTTTGGAAGAAACATACTCAGTATTCATTGAAGAGTGTGTTCTTGAATGTTTCACGTTCACAATTGGGAAATGCATTTGTTATGAAAGTTTTAAATAATTCAAATCCCTTTCTGAATTGTTATAGATCATATTTTTCTGTTTTGTCGTCTGAGAGTTACAGCCTTTTGAAACAACAGTAAAAATTGTCCCAATAAAGAACGCCGCTATTCATTAATCACTTGTTTTGAGCGACAGGAAAGCTAAATTCTAGAAAACTTCTTTCTTAAATGTTTTTTTTTTCTGAATTATCTTTTGAAATTGATATTATTTAATGTTCTCTCTCAACCGAGCTGAAAGATATGCGCATCTGAAAATCATGACATCATAGACTACAATAAACTTGGAAATTGGATTAATATTTTTGTCGCAAGTTCACTAATTATTTTTTTCTTGTTTTGCAGGATAGTCACAAAGTTGATACTCAGAGATCATGAGGAATTTACAAAGTACATTGGCAAGCTTCTATATAATCCTTCTTGTACCCCCTAAGTGATAGGTCACTTCCCTCCTTCGCCCCCTAAGTGAAGGGGGTGGCCACAGATTCACCGGGAAGTACTTCCCACAGGTTGGTACCTTTATAAAATTGACATCTAAATGGGGTTTATATCCGCTATGCCCCGGCACTAGGAACATAAAGTCGTATGGACTGTGCAAATACGCGTTGCTCTAATAAAAAAATTGTTGTGTTTAAAATTTCTTTTCATTCCACCATTAGTAAAGGTAAAAACTGTTAGAGACTTGCGGGATTTTATCACCCAAAAAGATATCTAACAAGTAGGGCTACCCATTAGGGATATGAAGAAATTCGTATCATACAAAAATTGAACATCCCAGACCTGAAAATAACTGATAATAACAAAGAGTAGTAAGATTCCTACAGGATTTCTTTACCCAACGGATAGGTGTACCGGACCGGGGTATAAACATGGGTTCATTGGATACGGCCCCAGCCTAGTGCCGCGATAAACTGGTTGTAGGTTTGCGACATCACCATTTCTAGTGTTGACGTAGGATAAGGCAACTCGCTCAGGCGTGAGGACTGAACATCTACTCTGAGCTAGAACTAACACAGTGGCGCAGGGGAGTGTAGGAACCAAAACCTTTGACCATCCTACCCTTTAATGAACATAGAAGAATATGGGGAAACCTAATTGTTTCTTCTAAGAAAATGTTGAAGTGCTAGAGTTTTTAGCTTGACTGATTTTTTTTATTGGGTGTTAAAAAAATTGTAAAATGTCATACATGCAAGAACATTAGAATTCATACGGCTCACATTTTGACATCCCACAATATCCTTAAAATCATTTTCAATCATGAGATCACCGAAATTCTCAATACGTGGAACATTTTCAACCTCATTCCTATATGCTGACCCATCAATCCTTTCAGTCGTTCAAACAGTTCCTACCCGCTCCACCTAAACCATCTTTGGAAGACACCCTTGTTCTTTTCATGCAACAATCAATGGAAAATAAAAAACAATCAATGGAAAGTCAATAACAAACGTTATAATTTCAGCAACAAATGATGCAATTCCAACAATAGACTTTGGTGAATCAAAATTCTACATCTCAATCTATCTCTAGGTTAGAGACTCAGATAACTCAGTTGTCAACCACATAGAGTGAAAAAGAGTACAAAAAACTTCCAAGCAATAATGAAGAACAATCCAAAGTAAAATCCCCTTGTGATTTAGAAAATGATGAATTCAAGTGTAATCATAGAATGTTTTCCCTGTGGGGTGAATGAATACCATATTAAGAGATAGATTTAGAAGATGAACATTTTAAGGTTGACGATTATATGTCACAAGAAGATCTTAAAGTAGAGGCTAACATGTTCAATAAAATTCTTTCTCAATTGCCTCTTAATTCTTCCCTCAACATTCAACTACCGATGTCATTATCCATCCCTTCACCGATAGAGCCCCACCAATTCACAAATGATATCATGACAGAAAGTGAGTATTTTTCCAAATTCTTAGACGATTTCTCAGATTATGAGGATGATAACAAATGTCTTGAAAGTTTGAATTCAACATCGATCCTTGAGAAAATACGAGCTCCATCTTTATCCAGACCAGTGTCACCTTCTTCATCTCTCTTCCTTGAATCCATACCTCCATCACCTGAGCCTAATGGGGGTACCATGACCATAAACAATTTTGAGGACTTGTATGGAGATAACTTTTATTACATTTTTGTTGATGAATGTTTAAATTATTTTGAGGACTCGAATGATCCTGAGATTTGTGAAATAATACAATCATTAGCATTTGAAAATATATTTTAACTTGGCCATGTCCCTAAGCCAATGAATATCCACGTCAGTGGTCAGGATGAGTCCCATGAGATAAGTTATGATTTTAGGCACATAAATTTTAAATGTTTGTTAGAGTCAATTGTTCCCCGATCCCCACATCCATAAATATGTTATATAGTTTTTCTTCTACTAAAAGAAAACATCTTTTTGAAAAATCATAATTTTGGGGATGCCTCACGGACTTGCCTTGTCATAACCACCTATCACATTTTTTGGAATATCAACGATAACATGGGGGTTTTGAAAATTTTTAAAGAAAATATCTTTCTAGGAAAATTAAGTTTTGAATCTAGTACATTTTTTGGGACAAATACTTGTATACCAATCTTCTTATTTACTGCAACACGTAGTAATCATATGATTGTATTGAAAATTCTAAAGGAAAATATGTTCCCTGGGTATGTGTTTGCTTTATCTTGGAAAAAATAGTTTTTCTTGATTTGTCTAAAATTTTCAACTTGGAATCACCAAATGATAGGCAAGGTTTTTAGAAAAAATCTTTTCCATAGAGAATTAGTTTTAAACTCTATCTGGTTTTTACAGAATATATCTGCCTAATTAGGGGCTAATATTAAGGATCACCATTCATGTGTTATCTGGTTTTTGAAAGAGAATCTGTAACCAGGATAGTACATCACCTTTTAAACTTCGTACCCATCCTGATGCAGGGACTTTAAATGATTAAGCCCAAAGGCTTGGATGATTTTAATCTCATTAGGTTTAATTTTCCTTCTAGTTTTATTTGTTTCTAGATTAAGCTTATGTCTAAATAATGGGATCCTTCTAATATGGAAATCCTCAAGCTCTATGTTTTATTATTTTCTAGATTAAGCTTATGTCTAAATAATAGGATCCTTCTAATATGGGGATCTTCTAGCTCTATTATAAATAGGCATGTAATAGCTGAGAGATGCATTCAACCAAGATCAATAAAATTTCTGTATTTATTATTTCTTTTCCTTGCAATCTCTTTTATTTTTGATCAATTATAAACCGACGTCTTAAAAGACCCACAAGTGCACGGTGTACCGTTAAGTATAAGGGTAAGTAGGGTCGTATCCCTTGAGACTTGTGGTGAGAATTATACTTCGAGCTACTAGTTTTATCCAATAACAACGAGTTTGTGTAAGTTTTGAAATAAAAAGAAGAACAAAACAAATTACAAGATAAATTGGAGTGGAAACCAAGGCATCGATTTCACTCTACCCTTTGTAACCGTTAGATAGCATAAATAATTAAAGTAAATTACGAGTTCCTGTATTGCATATCCTTAGTCGGGCATATGCAATACATCAAAAGATACAAGAAATTTAGTAACTGGGAACTACCCATAAACCAACTTACTCAACCATGGTCTGGTTGATAAGTATGGATTATGTTCTCTTCTCCATGTTCCTAACCTATCTTGTTATGGTCTAACAAGATGGTTACATAGATTTATTATTTCTCCTAATCCTAGCTATGGTCAAGCATAGAATGAAGGAATACGAATATGCAATATTTCAGGATAAAGAGACAGTAATTACTCTAACTAAGTTATACAATCTACACTAAGGCTACATTGGGCAGAGCTTCTTCTAGCCTTGTCTAAGAAGATTAACTATTCATCCATTTGATAATTATCGTACTACTATTACTATGATAATGTTAAAAGACAAGAACAAGAGAAATAATAATATTTATTGCTATGAACTTTGATTTATACTCTCCAAGATGATCTCTCATGGGTGGGATTCCCCTCCTATTTATAGAGTATAGGAGGGGTTACAAAATATCACTATTAATATAAAATCCCCTAACACTACACCAATTTTACTAAATTACCACGGACCTAATCTGTGGTAATAGTCGTTTTACCACGGATAAAGTTTGTGGTGGAGGTCTGTAGCAAATGGTGCGTGACAATTATTTTGCCACGAAGTTTGTTTGTGGTTATTAAATTTTTTTGCCACGGAGTTTGTCTGTGGTTATTTAATTTATTTTGCTACGGAGTAAATCCGTGGCAATTTTTTTGCCATGGAGTTTTTCTGTGGTTAATTATTGTAAATACTGCAAATGATACCCATTTTGCCACGGATAAAGTCTGTGGTAATTTTTATTTTATTTAAAAAAAACTAAAAATACTGCAATACTGCACTCCTAAACCTGCAAAACACTCCCAATCCTCTAATAATACATTTCATACATACTAATGATACATGGACAAAAAATATATATCCAAAATAAATCCCTCATTCCATTAAACATTAAAAAATCCAAATACAATTGATCCATATGCTAAAAGAACATATGTATAGGAGAAAAAGAAGATATAATAGAGAGTAATCCTGTTGTAAGCCGAAATTGTTCCAAATTACAATTATTCCAAATTTTACTACCTGTTGGTAAGCCGAAATTGCCTCTACAATTTGAACACTATTAGCTTATGTTGCACCAAGTAACAAAGGAAAGCACCGGATCCACGACTACCTTAGTAATTGAAGTGATGAAATCTTCGCATGTGGCTTTAAGGCTTCTTTGTAGATCCTTCAATAACAAGATTAGACAGATTAGACATGAAACAGAACTTAAACATGATTTTCCTTGCATAACACTAGCTTCATTTTGTACAAAATTTCTATGACCAGTAGGTCTATATGTGCTATGAAACAGTTAGTGCAAGTATTTAGAGAAACATAAATTTAACTTTTTTCTTCTCTTTTTTGATCGAAATATAGACTTGACACCTCAACTAGAGTTGTCCATGAACTGGAATCCAAGACTTGACCAAAACTTTGACTAAAATTCAGATATGTAAGGCATTTCATAGATCCAAATGGAATCTAATCCAACAGTCAAAATTCTGGTCAACTTTGGATTGCACTTCCCCAATCCAATCCAGACAAGAATACCCAAATGTATTTACTATTTAGACTCGTGGCCATATAATGTACATAATTTCATCAGCTTTGTCAAAAAGAAAAATCATGTGGATTCAATCAAGAGTCTCTTGCGTATTAATGAAATGAGAATTCGATATTCATTGCAAACATAAATGACTAGTAACAATAACTAAGTGTGCTTTCATGTTCCATCCAAGGGTCAAATGACAAATTCTATCATTAAAGAATATTGTATATAGTAATAGTCAGAAAGATATATCAAATAAAAATCATTTCGGTATATCGCGTTATTTTAAAAAACTGGTGAGAAATTATAATCTACTTTTTTGTCTTCAAATTAAAAGGGATAACAAGAAACAATAATATGTAGTATCCCATATAGGATAGTATTAGTATTCCAGCCCATATAGCGCGGCATTATTACCAATTGATTAATTAATAAGACAACACTTATCTAGCTGATATATCATTCCAGTCACTTTGATTTTCAATAGGTCAGTCAGATATGTCAGCTCCAAAGATAATGTGTACCATGATGCAACCAAACTGAAATTTCCATCTTTGAAAAAATTGTTTTTGAGCCATTTACCTTGAATTGCCAAAGGCGGACAAAATAAATTTGGCACATGTGAACCATAACCCCAGAAGCAAACCGAAGGAGAACCATTTTTGTAAGAGGTGACCCGACAGAGAGCCACTAATAACTTAAATATTGATAACTGAAGTACTACTAAGAAACAATTAACTTACCAATGGATCCAACTCTAGATTCCTCGTGAGAGATTGGCGTGGTATTCTCCTAGACCGCTGTGCATTAGATGACATTTCTTCCATTGCCTGTAAACAAAAGTTGTACCAAAACAACTTCTCAAATATGGAAAGGAAAAAAAAATAGATAGAACACAGTGCAAATGAGAAAGTGAAAGACACAATTTGAACATTTGTAAGCTTCAATTATACCTGACAAAGGGGAAATAATAAAAATAACCAAATGTGAGTATTCATTTTTCTTTATTTTTTTTGCAGAGGCAACAAAGAGGAAACATTTGTAAGGCAGACCCATTAAAGAATAAGAAGCAGATTACATTTTATAAAGTCGCTTAAGGTGGCATCCTCATCTATTTTACACTTCCTTTGGGGAGGCGCTAGGAGCAAAGACAATCACACCAAAAGTAGTCATAGATGCAGCAAGATGAACTTGCACAGCCATTGTATTCACAAAACACATACAAAATTTCAAACTCCACAAAAGAAGAAGCAATTTGCTTGACGATCGAAAGCATAGTGAACCAGTTCAAGGAAGGGCTACCATTGTCAACGATTTACTTAGTCATCGCTTGAGAATTAGTTGTAACCATATTCCCTGAATCACATTGTTTGCTTGTTTTTTGTGTTTGTTTTTTGTAAACTGGAAGTTTGTGACTCGGCTAGATCATCAACTTGATCCTTCTATGATGGGTATTAGCTCTACACCTAAGGCTTGTTAGATTTGGAGCTGCTGCTGTGCCCCCTAGCCGATTTCTAGTGCTTACTGACTACTGGCCAAGAACATGTGCTAGTGCTACGCGAACTGACCCATGCAATAGGATGATAGAATGCTAGAAGCAGCGCTCTTCTCTGAACTATGAGCAGCTTGCGTTAGAAGCCATTCTCACCTTTCTTTTCTTTTTTCTATGATTTCTTGCTCTTCCTCCTCAACTACTAAAGAAAACTATAGGCTAGACTAATAGCTAGACTGGCTAGACTAAGGTATTGACAAGGTATTGACATACAAGGTATTTGCTTTTAACCGTTCTCCATAATTCTTTGCTTCTCTTAGAATCATGCATAAGTGCGATGTTAAATCATAAATAAATAGTTCAACCAAAATAGACAAGGTATTGACATACAAGAACCACACTATCTACAGTTTCAAGTTTCAACTCTTTTCCATCTTTTCACTGAAGTACTGCTCAGTCCTATTACTTAACCAAAATTCTGACATGTGATTATCTGTACTATAGAATAAAACACCAAAGTTGGAGTCTGTCAAATGTCTCACGCGAGTCACGCCATATGCTTCCTTACCACACCTCCTTTCTTTCTCTTAACTTTAACTCCAATCATATGAACTACATCTTGATAAGATGAAAGAAACAAAAACTGTAGAAGAGATAGTAATTAGCTTACCAAACGCCGCAGAACTGTATCATCCAATTCTTGTGGCTTATTAGTTACACCTGCATTACCATTACATGAATCTCAAACAACTATATATTCATTTAGATTTGCAGCAGCATGGAGTTGAGCACATTAGATATTAGAAAATAATGCATAGTTATATCCTCGTCCCCTAACAAATACAAAGTTCAAACTAAATGGTCTAAGTGCTCCCTCTCTAATCCCTCCCAAACTTTCCTAACTTCTACAAAGTTGATTTAGAATATCACATAAACAAGATTTTATGGGAGAACCGGACATTCAACTCTGGATGGACAGGACAAAAATGATTGCAGGAAATAAACCGTAGTTGGAGAGGTGAGCAAGAGGAAGCAATAGGTAGAAGGATAATAAGGCACTGTAGAGGTGTGGGGAGCAAGTAATGCAGGATTTTGTACAAGCTTATATACCAAAAATGGTGTGATAATGAAAAAAATAATACTTAAGAGCAATTGCGTCATAAGCAGCACACTAAAATAGCAAGAGAAGTACATACAAATGAAGCGATATATCTTGTGAGCCTGAAGAGGAAAAAAACTTAAAATAGATTTATCTAGCTTACCAATTACTATTACTAGATCATCAGGATTTGAGGGGTCACCCCATCAAACTTGACAAGGAACTCTAATTTCAATCTTCTACTTGAATCATTCTTATTAGCAAGCCTTGTCGACATAATACTATCAATCTATAGAGAAAGAAGGCCACCACATAAACCTATTACAATTATAAGAATAATGAACTTATGAGACATAGTTTAAAGATGTAGGATAGGTGGAAGTACTCCACCATGAAAAGTGGATGGCTGCCTGGAAATAGCAACCATAAAAAGTGTCCGAACAAGCTTTTCAGCCTCTCCAACCTGTTACAACATAACAGTACTTAAAATATTTCTTTTCAATTTACACTAAAATTAAAAATTAAATAAATGTTATTTTCACCCCTTCGAGGAATAAGAGCGCGAGTGAGAAGGTGTGAGAGAGAGACTTACCCACATTGATGTAAGAGAAGAAGCGGAAACATTAAAAAATGTCGCATCTGACTCTGATGAGATAGCTTTAGCCAGCATGGTCTTCCCATTACTAGGTGGGCCAAAAAGAAGTAGACCTGAAATATAAAATGCATTTACGTTGCTCGAAGAAAAATATAACAAAATACTTAAGAGACTGTTAAGATAGTCCACAATTATAAAGAAGGCAAATTTCACCAACTTACGAAAAATAGTTTTCAATGAAAGGGACTATAAATAGTTTGACTTATGATGGATAGATCAAAGAGTGGTGAAATGACTATGTGCATCTACAAGCTTAATAAAGAGCAAACAACTAACATATAAAATCGGGTGATTCACTCTTAGAGTGGACCTCACTCCTATCTATATACTTCTTTTGGCTATGATTTGCCCGTGTACTCGTTTAGACGGTGTTTGAATAACCTATGGAGAAAATTAAGTATTAAGAAGGCAAATTTTTGTAAGTCATTAGTCATTAGTCATAATTTCATCATCCAAGTCAGAAATAAAGAGTAACATTCTAATAACCATAATTAGGTTATATCAACATAATTAGGTGACACATTAAAAGATATTGAACATTAAAAATTATGTACCTTATCCTCCCACTTCACAAATGGGTTGAACTGCACTCCTACCCCAACATGATCTGCAACTCGAGTAAACAAACACATGCCCAAGAACCTAATCAACACAAAAAAAGTAAGAGTAAAATGGACAAGTAAGCATCAATTTTTCCCTGCTGAGGTGCAGTATCTGCGATGAGTAAGAATCACTATTTATTTTCAAGTTGCATGTTCCTGGACTGGGGCGAGCTTCCCATGATAGAAGATAATACAACTTCCTTGGTCATCCTTGACGATGCCTCCATAACTCCCCTCATCTGAGTTTGAGCTACCATAACAGTTTATCTTGAATGAACCTTGGTCAGGTGGCTCCCATTTGCACCAATTGAGCAACTTAACAGTAAAAACGAGATGAAGATTCCATGAATTACATATGTATATATCTAGTTGTTATTGTTGAGTCAGGAACCTTGGTAATATTATGAGTGAGTCTGTTACTCACATCTGTCATAATATGTGTTGACAGTATCATTAATGTGGGCTATCTCACTGAGGACCTTGTATCTTCTCTGCCTATGCTACATGTCTCACTATCTTCATTTAGCCAGTTCCTAGGAGCTCTGTGAATATTACATCTTTCAAGTATCCAGTGTCATAGCTGCTTAACAAATAAACAGTACATGAGAAGAAGGTCAATGCTTTCGTTACTAGTTTTGCTAATAGGACACAGAGAACACTTCACAACCCTTATTCAAGTATCCACTGCCAAAGCTGTTTCCAAAAATCTTATTCTCCGTTGTATAACTAAACATACGTGTATGTAGTAGTTCCCTGCATTTTCAGCCGCCCAGCCAAAGAAAGGGGAATAGGCTTCCATGCCTTTTTTTCACTTTTTGTTTTTTCTTTCTTTTTCTGTACATTTTCTTTGATGATGGAAAATAGGATCCTCGTCTTCTATTTCATCCTACCTTCTTCTCGCTATGCTATAACTATGCTATTGACTGCTCCTAGCTTCCTGTAGCTGTTGGATTCATATATGATAGACTGACTCTTAATCCAACTACTATGTTTTTGTTCATGGCTTAAGTATATGTCAAAGAAAATTGGTATCAACCAAAAGTGGGCAAAAATAAAAGAAGAATTGATAAGCTGACAAAGGTACACGATGATTTGAGAGTGTTATAAGTGTGTCTACTTTCTTTTGAAAATGCCACTCACAATAGATCTTAAACTTGGAAAAACTAGGAAAAGTATGTAGATGCAAACCCTTAAAGAGCAGCATATGATAACATCTGAATTATGCCAAAGTGTGTTAAAAATTGATTCACTTCCTTCACCGGTAGGCTTCAGTAGGTCAACACCAAAATAGCACCTATTATAAGAGGAAACAACAAAAACTTTTAAGATTGTTACCAACATATAACACATATCAATGGCAAAACTAAAGTTGATAAGAATCACCAGGTTTAACACTGCGCCCATCTATTAGAGCTCCATCCTTAAATATATACTCAGAGAAGCCTAAGAATAATTTTTTAAAAATTTTGCATTGTATTTATAGAGATTAGAAATGCCCTAGTCGAGGAGGAAGTTTTAAGTAAATATACTTGGGATTCTAGGTTGGTACTGGTGCATGAGTCTAAGACAGATGGAATGCTAGAGTTGAGGTCTACGCAAGTTAATGTGAGTATGTGTGTGTGTGTGTGTGTGTGTGTGTGTGTGTGTGTGTGTGTGTGTGTGTGTGTGTGTGTGTGTGTGTGTGTGTGGAGGGGACATTAGAAAGCACATTTAAATCCTTCATATGTTGGTCTAGTTTTATCTTATAATTTACCATTCTCTCCAATTTCCACATCTAAAATAATTGTAAATTCTGGATAGCTCATTTACCTAACTGTTTCAGTAATAATAGGTAAGATGGTTCAGAATTAATGTAGTTACTGTACATTATTGATATATCATTTTCTATTAGTACTTTCTTTGAAGAAAAAGTTGGGAAATTGACAATATAGAATGCTAGCAACATTAATCCCACCTGTAGCTATGACAAATCCAGCGAGCAAGAGTGTGTGATTCATGGTTGCCTGTAAGTGCCCGAAGGCTAGAGTGATAATTGAGCAGGGAAGGTGAGAGAGCTAGTGTCACCCTCTGAACAGATGATATAATGCTGCGAATATATTGCCTAGCCATGGATGCTACATTCTCTTGCAGATGGCTTTCAAATGTAAACTGGAATGCAAATGTCATAACAGATCTCATGCTTGCACAATTTCCAGAATTATCACCAGCTGCCCTATTTCCCGTTGGCCCAATCTCAAGAGCTGAAGCAAGATCAAGTGTCCTGTTAGGACTGGAGGCATCCTGCATTGTGTTCATACTGACTCATGTCATCAACCTTAAAAGAGCAAAAGGTAATATAAGTGGTATGTTAACTACTACTTTCCCCATTATACCATCGAATGTTAGAGTTACAGTGCATATGGCGATTACAGTTTCTTTCAAATAACAAGGTTCAAGGATAAAATATTATTTCATGTACAAGTTGGAAGGATGTTCAACTAATAGAAAATGTACATCAAATAGAAGCTCCGACAATACATGCCTCAAATAAAAGACTTACCACCGTAAAGTCAACAGGAAGAATGTGGAAACCAAAGGGTAAGAGAGGTGCATCATCAGCAAAAGTTGAATCAATGGGTGCAAAGATAAGTTCAGCACAGGTGCCAGCAGAATTGTCATCCATTCCACTACAGACCTGTAGATACATAGTACAGAGAAACAATAGGCACATAGTTAATACACCAGTCTGACTAAAAACTAAATCAAAGTAAATCATTAGCAAACTTGTTTGACAGGGTGCAAAACTGGCAGGCATATCTGGACTCGTCATAGGAATATATAGGTCAGGTCTTTGGTAAAGTCATAAGGTGTACCAACAGTATGAATCTAATCTCTAAAATTCATAAAATCTCGTCATAAAAGGTAGACCTTGTAGCACGCACAATAGCAGTTTGCATATATATTTACCTAAATAATTAATAGAACACTCCAAATATGTGGGTCTCCAAACTTATGGGAGTTTACCCATAAATTAATTCTAAGGCCATAAGACGAGGATAAAAAACATAAAAATATCAGTATCTACTTTGAATTAGTAGTATACATTTTACTTTTTGTTGAGAAAATATATTAATCTTATAAATCTATATAGAGAACAAAGGTTTGACAACTTTTTCAAAGAAGTTCTATACTAAAGCGGCATGAACATAGTGCTTCTAAGCGTATGGTCGGTTAATATTTGTGTGCGACAAGAAAGAAGAAAGAATGGGCACTTACTTGCAAAAGAAACATGTCTCTAGACATAATCGAGTCTTCTGGATAGTGACCAATGTTCTCCAGCTTAATGACCTCCAAGAACTGCTTAAAACAAAGAAAACAATGTCAACCCTGCTAATGCTCAAGAACAAAAAATCAATAGAGTAACTTATTTACCCATGCTCTATGTAAGTAATATATATTGTACCTATGCATATGTATAGAATATTTCAAGTAAACCCCCTCTGTGTTAAATATAATGAGGTTTAACACAAGAAAACTAATAAAGTGAGTTAGAAGAAAGAAGTTTGTGTTTCTTTGATGAATGAAGTTTCTTTAATCAAAATCGAAGTCTCGAGCAAAAATTAAACATAGATCTTAAAACTTGGGAGGAAGGACCTCAATCCTCAAGTGGAAATTGAGAATAAGAAAGGTTGTGAAGAAGAAGAAGCATTTGAAGAATACTCAAGAGGCCCGAGAGGAGCATTACAAAAGGGATGATGCTTCCAGTGCCGTAGCTCGGGAGACCCAACTTACAACTACTGAGGCTGAAAATCAAGGTTCAGTAACCTCAAGTGAGGAACAGAAAGTATAAAAAACATAAAATGTTGAGTTTCAGCAGGAAAATAAAACTAACAGCAGTGAGGATGTCACTTCCAATACAAATGATTCACTCCCAAAGGCGTCTGGTGATGGTGAAACCGTTTAGAATAACTCATCTACAAATGTCGCGGAGAATGAGGAAAAGGGTACAAAACCAAGTAATATATCCAATTCCAATTCAGTAGTGACAGAACTAAGTAATCAGCAAAAACATAAGAATAGTTTAGTCACAAAGAATTTAGAAGCCACTCATTCAGAAACAGGAACTTCAGAAACTTTTATTTCATCTCAGCAACATGGAATGGATAGTCATGATCAAAATGCAACATTGATGACAGAAACTTCTAATGAGGGTGAACAGAATCTGGAAACAGTTTTATCAGAGAAGACCGAGAATTCTAGTACATCAACTAAGGCTAATAGAGTGGTTACATAAAACTTGGATATTGACTAGTGCTTCGGAGAGGGATCAAATAGAGATTTTAAACTCCCTCAGACAGCATCCACAAACCATCTTTACATTAAGGTCATACATTATAGCAGTTCGGGCTATTACTACTGTTAGAATAATAGTGGCTAGACATGGATTTTCAAGTTATTTAGAGATAATCTTGCCTCCAAAGATGGTTTGGGCATGCAATACTCTTGGCAAGGAATTTTTGGTGAAGGACGGAAGGACTCAAAAGGACAAGAAAATATGAAAATGGTGCAGATGGGTGTATGTAAACTTCATATTTATTGACAATAAATAATGGGTAAGAAATAAATATGGAGTTGAAGGCCTCAAATGAATATGGAAATGATAGAAATGATATTAGATGAAAACAGTAAAATTTTCATTTCACACTTTGACCACCATTTTTTCCTAAATAGACATAGAGGAGTAAGGTGATCACGACAAATGGTTGAATTGACTTCTTTGGTATTTAAGTTACTAACTTACTATACAGAGTTTGAGAGTACCCCTTAGAATTGTCTTTCTCCCCCACCATATAATGCAATAGCAAGAAAACTATCATAAACTACAGTACTTATCCAAGAATAGGAGTGCCCATTTAAGCAAAATAATCTATTGAAATCCTAAACCACTACTTCAAAACTAAATGTCACAAACATTGAACAAAATAAGCATAACATTATTTGAAGCAGAATGAATCTTGTGTGTTAAAAGAAATTATACCTTGAAGACAGAAGCCTAGTAGTAATCAGAACGACATGAAATTTTTCTTCTTTTTAAAGTGTAAAACACATTCTCAGCTATATAATTATAGAACCCAGATTCACACACCTTTGTTGTCCTAATATCCACACCTACAAAATACCAAAAAACACATAAATAAACAACATCAAAACCTCATGCCAACAGTACCCAAAAAATTCTCAAAAATCCAAACCCCATGATAGACAATATACATCTAACCTCAAAATTAACCAAACCCCATGACAAATATACATGCAAAACTTCAAATAATCCAAGCCCCATGACAGATATACACATAAAATTCAAATAAGCAAAACCCCATGACAGATATATACGCATAAATTCAAATAAACAAGACCCCATGACAGATATATAAACATAAACTTAAAATAATCAAAACCCCATTGCTAATATACAAATAAATCCTTCATAATCTAAACCCCACCTAACAGAACCCAATAATTACACAAACCCAATAGAGAACACATCAAATTAATCACTTGAAATGGGAAATGAGCAAAAGGGGATATCAGTTAGATACTTGTGGAGACAATTCTGAAGTTTACAGGAATTTTGAGATCAAGTGTGTGGGAATTTTGAGTCCTCTTCCCTCTGCTTCTCTTCCCTCCTCTACTCAATTTTGGTTTGTAAATTGCTCTTCCCTCTGTTTTTCTTCCCTCTTCTACTCGATTTCGGTTTGTAAATTGTTCTTCCCTCTGTTTCTCTTCCTCAGTTTCTCTTCCCTCGGTTTCAGTTTCAGCAAGTGAGCAAATAGACTCCAAGAGAGAAAACAAAAATATTGGAGAGAAACCAAAAATTAGAGCCAAATTAGAAAACAAAAAAAAACCACAGGCTCTAATTTATATGCCACAGATAAAATCTGTGTCTAATAAACTACAGATATTATCTGTGGCAAAAAAAATAAAAAACTGTGGCAAATTGACTGTTTTGGTGTAGTGTAAACAATGCCTAAAATCATGCATATATATTACAACTCATAAGAATAATATCTATATTTAATTCTCTTCAATGGGCTTTCATGCATGGGCCTTTGGTTGACAACTTCAAATGAGAATTATTGTTGGAGTGCATCACCCTTGTTCTTCGTTAAAAATCGGAAAAATGTACGACCTGTAAATACAAACAAAAGCATTATTAGTGTCACATTTATTTAATAAATGACTAGGTAGATATAAATTTAGGAGTTGTACACGTAAATATTACGTGTCTATCAAATACCTCTTAACTTATATTTTGCTAGTCCTCGAGCAAAAGTAAACAAAAACCATTTTCGCATGTCGTGCGGTTGCATTTAGCGTATGCAAGAAGCCGTTAAACCCCCAGGTTTAGCCTGGTGGACGAGTACTGTCTCGTGAGGGTTTGCAGTGACTATACCCACAAAAGTCAATAATGACATTTTAAACAAATCTAGAATACATATGACTCATTTCCTGTGAACTTAACCTTACTTAGTTGTGACAAAAATATACCAATGAAAAAATCCTTAAACTTGTTATTCTCCCGAGTATATCAAAAAATATTTTAAGCTTATCCGAAACTAGAGGTACTACCTCAAGATTAGAAAGAGATTCAAGTATCTTGATTTAGCTATATTTGAGTGTACAATAAAAATAGTTTTATCGCCTAATACGTTGTCTAGAATAATTTCACTACAACAAATATGGGTTTTTGCGCCATTAAAAAAATAGTTATGTCTTGTTAGTCCCTACCTTTCCACGTCGAAGGCGATGACGTAGAAAAGTAGGGACTAACAACGTCATTAAATAAGTGACGAGAAAAGCTAGGTACTAACGTCATTAATTAAGTGACGTATAAGGGCTTTCAAAAAATGACGTTATTAATACCCAATTCCGATGGCCGGCCAGCTAGTATATTCTATTGACGTCACTAAATAACGTCATTAAAAAATTACGTAGTTAAAATCTTTTAACGTCATATTTAAAGTGGCGTGGTAGCGTTTTCATATATCAACAATGACATTTTTAAAATATCGTCAATACCTCAAAAAATACAAAAAAAAAATTAAAAATCAAATATTATCAATCTACTACCCTGTCCTCCTCTCTACAGGACCACCACCATATCCTACAAAAAGGTAAAATATTTGGCTAAATTATATTACTTTCATTCAATATAATATGTTCGAACTTAATCACTTCATTATTATTGAATTACAAAGCTAAATCACTGGTAAACTTAACCAATGCACAAAAATACTAATAAAGCAACCATAAAGAAGGGTCTCGGATGTTTCACTGCAAGAATGCTTACAGCCATTGAGTGCCTTTGTGTGTTTCTACTAATCTGAATCAATTTGTAAACCTGCCAAATCATACAAATTAAATATTAGCTCTGTAAATGTGAGTACACAATAAGATGCTTGCAATCGTAAAAGAAAAGAAAATAATATAAAATAAGAGGAGAAGAAAAATACCTAGTTTTATGTGTATTACTCCT
Organism: Kingdonia uniflora; assembly: GCA_014058105.1. NCBI lineage: Eukaryota > Viridiplantae > Streptophyta > Magnoliopsida > Ranunculales > Circaeasteraceae > Kingdonia > Kingdonia uniflora. The sequence goes on along the minus strand of JACGCM010001129.1, from coordinate 4,255,878 downwards.
CCATGTGCACTAACATGATCAAGGGGTAACTCTCTTTAACCCCTGAAATGGCCTAGGGGCGTCTGGTTATGATGTTAGAAAAAGCTCTAATTTTATGAAAAATACTCATATATCATGTGCTGCACACAATTTACTCAAAAAATTCACAAAAATATAAAAACTACAATAAACCCCATAACTAGCTTTTATTTGTGTTATGGCCGGCCACGACCTCAAAAATTACCTATGCATGGCTCTATTTAACCCCTGAATTGGCTTAGGGGTACCCGATTCACGAGTACTTCTAACATTTAATATTCCTTCAGTACTATGTTAAATTGATGCCTTATAATTTAATCGAATTCAATTGAGCTTATAGATGAACTAGATACTTACGTCGGAAAAGGTGGCTTCCAAGCTCCCCGTGGCCATGTATTCATATATTAACAATTTGTGTTCACCCTCACAACAATAACCAATAAGTTTGACAAGGTTTGGGTGACTGAGTTGCCCAAGATAGTTAACCTCTGCCTGCAAAGAAAAAAAAAGTTTATAAGTAGCAGAATAAAAGGTGTCCATATTTCCAAAGATGTTTTATAAGAAAAGTTTCATTCATATCGAAATCATAATGTTAAGCAGCACCACCTAAAGTTATATTTTTCAACCAAATTCAAAAAAATCAGTTGGAGAAAAAGGAGAAACCTCATTGATAATGTTGTTGACAGATGTCTGTACATTTCCACCTGTAGCAGCGGCAAGCTCTGACTTGAGTTTTCGATGCATTGTTGGTGATGAGGTCGATGGTGTTCCTGGTATTCAACATGTGGTTCCTGGTTTTGGTCGAAAGACAGCTTGAAACTTGTAAAATAGCACGGTTCTTGGAAAATTTACTCAGTGCAGCTGCAGTAAGAACTGTAGGAAAACAATATGTACAAGATGCTCTTAGCAAGCATGGGGATTACCTTCAGAAAAATTATCAGGTGCTTAGCCTAAGAAGGGATGTTGATGTTCATCTCAAGGAGGAATGGTTATCAGAGAGAGACACTCGCAATAACCTATCTTTCTTATCTAATTTCGTTGAATTGTTGGGATAAGGCCAAAAACTCTATGATTAAACACATCCAATACTGTTCAACCTGAGCTGCAATAACTGGCAAAAATTAGGCGCTCTTTAGTTTACAGTTAATTGTGTGTACATTCTATAATTAAGTCTCATTCATATCATCAAAGAAGTTTGTTTTTCAACAAAATTTAATTAGAGATATGTTTCCAATTCTTTCATCTTTATAACTAGGGTATATATGGTTCAAACAGATTCATGGAGGAACATTACACGCGTCAGATGATTTCCCGACCATCCGCTACCTAATAAAGTTATCAACATCGGCCTCCTCGTCTCTATCAACTAATAAAGTAAAGAAACAGAGTGCACATAGCCCCATGGAAGAAAACCTGTTTGTATCATCCTATACTTACGAAGATATCACCATTAAAGACCTATTGCTAGACTCTAACTACAGAGGCAGTGGTATCTCCGTCATTAACTCGCTCCGAACAACAATTGATAACTGTTACATAGTTCATTTCACAATTAATGGGGTATTAGTCCAAAGTGGCCATGAGACGTATATTCGTAACTTGTTTTTAGAACAACATATCACGGCAGGCGGAGACCATAATGTGAGGATTGGAGTGATCATATTTTCTTACTCAGATTGGAGTGACGGTGTCGGGTCAGGCTAACGTGTTAACCAGAGTTCATTGCTATAATAAGGCTACAGGTTGGGGTGGTACAGGGATTTACTTACGGCTCCCCGGCTTGACGCAAACCCATATTATAAATTGTTACATGGACCACACAGGTAAACACTTCGAACGATATCGTTGAAGTCATTGAGAAGTTTTGTTCATCTGTAATTTTTTTGATAAATCCCGTTCTCCGTTTATGTTTTTTTCAGGCATTGTTGTGGAGGATCCAGTTCAACTTCACATCTCTTACTCGTTTTTCCTGGGAGATGCATTTTTATCATCTTGTAGTCTATAAAGGGTGTGATAAACGGTGTAAATATCATCGATAACATGTTTTTCGGGAGTGGTAAAGGGATTGATATTATCCAAATAAATGGGAATTTTGGAAATATTGATCAAGTAGAAATCAATGGGAATAATGCACGAGGAATGAATCTAAAAGCAACTGTGGCCAGGGGATTCACACAAGGGAATGGAACCTTGTGGAGTGTGGATTTCAATAGGGTACTATTGTTTCCAAATAGGATCAAGCATGTACAATATTCGTTGAATACAAGCGAGAGTTTTCCTAATCACGTCTTGCGAAATGTATTTGGGAACCGTGTTCTGGTGGAGTCGAATGTGGCCATGCCTGCTGATGTTTATGTTACGATAGATCAAGGTTTGAACTAATTTGGAGAAGCGTTTACTACTACGACTATTGTCAGAGCTGATTGAGAGAGATATCGGATCATACAAGCCGGAAGGCCTAAACTAGTGGAGGATCGATCCGGTTCACCGCATTTAAAATATACGATCAACCACAAAGAGACCCTTTTTGCTGTTATGATTTTTAAACTCTGCTTGTGAAATTTCAGCGAATTTATGAAAATTATTCTTTCACAAAAATTATTCTCACTTCAAGTTTTCAGGCCAACATTTGACAGTGTCATCTTAACTGCTAACCGTAATTTCAAGACTAGATTTCAAGTCTAATAAGGCAGGCGAGGTCATGGGTTGCTTCGACATCCTAATACGTATTGTCGTACTATGGCAATATTGATCATCAACCCTGAATTAAGGGTGGTGTTCATGCACCAAAATAATTAGCTCGACACTTTTTTTTGACAAATTACATCAGTGGTTTCTAAAAAAAAAAGTAGGACTTTAAGATTTTATGACATTATCTCTTGGATGGTCTTCATTAATCCTTTAGAACTCAAGAAAACAAATGCATGTGTTTGAATCAACCTGAAAGCGAGAGCACCAGTTTTTGGGATGTGTTTACTCGAGAACTATTTTATCCAGATAGCTCCTTAAACTGTTGGGACATAATAAAACCATAGGAAATCGGGACACGGAAATTGAATATACAATCTGAGAGGAATACCAGAAACTTTGATAGCAAGAAGAGCACCACTAATTTTCTCTTGTTACCCAGATCGTGAGTACTATTGGACCCGAAGCTCCTTATAATGAGATCATCCTGAAAGATAGTGAACATGCAAAACAGTTTAAGAGTAACTGGAATCTTTCAAGTATACTTAGCCACGAAAATCCTATCAGATGTAAATGGGAACCAGGCTACCCCAATTCACGACTCTGAACACTGATGGTTAAAGTACATCTTTTTGGCGGCAGCCAGACTGCATTGGGTCACTCTTTGCCTTAAACCACAAGCTCAGTGAGCTATAGAGATATAGGAGGTACCACCCCAACTGGGAATGTTGCTAGGGAGTAGCTAATGTTGACTACACCTCTAGCGCTTTTGACTAAGATACAAAGGACAGTGTACCAAGATGCCATAGATGTGTACCATTTCTCTTCCATAGACACAATATAGAGATACATGCCCTATTTATGATAATATGACATGCTCATTTCTAAACCACGCCCCATACCCTACTGGAAATGCACGCACAGTGTTGTCTACTGCCATTCCTTTTGTTATTTGCTTACCATTTCTATCGAGGTCTCAAGGAACTGCAATAACTCTTGTGTCCAGCTTAGTCTAGAAATGCAATAGTGATACCATTTCACATACATCAGTCCTCGCCACTTAACCGGTACACTCCTAAGGAAGGAGGAATGTCTCAAATTTGAAATTTCCAAAGTTCACCATTGGAGAAAAGCTTGGTTAAAAATGCTGACAATTACCCCTGATATACATTTCTTTAGGGGCTTCTAATAATTACAAGTCTTGGACTATATTTTGTATCAGAATAGAGTGAACAAAAAAATGAAGAAGTATCAAGTTTTATTATAAATCCCAATAAATCTTAGAAATAATAAGCACCAAGAATAGTGGGGAATTAGGGTTCACATCCATATATGGAAGACAATAAAATCTACCAAATGTGGACGAATCTAAACCAATTCAAAATCCCTTTCATCCTTTATAATCTACAGAAGTATAACTACTAATTTAGCGAAAGAATTAAACAAATTCTTTGATTAGCAAAATCAAAATTGGAGAATTTCTTACCTGCTTAAGTGGTTAATCCTTTGCAAATTACGGTTGTATATTCCTCAATAAAAACCTTGAAGGAGTAGTTGTGTGGCTTTGAAGAAGGATTTCATCATAAGTTAGGGTAGGATTTTGCCTCACAAAAGTTTATACTTCAGCGACAGAGATTTTCTTCGAGTAGAGATTCATCGTTGTAAAACTTCCTCTTAATTTCTAATTGTGCCTCCTAAATCTCTTCTCTCGCACTGGGATTATTCTCATCGTAATCCCACAAAGTTCTTACTTTCAATTGTACCCAAAGTTCTACTTCCCGTGAGCTCTCTCGTATTTCTCTCAAATTATATAAAAAGATACAATGTCATTTAATCAAGTAACGACGTTAATGTAGTAGTGAATAAACACTTTTCTATTACGTCATTTGCAAAAATAACGAGGAAAATAAGCAGTAACGTCAGTTTGCAATAAAATGACTTAAATCCATTAATGAACTTGTTAAGTTACGGATAAAAATGGAAAATATATGTATCAAAGTTATTATCCAAAAAAATGACGTTGATTAAATGACGTCGTAACCCTTATTTGTTGAAATGTTAACTCAGTTTTTTGGTAGTCTAGTTCTTACTGGAATAAATTCAACGGTCAGTTTGACAAGTGCCTAAGTCAATTCGTGTTACTAGAATTTTTTTTTTTTTTTCTTTTCTTTTACAAACATTTTCTTTTGAGTACTATGTTTCTTAGTGAAGCCTCCGTAACAAAGAGTTTTTAGTCAACAATCTCTACCAGTTGGCTAAGGTTGCCAGGGTGTGATGCCCCATCATGACCTTGACTCAAGATTCTCACAAGTAATATTTTCTTATACTCCTTTCACATAGTCCATGGTCAAACTCGAGATTGGTGATAATTTTTCCTCTTTCAGTTCTTAATCATGCGATTAGACTTGCAGCGTAAAAGTTTTTAGAGCACATTTGGCTTATTTTTATTTTTATTTTTTTTCTTAGGAATGAACTTATTCATAGGCAGTTGTCTCCTTTGTATAAACTATTTCTAGCATAAATACTAAATTTCACTTATACTAAGCAAAAATTTATTGAAGGTATTAATTGCAAAACTACAGTAAAGTGCACATTTCCAAAATATGTCAAGTTAACTTGAATTAGTTGCTGATAAAGAGATAGTATATCTAGCTTAAGATATTCCAAAATATTCTAGTGTATACTTGGTACAATTTCAAAATTTAGGTTTTTCCATAATATTTATTTAAGGTAAAATCAGTTTAAGTGTTTGGAAATTCATCAAAAATATATCATAAATTGTCAAAGTGCCATTATTTCACTTTTCTTTTTTCAAAAAGCATATCAATAAATGGTTTCCTACCCCCAAACTTAAATCAAGCATTGCCCTCAATGTTGGAGAACAAGAAAATAAGTAGAAGAGGAAAACTGAAATGTCTCACCTGAATGTGTCAAGGGTTGCCTCCCAAGAAGCGTTAAGTTTATCGTCTTCAGCCAGACAAATGTACCCCCATACTTAAATAATTTATAATGGTACTATAGGGGTACATAATATCAGTTATGATATACTGGATCATTTAGAAATGTTGTCTCTTCATCAAAAGTGTAGGACTCTAAGTACGGTTTTAATCGTTACCCATTGACCTTAAAAATATTTTCGTTCTTAGGATCCTTCACCTCTACGGCTCCATGAGGATAAACAGTTTTAACTACAAAATGGTCGTACCAACGAGAATGTAATTTCCCAGGAAATAAACGTAGCCGAGAATTGTAGAGTAACACTTTCTGATTAGGCTCAAAAGTTTTGCGAACAATCGACTTATCATGAAAAGCTTTAGTTCGTTCCTTGTAAATTTTTGCATTTTCATAGGCCTCGCAACGAAGTTCGTCAAGTTCAGAAAGTTGAAGTTTTCTATATGATCTGGCTTTATCCATTTCAAAGTTGAAGGCCTTTGTATCCCAGAGAGCATTGTGTTCCAATTCTACAGGTAAGTGGCAAGCCTTCCCAAAGACAAGTCTATAGGGTGACATACCAATCGGGGTTTTATAAACTGTTCGATATGCCCAAAAGGCATCATCAAGACGATCAGACCAATCTTTACAATCGGTTCGAACAGTTTTTTCTAAAATTCATTTGATCTCCCGATTGGATACTTCGACTTGACCACTTGTTTATGGATGATAAGGTGTGACAACTTTATGAGTGATGGAGTAAGTTTTCAAAAGATTTTGAAAGACACGGTTACAAATGTTTACCACCATCACTAATAATTGCCCGAAGCGTGCCAAAATGATTAAAAATGGTTTTCAAATTTTTTACCATAGGCTTATGGTCATTCGTTTGACATGGCACCGCCTCAACCCATTTAGAAGCATAATCGACTGCAACTAGAATGTAAAGGTAACCGCGAGAAGAAGGAAATGGGCCTATAAAGTCAATGCTCCAAACATCAAATAGTTTAACAATAAGGATGTTGTTCAAGGGCATTATGTTTCGATGATAAATATTCCATGTCCTCTGGCACCTATCACATTTAGAACAAAAGGTATGTGCGTCACGAAAAAGGGTAGGCCAATAAAGACCAGATTAAAGGACTTTTGCAGCAGTTTTCTTGGTCCCAAAATGTCCTTCGCAAGCTAAGGTATAGAAAAATGTGAGTACACTATGGAACTCATCACTTGGAATGCATCTCCTAATCACTTGGTCAGAACAAAACTTATAAAGATAAGAATCGTCCCAACTAAAACGTCTAACCTAGTGCAAGAATTTGGTTATATCTTGTTTTGACCAATGGGCAGGTAATCGTTGCGTAGCAAGATAATTGACAATATCGCCTTACCAAGGCAGTTGTGAGATAGCCATGAGCTGCTTATTAGGAAATGTCTCTAAGAAAGGAAAAAAATCTTCAGTACCCTCAGTGAGAATTCGAGATAGATGATCCGCAACCACATTCTTAACATTTTTCTTATCTCGAATTTCGATATCAAATTCTTATAACAAAAAAATTCATATGATTAACCGAGGCTTAGCGTCTTTTTTAGATAGTAAATACTTTAAGGCCGCATGGTCGGTGTAAATAATGATTTTAGATCCAACAAGGTATGATCGAAATTTCTCCAAGGAAAACACAATGGCTAATAACTCTTTCTCCGTAATGGAGTAATTTAATTGTGCGACATTGAGCGTGGGACTAGCATAGTAAATAACATGAGGCTTTTTATCTATTATTTGCCCTAAAACTGATCCAACAGCGTAATCAGAAGCGTCACACATGAGCTCAAAGGGAAGTTCCCAATTGCGAGGTTGGATGATAGGGGCCGAAGTTAATAAAAGTTTGAGCTTCTTAAAAGCTCCTGAACATGCATCATCAAAGTTGAAATCAGTGTCCTTAGCAAGTAAATTGCACAAGGGCTGGGAAATTTTACTAAAATCTTTGATGAACCGGTGATAAAACCCAGCATGCTCCAAAAATGATCGAATGGCCTTAACCGTCCGAGGTGGAGGTAAAGAAGAAATAATGTCGATCTTGGCCTTATCGACTTCAATCCCTTTGTTGGAGATAATATGTCTAAGAACTATCCCTTGTGCCACCATGAAGTGACACTTTTCCCAATTTAACACCAAATTAGTTTGTGTACATTGTTCTAGCACGAGCTCTAAATGGTGTAAACATTCGTCAAAAGGCGATCCATACACAGAGAAGTCATCCATAAATATTTTAAGAAACTTATCAACTATATCAGAAAATATGTTTATCATACAACGCTGGAATGTAGCGGGTGTATTGCACAACCCAAATGACATACGTTGATAAGCATATGTCCCGTAGGGACATGTGGAATTTTTCTTCTCTTGATCTTCTGGGGCAATGGAGATCTGATTGTATCCAGAATAACCGTCAAGAAAACAGTAATGACTTTTACTAGCTAAGCGGTCAAGCATTTGATCAATGAAAGGAAGAGGAAAATGATCCTTCCTTGTGACCATGTTCAATTTCCTATAATCGATACATACACGCCACCCGGTGGTTATGCGGGTGGGGATTAGGTCATTATTCACATTCTCAACTACAGTAATCCCTAATTTCTTAGGTACAACCTGAACAGGATTGACCCACTTACTATCCGAAATAGGGTATATGATGACCGAGTCCAAAAGTTTAAGAACTTCCTTCTTCACCACCTCCATCATGGTGGGATTCAACCTCCGTTGCATCTCGCGAGAATTTTTAGCACCTTCCTCGAGATTGATGCGATGCATGCAAGCGGTCGGGATAATCCCCTTCAAGTCTGCTATAGACCACCCTAGGGCTGATTTGTGTCTTTCAAGGAAACCCAATAATCTACTTTCTTGGTCAATATTGAGGTTGGAAGCTATGATCACAGGCAGAGTGCTAGAATCACCAAATAAAGAATACTTCAAGGTCTTAGGTAATGGCTTGAGGTCTAACTTGGGTGCATTAACAATGGATGGAATAGACAAAGTAGTGGACAGTTCCAGAGGTTCAACATGAGGTCTCCATTTGGACTTGTTAAAAATAGGCGTTGAGCCGAGTAGAGCATTAAGCTCTTCAACAATCGAATTTTCATCAAAGTCTTCACCAAAGTTTACAAGATATGATTATGAGGGGTCCTCAGAAAATGATTTAGGGAACAAGTTGTAAACTAAGGAGTCAATCATATTCAGCTCAGCCATGTCATCAGAGTGAGGGACTTGAGTATTATTGTTAAAAATATTGAACTTGATCTTCATGTCACCCATTAATAGTTGTAAGACCCCATTAAAGTAATTAATAATGGCATGAGAAGTCGCAAGGAAATGGTAACCCAATATGACGAGAATCTCACAGCTAGGATTCTTTACATCTTCAGTGTCCAAAATAACAAAGTCCACAGGAAAAATGAGAGTATCAACCTTGATAAGAATATCCTCAAGGATACCACGTGGGTATCGTATTGACCTGTCAGCCAATTAAAGTGTCATTCGGGTAGGTTTGAGTTCTCCAAGTCCTAATTCCTGATAGACCGAGTAAGGTAAGACATTCACACTAGTCCCTAAGTTGAGTAACGCCCTATCCACTTTATGATCTCTAATTTTACAAGGGATGGTTAGGCTTCTAGGATCTCGAAGCTTAGGAGTGGTTAATGTCTCAGTCAAGAAGACCTTCTTGTACACATTGATTTTCTTTTCCTAGTGCACGCATCCTTAAGGAATTTTGCATATGCAGGGATAAGCATGATGGCATCGAGTACTGGAATATTTATATGAACTTGCTTAAATGTATCCAATATCTCGTCAAATTGAATCATTTTATTAGTCGGAAGAAGGCATTGTGGATAAGGCACATTTGGCTCAAAATGTGCCTTTGGTAGGGAAATAGACGAGGTAGGCAACTCCTTAGATTTATTAGAAGGTTCACTCGTACCGACCTCATCCTCAATAGCAACGGGTGTTGGCTCAACCCTAGGTATTTTAACTCAGTTATCAATTTGTCTACCACTTCCAAGAGTTATAATGGCATTAACCTGTTTTGGGATTAAGCTAGAATCAAACCCCGGTGGTCCTTTCGGATTAGATACAGGTTGGCTAGGTAGCGTACCTGGTGGTCTCTCATGCAATATATTTGCCAATTGTCATATCTGAGTCTAAAGATTAGAGATAGATTGGGATATAGAATTTTGATTCACCAAAGTCTGTTGTTGAAATTGCATCATTTGTTGCTGAAATTGCAACGCTTGTTTTTGGCTCTCTATTGATTGTTGCATGAAGAGAGCAAGGGTATCTTCCAAAGATGGTTTGGGTGGAGCGGGGGGGGGGGGGGGGAACTGTTTGGATGACTGAAAGGATTGCTGAGATGCCTGAGGATAAGATTGAGAAAGGGGATTCCTAGGCAAATTATGACCTGAGGTTTGTGGCTCTCCAAAACCTGAACTGGGTTGGTTGTTCTTCCACGAAAAATTTAGGTGGTTCTGCCAAGTTGGCTTGTACGGGTCAAAGGGCCTCTTGTAGGTATTATTCAAAGCATTCATTTTCTCTTAATTGTCATTCATTTCATTAAGCATGGGGCACATTTGAGTCACATCGGTTACATCATAACAAATGGTGCAACCCTGTTGCTGAACCTGGTTCACACTACCCTTAGATTGATTCGTAGCCATAACCTTGATTTTTTGGGTAAGAGTATCTAATTGGGCTTTGATGGCCATTCCCTCACTCACTTCGTATAAGCCACATTTCTTGGTTGTGCGAATATTTCTATGTGAATCAAAATCTCACTACTGAGAGTTCTCAGCCAATGTCTCAAACTCCTCATAAGCTCTATAAGGTTCAAGGTCCTGGAATTTGCCACTATGCATGGATTCTAGTCTATAACGGTTCTCAGAAGTTATTCCACGATAGAAGATCTGGGCTAGATGTTGCTTCTCAAAACCATGATGAGAACATTATGAAATAAGATCTTTATACCTCTCCCATGCCTCGTAAAACGTTTCACTCTCATTTTAAACAAATTCAACAACTGTATTTCTAAGAGCAAGGGATTTTCCCATAAAAAACCATTTGGTTTTGAACTTGGTATCCATTTGATTTCATGAATTGATAGATGTTGGTGCCAATGAATCAAGCCAATGACTCGCCTTGTCTTTTAGTGAGAATGAAAATAAACGAAGGCGGACGGAATCTTCAGTAAAATGTTGGTATTTGGAGAGCGCACAAATTTTCTTAAACTCGTGCACTACTAGAAAATGGACCAAGGCCACGGTCTATATTAATTTTAGCAACAAGAACAACAGTGGATAATTGCCACAACCTAGACCGTGGCCTAAAATTCGTGGTTAAAGATATAATCCTTTAACCAGTTCCTAACTATGTGTTATGTTCGTGCCAAAACCGTGGCCAAATTTGTTTGAAACGCGAGATTCAAAAAATTTCTCCCCCATTTAGAAGCTCAGACATTTGTCTTCAAACTCTAATAAGTAATTTCAAGGGTTTCAAATTTCTAAATAGCAGTGCAAATTTCTCACGAAAATCTTCTGCAATATCTCTCTCCCTCTACAAATATCAAATCTCACAGAGGTAGGTCTCAATTTTTTGATTGATTGATGAGAGCAAAGGCATCTCTCTCTCTCTCTCTCTCTCTCTCTCAAAGCTCTGAAAGCATCTCTCTTTTCTCTTAATCGATTTTCTTGGGTGAACTCATAGGGTTGATTGAGGCCAAGAATTGAATCTTTCAAGTTCTAGGTATTTATATTTGAGTATTTATTCACGATTTGGGTTCTTTCAAATTTGTTATGGTTGTAATGTTGTATGATATTGCTTTCGGTGTTCCTTAATTCTTTATCATGTTTCTCTCAAATTATTCCTGATCATGTGTTTGATGTGGGTTCTCAATTGGTGGCTGTAGTTAGGGGTTTTATGATTTTGCTTTAGGTGTTCTGTATTTTTTATTTTTTTTGCTGATGTAAGGAATTTGTTTGGACTACAAATGTTGGGTTTATCTCATATCAAGTGTTAATTTAGAAGCCTCCAATTCTTGAATTCTTAGAATTACTGAATTGCTTAATGGGGGTCCCAAGATTAGGATCCTAAGTTTAAGATTACCCAAAGTTAGGAACCTAGAATGCAGGATATGAACCTATGAGCTAATCCTGGAAATTAGGTACCCCAAAAAGCTACAGAGTTTGCCCATAGGTTATTCTGTATAGTCTGGGTTTCTTAAGGATTATAAAGTTAGGGTTTCCTAATTATTTGCTAACATAGGGGGGTATGTGTTTTTGCAAAGTGCTTGCTAGGGTATGATAGTAGGTAAATGCAGGAATCGAAAATGTGCATTTTTAGGCAAAATATTAGTGTAAACTCATTTCATTTTTTTCTTACTTGTTTTTATTTATTCACTTTTTCTCAAAAATGCACTTTCTTGTGGTGGGAGGTAGCCTTGTTTTTTCTTGCTGCTTTCCTGCTATTTACTCTAAAGGAATGTGGTTATTTAGAGCTATTTGCAAAGTGTGGGAAATGTGTTTTTTTTCTTGTTTTTTCTTGTCATTTTTTTAAAAGGTGTTTCTATAATTTTTTATTAGTTGAGGTGAAGGTTCTTAAAAGCTCCCTGGTAGTAGTTAGCTGATTTGTAGGATTAACGGTACGGCTGTTTAAGCTTAAGGAAAGGCTTGCTAAATGTTTTAAAATGAGATCCTCCCTATTTTGTGTGCGATCGATCGTTCAGCAGGTAAGGAATGAGCTTTTTTGGGCAGTTTAGAGCTAGAGTCAAAAGTGGCGAAAAAGCGGGGTATAGTTCTAGAAGAAAAAGTGCGCCCTAATGAAAATTTGTTATCTTGCATCCCTGGTTTAGTTTCTGATACAGATAATGCAAGATTACTTGCTCTACCTACCATGGAGGAAGTTAAGCATAACTTATTTAGTACACCTAGGGACAACGCTCCAGGCATGAATGGTTACACTTCTACATTCTTCATACAGTGTTGGGACATTGTGAAACAAGACCTGCTCATGGCTGCTCAAGAATTTTTTGGGGGTGCTCAGTTACCTCTAACCTTCAGTTCTTCTGTGATTACGCTCCCAAAGTTTGACCATCCTTCTGGGTTTTCTGACTATCAGTCTTCACTCTGTTATTTCAATAATTTTTCCAAAATTATTGCTTTCAGGCTTTGTTTTATTCTGCCTAATCTTATCTCTGCTAATCAAGGAGCTTATGTGCAGGGTAATAATATCAGTAAAAGCTTTGGCATTCCCAAGAATTAGTAGGAGATTTTAAAAGGAAAGTAAGAGGAAGCAATATTATGTTCAAAGTTGATATGACTAAAGTATATGACAAGCTGGATTAGAAATTTCTCAAAGATGTTTTACTCAAATTTGGTTTTAGTGTACAGTGGGTTGATCTTATAACTAGTTGTGTGGAATACTCTAGGTTTACTGTGGTGATGCAAGGAGTCTACAACGATTTCTTCAAATCTTCTAGGGTCTCAGGCAAGGTGACCCCTTTCTCCACTACTTTTTATTTTAGCCAAAGAAATCCTATCTAGATAAATCTCTCATGCTTTTGCTAAAGAATGCTATGCCTATTACTTTAAACAATGATTTACTATATTTTTAAATGGCAGTATAAAGTCTATCACAGGTCGCACTAATTTTCTGGCTAAGTATGAAGCATGTTCTGGGCAACAAGTTAACACGCAAAAGAGTAGCATTTATTTTGATGCTAAAATTCCCATGGCAAGGAAACATCTTATACAGGTTGCCTCAGAATTTCCCCTCATTTACCTAGGTGCTTCTATAACTTATGGTAAGATCTAGGCAGCCCACTTTGAATCCCATATTAAAAAGATACAAATGAAAATTGAGGGATTATTTTATATACTTCCAGAAATAATTTGTGAAATGTCGTGAAACGTGCAAAGCAGGGCCGAGCAATTATTCTCACCAGTACGTAAACTTAACACTTTTGTTTGTACAAGATTGCTTACTTTAACCTCTTTATATCAAGGAATTTCTGGATCATGTAAGCTTATCAATCTGTCACTTAGCTGAACATTTAGAGCACTCTGATGGCAGGCAGCCTTTTACAATACTTACATATGCGGAAATCCTAATACATAAGCGTGCCCTTTTCAAAATTTTAGTGGCATTTCCCTTGATCCGTATCTTACTGCACAGATTATTATACAGGGTGGATTGCATATATTGCTCCAAATTCAAGATTTTAGTTTATGAGTACAGCACCTAAACTAATAATATCATTTAAATGGTTTCAGCACATTCAATGGAAGAGGCTGAAGTACTTTGCGACCGATTGGGAATATTTGAAGATGGCAGCTTGCTGTGCATTGGAAATCCAAAAGAGGTAAAAAATTAGTTAGCATTTTTATCTTTTTCGTTAATATGTTACATGTCTACGTTCCTTATTGGTTTAACATACAAATACAGACGGCCTCATATTGTGATGAATCATAAATTAGTAGTTATGTGGTTTCACGTTAAGGATTTACTAATACATGTTCTGGTGAATGACAACTTAAGGGTAGATCTGGAAAATCTTAGACACTTATATTTCAATTGGGGAGAATGTAGTACTGATTTATTGCACCAACCAAATCATATTTCCTTTAATAATCTCCAAACTTTATGGGGAGTATTTGTACCACAGGGAACCTCTGTGGCTGACTCGGACCAATGCATTAACCTTCAGAAATTGGGGATGGAAGGAGATTTGATGTCGCATGGCAAGAAATTGACAAGGTGGCTATCTCGACTTGATCGCCTTGAAAGCTTGAAGTTATGCTCAACAGCTGGAGATCTTCTCCCTTCAGCTCTGGTACAATTCATACATGGGTAACTCAATGGTATGCTATTCAGATGACTTTCTTAAACTTAAAGTCTTGAACTTTGTTGGCTAAGAATCCATATATTGGACATTCACGAAGGTTCAATGCAGAATCTCAAAGAGTTGGAGATAAACAAATGTGAATATTTGAGAGAGCTTCCATCTGGGTTGCAGTTCTTGAATCACCTCAAGGAATTGAGATTACCAGCCATGTCAAATCATCTTAAAGAATTACCTAACAGGAGCTGATTGGTACAAGATTGCTCACATACCATTTCTGAGGCCTCATCTGGTATAACGGAATACACAGTACAGTTCAGTCAGTCTCGTCCGCCTACAGAGCTATCAAATTATGGATACTGAACGATTTTCAGCTTGCCCAGGTGATTTTCTTCTGCTTTTCTTCTGTACGTTTTATTTTTTTGTTTTTGGTTACTTTCCCATGGATTAATGTGCAAAAAAGTGTTTGTTTATAATTGTATTTTCTCTTATTGTACAAAAGCACAAATAATTATCAGTCTATTTATTTTAATGAAAGTGTTACGGTTTTCAAAGTAGCTACAAACATACTCTCGCGATCTTTTGCGCCCCAGAGAACTTCAATTTGTTTCATTCTCTATATTTTCATCTCTGATTTGGTAAACTAAGAAAATTGCCCCCGCTGTTTTGTATTCATTTCCTAAAACATTTCAGTTGAAGTAGAAAATTGTACAAGCTGGGAAAATGCAGAAGTCAGGAAGATGGTGATATATACAGTGTTATAGGGTTCAAACTTACTTTAAGTTTATAACTGCATATACCCGTAAAATGAAAAGTTTAATATTAGTGGAAGCCTCTACTACTATATTCTGCTCCCTGAACTCAATAACTTCATAGCTCTATATATGTAGGTGGCCTCGTAATCTTTAATTTGGTTATGTAAATAAATATTTGATGCGTATTGGGTGGATGCCAGGAGGGTTTGGACTACAATTATCTTTCTGCGTTGAAGCACATGGAAGGTTTTGTAAAGGATATCAATTCGTAAATTTGTTTTACGGTTTTCAACCTCAATTGCAACTTAGCTAGTTTTTGATTTATTTATTTTGAAACAGGTACTGCATATGGATAGGAATGACTATTATGGTGGTGAATCTACTTCCCTTAATCTCACACAGGTATTTATATGCATTGCACATGCCTTAGTGTATAAAAACACAATATACATGTATTAATCGTCTTTTTGTTATTTTCCTGAATTCTAGCTGTGAAATTTATCTTTTGCAAATGAGAATTTTGCCTCATCATTTGGGTTACCTAATTACTTTGTTACCTGGAAAGAAGAATTGGCTCTGAAAAAAGTCATATTCACCTTTCTAGCTTTTATTGGTATAACCAATATATTTGTAAGCAAAATAATAAACATAAACAATAGGCTTCAACAAAGAAAAGATACACGAAGATATTTTTTCTTTCACTGCCATTTCTTAAAGGGTCATTATATATTTACACTGGTTTTCTTTCCCCCACAAATGTACATATGTTTGTTGCTTGATTCACAACCTACTGCCTACTCACTTAAAAAGTGTAAAAGTTAAAGTAAAATCACATTACTTGTTTGATAATAGTCAGAGAACCTTTTTGTGTAGGTGTGGTTTCCATCATGATTGTAATGATTTGTTTGTATTTATTGAAACCAGGGATCTCGCACAGAATCAGCTCATAGGTAAAATTCCAAGGCTTATTTACTGGAATGAAGTATTGCAATAGTACTTTTATTTAAATATTAGGTAGTATTTCATTTCGTTAATTAGGTTTTATTTTAGGGTTGTTTATCTATTGAATAGTTAAGGTTTTAGGTGTTGATTTTGAAATTGGGTGTTTTATTGTAGGTGAGGCAGACACGGATGAGGTGTTTGCGCAAGTAACTTTGCTAGTTGAGTCAAATGTATGAATCTGCCTTCTTTAGGTGTTTTTTGTTTTGGGTTTCGAGTGATTGTAATGACTGTACAAATGTGATATATATATATATATATATATATATTTTGTAAAATGATTTTAGCCACGGCTAGTTTTGTAGTTAATAGCGAGTAACAGTGGAAATTAACAAGCATTAGCCACAAATGATTTGGTGGTGATTGACAAGTATTAGCCACGGGACATTTCGTAGGAAAGTTCGTAGCCAATAGAGCCATTTGCCACGGTTTATAATATATTCAATGTGCATTAATAGCCACGAAATAGCCACGGTATATCTAATTCATTAGCCACGGTCAAGTTTGTGTTTGGGCATTAGTCATACCACCAGTTGGCACGACCCTGGGCACGGGTATACCCGTGGCTGGTATTAGCCACGGCCAGGGCACTGGCCGTTGATGCTGATTCTAGTAGTGGTGGACGTGCTTATAAGGGCTCTCATAATCAAACCCACGAAATATAGGTAATATTTGGATCACACTAAGCTTGATTTCATAATGGTTTGTTATGACAACTGGTAACACAATACATGAAGGCATATCACTCACCACTAGGGTCCAATAGTCCCTAAGAGATTTGGCAGCAGCCATGATTGGGGGTTCGACTTCTAGCTCGACAACAAGTTTAATTGGGTCAACTCTAGATAAATTACCCACCTCCAAAACTGGTGCTCCTAAGTCATCTATTGTAATGACTGGGTGAGGTGGCCGCCCTCTCCGCTTAGGCTGAGGTGGTGGGCCGTAAATAGGCATAGGTTTCGGTAAGCTTCCTAAACGTTTTCTTTCACGTGTCCAATTGATCATGCACAACTAATAATCAATAAAATTCATCACCCGGTGCAGTAAATAATCAATCAAACCTAGATTCTAGCACATTAACATTTTTTAGAAGTAATAATTAGGTTTCCCCTATATTCTTCTATGTTTAAAATGGGTACGATAGCAAAAAGCTTTGGTTCTTATACTCCCCTGCGTCACTATACTAGTACCAACTTAAAGTAGATGTTCAGTCCTCACGCTTGAACGAGTCGCCTTATCGTACTTCAGTACTCTGAATAGTGACGTCGCAAACCTACAACCAGTATTTCGTGGCGCTAGGCTGGAGTCGTATCCTATGAACCCGTGTTTGTACCCCGGTCCACTACACTTATCCGTTAGGAGATGAAATCCTGCGGGAATTTTGCTACTTTTTTTTATTAATAGTTATTTTGAGGTCTGGGACATTCAATTTTCGTGTGATACGAAGAAATTCGTGTGACACGAATTTCGTATCCTCACACGAATTTCGTATCCCTAATGGGTGGTCCCACTTGTTGGAGAGCTTTTTGGGTGATGAAATCTCGCAAGTCCTTAACAGTTTTTACTTTTACTAATGTTGGAATGAAAAAAAATATTATACACAGCAATAGGTCAATCCAGCCACAACAATTTTTTTATTAGAGCAGTGTATATTTGCACAGTCCACACACAACTTTATGTTCCTAGTGCCGAGGCGGAGCTGATATGAACCCCTTATAGATGTCAAGTTTATAGAGGTACCAACCTACGGGAAGTGTTTCCCGGTGAAGCTGTGGCCGCCCCTTCACTTAGGGGGCAAAAGAAGGAAGTGCCCCTACACTTAGGGGGCACAAGAAGGAAATTGTTGAAGTAGCTTTGAGCTTTTCGTACTTTCCGATCACCACACCTTTTCCGGTTCTTTTATCTTGCTTATCAGGCCAAAAATAGTCAAAACTGAAACAAGGCGCTATTAATCGAACATGGAGGTGCTTATCAAGATTACCAAACAATGGAACAGTTCAAACAAAATACTCAAAACTAAACCGTGCAAGACTATATAAAAATTTGGGCACATGCAAGCCTAAGCACGTCAAACTTTAAATACCAAATCAAGAGATGAACCCATGCAAAACAAGTAAATCAAAAAAATGTGGTACGGTTGAAATTTCAAACGACTTTCCCTCTTAAACCAAGCTCCGCTTTTGACTTTTTTTTTTCAAGCACACATAACATAACAAAGAACCTCAAGGGGAGGTAACTCTTACAAGAGTCACATTAATACACAGCACAACTAAGAAAGAAAACAGTAACAGACATATTTTACTACACATACTAGGATAAATGCTGAGGTGAGAAAAGAGACATAAATCACTTGCCGAGCCATCCATTTGAAACCATACGTAGCTAGTTCGATCAAAAAGTCCCCCGATGCCGGCCACTTCAAGGAGGTGACGAACTTCAAGCATCATACTATAAACGGTACTACGGGCGCTCCAACTGCGACTAGTGTGCTTGCAACCAGCACGTGGCTGGAAAAACCAATCAACCCCTGGAATCCTAATCCCCCTCGTGAGCGGTTCTTCCAATGATAGAAACAACCATAGCCAGAACTCAAGCCACACCTCTGACTAGGAGAGGAAAACGGGGAACGGCTAGAACACGTCGACCAAAACAACCACCACCACTTCTGCCAGACGAACGGGCAACCTTTTCTCTTCAGCAGACCAAGACAGAGCACGCAGGATATAATACAAAGTATACATATATAACAACACCAACGAAACCCATCAGATCCGAGCATCCATTTCTTCTTTCATTTCTTCTTCTTCTTCCTTCCCGAAAGTTGTAACTCAAATCATTTCTTCCTCCTCTCTCTTTCCCCCCATTGAGGAAAACAGGGAGAGAAGAAAATCATACAACCAATCTAAAACCCCAAACATTAAAAGGTTTTGAGAGGAATCCGATTTTGAGAAAATCAAATTTGGGATAAGAAACGAACAAGGATCGCCAGCGGCGAAGAAAGGGGTCGCCAATCGACAAAAGGAATTGTCGAGTTGGTGCAAATAAGGGTTCGCCAAGTCGAGAAAAATTAATTAATCGAGATGGTGTAATTTCGGGATCACCACATAACACGGGTGAAACCCATAGGGGGAAGTTGGAGGGGTTAGAGAACGGGGATTGGAGGGGTGGAGGTCAGTGAGATTCGAGTCGGTGAGGAAATGAAAAAAATCCTTGAAAGGAAAGCAAGAGAGGATGAGAAAAAGATCTGTGAGAGAAGGAGAGGGATGTTGATGATTAAGAGGAGGTAGAGGTAAGGGGGAGGTAGGGGTGGAGGTCAGTGGAGGTGGAAGGGGGAGGGTAGAGCGCCGGATGTTCACATTGCATAAACATGCAAAAACTCTCTCATTTTTTCCTTTATCTTTTTGTTCTCTTCCTCACTTGACTTGTATGTCCACTTAACTGAGTTGCATATGCACGCGCAAACAGATGGTCTGTGAATAAAGCAAGCATGCACTATGACAAAGTACAACCAAGTACCAGCAACTATGAGTACTCCCTTAACTGAGTTGCATATGCACCCATAACAATGACGATCCCGGTTTTATGTGAGAATAATTATATGACCAGCAAGAATAAACACAAACCGCAAGATGCCACTTTGAGTTAAGAAACCACTTTGAAGTAAGAAATTAAAAACATAAAAGAAGGAAAATCGGCTTAAAATAACATCTCAATAAAACACATCTTGGACCCCGGCAACGGCGCCAAAAACTTGATCGATTATAAACCGACGTCTTAAAAGACATGCAACTGCACGGTGTACCATTAAGTACAAGTGTAAGCGGGGTCGTATCCCTAGAGACTTGTGGTGCGAATTATACTTTGAGCTACTAGTTTTATCTAATAACAACGAGTTTGTGTAGGTTTTAAAATAAAAAGAAGAACGAAACAAATTACAAAATAAATTGGAGTGGAAACCAAGGCATCGATTCCACTCCACTATTTGTAACCGTTAGATAACATAATTAATTAAAGTAAATTACGCGTTCCCGTATCGCATATCCTTGGTCGGGCATATGCAATACATCAAAAGATACAAGAGATTTAGTAATTGGGAACTACCCATAAACCAACTTACTCAACCATGGTATGGTTGATAAGTATGGATTATGTTATCTTCTCCATGTTTCTAATCTATCTTGTTATGGTCCAACAAGATGGTTACATAGATTAATTATTCTTCCTAATCCTAGCTATGGTCAAGCATAGGACAAAGGAATACGAATATGCAATATTTCGGAATAAAGAGAAAGTAATTACTCTAACTAAGCTACACAATCTACACTAAGTCTACATTGGGTGGAGCTTCATCTAGCCTTGGCTAAGTAGATTAGCTACTCATCCCTTTGATCATTGTCATACTAATATTACTACGATAAAGTTAAAAGACAAGAACAATAGAAAAAATAACATTTATTGCTATGAACTTTGATTTATACTCTCCAAGATTATCTCTCGTGGGTGGGATTCCCCTCCTATTTATAGAGTATAGGAAGGGTTACAAAATATCACCATTAATATAAAATCCCCTAAACAATGCTTAAAATCATGCATATATATTACAACTCATGAGAATAATATCTATATTTAATTATCTTCAATGGGTTTTCATGCATGTGCCTTTGGTTGACAACTTCAAATGAGAATCATTACTGGAGTGCATCACCCTTGTTCTTCGTTAAAAATTGGAAAAATGTACGACTTGTTTATCATGTGACCGATTTTTGTAAATACAAACAAAAACACTATTAGTATCACATTTATTTAATAAATGACTAGGTAGGTATAAATTTAGGAGTTGTACACGTAAATATTACGTGTCTATCAATTTTCTCAATTCAAATCGCTTCCGCTACGTGTTCTCTATTAAGTAGTATCAGATTCAGTCGTATGCCCGTGCCAAGATGGTGAACAACGAAAACGAAGACCGTGCCCAAGACAAAAATCTTGGAAACGTTGTGATGAGGGAAGAGTTCGCCAAAAAACTTAATTGTTTGGAGGATAAAATAGATTCTTCCAATCGACAAGTTCAACAACTCGCCGCAACCATCAACAACCTCACTAAACAAGTAAACTATCACCATTCTCAACCCCCGTTACTTCCATACCCTTTTCACCATCCACAACTTTACCTATATACACCCCACCCTTCGCTTCTCGAAATTTCGACCTTACACTCACCCTCAACACCCATGAAACCCCCACCAAAGCAACCCAATACCGTCAAAACCCTAATACTGTTCCCACACTATTACAACCCAAAAACCCAATGTTTTCTAATACCCATATTGATATAACCTTAAACAACCATAATAATCTAGGCAACCCTCACCAATCCATCTCTTTTAACTCTTCCCCAAACCGCTACCATCAACATGAAATTATATAACACCACCACACTCCACAAAAGACCAATAACCACCAAAACTACCCACCCGGTTACCAATACCAACAAAAAAACCATGATTATGAATTATCTATGAACAATATGGCTCTTGTCGATGATATACGTGGGCGACCTCCCGATTCATATATTCATGATCTATATTTTACACCTCACAAAGTACAACCCCATCAATTTGAATACAAGATGAAGGTTGATCTTCCGGCCTTTAATAGCCATCTTCATGTCGAAGATTTTCTCGATTGGCTTTCTACGGTGGAGAAATTTTTTGATTACATGCATATTTCGGAGGAAAAGAAAACTTTGCTCGTAGCATATAAGCTCAAGAGTAGTGCTAACGCTTGGTGGGATTGTATTGTTGAGGCTCGTCGTCATATAGAGGCAAAATTACCTATTTGTGATTGGGTGCAAATGAAGAAATATCTACGACATCGTTTTCTACCTTCTAACTACGAAGTAATTCTTTATGAGCAACTTCGAAATTTAAAACAAGGTACTCGCCCCGTTGTCGAATATCTTAAAGATTTTTATCATTTATCGGCACGTAATGGTATGAGTGAGAACGAGGTCAAGCAACTTAGTCGTTTCATTGGAGGTTTACGTTTTAAGATTCAAGACAAGATGTCGATGTCGCATATTCCTTATATGGATATCGTTATTGAGTTAGCTCAACGAGCGAAACAATTTCTCGATAAAGCCAAACAATTTTCTAATAATGGGCGACCACAATACCGAGGGTATTCATCATCCTCATCTCCTCAAACAAACTATTTTACACCCATCACATCCCTTATAAATGCCCCTTCATCCAACTTAAACAATTCTCTACAAACCCATAACTTTACCACAAACATCCATTTCCCACAACATCATAATCGCCCTCCTAACCAATACCAAAATAACCAACCCTCCGACCCTAAACCTTTGCTTGAACACCCCATCGACCCTTATGCCCGCCCTAAACAAAATTATTGCTATTGTTGTAACCAAGATGGTCATGCATCCAACATTTGCCCATCTCAAAACAATGCAAACCCTTAAGTAAATTTAACACATCATGATGAGAAGGTCATCGTTGATGGTGAGGTTCATGAGCATCCATCCGTTTTGGCTCTTTGTGATCCAATTTTATTTGAGTCGTCGTCAGATATTATTGATGAAGTTCATGATGGATGCGACGAAGAAGATGAACGATGTTGTATTTTTTGCAAACTTCTCTATACACAACAAGGAGATACGTCCCAATGCAATAATATATTTTGCTCCCAATGCTTGATTAACGGTAAACTCGCCAAATTTATCATTGATAGTGGTTCGAGCGAAAATATTATTTCTAAATCAGTGGTTCCGAAGCTTGGTTTAGCTCTTAGTTTGCATCCAGATCCTTATCCTATTTATTAGATCAAGGATACTTATGTTTCTATGGTTACACATTAATGTCGGGTTCCATTTACTATTGGTAAATATAGTGAGGAGATTTTGTGTGATGTCGTTAACATGGATGTTTGTCATATTCTTCTTGGACGACCTTGGTTGTTTGATTTAAATGTTGATAGTAAGGGATGTAACAATACATACACATTTACAAAAGGTGGTCTCAAGTATATGTTTACTTCTATGAAGCCCAATGTGAAGCCCAAAGCACATTCGACCGCGAAAATGCGTTTATTGCTTTTCGATGATGTGGAGAAAGATGTTCAAGAGGCCGAAACTATTTTTTGCTCTTGTTTCTAAAGGTGATGTCTCCAATCCTAATGACATGCCACAAGAAGTTAAAGATCTTTTACATGAATTTTCTAACATTTTTCAGACCGAGTATCCAGATTGTCTACCTCCTATGAGAGATATTCAACATCACATCGATCTTGTTCCGGGTGCAAGTTTGCCAAACTTACCACATTGCCGTATGCCACCAAAAGACCATGCAATTTTACAAGAGCAAGTACAAGAAATACTTTCTAAAGGCCTTATTCGTCCATCAATGAGCCCGTGTGTGGTTCCAGCACTCCTAGTCCCAAAGAAAGATGGGTCTTGGCACATATGTGTTGATAATCGAGTTATTAACAAAATCACGGTATGTTATCGTTTTCCGATTCCTTGCCTTGATGATATGTTGGATATGCTCTCCGGTTCAAAAAAATTCTCCAAAATTAATCTCAAAAACAGTTATCACCAAGTTTTATTTGTTTCTAGATTAAGCTTATGTCTAAATAATAAGATCATTCTCATATGGGAATCCTCTAGCTCTATGTTTTTTTTGTTTATAGTTAAGTTTATGTCTAAATAATAGGATCCTTCTAATATGAGAATCCTCTATCTCTATTAAAAATAGGCATGTAATAGTTGAGAGATGCATTCAATCAAGATCAATAAAATTTCTCTCTTTATTAGTTTTTTCCTTGGAATCTCTTTTATTTTCTCAATTCAAATCGCTTCCGATACGTGTTCTTTATTACTTCATGTCATATTGAAAATTTTAAGTTTAGGGGTACATTCGTCTAGATGAAGATGGTAAACTTAATACTTCTTGGGAAGCAACCCATGATACATTCAGGTGAGAAATTCTATTTTTTATCCTCTATTTTTTATGCTCTCAAACATTGAGGGCAATGTTTCATTTAAGTTTGGGGGTAGGAAACCATTTTTTTAAATGTTTTTTGAAGAAAAATAAAATAATGACACTTTGACAATTTATGATATATTTTTGACAAATTTTCAAACACTTAAACTGATTTTACATTGACATAAATATTATGGAAAAACCTAAATTTTAAAATTGTACCAAGTATACACTAGAATATTTTGGACTATCTTAAGCTAGATGTACTATTTTTTATTAGCAACTAATTCAAGTTCGTTTGGCATATTTTGAAAATATGCACTTCACTGTAGTTTTGCAATTAATACCTTCAATAGATTTTTGCTCAGTGTAAGAGAAATTTAGCATTTATGTTAGGAATAGTTTGCTACAAGTGAGACAACTGCTAAGAATAAGTTTATTCCTAAGAATAAATAATAAGCCAAATGTGTTCTAAAAACTTTCACGTTGTAAGACCACTCGTATGATTAAGAGCTGAAAGAGGAAAAATTATTACCAATCTCGAGTTTGACCATGAACTATGTGAAAGAAGCACAAGAAAATGTTACTTGTGAGAATCCTGAGTCTAGGTCATGATGAGGCACCACACCTTGACAACCTTAGCTAACTGGCGGGGATTGTCGACCGAAAACTCCTTGTGACGGAGGCTTTACAAAGAAACAATGTACTCAATAAGAAAAGGCTGGCAAAAGAAAAGAAAAAAGTAAAATTCTTGGAAGACGAATTGACCAAGGCACTTGTCGAACTGATCTTTAAATTTATTCTAGTAAAAACTAGACTACCAAAAACTGAGTAAATTATTCTAGACAACGCATTAGGAGATAAAACTATTTTTACTGTACACTCAAATATAGCTAAAGGAAAATACTTGAATCTCTTTCTGATCTTGAGGTAATACCTCTAGTTTTGGATAAGCTTAAAATATTTTTTGGTATACTTAGGAGAATAGAAGTTTAAGTATTTTTCAATCGGTATATTTTTTTTTCACAACTAAGTAAGAATAAGTTCATATGAAATGAGTCATGTGTATTCTAAAATTGTTTAAAATGTCATTATTGACTTTTGTGGGTATAGTCAGTGCAAACCCTCACGAGGCAACACTCGTCCACCATGCTAAACTTGGGGGTTTAACGACTTATTACATATGCTAAATGCAATCGCACTCCCGACGAAAGTGGCTATTATTTTATTTTACTCGGGATGAGAAAAAAACAAGTTTGGGGGTATTTGAAGAGCGCATAATTATGATATTTTTAATATACTCGAACTTGTATTTTAGTCGTCCATGCTACAATTCGACAACCATACTTTGAGCGGGTATTTTGCTAGAGGACCCCAAAAATCCTCTTATCAATGGAGGAAAGAAAATACTTCTACAAGGGTCTTTCTGCGACTGCTGGGTTTAAATTTGCAGATTTTGATATCGAAGACGATGAAGTTAAGACATCATTTTACCCGATAGACACCACTTTACCCGTTCAAGTCACTTTTTGGCAAATGATGAATATCAAGATACATTTTTTGTGTATGTGGTTATACCTTGAAAAATATCTTAAAAGTGAAATTCCCCATAAATTAAATAGGAAAAATCTTTATCCTGGGGGATTTTACTCTGAGTTATTTTTATGTATCATGATTATATCAGCACAATTATGTGCAAATAAGGAGAACTACGATTTTTGTATTCATGGATAAGGACAATTTTGGTATTTCTTAGTTATTTAAGGAGAACTTGCAACGTTGATAGTTCATCAATTCTTGTACTTTGCATCCCTTTAGACCTATATCATGACATTTAATTTAAGGGTACATTCGTTTGGCTGAAGACGGTTAAACTAAACACTTCTTGGGAGGCAACCCAAGACACATTCAGGTGAGAAATTCTAAATTTTATTTCCCATTCCATATATTTAATTTTATTTTCAAACATTGAGGGCAATGTTTTATTTTAGTTTAGGGGTAAAAAAACTACTATTTATATACTTTTTGATGAAAAGTAAAATAATAACTATTTAGCAATTTATGATATATTTTTGGTAAATAGTTAGGCTAATTTTATTTAGGCAAAATGATATGTTGATTGGAAAACCTATAAAATTTTAATATTTTACCAAGTGTACACGAAAGTATTTATTTATCATGTTTTAAACTCAATGTACTACCATGTGATTAGCGAAAGACTCAAATTTTCTTGGTATATTTTCAAAACTTGTACTTTACTATTGTTATGCAACCAATACCTTCAATAGAGTTTTTGACCAGAATATGAAAATTTTAGCATTTATGTTAGGAATAATTCGCACCAAGGGAAACAACTGCCTAAGAATAAGTTCATTCCTGAAAAGTATAAAAGAAAATCCAAACTTGCTTTAAAACTTTCACGCTGCAAGGCATACGCGCATGATTAAGAACTGAAAGAGGAAAAATTATCACCAATCTCGAGTATGACAATGAACTATGTGAAGGGAGCATGAAAACTGTTACTTGTGAGAATTTTAGGTCTAGGTCAAGGAGGGACACTAAACCTTGGAAACCTTAGCCAACTGGCAGGGATTGTCGACCAAAACTCCTTGTTATGGAGACTTCACTAAGAAACCATGTATGAAAAGGAAAAGAAGCTTGTATAAAAATGAATACCAGGAAGACAAATTTACTAAAGAACTTGTCGAACTAACCGATAAATTTATTCTAATAACTATTAAACAACCAAACACTGACTCAATTATCCTATACAATGTATTGTGTTGTAACACTATCTTCACTACACTGAGATATAGCTAAGAAAAATATTTAAAGTTTTTTTTAAGAAGGATGTAGTATTTCAAGTTTCAGATTTTGGAAATGATATTTTATGGTACAATGTGGAAATACTAAGTTTTAAGGAATTTTCTGTCATAATATTTTATTGTTATAACAAAGTAAGGATAACTTGATAGGAGATAAGTCATTTGTAATCTAAAATTACCAAAATATTATTATCGACTTTTGTGGGTATAGTCACTGTAAACCCTCACGAGACAATACTCTTCTACCAGGGGAACATAGGGGTTTAACGGCTTGTTGCATACGCTAAATACAATTGCGTGACTTGGGAAAAAGATTTTTTATTTACTTTTGCTCAAGGACTAGCAAAATATAAGTTTTGGGGTATTTGATAGACGCCTAATATTTACATGTGCAACTCCTACATTTATATTAAACTAGGCATTTATTAATTAAATGTAATACTTATTGTACTTATGTTTGCATTTACAGGATTCAGTCGCATGGTAAAGAAGTCATACGTTTTTACGGTTTTTAACAAAGAAGAATGTCTTTTACACTCCAGCAGTTGATTCTCATAGCAATTGTTAACCAAAAGTCCAATAAGGAGCATTGAAGAGGCATTGATGGAGATCATCAAGTCATATAATTTTGTGCATGGGACAAGGCACAAAGTATGAAGTTTTAAAGCTCTTATATTTTGTGCATAATGAAAGGCATTGTTTAGGGGATTTTACATTTATGTTGATGTTTTGTAACCCCTCTTATACTCTATAAATATGAGGGGACTTCCACCCATTTGGGATATTATCTTGGAGAGTGTAAATTAAAGTTTAAGGGCAATAAAATTCTTCTTCTTCTCTTCTTGTTATTTTACTTTATTGCAATAATATGTTATAATGGCAATAATCAAAGGAATAAGTAGGTAAACCTCTTAGACAAGGCTAGAAGAAGCTCTATCTAATGTAGCTTTAGTATAGATTGTGTAGTTTAGTTAGAGTAATTACATTTTCTTTTTTCGGACATAATGCATATTCGTATTCCTTCTTCCTATACTTGACCATAGATAGGATTAGGAGGAATAACGAATCTAAATCACTATCTTGTTGACCATAACAAGATTAATTGGGAACATGGAAAAGAAAATATAATCCATACTTAACAACCGGACTATGGTTGAGTAAGATGGTTTATAGGTAGTTCCCAATCACAAATCTCTTTTATACTTTTATGTATTGTATATACCCGACCAAGGATATGTGATATGGGAACTCGTAATTTAATTTAATCATTTATGTTATCTCACAGTTGCAATGGGTGGAGTGCAATCTAAGCCTTGAATCATACTCCGACTCATACAACTCATACTTTATAGTATTTTATTTTCTTTACTTGAAAACCAACAAAACAAACTCATTGTTATTGGATAAAAGCAATAGCTCATAGTTAGTTCGCACCACAAGTCTCTTGGGATATGACCCCACTACCATGTCTACTCAATGGTACACCGTACGCTTGCAAGTCTTTTAAGACATCGGTTTTATAATCGATCAGTCCCCGATGTCGAATGTTCATTTTCTCACTTTCTTGTTGTATGTTTTTCTTAGAGCATCAAGGTATCCCCTCAAGTTTACGATTGCGTGATCTTGAGTTTTTTTAATCCAATTGAGGTTCCATAATAGTCCAAGTTCATTATCTTCATCTGTTACTTGTCTTCCAAAAGTAAGAAGGTCAAGATCTGAAGGAATAACTGCTTTAGTTTCGAAAACTATCATGAACAGTGTACAGCCTGTAAATTTTCTAGGCGTAGTCCTATTGGCCCATAAGTCACTGAGTAACTCCTTGACCCATCACCCTTTCTTTTCATCTAACCGCTTTCATAAACCTGATTTGATGTTTTTATTAATAGCTTCAGTCTGGTCATTTCATTGAGGGTAGTAAGGTGTCGAAGTAGTCAACTAGATCATATCTTTATAGAGGAATTTTAAAACTTTACTACTGATAAACTGCATGCCATTATCTGATCTTATCATTTGTGGACAGCCAAACTTAGTGATGATGAGCTCCATAGAAATTTAATTACTTCATTTTTGTCAGTGTGACAAAGTAGAATAGCCTCGACTCATTTGGTGAAGTAATCAATAGCAACAAGGACAAATTTTATGTTGCCTGATGCATGGTGGAATGGAGCAATGATGTCGATTGCCCAACTTTTAAATGGCCAGAGGAAATTACTATCATGTAAGTCAAGGGCTTGGTTTTTGATGTCTTGAGCGTGGATTTGACACTTGTAGCATTTTCAAACCCTTGAGCTATCTTTGGCCAGTACAACCCTTGAGTGAAAGCTCCTTGACCTAGTGATATTCCTAAGACATGTGTTGCGCATATTCCTTCGTGTAGCTCTTTAATTTTGATTTGCGCTTGTTTCTGTGAAATACATTCGATCAGTTGGCCACCGCCGATAATTTTGTACAGTACTTCTCCATGAACTTTGAATCTTGGATATTTTGCTAATAAGGATGGAACATCTTCCTTATTTTTGGGGAGGGTATTGAAGTTGAAGTATGTGAGGAATGGCTTTTTTAAGTCTGCAGGATTATCATCTTCAGTAACTTGGATTTGTATTGCGAAGTTTGTTTCGAGGCTGGAATGTTAGATTACTTCAATGTCCAGTGTCTTTTTCTCACTATCTTCAAGCATTACAACAATGTATGTCTGTGGGTCAGCATGGCAGTTTTTAGCTCTTGGTAAATAAGTAATTGTAGCTCTTGTAAACTTCTTCATCTTTTCTTCGACTAGAGCGACATATTTAACCATTTTACCTGATGTTTTAAATATTTTATTGTGATGGTTGGCAACTAGTAATGAGTCCACATAAATGGCAATTTCTTATTCCATAAGTGTCAGTGTAAGGTTTAAGCCATGTAAGATATTTTTATACTCTGTTTTGTTATTTATTGCATAAAACTTGAGTTCAATAGCTTTTCTGATTCTGTGGTTGGTTGGTGTCCCTAGAATAATGCAAATCCCTTATCCTCTTGGTCTTGTAGAGCCACCTGTAAAGAGTCACCATCCTGTGCTTCTAGACCATACGTCTGGTTCTGCAATAGAGTCATCGGCTAACACTTCTTCGAGTTCCTCCCAATCTGGGTCTTCGACGGAGAAGTCTGACAAGAAATAGGCTACTACAATCGTTTAATCGATATTTGTGGCTCTAAAGAGATGTCATATTCTCTTAGAAAGACGGGCCATTGTTGTACCCTTCTGAACATTTATATTTGAAACGACTAATTTAAGGGGGAATTTGGTGATAACCTTGGCGGGATGCGCCTGGAAATAAGGTCGAAGTTTTTAAAAACTGTATACCAGAGTTAGCAGCTGCTTTTCGGCTGCTATGTATCTTTTTCTATAGGCATGAGAGTTTTGCTGATGAAGTAGATTGGTTTTTCAACCATGTTATCTTCTCGAATGAGGACATAACTGATTGAATCTTTTGTTGTCGATAAATACATTGTTAATACTTCACCATCAATAGGAGTACTCATTTTGGGAGGATGCCCAAAGTACCTTTTTAGGTATTGAAAAACCAATTCGCATTCTGGGGTTCAAATAATTTCTTTGGGTTGTTTCCTTTTTGCTGGGGCTGAGTTTCCTCGAAGGAGGTAAAGAACTTTGTATCGATTAGAGGATTTTCAGATAAACCTGTGAAGAGTGACAACTTTCATAATAAACTTTTGAACATCCTTTTTTATTCGTGGTGATGGCATGACTATGAATTCTTTGATTTTCTCTGGATTGATTTTTATCCCCCTTTTGCTTATCAGATGTCCCAATAATTTACTAGATGCTACTCCAAATTTGCATTTTTAGGGTTTAATTTCATGAGATACGTACGAAGGATGTCAAAGATTGTTTGCAGATTGTTACAATGATCTTCCCATTTTAGGCTCTTGCAGATCATATCATCAATGTATACCTCCATGATTTTGACCAAGTGATCCTTAAGCATTCTGGTCACGATTCGTTTATACGTTGCTCCTGTATTCTTTAATCCAAATGGCATAACTATATAACAGTAAAGGCGCCTTTCTATTACGAATGTAGTCTTTTCTTGATCTTCTTCGACAAGTGAAACCTGATTATATCTGGATGATGAATCCATCATCGACAAAAGTTTATGTCCTGTCACGGAGTCGAGGAGGTGAGGGATCAAAGGGAGAGGGAAATTATTCTTATGTGTGAACTTATTAGGTTTGGTGAAGTCTATGCAGACCCTAATTTTTCCATTCTTCTTTGGGATAGCTACGGTGCTTAAAAGTCATTTTAGATATTTAGCTTCTCGGATGAATCCAACACGAATGAGCTTATTGATTTCTTCATTAACTGCTTCTCCCAGTCTGGGTGCCAAGTTACGTCGCTTCTGTACTACAGGCTTGTTGTCAGGTACTAGATTTAATTTGTGGAATATTATAGAAGGGTCAATCCTCGACATTTCTTGAAAAAATAATGCAAATACATTAGCATTTCAATTTAACAATTGCATGACAGTTTCTCTTTCTTCTGGTGAGAGTTTAGAGCCAATAAATGTGTTTCTCCCAAGTTCATCGAGTTCTATAGATTTAACTGTTTTAGTATCATGTTGTTCGAATATTGGGAGAGGCTCTTTCTATAATTGTTATGCCTTCAGAAGTTGTGATGCATGAGTGTTCGTGGTGGTATTCTCGTACATACTTATAATGGCTTGACTTCCTTTTATTTCATAAACTTTGTGATCAGTCGGGAAACATAAAGCCAAATGATATGTCGAATGTACTGTCTTGATTGAGTGAAGTCGGCTTCTTCCCAAGATTTTTAGGTATTTGGATTCAGCATTGATCACGATGAATTTGACAAAAATTGTTTCCATCCCTACCTGAACAAGCAATGTGATTTTTCCTAAAGAAGATTCCTAAAAACCATTGAAGCATGTGATAGTTGTTATCGAAGCTTTAACATAATCATTGAGGCCTAGAATATCGACTGCTCTTTTGAATAGTACGTCTGCTGCGCTTCCTATGTCCACGAGAAGCGTAAGTAAATAACCCTCTCCTACTATGAGCATTATTACCAGTGGGTCAATGTGAGGGCACTTCACATGACTGGTATTGTAGTATATGCGAGAAATGTGATATGGACGTTTTGCTTTGCTAAAACTGGGTAGAAGTTTGGCAAATTTCTTGGAAGAAGTTATCTCACAGCACGATGTGATTCTGTTATCTTTCTTTCGGTTCTTTCCATTCTTGATCTCGATCATGTACAGATGGTGAGCTTGACCTTGTCCTTGTTCGTCTTCCATCCTTTCTGTTTCTTCTTCAAGAAATTTCTGGGCATCGATGACGTATTCATGGAGCTTTCCTACCAAGAAAATTTGGTAAAAAATACGTATGAGAGAATATTAGTTATCAGTCTAATAGCTATGGACATTATAATATTGGTATAAAGGCTTATTCAGGACGACAGGAATTTCTTGTGCTTTTTAAAATAACTTATCCCCCTCAGGATGGGTAAAATAGCAGATAGGGTGGTTGTCATAGGTGTCTATTTTTTCCTGTCTTTTCCTTTGATGTTATTATTGGATCACCCATGTCGCTTGGCAACATCATTACTTATTGGTTTCGGGTGTAGTGGTGAAAGAAAATCGTTAGAATAAATGATACAAGAGCTTTTCATCTTATCCTTTTTTGACCGTTCAAGCTCGATGTAATTATTAATCACATCTATCATTTTTGATACCGTTTTAGGCCTGTGAAGTGTTAGTTCTTCTCGAACTTTAGAATTGATGTGGAGTGCAAAAGTAAATGCTGGTGCCACAATCTTTGGATCTAAGTTCCCGATCATCCTTATTTCTTGTAGGAAATGTTTATAAAAATTTGTGAGAGTTTCCTTCACGCCCTATTTGAAAAGGAATAGAGAATTAACTATTATCTCACGTTCTTTAGCATGTACATAATTTGATTCGATCAATTGCTGTAGCTGAGAAAAACATGTTATCGATCCTTCATGAATTATATGAAACCATATGAGAAGTTTTAATTTAAGGCTCATGTAAACTAAATGGCATAACATGTGATCGAGTTTAGAGTAAAGACTGACTGTTACTTTGAAGTATTTAACATGGGTTAGAGGGTCGGTGAGACTTGCAAATTGATGAAATTTTAGCACGTGGAAGTTATCTGGATAGGCATAACTTCGAGGTGATGAGAGATAATATTTATTTCAACCCTGTCTAAAATAGATCTACGACACAGATTATTAGAATGTATGGCCTAAATCTGATTACTCAAGTCATCTAAGGTGAGGTGCTATAGCAGCGGGAAGATTGAAATCTTGTCCTTTTGGGCCTAACCTCTCCCTCATTAGTCATCTTAGAGGGGGTGGTAGAGCTAGATGCCGAGCTCTTCGACTACCCTGAGTGGTCGATGCTGACGATATGAGTCCAAAGTATCGTGATACTCTGTCTGGGTTCCTTAATCGAAATCTCGATGTCCAGTTTTGTTCCTCCATTGCTTAATTCTCCCTCTAAGACGTTCTTGATCGGTGGCCGCTTTGGGCTGGGACGGGTGACTCCTATCGAGTATTAAATCGGTCATGTTGTCTTCGCAGACTTTCTATTTCCTTTTGATGGGTTTGGCTCTGCTGCTCCAGGGCATTCCTCCTTTCATCCCTCTCAACTTGGAGGGCTTGAGTGTAAATTTTTTGATCTTTGAGCCGTTAGATTTTTTCAGATTCTATCTGTCTTTGGAGCTCAAAAATAGCATTGTGTAAGTCAATAGTTATTGACAGTACGGTTGTTGGAATGTCATTATTGATCCTATGGTTACTAGAGGCAATTCTGAGGTTCATGTTGGTCATAGTAGTGATTATTTAGGATGAGATTTGATAGAGAAAATAGTAGATTTCCCACAGATGATGCCAATTGTAATGGCTAGTTTTTTGGTTGGCAAACCTCACCAATACTTAGGTAAAGAAATATGATATAACTGCAAATAAAAGCTAACACACAATAGATTTTACATGAAAACTCAGTGAAGCCTGAGAAAAACCACAACCACGTAGAGGTTTTTGAAATGTAAATCTACTTTATGCTAATCTCTTACACTTATAGTGAGATTTGGTTTACGGGTATAAAGAAAGATAAAAATTCCCCCCTACTGAAATATGTTCTGCCTGAATTTATAGATGGATACAGAGAGTTGTAAACTCATAATATTTCTCCTAACTTTAGGGGAGGTGGTGAACTTTAAGGAGTATGTGCAACAACTATATTTGGCCAAGTGTAATGGCTACTGTAGAGGGTCGAGCTCTGTAAATGTAGATTTGGAATGTTCTTGAATGATAAAATACCTTCAACGTCACTCTGATAGTTCTTCCTTATCAAATCTCGGGAATATGCTACTACAGATGGGTTCGAAACATTATTGCCTGGAAAATAGATGGTCGATTACCTTTGAAAACTTCGTAAAAAATTAGTTGTATAGATCTCTAACTTATTTTGGTTCCATGTAAAACTTTGTGAATAATTAGTAATAAAATGTAGATCTCAAAGTTAGTAGTATATATAGTATAATACTTAAATCTATTCCGTGAGTTTAATTATTATTTTAATGATCGAGAATGATATAAAATAACATGTGGATTCGAGTATAAGCTTGGAAAATTTGATACCTTATAACAGGATGTAAGAGAAAATTGAATGGCATTATGATAAATTAAAATTAAAATGAGTTTATCAAATAAAATTTCTTTAGATCTAATAAGAATGGTATG
Organism: Kingdonia uniflora; assembly: GCA_014058105.1. Lineage (NCBI taxonomy): Eukaryota > Viridiplantae > Streptophyta > Magnoliopsida > Ranunculales > Circaeasteraceae > Kingdonia > Kingdonia uniflora. The sequence continues at coordinate 4,220,994 of JACGCM010001129.1, read as the reverse complement.
ATTTTCAGGATCAAATGGATCGACCAGTTGATAAAATAATTTTCTTAATGTTGATATATAAGGAATGATTTTGTAGAACCTATTATTATCAATTTAACCCCTTGTGTGCAAGAGTTAGTAAAAAATTATAGGGTTGGTAGTGTAATGGCCTAATCCTATAAGCTCGAAGTGGCTTGGAATTAACTCTTATACAAATGTGCCTGTGACAAAAGTTTGATAGAAAACAAGAAATGACACAGGTGATTTAGCGTGAAAAACCATTAAATAAGTTAAAAACCATGACCTCGAGGTGAGGGTTTTTATAATAGTAATTTTTATTGCTTGAGGCTGATATATCATTACAAGTGATCTCTTAACTTAGAAATGCTTGATCTTATGAATAAGAATTTTGAAGATTTTGAAAATCTAGAAAATATAGTTTTCTTGGTGATTTTTCGTGTAATTTTCCGGTCCCTGTCTCTTTTAGAACTTCTTCATCATGCTAAAACATGTTCTCCAAACAATGTGGTTAGTGGCGGTTAACTGAGTAACTTTTGAGTTTGTGAGAGACAGGTGTCTCTGACTTGGTTAAGTTTTTATGTTTGAGCTTGACCAATGTTTTTCATCAGTTCGTGGAGTAGGTGGTAATGTTGACTATTAAAGTCGTGTGTAAAATATGTGAGTCTGATATGGAGGAAATTTAAACTTGAGACAGCTCAATTTGGGTAAGGTCAAGGGGTTGGCCCCTACAATCACCCCCTCACAACTGAAGTCACGAGTGACTTTGGTTGAGAAAGAATATGTAGATATTTGGGTATTCGAGTTTGAAGTTTGAAAATGAAGGAAGGAGTGATGTTGATTTGACTATATAGAAAATGCGCGTGTTATGGGGGGACTTTTTGCATTAAATGACAATGGGAATACAGATGTATGTGTATGTTAGGGCTTAAAGATTTTGGCCTATATTGCATGATGACTCTTGGGAAAATATTCCTGCACAATAAATATAGGGCTTTATAAATAGTACCTGTACCGAAGTTTGTGGCAAAGTACGCTTATTTATTGTCAAATTCTCTGAAAGTTTTGAAGATGGTGAAGACTCAGAGAATGGTTCATGAAGAAAGAATTGCTATTAAGATGCAGAAGTTGAGGTTGAAATATTTCGGGAATCAGTCCTTGGAGATGCCTACTCCCATTTCTGCTCCTCCAACGTATCAAGGAATGTTGGAAGATGAAGCGGCTGAAGCTGAGGAAGATTTTTACTGTATGTAGAGTTTTCATTATGTTGTCTTGATAGACAAACAGCGTTAGGTTTGTCTTCGTATCCTTGCGGAAGACAAGGTTGGGGAGACAAATACAGGGTTCGGTGGAACTATGGGGCAGTTGCGTGATGTCTTGTGTAGGACTGGATTCTAAGGCTGGGACCTTTTCATCTCTACCAACTCTACGAGGGTAGTTGTTATAGAAAGGGATGCGACGGTAGTAGAGGAGGAAGACGGAGAATTGAAATCTGCTTCTACACTTCCATCGTCTCTTTGGCGCTAAGAAGACCTTTTATTTGAAGAGTTGGTTCAAGCACTGAGTCTTATGCTTTCATGCACAAACTTCCTACAAACTGAGTTTCTGGTCAGAGTAAGATAGTGTAAAGAAAGAAGGACCTATGGTGACTTCCAATACCTTTTGTGTATCAGAGGATTCTTCAAGTAAAACATCACTGAAATTAGATGAACTAAAGGATTTGATATTTTAGAGTGCCTAAAAGACCTGTTATCTGTAATGCACTTGAAAAACTTGTTATCTATAAAGTACCTAATTTTAGAGTACTTGAAAGACTTGTTATCTATAAAGTACCTGAAAGATTTATTATCTGTAAAGTACCTACAATTGCATTCGAGATGAATAAAATTTGTTATCCAAACTCTATATTGATATAGAATAGAATAACTCTAGAAATCGATTTGTATGATCCGAAGACTTTCGAATATTGGATAAAATTTAATGTATGGGATTAGAAAGTACACTTGTTGTAATAATCGAGCTGTTAGAAATATGTTTGTAATGTGAAAATAGGTGTCAAATGCGATGTTTGACCTAGGGGCTAGAAATTTGGGGGAGAGAAAATTGTAGAAATTTTAGAATGAAAGATCAAGCTCAGAGAGGTCATTCTGGAATACTAGATTTGGAAAGAATAAGCTCAATTTGTAATAGAATAAAATGATTGAGGTCGATAGGGAGAGATATGTTAAAATAATTTTTCTCAAGATACTCAGGTTTCCGTTACGAGATAATAGGATAATATCCCGAGCTGTGGGGAATTGGTAACAAAAATGAATAAATAAGGGGGGAATTTATTTTAAACAGGTATAAGGAAATAAGAATGGTGCGGACTCGATCTGAGAGAATTCGCTATGCCACTGAGGGGCGGTTGGCACTAAAGATAGTTGAAGTATAAGAGTAGATTTTTGGACTGTTGGATTATGATGTTGAGCTGCCAGTGAGGGAGGTTCAAGTTGAAGGTTTAAATGGGATGTGTAAAGAATACGAGTATGAGCGTCGTTTCTATGAAGAGATGTTTTGAGAAATTGTGGTTGATCTAGTAGCTCGAAAAGATACAGTGAGATTGCTTGCTGTAGAGGAGATCGAATTAGAAGATGTGAGGAATACTGGAGGATATCTGATTGGATGTGGTTCCCCAGGGAATCAAGGCTATTTTAGGTGTAATTATATGTGAGGTGAAAAAAGTGAATGTAAATAGGGGTGACTTGAATGTATGTAATTATAAGAATAATTTCAAAGAAATGGAATGAGCATAAAAGTTGAATCGATCATCTATTTTTGTAAATGTTGTTTGTGACTGTTGAAAAAAAAAATTGAATATATATATTTGAAATTTTTTTAGAGCTTTGGAAATGACGTCAGTGCTGCTATAAGTAGAAGAAGCATAAATAGAAAAAGCAAGGAACTTATAATTTTGTCCCTTGTGTAAAAGCTGCGAAAACCCGATTGCATGAAAGCGTGAGTCATCATGAGATTGGTAAGGTCAGAGGGAGATTTGGAAAAGAAAGATAAAAATAGATTAAAATATAAGGAAAAGGGCAATGATGGGAAAATGTTTTTACCAAAAAGGTGCAAGACTTCTGACATTGATAGTGAAAGGGATGCCTCAGTTCCAAAACCGAGGACAGATCGTGCAAGGCCCTATAACTGCCTGCAGTTAGAGAGAGAAAATATAAATACTGCTTCATCTTTGTCATTCAAACATTTTTCAACTTCTAAAAACTTGAAGAGTAGTAAGAGAGGAAGGAAGAAGAAAAGCAAAAGTAGCAGAGAACCTTGTGAGGATTTAATCAAAAGTGATCACCAGTCAAACTGAGAGAGGGTTGCAAAGATTGAGGCAAGAAGGTGGTTATACAGCAGCGTTGTGAGGGAAGGATTTGGCATTGCGTCAGATTTATATTCTGACATAGAAGGTTAGTAGAGGATTTGTAACATATGCATGTATTTTTAAATATCATATTCTATTTTTAGGAAAATCTAAAAATTACTATTTATAGTAATCTATGAAAACCTATTTGATATATGATATATGATAGATATTTGTATGCGAACTATGTATGTGTAAAAGATAATGATAGATACCTGGACCTGTATGTAGGTCGATTGTGAGGAGTGTTTGTGTAGGATCAAGCCCTTGTCTGTAGATTTGTAGTTGATATGGAGAGTTCACCTGTTAATGAAGAATCGACCTCTAGTCGATCGGCAGAGTCCAAAATCATAATGTCTGATAGTGAGGAAGAAGTAAGGGTTGATCAATATCCAGATTTCCCTGAAAGATTGGTAACCTATCCTCTTTACTCTAATGTTTTCAAAAAGTTTTGTAAAGCCAAGGCTTCTGTAGGGGGTAGATTGGGTAGTTGTGTAGAACACGCCGGTAAGCAATTTAGGGGTTGCACTGTAGCAATGGGAGAAGAATATTTTTATCTGTTGGCTGATTTGGAGCAAGAGAAAATAGATAAGGGTATAGACGAATCGATCTCTTTGAAGTACTTTTATGGAAATATTTAGAGCAAACTTTCATAAAGTTTTTTGTATTACCTGTCTTAGTTGGAGTATGGGTTGAGTCATCCCCTTAGCAATCTGGCGAAAGAGATTATGAACACCATCGGGGTATGTCCTGCTCTGTTGAATGGGAACATGTGGGAAGTGATAAGTGTTTGTGAATTTTTGAATAAGTGGTGGGAGATAAATGAGATTGAGAGGAAGATATCTTCTTAGGATGTTTTACAGTTTTATGGGGTAAAAACTTTTCTGCAAGCGGAGGGGTATATTTTTTTTTGCGAGCTTGACTCGGCCTCATATCTTTTATCTGAATTTAGCAGGTCGGCCTTGGAATGATAATGTGATATGGATAAAGGGTGATTTCCTTCAGAGAGATGACGAAAAACCAATGGAACTTCTATTTAGAACATTAAAACAAAGTAAGTATAACAATGTATAAGATTGATATGTTGAAATTGTATTTTGCTCTGCTGATGATAATATGTTATGAATGATAGGTCCTAAATCTTAGGTGATGAAGAAAGAGTCATCGTTGGATACAGTTGCTCAGGAAGGGACATAGCTCGAGGCTGTATTGGAAGAAGTTGGCATTAGCAGGCAGAAAACGTGCTAACAGCTGATCCAATTTTTTTTTAAAGTTTCAATTGATGAGGCTAATGAAGGGCGTTGATGGCTGCAAGAAGAAGGGAACTGATGGGGAAAGGTAAGTAAACTTTCCCCAGGCCCCTGGAGTAGACTACACGGGGTTACCGAAGTCTACTACGTCAAGCAAGCTAGCTCGAACGTTTCCCAAGAAGCAAATATTGAAGCGTCCTTCGACCTCTAGAACCATGGGAAGTGGTGAGGTCGTAGGAAAGGCGAAAAAGAGAAGGGTTGAACCTTCTGAAACTTTGAGGGTGAAGGTCGTTGAAGATCGACTTGTTATAGAAAATGAGCTGAAAGAGGTAGAGGAAAGGGCTAGGCTGGTGGCTCTCCACGGGGAAGAGAAGATGAGAAAAATGGTAGTTCATATGCTTTGAATATGTGATAAATTTTTGTATTGCAGCTCGAGCTAATAATAAGGTTGATTTTGTTTGTTTTGTAGGTTGCTCGTCTGATGAAGAGGATATGCCTCAGGGACGAGGAGGAAAAAGATGAGTTGAAGAAAGTGAAAGTCGAGCATGAGAAGAAGGTAGCTCGATTGAAAGCTGACTTGCTCAAGGAGGAAAAGTGGCTGGAGGCCCTGAAGGCTTCGCAAGTGGTGAAGATAACCAATCTGACCGCGGAGGTGAGAGTGGATTTGGAGGAGATGGTTACTGAGCGGGATAGACTCGGGAGCCACCTAATATCGAAGGGGTATTCTAAAGATAAGGCGGATGTCATTAGGGCTAACATCTATGTTGAGGAAAGAGATGAGGTGGAAGATGTTGTTGAAGTTGTGGACGGGCTAGATGGTTTCTCTCCCCAAACGGTGTGAGACAACCAATGAGATGATAATAAATGCCCAGAGGGTGATAATGAGAAAGTAGATTAGAATAATAATTATGTGATTGTATGAATATTTGGGAATGTTTGTTAACTGATTAGATATTACTTGTTGGATAGAATTATGAAGGTTAAGTCGTTTTTGTAAACCTTGTTGTAGAAACTTAAGGACATGTGCCTCAGAAAAAAATATTTAGAGACTAAGCTCGCTAAGGAGAAAGACACCTCAGCGTCTCTATTGTCTTTGTAAGCGGAGCTGCAGGTTAGAATAGAGCAAGAAATATTTGACTTGTATGTGTCATTAGTATAGAGCTACAAAGTAATAAATAGTGTGTAGAGACAGACCAAAAACCTGTTATCGGTTTAGGGGCAATGGTACTGAGATGGTGCACAGGAAATACCAAAGTATTGACAAATTAAAATATAGAAAATGCATACCTTAGACTTGGAAATATATGTTATGGAGCATCCATATGAGATTGTACTTCGACCTTAAGTTTTTACACAGTAGATTTTTAAAAAATAAATATTTTGTTAGAAATGAGATATATATGCTGAATAAGTGTTCTGAATCGAAATTGATATATTGTATCTGTAATGTGCAGGTTGAATTGGATTCAGCTCGCTCTAGCAAAAGTGAGGCACGGTAATGTAACCAAGAATTTGCGGTGGAGTTTTACAGGATGATAGAGACAAATGAAAGCAAAGAAGATCAGCATGTAAAGGTACATTTCAAATTTGTTGAGGCAAACCAAACTGCTGTCGACTTGGCTCAAAAGATTGAAGAGAAGGATGTTGAAATTAATAAGGGGCAACTAGAGCTCACGGAGATGAAAAAGCATACAGCAAAGCTCAAAAGTCAGAATGACGCGCTAATGGCAAAAAGTAGGGATGCATACATAGCTCAATATCGTATACAGGTATTAAAAGATCTGAGGAAGGGTTAAATTTCTCTGTGGCCAGTTTGAAGGGCGAATTGATTTATAAAACAAACAATCAAGAGCAATTTGCGCTGATCTAGTGAATGCTAAAAATGAGCTGGAGCGATTGAAGAAGAAAATGTTTGACAAAGATAGCGAGCTGAAGAATGCTCGTGATGATTTATTGGCTTCTGAAATTGTAGTTTTACAGTCGCCTATAGCCTTATATGCTAAAGATATGGAGTTTTCAGATGGTGCAATAGAAGCGTGATGAGTTCATTGAGAGGGTGGCACAACTAAAGATCGAATTAGCGCATGTAAATTCGCTTGCCAGGAACGCCGAGGCTGGGGAGTGCTCGAGGAAAAATGAAAATGATGCCAAGGTTTCCCTTGTTCAAGGGGATGTAGTCAGTCTGTCAGCTCGAATAAGAGAATTGGAGGGGATGTAACCCAAACTCAAGGTTATGTACGGAAAGGAGTTGAGCGGTTAAGGGAGTGCAAAAAGGAATTGAGCGGTTAAGGGAGTGCGAAAGGAAACTGGATACTGCTCTTTCCAGGGTACAGGGGTTAGAGCGGGTTATTCGAGGGAAGGAGATTTTGATACAGAAGAAAGATGAATTGTTGCAGAAAATTCCAGCTGGGGAAGATTTAAACTGGGAGATTGAGGAGCTTTGAGCTTATGTGGTAGATTTGAGGGTGATTAATCAGGCTAAATCAGCTAAATTTGATAAGAAATTGGAAGAGAACATTGCATTCACAGCTTGAATAGATAGTGAAATGAAAAGGCAAAAAGAACATTGTACGAGGTTGGAAGATCGCCTTCAGCGAATGAGAGCAAACTTTTCAAAGGCAGTTATACCTCATGTAGCACACTCAGACTTATTGAGGGTAGTGATCGCCTATTTTGTAGATGAGGCAAAAAGGCCTGAGTTAGAAAGAGATACCTTGTTCAACTGCTTGTGAGACAGGGGATGTATTTGCAGAGCTAATATAGATCGAGGAAATTGTATGGCCTCTATGGAAACAGATTTAGGCCCTCGACCTGTTGAATTAATAGAGTAGAGCATGATTGTTGTGAATGCTCGAGCTCAAGAATTTATGGTTGATCGACCTCCTGTTGTAGAGGAAAGCGTAGCTGACATCCCAATAACAGAAATAAATCCATTGTAGTGGTTGTATATGTAACCTGAAATAAAAAGTTTCTATTGTAAACATGTTGAGATATGAAAGCTAGTTTTGCATTTGCTTTATCTTATGTCTGGTAGAGTCTTTAATTGAAAACTAATATTACCTTTGTTTTAATTGTAAAGATTTAGTAGAGTCAGCCAAACCAAGTATTATCCTTGATTTAACTAGTATCGTGTCGCAGCCATATTGAGGTAGATGAAAGCTAGTTTTGCCTTTACTTTATCTTATGTCTGGTAGAGTCTTTGATTGTAAACTAGTATTACCTTTGTTGTAATCGCAGAGATTTAGTAGAGTCAGCCAAACCAGGTATTATCCATGATTTAACTGGTATGATGTCGCAGCCATATTAAGGTAGATGAAAGCTAGTTTTATTTTTGTATTATCTTATGTCTGGTAGAGTCTTTGATTGAAAACTAGTATTACCTTCGTTTTAATAGCAGAGAATTGAATAGAGTCAGCCAAACCAAGTGTTATTCTTGATTAAACTAGTATGATGTCGCAGTCATATTAAATAAGATGAAAGTTAGTTTTACATTTGCTTTATCTTATGCCTGGTAAAGTTTTTGATTAAAAACTAGTATTACCTTCATTTTAATCGCAGAAAATTTAGTAGAGTCAGCCAAACCAAGTGTTATCCTTGATTCAACTAGTATAGAGTTCGATTGAAAGCTATTATTACCTATGCTTTAATCTATGTATTGTTTATGAAGTAGAGAGATATGTGGGAGAAAAACTTTAAAGTTTCATTGAATAGATAAGGATGTACATTGGATGGAGATGAAAATCTCAATTTTGGAATTGAAAAAAGTAAAAAATAGAAATGGAGTAGTGATAAGAGGATTTTTATGTCCTCTGGCAAAATACCCGTTCAAAGTACGGTTGTCGAATTGCAGTACGGATGAATGAGATCAAATCCACAGGTAGGCTTAGGAAAACAAATACTTTCTAGACCGAATTACGGTTTTATAAGAGATAGATTGAAAAGAAATAAATAACAAGAATAATTAACAAGAGAATAGCTACGACTAGAATTCGGCCCAACCAAAGCAATAATAGTAATTATGTAGACTAGGCGGATTATTCATGTCAAAAATCCTGGGTAGGGCGTTTACGATGTAAATAGAAATCCTAGATCCATGGTTAGGCATCTAAGATTTGGTCAAATTAGGATTTACTTAATTCGATATGTATGAGAAATTCTCCCAACTATGGATAAACTTGGTTGAATTTCTTCTATGAGTTCTCTTCATTTTTGCCCAAAAATTAGATTTAATGGTTATATCACTAGATTTTGGCTTAATAGTCTAAATCTACTTACTAGCTATGATTAAGCCTAGAAGTTGATTATAACTAATTTATATGATTGTTAAAGAGAACTAATCCTAGAACTACAACATAACTATTGTTACTCAGGTAAGGGCTTCCTTATAGTCATAGCTAGAAGAGATTAGCCTTCTATTATTCCCAAGATCATTGCATGAACTAGCTAACTATTTACAAAAGAAAATAAAAGAGAGAGAAAATAATTAAATAAAACTAAGACTTTATTTCTTCTAAACTTGCTCCAATATAAGATGCCCAATTAAAATTGGGGGAGGATTCATATAGGAGAAGGAACCCAAATTTAGAAACTATACATTAAATTGTAAATAATATTTTCCCAATAATATCTTCTAATTTTATAACCAATTACTTAAGATTTTTGCATATAATTTTTTTAAGTGATATAGAGAATTTTCTTCATGGAAACTTTTGCATATATCTTCAATATAAAATATCTTCAAGAATCTTGGATGCAATATATTCTTTGATCCTATTCTCCAAGAATTTTTGTGTATATATTTCTTTAATCTTGAGACCAAATATATTGTGTCTTTGACTTTTTATGCTATGAACTGCTTGAGACACTTTAACTTGACTTTAAGATCTTGGTTTCGAATATCCATCTCTAATAGCTACAATCAAACAAACATATATAAGTACCCAAAAATAAATATAATGGACGACTAAAATACATGTTCGGGTATATTAAAAATATCATAATTACGCGCTAATCAAATACCCCCAAACTTGTATTTTGCTTGTTCCGAGTAAAATAAAATAATAGCCACTTTCGCAGGGAGCGCGATTGTATTTTGCATATGCAACAAACCGTTAAACCTTCAAGTTTAGCCTGGTGGACGAATATTGTCTCGTGAGGGTTTGCAGTGACTATACCCACAAAAGTCAATAATGACATTTTAAACAATTCCAGAATACACATGACTCATTTTCTGTGAACTTATCTTTACTTAGTTGTGACAAAAATATATTAATAAAAAAAATCATTAAACTTGTTATTCTCCCAAGTATACCAAAGAATATTTTAGGCTTATCCAAAACTAGGGGTACTACCTCAAGATTAGAAAGAGATTCAAGTATTTTTCTTTAGCTATATTCGAGTGTATAGTAAAAATAGTTTTATCGCCTAATACGTTGACCAAAATAATTTACTCAATTTTTGGTAGTCTAGTTCTTACTGGAATAAATTCAACAGTCAGTTCAAGAAGTGCCTTAGGCAATTCATCTTCCTAGAATTTTACTTTTCTTTTCTTTTAAACATTTTCTTTTGAGTATATTGTTTCTTAGTGAAGCCTCCGTAACAAGGAGTTTTGGATCGACAATCCTCGCCAGTTGGCTAAGGTTGCCGGGGTGAGGTGCCCCATCATGACTTAGTATCAGGATTCTTACAAGTAATATTTTCTTGTGCTCTTTTCGCATAGTTCATGGTCAAAGTCGAGATTGGTGATAATTTTTCCTCTTTTAGTTTTTAATCATGCGAGTAACCTTGTAGCGTGAAAGTTTTTAGAACACATATGGCTTATTATTATTTTTTAAGAAATGAACTTATTCTTAGGCAATTGTCTCCCTTATAGCAAACTATTCCTAACATAAATGCTAAATTTCCCTTATACTGAGGAAAAATCTATTGAAGGTATTAATTGCAAAACTACAGTGAAGTGAACATTTTCAAAATATGTCAAGTTAACTTGAATTAATCGTCAATAAATAGATAGTACATCTAGCTTAAGATAGTCCAAAATATTCTTGTGTATACTTGGTACAATTTCAAAATTTAGGCTTTTCCATAATATTTATGTCACGGTAAAATCAATTTAAGTGTTTGGAAATTTGTTAGAAATATATCATAAATTGTCAAAGTGCCATTATTTAACTTTTCTTCAAAAAACTTCTAAAGAAATGGTCTCCTACCCCCAAACTTAAATCAAGCATTGCCCTCAATGTTCGAGAACAAGAAAATAAATAGAAGAGGAAAACTAAAATTTTCACCTGAATGTGTCATGGGTTGCCTCCCAAGAAGCGTTAAGTTTACCTTCTTCAGCCAGACTAATTTACCCTCATACTTATATGATATTGCAATGGTACTATAGGGGTACACAATATCAGCTATAATATACTGGATCATTTAGAAATATTATCTCTTCATCTAAAGTGTAGGACTCTAAGTACGGTTTTAATCGTTGGCCATTGACCTTAAAAATATTTTCGTTCTTAAGATCCTCCACCTCCACGACCCTATAGGGAAAAATAGCTTTAACCGTAAAGGGGCCAAGCCAACGGTATCGTAGTTTCCCTGGAAATAGATGAAACTTGGAGTTATAGAGCAATACCGTTTAATTGGGCTCGAAGGTTTTACGAATAATTAATTTATCGTAAAAAGCTTTTGTAGGTTCCTTGTAAATTTTTTGAACTTTTATAGGCCTCATGACGGAGTTTATCCAACTCAGAAATTGAAGCTTTCTCTTAGACCTTGCTTGGTCCATATGAAAGTTAAGGGCCTTTGTGGCCCAAAGAGCTTTGTGTTATAGTTCCGCGGGAAAGTGGCAAGCCATCCCAAAGATAAGTCTATAAGGCAAAATTCTAATCGGAGTTTTATAAGCTGCTCAATAGGCCCAAAGAGCATCATCAAGACGATTTGACCAGTCTTTGTGAACATTTCGAACAACTTTTTTAAAATTTATTTTAATCACCCGATTGGAAACTTCTACTTAACCACATGTTTATGGATGGTAAGGTGTGGCAACTTTATGAGTGATAGAATAATATTTCAATAAAGTTTTAAAAACACGATTGCAAAAATGTTTCCCACCATCACTAATAACTGCTCGAGGAGTGCCAAAATGATTAAAAATAGTTTTTATAAATTTGATCAAAGGCTTATGACCATTTGTCGGACATACTACCGCTTCGACCCATTTAGAGATATAGTCTATTTCGACTAAAATATAAAGGTTTCTGCGAGATTAAAGAAACAGGCCCATAAAATCTATGCCCTAAATATCAAAAAGTTCAACAATAAGAATGTTGTTTAGGGGCATCAAATTGTGGTGAGAAATATTGCCGGTCCTCTGACATCTATCATAAGTAAAACAAAAGGTCTGTGTATCATGAAAAAGGGTAGGCCAATAATGACTAGATTGAAGAATTTTGGCAGCCGTTTTCTTGGTACTGAAATGCCCTCCAAAGACATAGGTGTGGCAAAACATGAGTATGCTCTGGAACTCATTATTTAGAATGCATCTCCTAATAACTTGGTCAGAATAATACTTATACAGATAAGGATCGCCCCAACTGAAATGTTTAACCTCGTGTAGGAATTTGGTTTTATCTTGTTTAGACCAGTGGTCAGGTAATCGCTCAGTAACAAAATAATTGACAATGTCGGCATACCAAGGTAGCTGTATAATAGCCATGAGCTGCTCATCAGGAAATATCTCTAAGATAGGTAAGAGATCTTTACCACCTTCGATCAGAAGTCGGAATAAATGGTCTGCTATAATATTTTTTAACACCTTTTTTATCTTGAATTTCGATGTCAAATTCTTGTAATAAGTGGATCCATCGGATTAACCGAGGCTCAACATCCTTTTTGGATAACAAATATTTTAAGGTCGCATGATCGGTGTAGATAATGATTTTGGACCCAACAAGATATAACTAAAATTTTTCTAATGCAAACACAATGGCTAATAACTTCTTCTCAGTGGGGGAGTAATTCTTTTGTGCATCATTGAGTGCGCTACTGGCATAGTAAATAATATGAGGTTTTGTATCTACTCTTTGCCATAAAACTGCTCCAACAGCGTATTCAGATGCATCGTACATCAATTCAAATGGAAGAACCCAGTTGGGCGGTTGGATGATTGGAGCGTAAGTTAATATAAGTTTGTGCTTCTCAAAAGCTCTAGAGCAAAGTAGAAATCAGAGTCCTTAGCAAGTAAATGACACAAGGGTTGAGAAATTTTGTTAAACGCATGGCCTAGAAATTATCAAATGGCCATAACCGTCGGAGGAGGAGGTAAGGAAGAAAAAATATCGATTTTAGCCTTATCAACTTCTATCCTTTTGTTGGAGATGATATGCCAAAGAATTATCCCTTGTGTGAACATGAAGTGACATTTTTTCTAGTTTAACACCAAATTGGTTTGTGTACATTATTCTAGCACGAGCTCCAAATAGTACAAATATTCATCATAAGAGGAACCAAACACTGAAAAATCATCCATATAGATTTTGATAAATTTATCAGCCATATCAAAGAAAATACTCATTATACAATGTTAAAATGTAGCGAATGCATTACACAAACCAAATTGTATACGTCGATAAGCATAAGTCTCATAGGGGCATGTAAATGTGGTTTTCTTCTAATCTTCTGGAGCAAGGGATCTGATTATATCCAGAATAACCTTCAAGAAAATAATAATGACTTTTTCCCGCTAATTGTTCAAGCATTTGATCAATGAATGGATGAGGAAAATGAACTTTCCTAGTAACCGTGTTCAACTTTCTGTAATCGATACAAACACGCCACCCGGTGGTCATACGGGAAGGGAATAATTCATTTTTCTCATTTTCGGCAACAGTAATCTCTGATTTCATGGGTACAACTTGAATAGGGCTAACCAACTTACTATCCGTAATGGGTTATAAGAAACCCGAGTCTAATAGCTCGAGAAATTCCTTCTTAACCACCTCCATCATAGTTGGATTTAAACGTTGTTGTATTTCGCACGAATTTTTAGTACCTTCCTCGAGATTGATGTAATGTATGCACACGGTCGAGCTAATTCCCTTTAAGTCTACTATAGACCACCCTATGGGGTACAGCCTGTTGATTGACGTAGAGTAGTACGACACGCCCATAAGACATGAGAAAGTTCTCAAACCCAATTCCTTTTCTTTTTTTCTGTGAATGAAGCATTTTCTTGAGTCCATCCATGATGGTTTTATTGGTAATTTTGGCTTGGCCATTGCCTTGAGGGTAGTAGGGATTGGATGGTGAGTGGATGATATTTTGTTGGTTGAGGAAAGCTACGACCTTTTTTCCAACAAATTGGGGTCCGTTATTGATACATATTAGGCATGGGTACCAGAACCGAGTGATGATGTATTCCCAAATAAAAGAGATGACCTCTTCTTCTCTGGTTTGATAGAGTAGAACTGCTTCTACCCATTTTGTAAAATAATCGGTAACTACGAATAGGTGGCGGCGGTTACCAGGAGAATTAGGAAATTCGCCTACAAGATCGAGTGCCCATCATTTGAATGGCCAAAACACCTTGCTTGCATGGAGTTCGAGCGCAGGGGTGCGTATCTTTTATCCGTATCGTTGACATGCATCACATTTGCATGAATACTCTTTTACTTGGTTGCGCATGTCGGGCAAAAATACTCCTTGTGTAATGGCTTTGTTTTCCAATAATCGACCTGCGGCATGGGAGCCACAAGTTCATTCATGTAAATTGCGGAGCATTTCGTCCATTTTTTTTTTTGCAGAGTCACTTGAAGTAAGGCCCCGTGACTGAACAGCGGTATAAGGTACCATTTTGATTTGTGTAGCGCTTTAAGTTATCGATCAGCTGTTGGCGCTCCTTCTGATCTGTTAGAAGTGGTCATTTACATTTATTGTCGATACCGTGATATGCTAAGAAAGGCTTTCGCCAATTACCGTCTTCCCCTTTATCGCCCCCAGTGTTGATCGTGCATACAAAAATACGATCAATGTTGGGGTTGAAATTACTTTGATCTGGAGATGTCGAGCTTCTGTTCCCAAGACCCCAGCTAGATATGCAAAGGAATTGGCATGTCTATTTTTGCCTCGAGGAAGATAATCGGCAGTTGCTTACACGAACTTGCCTATCCTATCTGCAATGAGTGCTACGTATTTGATCATTTTGTCATTCTTCTTATATTATTCAGAGTAATGGTGGATGCAGTAGTGAATTTGTGTAAACTGAGAGTTCTGGGATGCTGAGCTCAAGGACGAGGTCGAGTCCATGAATGAGAGCTTCATACTCGGTGACATTGTTTGAGGCCTCAAAATCTAAACGGATTGATTTCTCAATTTTGATGTTGGAAGGGGTAATCAACACAATTCCAATTCCTAACCCTGCGGGTTCTATTGATCCATCTGTAAGAAGTCGCCACCCTTTCCTTATAATCTATACAGCTCGCTCGTCAAATACTTTGGGGGTGGATCTTCTATAACTTCCTCTGCAAGGTTAGGATCATGCTTCTCCCACTCGGGATCTTCTACTGGAAAATCTACGAGAAAATCGACAATGGCCTGACCCTTTTTGGAATGATGTTGTTCAAACTTGATATCATGTTTTCCCAGACTGACTGACCATTGTTGCACTCTCCTTGATTTTTCTTTTTCGGACAGAATCTCCAAAAGTGGGTAGTTCATCATGACTTTGATTGAATAAGCTTTGAAGTAGTGCTTGAGTTTCTGTGAAGTATAAACAAGAGTGAGAAGAAGTTTCTCAATTTTAGAGTACCTTATTTCTGCTAGAGTGAGAGTTTTGCTGATGAAGTAGACTGGTTTCTCAATTTTCCCTTCAAGTCGAATAAGAACCGAGCTGAGTGAAGTATCTGTAACTGCTAGGTAGATAATCAGTTCCTCATTATTTATTGGAGTGCTCATTATGTGAGACTTCCCCAAATAGGTTTTGAGATCCTAAAAAGGTTCTTCGTATTCTGATGTCCAGTGGACCTCTGTATTTGGCTAAACTTTTCCTCGTTTGGTACAACCACAGAGTAGTAGGAACAACTAGCAACAATGGTCTGAAGATTTTGAAACGAATCTATTGATAGCGGCAATCTTGCCAGAAAATTTCTGAATATCTTTTTTGGAGATGGCATGTTGAGGAGAGCCCGAATCTGATCTGGATCGGCCTCAATCCCTTTCTTGCTGATGAGGTGGTCTAGAAATTAACTTGAATGTACTCCAAATTGACACTTATCAGGATTAAGACGCATCCAGTAAGAACAAAGAATGCTGAATATTGTATTGAGATCGGAAATGTGATTGGTGAACTGTATGCTCTTGTACAAGAGATCATCGATGTAGACTTCCACGACTTTCTCAAGATGTGCTTTAAACATAGTAGTCATCAACCTTTGATAAGTTGCGCCTGTGTTTTTGAGTTCGACGGGCATGACTTTGTAGCAGTAAAGTCCTCTTTTAGTGATGAAAGTGGTCTTTTCTTGATCTTCTTCCAAGTGTAAAATTTGATTGTATCCAGAAACAGTGTTCATCATAGATAAGAGTTCATGACCTATTATAAAATCAAGGATTTGATGAATGTTGGGAAGAGGGAAATTTTCCTTTGGAGTATATTTGTTTAGATCGGTGAAATTTACACAAACTTAGACTTTTCCATTCTTCTTTGGGACAACGACGATGTTGGAAATCTAAAGTGGATATTTAGTTTCTCGAATGAATCCCACTTTGATCAATTTCTTGATTTCCGTGTTAACTTCATCTCGAAGTCGCATTGATAGTCGTCGTTGTTTCTGCTTGACCGCCATGGCGTTAATGTTGATGGATAATTTGTGGCATGCCTTGGCCGGATTTACCCCTGGCATTTCTTCGAAAGACCACGCAAAAATGTCTTAATTTAGTCGCCAGAACTGAATAATAGTGTCTTTTTCGTGTTGAACCAGCTTAGTACCAATGAAAGTACCTCTGCTAGGTTCATCAATATTAACGTATTATGTGGGCTCTTCTGTGAAAGGTTGATCGTTGAGGTGATCAACTTTCTGTAATTGCTATGCAGCGTATCTGTCAGAGGTATCAAAAATAACAAAGTTGGTATTTTTACAATCTCCATAAAACTTTTGACTACCCCTGCTTTCATAGATACCATCGTTGTGTTTGAAGCAGAGTGCTTGATGATAGGTGGAAGCAATTGCTTCCATATTATGAATCTTGTAGCGGCCCATAATCCCAAGATAACGAGATTTGGCGTTGATTACATAGAAGATAACGTCGATGGTGGCTAGTCATGCGGTAATAGGTAAGATGATCTTACCTACTCGCTCTTCTTTAGAACAATTAAATCTACAGATATCGGTGTCACTTTGAATAACTTGAACGGCTAATCCCATTTGGTCGATAGTGCTTTGAAAGATAATCTCAATACCGCTGCCAGTATCGATCATCATTATGTGCATAACAAACTCCTTTATTTTGAGCATTATGACTAATGCATTATGATGTAGAAATTTGACATGACTAGTGTCGCAATCTTCGAATGAGATCCTAAGCCGGCGATTGCTCGACTCAGGTAGAATTTTTGCTTCTTTGTCTTGAGGTGTGAGATCGTAGTCTTCTGATAGTCTCCTGCGCTTAAATCTGTTAAAGTTGGTGATCTGATGGATTTTGATCATGTTGTTGTGGCGCATATGGTAAAGATGCTTCTCCTTAGCCTGATCTTTGACCTGGACAATTTAAAATTGCTTCTTATAGCTGCCATCCTTGTATAATTCTTGGTCGACAATTTATTCAAACATTCGCCCCTCCTTGAAAATGTATTCCAGCAACCTCTATAAAGTATAACAATTGTCAATAGAATTATGGTTTACCTTATAATGCATGTAGTACGGTCAGTTCTCGATAGGTTTTAATGGTTGAGAGAGACGGTAGAGCTTATCCTTTGAGAGGATTGAAAAAATTGTGGAGATTCAAATATTAATCTTTGGGAGGACCAGTTTGATTTGTAAGTCGCCTTTCTGAGGGTTGTTAGTGTTTCCCTAAGAGCACTTTTGGTCACCCAGATACTCCTTTTGTTCAGTGCTTCGATCTGTAGATACACATTTCGTGGTAAGGACAGATTTAGCAGATTTATGCCTTTCGAATATCATTCTTTCCAGGTTGACGTAACTATTGACCTTGGTGATCATATCTTTCATGGTTGCAGGTTTGATGAGGAAGAGGTGTTCTTTGGCCTTGCAGTCGAGCTGAAGCATGTTGGTAAAAGCAGTAACAACTATTTTCTTATCGAGTTTGTCAACTTTATGCGTGAGCTCTAAAAAAAATTTCACAAAGGCCTCGAGCTTCTCTCCGTGTAACTGTTTAAAGCTAATAAGAGAATATAAATTCTCTTCTTTGTCTCTATTATGAACATACGTCTTGATAAATTGTTTCTGCAGCTGGTCGTATGTATAGAGGGTCTTCAGGTAGAGAGTGGAACCATCGAAGCGGTTCCTCCAGAAGACTTGTGGTAAACAAACAGCAGAGAATGCGGCTGAGATTGGAGTACAACCCTAGTGAATCACGATATTGTTGAATGTGCTTTTTTGGATCAGTACCCTTGTATTTGCAAATTTTGAATTATGGAAACCTTTCGGTATTTCCATATTGAATAGTTCTTTCGCGATGGGACTTCCTTGTAACTTGGTAAGGCCATCGGTAGTTCCCAGAACTTGTGTTTCGATCAACTCCTTAATACATTGATCCATATGTTATTGTGTGACATAATGACATATCGGTTGAGTGGCGTGACGAGAAGGTTGCAGAGTGTGAGTACCGGTACCTTCACTCAGGCGATCTCGTGCTAGAACTCGAGGTTGAGGTCGTTGTTCTTTATCTTGATGTATGGAAAATCAGTGACCTCGGCTAATCTCAGACTAAACTTCACCACCCAAATGAATGGAAGATTGAAAGTTCGTACTGAATATTTCTAAAAATAGCTTTGTTGGTGGCTCCTCGAGGTCCCCATCTTTCCCGTGCAGAAACCCGGGAGGCTTCTAACAATTGATCGTGATCTCTTATTGAAGGAGCCTACGGAGTATTTTGCAGAGCCTGCCAGGCAATCTACATTGTTATCATCTGGTTTTCATGTCGTTTAAGCATTGTCATACGAGCTTGTCGTTTGACGTTGAGCTTCTTCTCCTAGAGCTCTTGGTCAAGAGTTAATTGACGTTCGAGTTCATTGTATTTCTCTGTTTTAGTGTTAAGATTCGCCCGTAGCTCTGTAATATGTTCTGGCTCAACTGAAAGATCGAGCTGGATTTCGGTTGTGGGTCGTCTAGAAGTGACCATTATTGAAATTTGCAGTATAGTGAATGTATGCCTAAGGATATCGTGTAAATGATTTCTTTCCCACAGACGATGCCAAATTTAATAACCTAATTCTGCAAGCTCGAAGTGGCTCTAAATTAGTTCTTACACCAATGTACCTGTGATAAAAATCTGATAGAAAGCAAGAAATGACACAGGTGATTTAGCGTGGGAAACCTTTGAATAGATAAAAAATTATAACCTCGAGTTAAGGGTTTTTGTAATAGTAATTTTTATTGCTTGAGGCTGATATCTTATTACAAGTGATCTCTTGACTTAGAAATGTTTGATCTTGTAAATAAGAAGCTTAAAGCTTTTGATAATCTATAAAATACAGTTTTCTTGGTGATTTCTCATGTAATTTTATGATCCATGTCTCTTCTAGAACTTCTTCTTTATATAGGCCTTCTCCACAGTTCTTCATCGTGCTAAAGCACATTCTCCGAACAATATAGTTAGTGGCGGTTGACTGAGTAACTATTAAGTTCATGAGAGACAGGTATCTTTTACTTGTTCAAGTTTTTCTATTTGAGCTCGACCCACGTTCTTCATTAGTTCGTGGAGTAGGTATAAATGTTGACTATTGAAGTCATGTGTAAAATATGTGAGTCTGATATGGAGGTAATTCGAACTAGAGATAGCTTAATTTGGGTAAAGTCGAGGGGTAGGCCCCTACAGGTAGTAGTATGGATCTTGAGGTGGAAGAATTTTTAAGGACAAGAGTAGTTAATGAAGTTGCATCTTGTTTTGATGTTGTGATGGAGGAGGTAGACAATGAGAGAATTGAAACTGATATGGAGCATGATCCTCAACATAGTGATCGAAGAGAATGTTCTGATGAAGGTCAAGTCGGAGATGATAATGAGGTAGACCTCCAAGATGAGGATGAATGTTATGGGGATAGGGAGAATACCAATGAGATTTTAAATTTTAAGCATAAGTATGGTATTCCAAGAGATGTTAGATTGGAGAAATACTATAGGGACATGACAGATCAAGAAATTTCCCTAGATGGTATTTTTGTTTATAGTGAACAGATTAAGAAAGAATTGAAGTTACCTCTTTGAGCGAATCAAAAAAAAATTAACTTCTTTATGGTCTCCCCTGGTCAGGTTCAATCCGAATGTATACAATCTTTTATTAAGTTGTTGCTGTCGTGAATGCTCGATTACAAGAAAAAGGGGAGCAAGAAATTGTTGTGGATGATTTGTTATGTACCATTCATTGAAGCAAAACCCTAGTAAACCAGGGTATAAAATACCTGGCTAGATTTCTTAAAAGGCCTTTATTTTATAAGATGGCTTCGACTGGTGAGAAGTATTTTGCTGATCGACTACAAGTGTCAAGTAATTACGAAAACAATTTTAACGAATCTTGTAAGCCGCTGAAGTAGAAATTTTTTACCATGGTTAGTAGTTGTTGATTTCATTGTTGTCGAATGTTGCACTTGAATCTTTTTGTACTAATATTTGATTTGTTTGCAGCTTTGAAAAAGGTCGACAATAATTCAAAGTGAAGGAGAAACTGTATAACCCTAAAAAGGCTTAGTTTGGTTGAATTAATTCCCTTACCAATGATCAATAGGCTTTGGAAGAGCTTTTTAAACAAGTTGGGTTAAAAAGAGGTCAAACAAAGGGGGACAAAGTTTTTTTAATTGAGAAAAAAATGTCTGCAAAAATAAAGAAAGTTGTAGAGTCAAGCATTCCCCTCGAGAACACTAATTTGAATAGGTATACGACTGATTCTGCTACTGTAGAGAGAAAAGCTTTGGTCAGTGGTGGTTTGGAAAAGTAGGAAAGAAGAAGAGAGCTGCCACTCTTCCTCCAATACTTACTCCTCCTTCGAAAAGGGTTACTCAGTAAAACCCTCAGGGGAAACAAGGGAGGGGAGAAGTTGTTGTTGTTATTCCCCAGGGTGATATGGCTGGTACTTAAACGACGAAGCTTTCTCCCGTACCCCCACAAAATGATATGAGGTTAAAAAAAGATAGTCTCAACACTTTAAAGTTGAAGCACTCAGGGAACCCGATGAATTCAAAAGAAGATACAAATCGAACCATCGAGGCCTTCGCTTCTAGGTCGATGTCAATAGAACAAGATTTGGATACATGCTTAGCTGGAGCAGAAAGCATATCGACCTTTTTTGTTAAAGGTCGCATAATGATGAATCAGGTGAGAAATCTTAAGCATTATTTCAATTAGTAAATTTGGTCCCTTCCACGAGAACTCATGCTCTAACTATAATGCAGATTAAAAAATTTCTTGTCGAAGGAAAATCTTTGTTTCTCAATGGACAGGGTTTGGCCAATGAAGTCTTGGTATTGAAGACTATCGAGAAAGAGTTGGTGAAGGAGAAAAGTGATCTCAAAGAAGAATTGGCAAAAATGAAAGTTAATGCGGCTAAGTCATAACAAGTAGTTATTTGAGAGGCCAAGAAGGCATGGGAGGTGGAGAAAAAGAAAGAGTTGGGTCAAGTGAAGGTTGACAACGCTAAGGAGAGGGAAGAGGCGTTGAATCTGGAAAAATCAAACTTTAAGGACGATGTCCAACAGTAGATATTGATTGTGAGGAAATCGATGGAGGAGTTAAAGAATAGGGTTCTTGCCAATGCTGGCAAGGAGAAGAATGAGGCCATTGTGAAGGCAAATCTGGTTGGCCTCAACTCTCTGAGATGCATGAAATCAAACTTTTCTAAGAAGTTTGACTTGATGGAAGTGAGGAAAAATTTCTACAACGGTCTTATTATGACTGCTGGCATCGAGTTCGTAGACTCTAATGATAATGGAGCCTCTTCAAAAAATGTTGCTTCTACTCCAGTCTTACCTATTTTTGTAGAGAATGCTGGAGAAGAATTTCTCAATGAGCATACTCCTGGTCTTCCAGTAAAAAAATATCGATGCTCTTGAGTCGAATGTTAAGTAGTAATAGTAAATTTGTTTGTTATTTTTCTTCTCGAATATTTTGGTAGAATTGTTAAACTAATTTGAAATTGTATGAGTGGAAAATGGGATCTGTTAACATTGAAAATGCTTGAATTTATGAATGATTTGATCTTATCTTGATGACTCTATCTCTTAGAAATAACTATCATAGTGTATGCGATGTGTGGATATGTTGCCCATTGATGGGATACCCGTTTTGAATGATTGAATAGAAATGTTGGATATAACCAGTTATGACTTGTCTATATGATCATTATGTCCATATATATTTCCTATTGATGGGATATTTATTGTCGAATGATTTTGACTTTGATTTGACACTCAACTTACAAAGTTTTGTCAAGATAATTAGTCATAAGAATAAATTATTTATTAATAAATGACAAGAAATAAACTTCTTTCATGATAGAGAATAGATTACAAATCTTATATGTAGAATATCTTCAAATGAGTTGTATTTCATGGGTACTCTAGTTGTACTTCCTCTTCTATCATTAGCTAGTAGGTTCCATTATCGGTCTTGTCACTTACGATGTAAGGACATTCCCATTTTTTTGATAATTTTCTCAAATTCTTTGGCCAAGTACTGTCTTATATTAGACAAAGTACTAGATCTCCAATGCCCACCTTCTTGTTGTACGACTTCCTGAGGGTATCATGGTACCGCCCCAAGTTTACGATGGCACGATCTCGAGTTTCTTCGATCCAATTGAGGTTATAGAGGAGTCTAAGTTCATTTTCTTCATTAATCAGCTACCTTTTAGCAGTTGAAAGGTCGAGGTCTAAAGGAACGACTGCCTCTATTCGAGGTATGATCTTATATGCTCATAAGATGTTGAGTAATTCCTTGACCCATCGACCTTTCTTTTCATCCAACCTCTTCCGTAACCCTAACTTAATACTTTTATTAATAGCCTCTGCTTGGCAATTGCCTTGTGGATAGTAAGGTGTCAAGGTAGTCAGTTATTTTTTGTACTTGTGGAGGAATTTAATAACTTTGTTACTGATGAATTATTTTTTATTATCTGACCTTGTCATTTGTGGACATCCAATCCTTGTGATGATGTATTCCCATAAAAAATTGATTACTTCATTCTCGTCAGTGTGGCAGAGTGGAACTGCTTCAACTCATTTGGTAAAATAATTTGTGACTACGAGTACGAATATTTTATTCCCTGATGTAGGGTGAAAAGGACGTATAATGTCAATTGCCCATCTTTTGAATAGAAATAGGACATTACTGGCATTTAAGTTAAGGGCAGGACTTTGATGTCTTAAGCATGGATTTGGCATTTATAACACTTTCGAATAAAATCTTCACAGTCTTGTCTCATCTTCGGTCAGTATAATCCTCGAGTGAATACCCTTTGAGCCAACGATCGACCTGAAATGTGTGCTACACAGATTCCTTCGTGGAGCTCCTTAATTTTGATTTGAGCATGTTTTGCGAGATACATTCGATGAGGGTGCCTCCACCAATAATTATGTATAACACTCCTCATTGGACTTTGAATCTTTGACATTTTGCTAAAAGAGATAGAGCTTCTTCTTTGCTGTGTGAAAAAACATTGGAGTTGAAGTATGTAAGAAATGGTTTTCTCCAATCTTCAAGATCATCATATTCTGTTACTTAGATTTGCATCATATACTTCGTATCAAGGCTAGAAGGTTGGATAACTTCAATGTCCAATGTTCTTCTCTCTTTGTCTCCCAGCATTGTTGTTATGTAAGCCAATGCATCGACATGTCAGTTTTCAGCCCTTGGTAAATAAAAGATAGTGGCTCTCCCAAACTTCTCCATCTTTTTTTTTACTAGAGCAGCGTATTCTACAATCTTTCCTAATGCTTTGAATGTTATGTTATAGTGGTTAGCCACTAATAATGAATCTACATAGACTGTTATGTCCTCTTCCCCAAGTGCTAATACGAGATCTAAACCGTACAAGATTGCATCATACTTAATTTTGTTGTTCGTTGCATAGAATTTGAGTTTGATAGCTGATAGCTTTCTCGATTTTGTGGTTGAAATGTGTTACTAGAACGATCCCAATCCCTGATCCTCAAGGTCCTGTCGATCCATTTATAAAGAGTCTTCATCCTGTGTTTTTTGACCATACATCTGGCTCTCTGATAAAGTCGTCAGCTAATACTTCTTCGAGTTCCTCCCATTCAGGGTCTTCTGCAGGGAAATTGGCCAGAAAGTCGGTGACAGCTTGTCCTTTAAATGAGATTTGGGGTTCAAAGGCGATGTCATATTCTCCTAGGAAAATAGACCATTGCTGCACCCTTCGGGACTTTTCTTTCTTGGAGAGGACTATCTTGAGAGGGAATTATGTGATGACATTAATCTTGTGTACCTTGAAATAAGGTCAAAGTTTTTGGGAACTGTAGACCACAGCTAGGAGCTATTTTACAGTAGTTGTGTACCTCATCTTTGTAGATATTAAAGTTTTACTGATGAAGTAAATTGGCTTCTCAATGCCATTAACTTCCCGAATGAGGATAAAAGTGACTAAGTCCTCTGTTGTCGATAAGTATATTGTTAAGACTTTGCCATCAACTGGAGTACTCATAATTAGTGGATGCCCCAATTATCGTTTAAGGTCTTAAAAAGCCAGCTCACATTCTAGGGTCCATTAAATTTCTTTGGGTTGTGTCCTGGTCACTAGGGCGGGATTTCCTCGATGGAGGAGGTAAAGAAGTTTGCATCGTCAGACAACTTCGAGATAAATCTGTAAAGAGCTGATACTTTTCCTGTTAGCTTTTCGACGTCCTTCTTTGTTTGAGGTGAAGGCATGGTCATTAATACCATGATCTGTCGAATTCAATCCTCTGTTTACTTACCAAATATCCTAAAAAAATTCCTGAAGCCACTTCAAATTGATACTTATCTGGATTTAGCTTCATTCGAAAGGCGCGAAGGATGTCGAAGATGGTCTGTAAATTATCGCAATGGTCTTCTTTCTTTAGACTTTTGTCATCGATGTATAATTCCATGTAGGGCTGTCAATGGGTAGGATTTGACCCGGTATTCGATCCGGTCTGATCCGTTAACAAAGGATCAGGATCAGAAAAAAATTGATCCTCCACGACCCGATCCGTTAGTGATCCTACCCTTTAGTTGATGGATCGAGTTAGGATTCACCCTGACCCGATCCGTTAAAAACCCAATCCGTTAAGTGTATTTAAGACTTTAAGTAATATGAAATTATGATTCATAGAAGATAATTTTATATTACTAGGGTTCTCATCTCTCAGCTCTCCATCTTAATTCTCATAACGCCCCAACTTCATCCTATAACTACCTCTAGGTTTGCTTTGGCTCACCCTCAGAGCGGAACCATGTCTCTCTCTCACACACACACACACTCTCTCTCTCTCTCTCTCTCTCTCTCTCTCTCTCTCTCTCTCTCATTCACCATTGGAGCTTGGAGTTGAAGTTGGAGAGAGAGCTCTCGCTTTGCTCAACATCTACTGCAATCCCAGGTACTCTCTCCACATTTTGAAGTCCTATGGATGCTCAAGATTTTGAAGTCCTGTGAATTTGTTGCCATGTTTTAAGAGCTCATAGATTTTGGTTATATACAAAATGAGTCTCTAACTCTATATTTTACATGGTATAATATTTGAAATTGCAAATATAATACATCTTTTTGTTTGTACTCATTCTCAACTTATATGTTGTTTGCCAAAAATTAAAGCTTAACGGATCGGATCGGATCGGGTAAGTATTACCGAGATCCTTAAAGGATCGGGTCAGGATCGCAAAATTAGTAATCCTTTAAGATCACGAATCGGGTCAGGATCATTGTACTCCTTAACGGATCGGGTCATGATCGGCCATGATCCTGGCCCGATCCGGTCCATTGACAGCCCTAATTCCATGGTCTTTCCCAGTTGGTCTTTGAACATTTTTATCACTAGCCGCTGATAGGTTGCTCCTGCATTCATTAATCCAAAATAGTATGCCATTGGTGCCGCTTTGAGTGAGTGAAACCAATTTATGCCCAAGATCCCCAAGTATTTAGACTCGGCATTGATTATAATGAATTTTACGAAGGTAGTTTTTGGTCCTACTTGAACAGGCAATATGATCTCTCCTAGGGCAGGTTCTTTAAAACTGTTGAAACTTGTGATAGTTGTTGTTAAAGCTTTGATAGAATTTCTAAAACTAAGAATGTCGATAGCCCTCTTGGAGAGTATATCTGTTGCGCTACCTGTATCCACAAAGAGTGTATGGCGGTAATTTTGCCCTACTTTGAGCATTATTACTAATGGGTCATCGCGGGAATACTTTACATGACTGGTATCGTAATCTTTGAAAGAGATATGATACAAATACTTTGCCTTATTAAAGTTGGGCAAAAGTTTAGCAGATTTCTCTGAAGAAGTCATTTTGCAGATTTCTCTCGATCGCGATCATATGTAGATGGCGAGCTTGCCCTTGACCCTGCTCATCCCCCTTTTACTTTGTTTCCTCATCGAGGAACTTTTAAATGTTGATGGCAAACTCATGAAGTTATCCTGTTAGAACTATCCGGCAGAATATCTATATCTGGGAATAACGATTGTCAATTTCATAACTGTGCACATTATGATATTGACACAAAGTTTTATTTGGTTCGTCAGGGATCTCCTGGGCTTCTCAAAAGAGCTTATCAGCCCTCAGAATGGGTAAGATGTTAGATAGGGTGGTAGTCATTGGTGGTAGGATCGGTATTGGCCAATCCTTTTTCCCTTCTTTTCCTTAGAGATTCTTATTAGGCCGCCCGCGCCATTTAGTAATACCATTGCTTATCTGCTTCGATATAGTTGGTGAAATAGAATCATTGGAGTAAATGACGAAGGAGCTTTTTATTTTATTTTTCTTTGACATCTCAAGCTCAATGTAGTTGTTGATCACATCTATCATTTATGTTATTATTTTTGGCCTATGAAGTGCTAATTCTTCTCAAACCTTAGAGTTGATGTAAAGAGCTGACATGAATGTTGTCACAACGATCTTTGAATCTGAGTTCCTAATATTTCTTGTTTCTTGTAAGAATCGTTTGTAAAAGCTTGTTAAACTTTCCTTTGTTCCCTGCTCGAAAAAGAAAAGTGAATCGATGGTAATTTTATTTTC
Source organism: Kingdonia uniflora (assembly GCA_014058105.1). Classification (NCBI taxonomy): domain Eukaryota; kingdom Viridiplantae; phylum Streptophyta; class Magnoliopsida; order Ranunculales; family Circaeasteraceae; genus Kingdonia; species Kingdonia uniflora. The sequence continues at coordinate 4,193,911 of JACGCM010001129.1, read as the reverse complement.
CATGGCATGAACACAATTTGATTCAAACAGGAACTGTAACTAAGCAAAACTGGTTATCAATCCTTCAGGAACAGTATGAAACCATATAAGATATTCCTCCTTAAGGCTCATGTTAAATTGGTGGCACAACATGTGATCGAGTTTTGAGTAGAGTCTAACCACAACCTTTAAGTGTGTAGCATGAGTTATTGGATCAGTAAGCCCTGCGTAGTGATGGAATTTTGGCTTGTAGAAATTTTTAGGAATATGCATGCTCTCGAGGTGAGGGGAGATGGGGTTTGCTTCGATCATGTCTAGAGCTGATCTTCAACTTGGATTATTGGAATTAATGGCCTGGATTTGGTTGTTCAAGTCATCCAAAGTGATAAAACTGTGGGAGTACCTGAGGTGTTATAGCAGGTACATGAGGGTTAAAGTCTTATTGGCCTTCAAGGCCTAGTATTTCTCTCACGAGTCATCTTGGAGGAGGTGGTAGGATCTGACATAGTGTTTTTCAACTACCCTGAGTGGTCGAAGCTAATGAGGTAAGTCCAAAATATCGTGATACTCGGTCTGGATTCCTTGACTGGCTTCTTGAAGTTCGGTATCATTTATCTCTTGATGATCTATTATCCCTCTGAGATGTTATGGACTGGTGGTCATTTCAAGCCTGGATGGGTGACCCCTGACGAATGGTGAATAGATCATGTTGCCTGCGTAAGCTTTCCATCACCTTTTGATGAGTTTGACTTTGCTACTCTAGGACTTTTCTCCTTTTGTCTCTTTTGACTTGGAGGGCCCAAGCGTGAATCCTCTGATCTTCAAGCCGTTGTACTCTATCATATTCTATCTGCCTTTGAAGTTCAAGGACAGCATTTTGTAAGTTGATGGCTTCTGGCAGTATTGTGATTGGATTTTCTTTGTTGTTTCTCTGAGTACCAGAGGCACTTCGGAGGTTTATATTGGTCATGGTAGTGACTAGTAAGAATGAGGGTTTAATAGAGAAAAAGTATATTTTCCCACAGATGGTGCCAATTGTAATGGATAGTTTTTTGGTAGGTAAACTTCATCAATACTTAAGGTAAATAAATAATATTCAAGTGTAAAAAAGGAATATAGCATAATAGATTTTACGTGTAACACTCAGTAGAAATGTTAGTAAAACCACGACCTCGATGAGGATTTTGATGAAAAATTTACTATGTTGCTAATGTATTATACCGGTAAAGAAAGTTATACAGTGAATATCTAGAGGGATTCTCTTTTTCCTGTTGTATGCCCTACCTTTATTTATAGTGGATACAAGCAGTTATAAAGTTAGAACGTTTCTCCTATTATTTAGGAAGTTGGACAAACTTTGTGGAGCACGTACAATGGCTATATTTGACCAAGTGTAACGACTGCTGTAGATGGTCAAGCTTTGTAGTTATAGATTGATTTGTTCTTGACTTACAGATGGGTACACGATCAAACACCTTAGATATGCCTTTAATAACTCCTCTTGTCAAATTTGAGGTATATGCTACTACAATACTGATAAGGGTGTAAAGATTATCTTCCTTATCTCAGTTGTGTGAATAACTCTTGACGAAGAGTTTACGTAACTGATCAAAAGAGTGAATTGATCCTTCATCTAGCGAGTGGAACTAGCACAGAGGCTTACCCTGAAGGGTGGTGGGGAATAAATGGCATAAAATGTGGTTCGACATCGAGTATAATCCCAAAGAATCTTAGAATTCTTGCATGTACTCAACATGATCCGTTTCTTTATACTTTCAAATTTTTGGTATATGAAAGTTTAATGGTACATCGTTGTCCAGGAATTCTTGCGCAATCGAATTCTTCTGTAGTATAATGATGAAGTTTTTGTTTGCACGTGTTTGGGCCTCCAAGAATTCTTTTATGTGTTTGTCCATATGCTCCTGAATAACGAACTATCGAGTTGTGACTGTTTGGCGTTGAAGACGCTTCTCCCTAAGGTTGTGATCTCCACTTCCCCGCTGAGTCTTTCCCATTTTGGAATTAGGGTACTTACCCTTAAGACGTCCTCCACCTGTCTAAGGCCACTTGGATCTTTATCGACCTCTTGTTGAACTGCAGTTTCCAAAAAAATCTCGGGTCCCCGTGGGTTTTGCTCAGGTTGAATATCAGCTCATTGGCCGACACCTCTGTAAAGTCCCAATCTATCATGAGCTGAAATTCTTGATGTAGTCGACTGCATATATTTTTTCTTCTGAGTCACTGCCTGTTATCACTATAGAATTTTTAAAGCATTTTGTACTTTTGCCAATTGCTGCTCTAACACATACGGCTGCATATCTTTTATCTTCTGAGTCACTGCGATGTACTTATCATATTTGAGAATTATGACAAATTCTGTCTTTCCCATAGAAAGTGCCAAATGTAAAAGCCTAAATTCAGAACTTAAACTTATCTCTCACACCAAAGATGGTTAAAATACTAATAATAACAAATAACCACTAATACACAAAACTTAGCGTGAAACATTTTTATAGGTAAAAACCATGACCTCATAGGAGAATTTCAAAACGATAATGCTATTTATCTCGTGATTATAAGTTATCAATAGTATTCTGGATGGTATTGCATAGGTTTTTTAGATAGAAAAATCTATCATTAATTTATTCTTCCTTAGTCTTATGTATAGGTCTCATATTATGACCGTTTAATGACCACTACCTCCTTTTAATGATAGACGTTACAAAGCAGTTCGTAATGGTTGCATAATAGTATGAATGATTCTTCTTTCTTGTAACAACTTCTTTAATGAGCCACCACTATAGTATGTCATCTTGTGATTGTTAGGTTAAGTTACTACTTGAAAGGTCCTTACAGGATAGAAGTAGAATTTAGCCAAAAAAACCAGTCGGGCGTAAAAATTTGTAAGCATAACTACGGGGGAAAGAATTTGTGTGTATTGCTGGGAAGATTAAAGACATGAGTAGTAATGGCCAAATTTTGTAGTAGCTCAAAATTAGCTCTTACACCAAATGTACCTGCGACAAGAATTAGTATAACTCAATCAAAATGATACAGGTGATTAGTGTGAAAGCCTTTGAATAGGTGAAAACCATGACCTCTTGCTTGAGGATATAGTAATTGTAACTTTATTGCTTGAGGCTGATATTTGATTGCAAGTTTTAATCTCTTGAGTTAGAAAATCTTGGTCTTGTAATCTAAAATTCTTGGTCCTTTCTCCTCTAGAACTTAATCTTTTTATAGACCTCACTTTTAGTTCGTTATCGTGTAGAGGTGCGTTGTCCTGAAAGTAAAGCAGGTGGTAGTTGAATGTGTAACTGCTTAGTTTGTGGGAGACATGTGTCATTGACTTGTTTATATTTTTTGTAGTACACGATCCACGTTCTTTATCAGTTCATGGTCTAAGTGTCATTGCTGATTAAATATGTCATCTGTATAATGCGTGAGTCTGGTATTAAGGTAGTTTGTATTTAGAATAGGTCGAGAGACAGGTATCTATAATCAGCTCGTTTTTAGAGTAGGTCGAGGGATAGGTCTCTATAATTGCCCCCATACAACTGAAGGCACAGGTGGATTTAGTTGAAAAATGAAGTGGAATGTTTATGTGTTGGAAGTTAGAAAGGGATGCGCTGAATTTGATTGGGTTGGGACTTATCGCTTTTGTGTTGAAGACTGTATTTGGCATTGAATGTGTTAGAAAGGATTGATGTATTTGTCTTTTGGGTTTCTCAGTAATTGCTGGCTTTAAATGATGACTGTTTTGGGACTCCTTCCTTACATTGAATGTGACTTTGCTATAAATATTGTTGATGCGGTATTATCTGTTATCCTTGTGAAAGTACTATGTCTTTGGAAATAACTTGTGGTTATTGTTTTCTTAAGAATGGTGATGACTAGGCACCAAGTATATGAAGTGAGGTTGCTTGCTGAAGTAGAGAAGCTCTAATTGTGATATTTTGGCAACCAACCTTTGGATATGCCTACTCCGATACCGGTGCCACCGACATATCATGGGATGACGGATGAAGAAGCAGGGGAGACTGAGAATGACTATTATCAAATGTGGCAATTCTAACATCTGATTATGTTGGGCTCTGTAAAAGTGGAGCCATTCTTCTTTCTCTACCTTTTTAAGGTTATGGAGGTTACGAAGGAAGGGACGGTGGTAGCTTCAGACTGGAAATATGCTTCTGTTACAACCATATTTATTTTCTTGAATGAGTGTTTCATGCGGGAGAAACTACTGGTTTCAGAGTGGAAGTATTGTTGATATATATATATATATATATATATATATATATATATATATATATATTGTAACATGTAGATCGATCTGTAGAATTTGTATTAAATATTGTGCTTTCTATAAAGTTAAAAAATTGTCGAGCTAATGAAAAATATATTGCTACAGCAATTCTATGTTTATATATCGAACTAGAAATTAGCATGAGAAATTTCAATAGGTCGATCTATGTGTGATAGAAATAGTTAAATATATATATGTTAAATGTAAGTAATATATGCGTCAAACTAAAAGAAATTTATTTGATCGAACTTCAATAGATCATTGTGGAGGAGAAGATAATGTTGTGAAGCTAAAAAATCAAGATGCGTGTAAATGTGTGAATGAAGGTAAAATATATGTGATAGAGTTGTGAATTTAGTTTCAAAATATATAGTTGAATAAACATATGCAATGAACTCGCTCTGAAAAGAAATAATAGATTAAATTGTTAGCATGATTTAAAGGTTTTTAGCTATGGGTAAGAGGGATTGATACTCATCATTTTATATGCTGAATAGGGGGATTGTGTGTGATTATAATCTGTATAAATAATGCTGGAAATATGAAGTAGAGAAGAGAAAAAATGGTGAAGACTCATTCTCAGGGAGCTCGGCATGAATCGGAGGGGCGTTTAACGATAAAGGTTGCGGAAGTTCGGGAGAGGATATTTGGGCGGTTAGAATATGGTGACAATTTGCCTTAATCTTTAATAGAATTTGATGGGTTGACTTTGAGGGCAAGGGAGAATGAGGTTGGGCGTCACTTGTGGTGTGAGATATTTTACGAATTGGTCGTTGAGCCTAAAGCTTGAAAAGCTGCAATAAAGAAAATTGCTCTAGAGGAAATAGTTGAGGAAGATTAGAGCGAACTTATTAGATGTGGCATTCTAGGACATCTTGGTTATTTTATGGGTGACTATGTATGAAAGAGCAAATTTTGTTAGTTCGAATAAATATAAGTAATAGAAAGGGAGAATACTTCCTTCTTAATTTGTTCCTTGTTTGTGGTGAATGTCATTGCAAAAAAAAATTAAAATGATGTAGCATTGGAAATGACGTCAATTGTTCTATAAGTAACAAAAGTAGGAGAAAAGGAATCAGATTACCAGTCCATATCTTGGGATAGAAAGTTTGATTATGTATGAGTGGAGTATCATAATGAGAGTGAGAAGGTGCGAGAGAGATTTGGGTACAAGAGAGAGAAATATTTTTAAATATAAGACTTGGGCGAATGATGGAGAGGTGTTTTCACCCAAAAGATACGAAATGTTTGACATAAATAATAGAAGAGACGCCTTGGCTTCAAAACTGATGGCGGCTCGTGTAATCCTGAATAACTGCCAACGGTTGGATAGAGAAAGTTTAAATAACCTTTTCTCGCCTTCGTTCAAACGTTTGCAAAACATAGAGAAATGAAAACTAAAGAGAGAAAAAATAGAGTTGTAGAGATTCTAGAGAGAGTAAACGAAAGCATCGATCGAAACCTGAAGAAAAAGGGGGCTGCTATTTTGGGGTTTGAACAAAAATTCTTGTTGTGAAGTACCATTGTGAAAGACGAGGCATATGACATCCCAGATTCGTATTCAGACGTTTAAGGTTAGTGGTTATGATTGATTTTTGGTTTGTATTGTGGTGATGTAGATGAATCATATGATGATGTATGTGAAGTTTACTATTTTGGGTGTGTTTTAGAAATTTTAAAATTTTTGCTATATTTTGCAAACTTGTGAAAAGTGGTGTTGTTTCTCAGTAAGCAAAATATAGCTTGTTTCAGAGTGTCTAGTGTATTTATATATATCAAGCTGTATTACAATCAAAATATGTCTAGTGTATTTTGACATATTTTCTTGAATGAGTGTTTCATGCGGGAGAAACTGCTGGTTTCAGAGTGGAAGTATTGTTGATATATATATATACCTAGACCTGTATTACAATCAAAATATTTTTGCTATATTTTTTATTGTAATACCTAGACCTGTATGTATGTAGAGGCGTGAGAAGGCTCTCTTATAGAAATAAGCCTCAATCTCAAGCATATTCTTAATATGGAGACTTCGACCTCTTGTTGTTTGATCGAGGTTGTACCTGTAGAAACTTACATTATAGATTTTGTGGGGGGCGAGTTAAGAACGGAGAGCTCTGACGCAGTAGAGGGAGTGGTGGAGGGGAAGGATGAATTAGAGTTTCTAGATTTCCATGTTAACTTCATTCCATATTTTGTAGATTCAGATGTATTTAAGGAGTTTTGCAAAATTAAAGGTAGTTTAGGTGGTGTATGGGGTAAGGTGATAGAACATGCCGGTAAGTTGTTTAGGGGGTGTACAGTTAAAAATTGTGACGAATACTTTTTCTTAACGCCTGATTTAGAGCATGAGAAATCTGAGGGGGAGTAGATGAGTCTATCTCCTTTGGGTACTTTAACAAGAGTGTCACAAGTGATCTGGATCAGGGATTCTTGTGTTATCTTTCCCAGTTAGATTTTGGACTGATTATACCTTTCAGCAATCATATTAAAAGGAATATGTGGGAAGTGATAAATATATGTGACAACCTGAATATAAGGTGGGCTTTCAAGGGGGTAGAGAGGATAATAACCCATGTAGATGTTTTGCAGTATTATACTGTAAAATACTATACGATGACTAGGGGCGTGTACTTTTCGTCCAGTTCTCTCGACCTCAGCTCTTCGACCTGAATTCAGCAGGACGAGTGTGGAATGATAACTTGATATGGGTGAAGGGTGATTGTCTCCAAATGGTAGATGAGGAACCAATGGATCTTATATATAAAACTTTGAAGAAAAGTAAGTAATTGTTTGTGATATCAAACCGTGTTTGTGTTAGTTTCTGCCAGTATGTAATAATATGTTATGCTCTTTGTAGATCCTCGATCTCAAGTTGTGAGAAAGGAATCGTTGATCGATATTGTAGCTCGAGAAGGATCAGAGCTCAAAATTGTTTTGGGAGAGCTTAAAATAAGTAGATTTAAAAGGCTAGCAGTAGGTCAGAAAAAGTTCAAAAGTTTCAAGCTAAGAGAAAAATAATAAGAACTGGCGCAACCGTTTGAGATGGAGGGAAGGCAGCATCGGATACTAAAGGACGTCCAACATTAAAAAAAGGCTGCACCGATTTCTTTGAAGTCAAATCATGCGGGGGCTACATCGAGCAAGTTTATTCATAGGCACCCGTAAAGGATGAATGTGATGGTTGATGGTTCAAACTCGATGACCACGGAGAGTGGAGAGGTTGCCATGAGTTCGAAAAGGAAGAAGGTGGGCGTTCCTGCTCTTGTGAGTGAGGTGAAGGAGGCTGGTAGTAGTCCTACTGTGGAGGACGAGTTATTGGCCGTTGAGAATAGGCTGAGAGCGGCAGCTCGAGAAGGCTCTGAGGAGCTTAACACGTTTATGTAGTTAGAGCTGTGTAGGGTAAGTTAAACACTTCGTTCTGTATAAATTTTGTGCAATCTTCAAACTGAAATGTTACTTATTGTGTTGTAGGTCTCTCGTGTATTGAAGGACATCTGTCTTGGGTTCGAGGATGGGAAGACTGAGCTCAAGAAGTGAGTTTCTCAACTTGAGGCCAATTTAGCTCTTGAAAAGGATCGTTCGAGCTCTGCAAAGGATTCACAATGGGTCACGATACGCTAACTTGTAGAGGATGCGAAGAAGAATGTCGAGAAAGTTTCAGTTGCTCGTGATAACCTTGGTAAAAAGCTCCTAGAAGTTGGATACTTTGTATCCGATATCGAAGCTATCATAAAGGGGCATTATGTCGAAGAGGCCGATACTGAAGAGGAGTTGGATGTTTAAGGCGGTTCTCCCCATAATGTTGTAAAAGGGTTGGATGCGGTCTTCGCGATAATTGATTTAGATAATCGGGGAGGAGAGAGTGAGAAGGTAAAGTAATCATTGAAGTTTTATTTTTGTCAATTGAAAACTATGATTGTGTAGAATGTATGGGGAGGGTAATTATGGGGTAGTCCAAACTATGATTGTGTAGAAGAAATAAAGTTTAGAAGAAATAAAGATATTTTCATTCGAGCATAAGCTTTAAAATTTCTCACCTTCGCCAAGTTACTTTGTGCCTCGTCTAAAAAGGTATCCAAACTATCAATCCCCACCATACACTCCGCCATATCTTTCTTCAGCACATCTGCCCCGACAGAAAAGGACTCCATAGTCTTCAACATCTCCGTATCAAACTCCTCCCCTAATTTTATCTTTGCAGTCCCACCAGTCATCTTCTTGGGAACCGCATTGCTCGAACTTCGTGGAGGTAACCTACTCACCACAACAGCGGGTTTGTCAGTACCTTCGACACCCTCAGAAGATGATTGCTGGGTAGTCCTCTTTGGGTTTAGCAAGAAGGTATTTCAGCCTTTACCTTCCTTTTCCTCATGTTTTTGCCTAACAACTCCCCCAGCATCGCATCGATCTCCGTATCTGTGTTATACCCTATTAACGACAAGTTATTCAAGGGCAAACTTGCATCTGCAGCTCTTTTGTTCTTAGCCAACATTTTTCCCCCAATAATTGACACTTCAGCACCTTTAGTTCTCGACCTTTTCAACCCTACTTCTTGAAATATTTCACTTAACTGATCTTGATCCGTCGCTAAGTTATCGATCCTGCCAAAGAATCCTTCTCTTATCCTATGCAACTTCTCGTTTACTTTAGTTGTCTTCCCGATCTCCTTCAATGCTGCAACACAGAGAAAAGCACATCTCTGCACAACATACATCTAACCTGAACATACATCAAACTTAAGCATTTAAGTTACCTAACCACAGACCTAGATGAAATGCTTTTCTTTTAAGTGGCTCCCTTGGGTCTTTTGGATCGAACTCATAATTTCCAGACACTAGTAAATGTTCTTCGGTATATCAACCTCCAGTTAACACCATATCATAAAACATCAGCCTCTTCAAGAACCTCGCCAAATAACGATACCCTTTTAACTTCAGGTTCATTCTCATCGTGTAGTACATACACAAATCATCTACAGTTATTGTCTCCTCCCCTCTGGCTTTAAGTCTACCATTTATTGCACCACATACCCTAAATAGGTCATATACATTCAGATTGAATTGACCCGAGGCTACATCGAAGAAATTCATTAATTTTTTCTGATCTGCCCTAAGAGGCAACTTTAGCATTTTCTTTATCTGTTTTCGATGAACCAGAATACCATCTAAGGGTATGGCCGATCATTTCGTATTGATACTTTTCTAGTCTCACATCCCCAGGAATACCATACTTCTTTTTAAATTTAATAATTTCTTTGGTCTCTAAACCCTCCCTATAACATGCTTCTTCGTCATCTTCCACATCTTCTTCCCCATCCTCACTCCCTTCACGATCACTCACCTGAGGCTCATGATCCACACCAGTCTCAATTACTTCTTCCTTAGATACTTCATGCACGCTAGGCACTACCTTAAACTGTTCCCCACCCCCTGTGTCTGCACTGCTCGAACCTACCCTGTATCTCTCTCCCCCCCCCCCCCCCAATTATTGCACATACGTTCTCACATCGATCATAAAAGGTACTACATCTTCGAGACTCACAAATATATATTTATCATCATTTAAATTGGGTTCAGCAATTATTAGAACCTCTAGATCAGATTCAACATTTTAACACAGTTAGAATCTTTCATCTGTGATACATATATATATATATATTCCTTAGTTCATATATTTATAAAGATATCGTTGTTGAGATAACTCTCCAACACCTCATTCACTTTACCATCTGCTACTATCATTTACATTTATCTTTATACACAGTTCTCGATCTAATTCATATCAATTAATTCATCTTAGTATTTTATCATTCAAAAGCCATCTATTCATTTCTCAAAGTTTTTTCTATGTTTAATAAGTAACCTCGATAACTCTTTAAATTTTATCTTCTTGTCGAAATTACAGGAATTTTAATATCTTCTCGAAGACGTTTTTACTTTTCTCGCCAAAAAATAGTTATTTACATTTTACAAATTCCCATTCTCCAGCACAAAATCCGACGATAACCGCAAAATCCTAACTCTCTTCGCATCTTTCGCTACCTCACAACTATCTCCTCCCACTGCACTATACTTACAGCACCCTTCCCCAATCCCTTTTTACTTCTCCTCCTATCCCATTCTTACACCAGAAATACATAACTCATAATCACCGCCACCCCGGATTTCTAATATCAAATTAACAGACCTACGAACAGTTTTACTTTGTTATCCATGGACTTATCTCATTCATTTCCAATTCATTACATATTATCTGTTAAACTTTAATCAATGCATCAACCTACAAAATGATTTGGGAGAGACACTAACCTTGTTTCCATACAGCTTCGCCCTTTCGATCAACACACAAATCTCCACCTTAGCAATCATACCTAACAACTACAGCGACGAGCAACAGCAGTTATCTCCCTAAAAAAAATTAGTTTGCAAATAAACTGAACAGTCGCCTATCTCTGACATATTTATAGACCCCACGTGACTGTTCGTCGCACCACTTGGCAACAGCCCAATTCCTCGAATATAACGCCTCGTACATTTTTTCTCGACTTCTTTGTCTCTTAATCTTCTACCCATTAATAACCCACTACATTCGTACTTCAATCCTTCAAATTCTTGAAAAAAAATTGCAGACACATTCATATATATTAGTGCACGATCCATCTTTTCCAATAACTGATTTACATCATTTTCCTTATACTTTATACCATCACCAAATGGAACACATCATGCCATATTCATTTTGCATATAAATTCCCCTAATCATACTATACTACCAATTCCTATACTTATGGGATCATATTCGATATCAGTTGCCAATCATTTTATTCAACAACATTCGTTTCAACACAATCTTTATCCCAAAGTTTGTCACGTACATTTTACATTCGACAAATAAACATTCCTTCAAACATACTAAAACTTTTTCCTTACATAACATTTTGCCAAACATTTACCAGTACAAAAAGCTTATATCTCAAAAATTTATTCTTCATCAACCCCTCGCTGCCGCTTCATCTTCCCTCTTCACCAACAACTTTTCCCGAGTCAATACAGAACTCCAGTCAACTTCATCTGTAAATAACATCATCTAATTATACACCTTCCAGTCAATACAAAACTCCCCTGTATTTAATATGCTTTGACACTCTACATAGTCAGAGTCAATCAATCAATCTCGAATTCAATCCTTGGTCCCACACATTCAACTATTTTGACTTTCACACAAGGCAATATTCGACGAAATTGTTTCACAATTTTCTAATCATATTTAATATTCGATAACATATACAGAAACAAAAAACAATTCACTAAACATATACTTAATTATTTCATAAATTTCTTTCTTACATTTGATATTTCTTTCATTCGATTACATTCTCAAAAATCACATTCGACATCTATCTCTTTCGAGTACATCTATTTTCAAATACTTAATTTTTCTTCCATTACAAATTATCTGCTGTTCCTAACATCCTTTGACATGTCAATATTTTCGTTGTTTGCTTTTCACTAGAATCGGACATTAAAGTCTTTTTCTAGTCCTCGAAGCTCAATGTCTCTCAAGTCACTGAACTTCTAAAGAGATGCTTCAGAAGGAAAATGGCGACAAAAAATTGCAAGAACACCCACACGTTCGGCAAGATCTCTGGATGCCCATCCAAGCTTCATACTTCATCACCAGTAATGACTGTTACCCCTTCACCCCCCAACTGACTCCATACATTACCTTCACAACCGCATGATGCTGCCACTATTTCTAACAGACACATCTTGTCTTTGCTTGATCTTTGTTCCCACCTCAATACTCTGCTCTGATCACATAACAATTTCTCGTCTCTCGGTCTACGCCAGATTTTGTCAGAACGTTCACCGTCTTCAATCCCAGACCCAATAATAAACCATACTTGGGGTGAACTTATTCCACCAAACACCACCATCCACCTTCCATAAACCTCATATTTATACCCAGCATCCAAAAATTATACTCAATGAACACCATTAATTACGCCTCGAAACCAAATTGACCAGATACAGTTTACCTTGACCTCGGTAATGACATATGCTAACCTCTGAGGATGTTCAACAAGCTCTTCAGATTCTAGTTTTCTTCTCGACACAACTACAAGTACTTCTGTCAAGAATGGGGCAATTGTAGTATCATATTCCCCAGATTCGACAAGAATAAAGCCAGTACTATGTAGTCGAAGATAGCTTAATATTCTGTAGTCGAAGACAGCTAAACATTCTAGAAGATTCCGCGAGTCTTCAACTTACCAAAAGTAGTCGTTACAGCCCGGTCAAGAAGAAACTATTAGAGATCCGCAAAGTTTGCCCACAACCCCCTTAATAGAAGACTCTTTCTTTTTAAAAATTGCTTGTATATACTACAAATATAGGCAAAGAATAGGTTCTAAAGGACCACACGTCTTACATTTCTCTATCTTAAATACTAGCAATACTCAGAAAACTTGTAATAACTAATATCTAATAGATTTTACATCAAATCCTCCTCGAGGTCGTGGTTTTTCTCAGTTTCCACTGAGTTTTCTATGTAAAATCTTGGTTAATAGCTTTTTATTACGTAATCTTTACGAACAAGTATTGGCGAAGATTTTACTCTCGGAAAAATACGCCACTATAGGTATTTTGCTAGAGGCCCTAAAAACATCTTATCAAATGGCACCGTTGCCGGGGAGACTTTGTTAAAAATTATTCTTTCTAAAACGAAACTTTTTTTGTTAAATTTTTTTTTGTTAATTCTTTCTAATACCGTTCCAATGATTTCTAAATTCTTTGTTTATAATATTCGTTGAAAAGTATAGTAGGCCGGTAATGTTATTATATAGTGTTTTTATTATTATCGCTGCTTCTCTAGTTTAAACTATAAAAAAAATTGTTTCAGGTTTTTGGCACTACAGTAGCTTTGTGGCTGTTTATAATATTTCTAAAACTTACAATCGTGTTTTTGGAGGTGGTTAAGAAGAGAGCAATAAAAAATTTTAACTGCTATTATTTATCACAAGCTCATCTCAATATAATTTTTAACTATGAAGTCCGTTTCTGAATATTTTATGGTTTTTGATCATCTATACTTCACATTTGGGAAATACATTTGGTACAAAATTTTTAGATAATTCAAAACCCTTTCTGAATCACTATAGATCATATTTTTCTACGAAGTCGTTTAAGAGTTACAGCCTTTTGAAACGACAGTAAAAACAGTCTCAGTAAAGGACGCCGCTGTTCATTAATCACTTGTTTTGAGTGGCAGGAAAGCTAAATTCTAGAAAACATCCCGCTTGAATATTTTTTCTTTCTGAATTATCTATCCAAATTGATATTATTTAATGCTCTCTCTCAACCGAGCTAAAAGATATGCGCATTTGAAAATCGGGATATTATAGACTACAATAAACTTGAAAATTAGATTAATATCGTTGTCGCAAGTTCATTAATCTTTTTTCTCTTGTTTTATAGGATAGTTACAAAGTTGGTACTCATAGATCATGAAAAATTTACAAAGTACATTGGCAAGCGTCTATCTAATCCTTCTTGTGCCCCCTAAGTGAAGGGGCACTTCCTTCTTTTTTCCCCTAAGTGAAGGGGCGGCCACAACTTCACCGGGAAACACTTCCCGCAGGTTGGTACCTCTATAAAATTGACATCTAGAAGGGGTTCATATCCGCTCCACCCCAGCACTAGGAACATAAATTTGTGTGGACTGTGCAAATATACGCTGCTCTAATAAAAAAATTGTTAAGTTTGGATTAACCTATTGCTGTGTTTAAAATTTATTTTCATTCAAATATTAGAAAAGGTAAAAATTGTCAAAGACTTGCAGGATTTTATCACCCAAAAAGCTCTTTAACAAGTGGGACCACCCATTAGGGATACGAAGAAATTCGTATCACACGAAAATTGAACGTCCCGGACCTGAAAATAACTAATAATAAAAAATAGTAGCAAGATTCCCACGGGATTTTATCACCCAACGGATAGGTGTACTGGATCGGGGTACAAACACAGGTTCCTAAGATACGGCCCCAGCCTAGGGTCGCGTAATACTGGTTGTAGGTTTGCGACGCCACCGTTCTGGGTGTTGACGTACGATAAGGTGACTCGCTCGGGCGTGAGGACTGAACATCTACTATAAGCTAGTACTAGCATAGTGACGTAAGGAGTATAGGAACCAAAACCTTTGACCATCCTACCACTTTGTAAACATTGAAGAATATAGGGGTGACCTAATTATTTCTTCTAAAAAAATTGTTGCAGCGCTAGAGTTTTAGGCTTGATTGATTTTTTTTATTGGGTGCTAATTTAATTATAAAATGTCGTACATGCAAGAACATTGGAATTCATACGGCTCACATTTTGATATCCCACAATATCCTCAAAATCATTTTCAATCATGGGATCACCAAAATTCTCAATACATAGAACCTTTCCAACCTCATTCTTATATGCAGTCTCAGCAATTCTTTCAGTCATCCAAACAGTTCCCACCCACTCCACTCAAACCATTTTTGGAAGATACCCTTTCTCTCTTCATGCAGCAATCAATGGAAAGTCAAAAACAAGTGTTACAATTTTAGCAACAAATGATACAATTCCAACAACAGGCATTGGTGAATTAAAATTCTACGACCCAATCTATCTCAAGATTAGAGACTCAGATAAGTCAGTTGTCAACCACGTGGAGTGAAATAGAATACGAAAAACTTCTTAGCAATGAAGAAGAACAATCCAAACTTAAATCCCCTTGTGATCTAGAAAATGATGAATTCAAGTGTAATCATGAAATATTTTCCCCGTGGGGTAAATAGATACCATATTACAAGATAGATTTAAAAGATGAACATTTTAAGGTTGACGATCATATGATACAAGAAGATCTTAAAGAAGCGGCTAACATGTTCAATAAAATTCTTTCTCAATCACCTCCTAATTCTGCCCTCAACATTCAACCACCGATGTCATTATCCATCCCTTCACCGATAGAGTCCCACCAATTTACAAATGATATCATGACAGAAAGTGAGTATTTTTCCAAATTCTTAGACGATTTTTCAGATGATGAGGGCGGTGACATATTTCCTACAAATGTGTATTCAACATCGATTCTTGAGAAAATACGAGGTCCATCTTTATCCCAACAAGTGTCACCTTCTTCATCTCTATTCTTCGAATCCATACCTCCATCGCATGAGCCTAATGGGGGTACCATGACCATAAACGATTTTGAGGACTTGTACGGAGATAACTCTTGTTGCATTTCTGTTGATGAATGTTTAAATTATTTCGAGGACTCGAATGATCCTGAGATTCGTGAAAAGGTACAATCATTAGCATCTAAAAACGTGTTTCAACTTGGCCATATCCCTAAGCCAATGAATATTCACGTCAATGGTCAGGATGAGTCCCTTGAGATAAGTTATGATTTTAGGCACATAAATTTTAAATGTTTGTTAGAGTTAATTATTCCCCGATCCCCACATCTAAAAATATGTTATATAGTTTTTCTTCGACTAAAAGAAAATATCTTTTTAAAAAATTATAATTTTGGGCATGCCTCAAGGACTTACTTTGTCAGAACCACCTATCACATTTTTTGGAATATTAACGATAATATGGGGTTTTAAAAAAATTGAAGAAAATATTTTCCCCGAAAAATTGAGTTTTGAATCTAGTACATTTTCGGGGACAAATACTTGTATACCAATCTTATTATTTACTGCAACACAGAGTAATCACATGATTGTATTGAAAATTCTAAAGGAAAATATGTTTCCTGGGTATGTGTTTGTTTTATCTTGGAGAAAATCATTTTTCTTGATTTGTCTAAGATTTTTAACTTGGGATCATCAAATGATAGGCAAAGTTTTTAGAAAAAATCTTTTTCATAGAGAATTATTTTTAAACTCTCTCTAGTTTTTACATAATATATCTGCCCAATTAGGGGTTAATATTAAATATCATCATTCATGTGTTATTTGGTTTTTGAAAGAGAATTTACAACCAGGATAGTACATCACCTTTTCAACTTCATACCCTTCCAGTCATATTAAAATTTTTAAGTTTAGGGGTACATTCGTCTGGCTGAAGATGGTAAACTAAGCGCTTCTTGGGAGGCAACCCATGACACATTTAGGTGAGAAAATCTAGTTTTTATTCTTCTATTTTTTTTATGCTCTCAAACATTGAGGGCAATGTTTCATTTAAGTTTGGGGGTAGGAAACCATTTCTTTAAATATTTTTTAAAGAAAAGTAAAATAATGACACTTTGACAATTTATGATATATTTTTAACGAATTTCTATGTACTTAAACTGATTTTACCTTGAAAAAAATATAATGGGAAAGCCTAAATTTTGAAATTGTACCAAGTATATACTAGATTATTTTAGACTATCTTAAGCTAGATGTACTATCTTTTTATTAGCGACTAATTCAAGTTAGCTTGACATATTTTGAAAACATACACTTCACTGTAATTTTGTAATTAATACATTCAAAAAAAATTTACCCAGTGTTAGGGAAATTTAGTATTTATGTTAGGAATAGCTCGCTACAAGGGAGATAACTGCCTAAGAATAAGTTCATTCCTAAGAAAAAATAATAATAAGCCAAATATGTTTTAGAAACTTTCACGCTGCAAGGCTGTTCGCATGATTAAAAACTGAAAGAAGAAAAATTATCACCAATCTCAAGTTTGACCATGAACTATCTGAAATGAGCACAATAAAATGTTATTTGTGAGAATCCTGAGTCTAGGTCATAATGGGGTACCACACTCTGGCAACCTTAGCCAACTAGCGGGGATTGTAGACCGAAAACTCCTTGTTATGGAGGCTTCACTAAGAAACAATGTACTCAAAAGAAAAGGCTTGTAAAAGGAAAAAAAGAAAAAGTAAAACTCTAGGAAGACGAATTGACTAAGGTACTTGTCGAACTGACTGTTGAATTTATTCCAGTAAGAACTAGACTACCAAAAATAGAGTAAATTATTTTTGACAACGTATTAGGCAATAAAACTATGTTCACTGTACACTCAAATATAGCTAAAGAAAAATACTTGAATCTCTTTCTAATCTTGACCTCTAGTTTCGGATAAGCTTAAAATATTCTTTGGTATACTTAGGAGAATAGCAAGTTTAAGTATTTTTCAATCGATATATTTTTGTCACAAGTAAGTAAGGACAAGTTCACAGGAAATGAGTCCTGTGTATTCTAGAATTGTTTAAAATATCATTTTTGACTTTTGTGGGTATAGTCACTACAAACCCTCACGAGACAACACTCGTCCACCAGGCTAAACCTGAGGGCTTAACGGCTTGTTGCATATGCTAAATGCAATTGTGCCACCTGCGAAAGCGGCCATTATTTTATTTTACTCGAGACGAGCAAAAGACAAGTTTGGGGGTATTTGATGAGCACATAATTACGACATTTTTAATATACCTGAACATGTATTTTAGTCGTCCATTATATTTAATATTTAATACTTATGCGCGTTTATTTGAATGTAGCTATTGGAGATGGATATTTAAAACCAAGCTCTTAAAGCCAAGTAAAAGTATATCCAGCAGTTCATAGCACAAAAAGTCAAAGGCACAATATATTTGGTCTCAAGATTGAAGAAATATATACACAAATATTATTAGAGAATAAAATTAAAGAATATATTGCATCCAAGATCCTTGAAGATATTTTATATTAAAGATATGTACAAGAGTTTCCATGAAGAAAGATCTCTACATCACTTAAGGAAATTATATGCAAGAATATTAGATGATTGGTTATAATATTATAAGATATTATTATAAAAATATTCTTTAGAATTTAATGTATATTTTTTAAATTTGGGTTCATTATTCTATAAAAGGAACCCCCCATTGTAATTGGGCATTTCATATTGGAGCAAGTTTAGAATAAATAAAGTCTTAGTTTTATTTAATTATCTTCTTTCTCTTTTATTTTTATTTTGTAAATAATTAGTTGTTAATGCGACGAAGTCCGAGATAAGTGGCTAATCTCCTAGCTAAGGCTAGGATGAGGCCTCTTCTTGGATGAGCAATAATCGGTATTAATTAGGTTTTAATTAGTTTTATTTTAGTACTTCATGATTGATAAGTTAGTGCATCATATCGAAGGCTTGACCATAGCTTCAGTTTGGTGTACGATAACTTTGGATGCAAACAAGTGCTACGAACCGTAAACTTGACTTAGAGATCTAAACAAGAGAAAATACTAGAAAACTCACTCAAGCCTAGCCATGGTTGAGTTGATAATTCTCTAAGACACTCTTAAGCATCACTTAAAAGTATAACCACTAAATGCTTGACAATAGATTTAGTGGTTAATTTTACAGCATCATATATGTCTTAACACGAACATATGATGGGTGGGGATATTAGGATCTAGTGGAATATTGATTAGTGCTTTGAAAGGAAAAGGCCAAGTCCAAACCTTAGCTCTCCCTCATTAAGTTTTATAATTAATTTTTACTTCTTCTTAGATTTATCTCTTATAAAATCGTAATTCGGCCTAGAAGGTATTTGTTTTCCCAAACCACCTTGTGGATTCGATCCCACTCATCCGTACTATAACTAGACAACCATACTTTGAGCGGGTATTTTGTTACAATAGGCCCTAAAAACCTTTTATCAGTCGGCTTGTGATAAATAGAATTTTGTTAAATATGTGTACAGCAAACTGTAGTATTTTGATCAAATCTATCAAGTACTATTTAATCGAGCTGTTTGTGTAGGCCGAGTTAGAAGTTGTTCGAGCAAGTGAAGAATATGTTATGGAATGAAATTACGAGTGTAAGCTCAATTTTGAAAGGATGATAGAGGAAAATGAAGTGAGGGCGGATTAGTATGTCAAAGTAGAGATCAAGCTTACTTAGGCGAAGAAGACTGTGAATATCCTGACCCAGCAAATCAAAAGTAAAGATGCTAAAAAGGAAAAATTGCAGAGGGAGCTCGTTGACGTTCAGGGTGAAGTAACGAAGTTAAAGAGTAAAGTAAAATTGTTGAGGGAAAAAGGTAAAGATGTGGATGTCACACAATATCGCATTAAAATGTTAGAAGTAGAAGCTAAAGAGCTGCGAGGCCATCTTGCCAGTTTGAATGGTCAAGTAGAGAAGAAGGAAAATGAACTTGTAAAGGCGCGAGCTGATTTAGCGAGTGCTAAAAGTGAAGTGGAGAAGCTAAGTGAGGTTGTACAAGGTAAAGATATTGACCTTCATGCCTCCCAAAATCAATGTGACAAACTAAATGAGTGAGTTGCAAAGTTGAAGGCAAACTTGGCTAGTTCGCATGCTAAGAAAGTCGAGGCGGGAGAGTGGTCGAAAAAGAAAAAGAATGACATTGAGGTTGCAACTGCCAAGGGTGATGTGATTAATTCTTTAGCACAAATTAAAGAGTTGAAGGCAAATTTAGTTTGTGTTCGAGCTACCGTAAGGAAAGCTAATAAACGATCTATAGAGAATGGCGATAGGTTAAAGGGTGTTCTCCTCAATGAGAAAGAGTTAAATGAATCTATTAAGAGAAAGGGTGAGCTGTTAAAAAAATGAGTGTCGAGAGACGTGATGTAAATGAGGTGGAGTTGGGGGCACTACATGGTAAAGTGGAGGAGCTAAAAATGAAAAATCGAGTTGAGCAGGAAAAGGCGACGGGGTTGATATTGAATTTGAATGTGGTTATATCGGGCTTAGAAGGAGCAGACACTCATTACCCGAATTTGGAGAAACATTATAAGAAGCTAAAAGTAAATTTTGGTGAGTTAGCTATGCCGAACCGAAACAAGATTTCCCTGGATGAGGCACACTCGAGGGAAATAATGGCAGTAATTGCCTATTTTGTAGAAGAAGTAAAGAGGATTGAGCTCAAAAGGGATACCTTACAATACTGTTTGGTATTAAAAGGTTGTATCTGTAATGCTAAAATAGATTGAGGTAACTGCTTGAACTAATGGCAACTGATATAGGCCACAGCACTGCAGAATGAGCGGAGAGAGGAAGAGAGGTTGTAACTACTCAAGCTCCAGATTTTATAGCTTTACGACCTCCCACTATAGGGAAAAGCGCAGCTGACCTTTCTCAAGAAAAAATTGCATAAGTGACCTGCTGTTTCTGTATTGTAGACGTTTAGAGAGATAAAAACTAGTTTTACCTATGCTTAATTTTGTGTTTTAGAGAAAGTAGAAATCATTGATTGAAAACTAGTATTACCTTTGTTTTAATCATTGATATTTGTATAGATGTATCGATTGAAAGCTAGTGTTACATTTGATTTTATCTTTGAGATTTAGTAGTCTACATGTATGTTAGTAGAGAGTAATATGGGAAAAAACTTAAAAGTTTTCATAGAGTAGAAAAGATTATACACACTGTTAGAGATTAGAATCTCACTTTTGGAATGTAAAGAATTAAAATAGAGTATTTTGTATTTGGAAACTAGGGATTTAGCGATAATATCATTTCAATCTCCTAGTGTTCCAGGGGTTTGGTATGCGGATGCCTTTCTCTGTCATGAGGTAATATGATCTAAGGGCAGTGCGGCCAACGATGAGGAAAGGGCCCTCCTAATTTTCTGTAAGCTTTCTAGTATTCAACTCTTTTCTGCATTTTGGAATTTCTTATAGGACTAGATCGTCAATTTGGAACTCACGGCTTCAGACTCTTCTATTATATGAGCTAGCTAGTATATGATGATATCGACCCATGTTGGCAATAACACGATCTCGGGTCTCATCGATCTAGTTTATATTGCAAGCTAGTTAGAACTCATTTTCTTCGTCTGTTAGCTCATGATCTTTTATAGGATGGTGGTATTCCGTTGGAATGATGGCCTCTGTACCATAAGTCAGGAGGAAGAGGAAATATCTAGTTGATTGTCAGGAGGAAGGGGAAATATCTAGTTGATTGTCTTGGTGTAGTACGGTACGCCCTTAAGACTTGAGGCAGCTCCCATATCAAATTTCTTTTCTTTTACAATTGAAGCCTCTTCCTAATTCCATCCACTGTTGTTCTATTGGTTATTTCAGTCTGGCCATTTCCTTGGAGGTAGTATGGATTGGATGGGGAATGAATGATATTGTATATGTTGAGGAAAGCCACAACCTTTTCTCTAACAAACTATGACCCGTAATCGATCTGAATCAGGTAGGGGCATCCAAACTGTGTGATAATATGTTCCCAAATAAAATAGATAACCTCTTCTTCTCTAGTTTGACAAAGATGAACTGCTTCCACCCATTTTGTAAAGTAATCTGTCACCATGAGTAAAAAATATCGGTTACCCGATGTATTGGGAAATTTTCCCTCTAGAAAGGCCAGAATACCTTGTTTGCATGGAGTTCGAGTGCAAGTGCTCGTATCAAGTGTCCATATCGTTGACATGCGTCGTATCATCGGGAGTACTCTTCTGTTTGCTTGTGCATTCCAGGCTAGAATATTCCTTGTGTAATCGCTATGTTTACAAATGACCAACCTGCGTCATGGGAGCCACAAGTTCCTTCATGTAAGTCTTTAAGCATTCTGTCGGCTTGTAGCTTGGAGAGGCACTTGAGATAAGGCCCTGTGACTGATCTTCAATATTAACGGTCTTCCAAAACTATATAACATTTCAAATTTTCGATCAACTGTCGGCGTTCTTTTAGATTTTCTAAAGGGGTCCGTCACATTCATTCTTCGGGCCGAGATAGGCAATAAAAGGTTACCTCTAATAGTTGCCCTCCTCTTCATCGCCCCCAGTGTTGATCGCGTATACAGAGTGGAGATTAATGCCGGTGGTTGATATCACTTTAATTTAAAGGTATCGGGATTATGTACCAAAGACCCCGGCTAAGTAAGCCAAGATATCGGCGTGTCTATTTTCTCCTCGTGGTAAATAGTTGAAAGTAGTTTGCGCGAATCTGGTAATCTTATCAGCAGGGAGGGCTACATAATCGATCATTTTTCCATTCTTCGTGTACTGTTCAGCGTAATGTTAGACGATTAGCAATGAATCTGCATAGACTAATAGCTTGGGAACACCAAGTTCTAGCGCTAGATCGAACCCATGAATCAAAGCTTCGTATTCTAGAACATTATTTGAGGCTTCAAAATCCAAGCGGATTGATTTCTCGATTTTGTCGTTTGATGGGATAATCAAGACGATTCAAATACCTGACCCCGAGAGTACTGTTGAGCCATCTATAAAAAGTCTCCATCCTTTTCTTATAATCTATTCAGCTCATTCGTCAAAGGGTTTGGTAGGTGGAACTTCTTATATTTTTTCTGTGAGGTCAGGGTCATGTTCCTCTAGAGGAAAATTTGTTAGAAAATCAGCAACTGCTTGACCTTTTTCTGAATGGCACTACTAGAAGTTGATATCATGTTCTCCAAAGCTGACAGACCATTATTGCACTCTTCTCGATTTGTCTTTTTTAGATAGAATTTCCCATAGTGGGTAATTTATCATAACTCTGACGGAATGAGCTTGGAAGTAGTACTTGAGCTTCTGTGAAGTGTAAACGAGAGTTAGAAAAAGTCGCTCGATCTTAGAATATCGTGTTTCTGCTAGAGTGAGAATTTTGCTGATAAAATACACTGGCCTTTCAACCTTTCCATCAAGTCGAATAAAGACCGAGCTTAGAGAGTTTTTTTTAACTGAGAAGTAAATGTTCAATTCCTCATTGCCTACGGGGGTGCTCGTTATGGGAGACTTCCTCAAATAGGTTTTGAGTTCTTAAAAAGCTATTTCACATTCTTCTATCCAATGGATCTCTTCGTTGGGTTGAACCTTTTCTCGTTTGGTACAACCTCGAAGTAATAAGAATAGCTATTGGCATCGATCTAAAGATTTAAAGACGAATCGATTGATAACGGCGATCTTGTCAGTGAGCTTCTGGACCTCTTTCTTTGTTTTTGGAGATGGCATGTTGAGGAGAACTCGAATTTGATCTAGGTCAGCTTCAATCCCCTTTTTGTTGATGAGGTGTCCCAGGAACTTGCCGAAGTGTACTCTGAATTAACATTTATCAGAGTTGAGCCTCATCCTGTATGAGCGTAAAATGTGGAAGACCGTAGTGAGATCGGCGATATGGTCATTTGCCAGTAAGCTTTTGCAGAGTCAATCATCACTGTATACTTTAACAATTTTTCCCAAATTTGATTTGAACATTGTCATCATTAACCTTTGATAAGTTGTTACGGTGTTCTTCAGTCCAAAAGGCATCCATCATAGATAAAAGTTCATGGTCTGTCATTGAATCAAGAATTTGATGAATGATTGGAAGAGGAAAGCTGTCCTTTGGAGTGTATTTATTGAGATCTATAAAATTCACCCAAACTCAGACTTTTCCATTCTTCTTTGGAACTGCGACAATGTTTGAGATCCAATCTGGGTACTTAGCTTCTCGAATAAATTTAACTTCGACCAATTTATCGATTTTACTATTGACTTCATCTCAAAGACGAGGTGATAGTCTTCTCTATTTTTGTTTGACTATCGTGGCATTATTGTTTATGCTCAATCTATGACAGGCCTTGGCTGGGTTGACTCCTGGCATTTTGTTGAAAATTCAAGCAAAGACGCCTATATTCATAAGTGAGAAGTGAACGAGGGCCTCCTTTTCGTGTTGGACTAGCTTGGTATCAATAAAAGTACTTCTACTAGGTTTATCAATGTCTATATGCTTTGTATGTTCTTCGGCTAAAGGTTGGTCATCGGTGTGACTAGCTTTCTTTAATTATTATCCAGCAAATCTGTCAGACGTGTCGAGAATGGCAGAGATGGTATTTTCGTAAGCTGATGAAAGCTTTTGACAACCTTTAATTTCATAGATGTCGTTGTTGTACTTGAAGTGAAGTGATTGATGATGCATAGAAGCGATTGCTTCTATGTTGTGGATCCAACAGCGGCCCATAATCCCTAAGTAATAAGATTTGGCGTTGATGATGTAGAAAATGACATCGATTGTAGCAGGTCCAGTGGTGATGGGTAAGATGATCTTGCCAACTCATTCTTCCTTAGAGCTATTAAACCCATTAATATCGATGTCGCTTAGAATAACTTGATCGGCGAATCTCATTTGTTTGATTATGCTTTGAAAGAGGATTTTTATAATGCTATCTGTATCAATCATCATGGTATGTATGACGAACTTCTTCATTTTTAGTATGATAACCAGAGCATTATGATGAGGAAACTTGGCGTGACTGATATCACAATCCTCAAATAAAATCCCAAGTCGTAGCATTCCGTTTATCTTCTTCGCTTGAATCTGGTAGAGTTATTGATTTGATGGATCTCGATCATGATGTTGTGATGCATATGGTATAAGTATTTTTCCTCAAACTAATCTTCAACTTGAGCTACTTCGACCTGAGCCTTATAGCTTCCATTTTTGTATCCTTCCAGGTCGATAATGTATTCGTGCATTCTTCCGTCTTTGAAAATATACTCTAGCAATCTTTGTAAAGCATAACAGTTACCATTTTTATGATGATTTACCTTATGATGCATGCAGTACAGTTTGCCTTCAATTGGTTTCAGTGGTTGAGATACACAATAGAACTTATCTTTTACTAGCACGGGAAAATTTGATGAGATCCGGACATTCATCTTGGAGAGGATCGGTTTGGGTAATAAATTGTCTTTCTGAGATTTACCGGTGTTTGCTTTGGTACGCTTTTTATCACCCTGGTCTTCCTTCGGTTCACTGTTGTATTCTATATTTTGGCCTTTCGTGGTTAGGATGGATTTAGTATATTTATTCCTTTCGGTCATCATCCTTTCCAAGTCAACATACCCATTGACTTTGGTAATCATGTCTTCCAAAGTTGATGGTTTGTTCAAGAAGAGATGTTCATTTGTTTTGCAATCGAACTGTAGTGCATTTGTAAACGTAGAAACGGCTATTTTCTGATCAAGATTGTCAACTATTCGTGCGAGCTCCAAAAATTTCTTTGCAAAGACCTCGAGCTTCTCTCCTGGAGACTATTTAAGACTTATAAGAGGGTATAAATTCTCTTCTTTGTCTTTATTATGAGTATATGTCTTGACGAAGATCCTTTGTAGTGGGTCAAATGTGAGGATGGAACCATCAGAGTGGTTTTCCTTATAGATTTGTGGCAAACAGACGGCATAGAATATGATTTAGATTTGAATACAATCCCAGTGAATCACGGAAGTACTGAATGTGCTCCTTCTAATTAGTGCCTTTGTATTTACGTATCTTGGGAGTATGGAAACATGTGGATATTTCCATATCAAATAACTTTTTAGCAATCGGACTACCTTACAACTTTGTTAAATTGTCCTTATTGTCGAGAGCTTGAGCTTCAATCAACTCCTTGATACATTGATCCATGTGTTCTTGTGTGACGTACTGACATGGTGCTTGAGCGACTTGGCGTACTGGTCAGGAATTATGAGTACCGGTGCCCACGCTTAAGCATTCACGAGCTGGTATCCTAGGTTGAGGTCGTTGTTCTTCTTATAAATGTTCGGAAGGCCGGCAACCTCTACTGATATCGGGTTGATCTTCTCATCCCAAATAAATTGAAACTTGTGAGTCGTTATGAAGACCTCTAGAAATGGTTTTGCTAATGGCTCCTCGAGGTCCCAATCTTTCTCGTGCAAAAACTCAGGAGTTCGCTGGGATCTGATCACAATCTCTGGCAAGGGGAGCTTATTAATTATCTTGCAAGATGATCTGCATTGCTCTCATCTGCTCTTCATGTAGCTTGAATTATGTTTAACGAGCTCGATGCTCGCTCTTGAGTTCCTGTTCGCGGAGCTGGCGGTCAAGGATTAATTGATGTTGAAGCTCATTATGCTTCTCTATTTCAGCGTGAAGGTTTGCACTTAGTTCTGCGAGCTGATCTGGTTCAACTAAAAGATCGAGTTGGACTTCTGTTGCTGGTCGTTTGGAACTGACCATGATAGAAAATTGATAGTTGAGTAAATATGTGCCTTAGGATATCGTGGAAATGTCTTATTTCCCATAGACAGTGCCAAATGTAATGGCCAAATTTCGCAGTAGCTCAAAATTAGTTCTTGCACTAAATGTACCTGTGGCAAGAATTAGTATAACTTAATAAAAATAATACAGGTGATTAGCGTAGAAACCTTTGAATAGGTGAAAACCATGACCTCTTATTTGGAGATTTAGTAACTGTAACTTTATTACTTGAGGCTGATATTTGATTTTAAGTTTCAATCTCTTGAGTTAAAAAATCTTGGTTTTGTAATCTAAAATTTTTAGTCATTTCTCCTCTGGAACTCTTTTTTTTTATGGACCTCCATTCTCAGCTATTATCGTGTAGAGGCATGTTTTCCTTAAAGTGAGGCCGGTGGTAGTTGAATGTATAACTACTTAGTTCGTGGGATACAGATGTTTTTGGCTTGTTCATATTTTTTGTATGCTCAATCTACATTCTTTATCAGTTCGTGGTCCAAGTGTCATTGTTGATTGTATATGTCATGTGTATAATGTGTGACTCTAGAGGTAGTTCGAGTTTGGAATAGGTCAAGAGACTGGTCCCTATAATCAGTTCATGTTTAGGGTAGGCCGAGAGACAGGAAAAATCAGTTAGGCATAAAAATTTGTAAGCAGTGGTGGAGCTAGGATTATTGGTCAAGGGGGGAAATGAATTTTGGGGGCGGTAATGCCTAAAAAAACAATTGCGCAGATGGATACAACAGACTTGCTGCCTATAGGCAGATCCAGAGGGTTCAAAAAATGGATAGAAAAGACGTTAATCTTTCCGCTAGCATCCGAAGAAAGAATGTACCTCATTCTTGCAACTTAATGAACCTCCAAAATCGTAATCCTCAACCTCGCTTCCCCCTTTGACTCAAATGCCTTCGTATTCGCCATCGAAAGTGAATGCCAATCCTCTCCATTTGTCGAAGCCTCCTAAATCTGATGAACTAAGATAGCCCCATTATCATGTCCCGTAACTAAAACACTCTCGTTCTTGTGAATTGATATATAAGAAACCATAGGGGTAATCGGAGACTCCGACAACGTATTGAACTCAACAACAATATCCCCATTCAGGAAAAACACTTAAACCGTCCCTTGCTCATCTCCAACCGCAACATACTTATTAAACCCCTTGTAATCTTCAAACGGCAATACATTAATGCACGTTGCTTCTGACTCTAGCTTCATAACCAATAGAAACTAAAACCTCTCAAACCACGCCGGATTACACTTCGTCACCGAAAGCCCAATCCGAGATTCTCACCATCCACCAAAACCTTTTCCTCCACAATCACATCGATTTTTCGCTACTCCTTCTTAACAGACCCCATTACAACATTCTTTCGATCGGGTATCGCAAATTCAATTCAAGCTTAGCTACAACTTCAGTGAGATTTTTAACTAGGGTTTCTAGTTTTTTCAATTGGATTTCATACTGATCTAAAATACTCATAGATTCATCTTGTTCAAACGCTTCAACTAACAATGGGGTTTAACCAAATAAATAAACCCTAAGAAATAAAAGCAATAAGAGTATAAAAAAACTTGCCTTTATGAAATTCTGCCATTGTAGAGGGATCCAAGATGGGTTTTTTCTCAGTGTGAATTCACTAGAAGCTCAAATTGAACTAGGGTTTTAGTTTAGATCGTCTTTGGGTATCTAGGGTTGAAAATTGAAGTTGAATTTGGGGGCTTTAGAGGAGAATTTAGATCGAAATTGGGACCAACAACAGGAATAACCCAAAATCTCATATTGTAGAGGATTAGAGGAAGAACATAAAACCTTAAATGGCTAAATCGCATAGGAGAGAGGAGAGGGAGAATTATAGTCTATTGAGTTTTTTTTTTTCTTAACCTGTACTACTGGTTCTCATGTGGTTCCGCCCCTGTTTGTAAGCATAACTAAGGGGGCGAGAACTTATGTGTATTGCTGGGAAGATTGAAGACATGAGTAATGTGAATAGTAGAGTTGTACGAACCACATACAATGGACTCTCGTGCTATTTCAGAAAATACACCTACATTTAATTATCTTTCATAGAGGCCCAAACACCCAAGACAGACATATACTGCTACTGTAAATAAAAGCTAAAACAGAAAGCGACGATGCTAAAAGCAGTCAACGAAGAAGCAACGTCATCTATGAAATAATATCCTTCCTATATTAGCAGGCAAACAAGAGCATCGGGTGTTGATGCAAAACTTACTTTAAAAGTAATAATTAAAGATTAAACACTTACCTCTCTGTAACTTTAACATTGCTCAGAGACTTGTCGTTTGGAGTGCTCAACCCAACAAAGGTGTCGTCTAGAGATTCTTTGTTATTAGATTAGATAGGGTAGTGGTTCCCCGAATTTCGCCGATCATCATCATCACCTATCTGTAAAACGCCGCCTGATTTGGCAGAAAATCATGTATGTGTTGTCTCCTCTTCCAAACAGAGTGACGTCGTACTTCATATCCAACGGCTCACAATCAAACCCCGACTGTTGAGGGTAATTCGGTCAATGTCATCCGACAAAATGGAAAAAAAGGTATCCTTCGCACGCCAACGACATACTTTTAACCACGCATGTGACCACGACTACAATTAACCGCTCTTCTTCCACAATTTCCGATCTTGCCTCCCTTTGCTATCATGCGCTTCAACTTGCTACAGTAGTAACTAACGGAAAATTTTAGACCTCTCCGGAGGCATCAAAAAACAGATCTCTCACCCCCAAAGGCCGACACGTGTCAAAGAGATAATGAATACTAAAAGCAGTTTTACTATAGATTTCTCCTCCGTCAAGCAAATGCTCTTCCCCATAATTGAAAGAAAGAAAAAATATGAAATTGTGCTTTCCTCAAAACTCTCAAGATTTCTTCTTTAATTAATTTCAACCTCGAATAGAGTTCAACCTAACAAGAATCAACACTAGAAACCCACCATGAATCACTCCATCTTCTCTCAAAGTCAAATTAACAGTAAGTTAAAAGGGGAAAGTCCGAAGATATAACATCCATAATTTTCTCCAAAACCCTCAATTACAAATGATCCAAATCAAACTTTCATGGAAACAAAATAGGTAAATTAATCGATTTGTAATTTAGTTTTTCGTCAAACAAAAACCCTAATTAGTGTCATGAATTTCATAGTTGAAATTGGAAATGGTGGAGATCATGTTGAGGAGTGAATCGAAGTGAAAATTTCTGTTGCAACTCACGAAGGTTAGATTTTACAGAGAGAGAATGATAGTTATATCTCTACTAACTTGCCGTTAGTTTGCACTGGGTCTTTGAACACGTGTCAAATTCTAATGGGTGAGAGGTCTAAATATGATGACTCGGGAGAGAGCAAAAAAAATTCCGTAACTAATTCGCCACTCTACTTAAATAACACTCACTCTTCTATAATATTGTTTAATTATTGGCTTTAACAGTTTTGATCTCATCACAAGGTCAAAAGTTCAAATATCTTCACTTGTTAACGAATTTCATTAATTTTATTTTTACAAAAAAATATGTACTATTAAAAATATATATATATATTTTTAGAGCTCGCCAAGAACCCCTAAACCTCAAGGCGGCTCTGAATAGATAAACCAAGGGTTTGTATGTGAAGCATGTGGACGGGACATGGCCCAAGTGTGTAGGACCAGTCAAATCATTGCGTCACTCACTTACTACATCAGCAAATCAGTAGTTTGCAACTAATTTCCCTAAACTACTAAAAAAAAAAAAAAAAAAAAAAGTGTCCAACAGTAGAAAAGACCTACCAAATCAAATCAGAATAATATCCTCTTCTTTTTCTTCACCACACTTTTCTAACAGTAAAAACAATCACTTACCCACCCTCTGCTGTTGAAACTGAAACAACAAAATAAACGTTTTATAGTACCAACTTTTTGTTACAGCTCAATTCTTGTGTGTCCCTACTATTACTATTACTGAATAAAATGATGATTCATTTGGATAAACATAACTTAATTTAATCCCAAAACTTGAGATGAGAAAAGTTATGCAAATATGTGGAAAAGAAACCGTCCTAATCGATCTCCATTATAATTCTATAAAAAGCGTAATCTCGAAATAGAAGAATGTGCAAATAAGGTATCAATGGCTTACATCACATATGAATAAAGGGAGTCTCTAATTACATCATCTTCTTATATGCTGATTGCCATATTAAATTAATTTGTTTGCAATCCTATCGATGGATAGGTCATCACTTTGCATTCATGGGATTTACACACAAGTATGTTAATGGGATATTTCGATATGTATTGAAGGGATTCAAGAGGTAGAAATGATAAAAAGGTAGAAGAAATATAGTGACGTTATTCTATCACCATCCAAACCTAAGCTCAAGGTTTAGGAGCATTGAAGTGTAACATAATGGTGATGATGCGACACAAATTAATTACAGCCGTGGTCTAATCTATGCAATAAATTCGTTTAGTTAAGGAGGGGAGACACAAATAATATCAGCAAAACACCCAATTTCAAACGGGGTACAACATGCTAACATTCACAGAAGGGTTTGATCTTTGCTTAAATGAAATTAGGGGTCAAACACAAATAAACCATGGACAATAGACATTTAACATATATATACAATCGACAATGCGTACCTATAAAACATAAAATGAAACATTATGTATGCCAAACGTAAGAGACATAGTTAAAAACTTATTATAGATGACCAACATGTATATATATATCCTTATTAACGGATCGGGTTTTTTTTAAAGAGCCTGAGGCTTTACCTGAGGGATTAGATAATTAGCGAATGAGGTCGTAGAGGATGAATTATTTTCCGATTGTTAAGTGATTAGATCCCTAAATGAAATGCACGAAGGAAGAGAAGGCGCATGGGGATCAGGAAAAGAAGAGATGGGCAGTCATTCTTCTAGTGTTTCTTCTTCGTTCGCTTTGCACGTCAAACCGACAACAAGGACGGTAAGAGCCGTCTATTAACCCAACAACCATCCTGAAAAAAGCCTGCCTTGTTGTGCCTCATCATTTTTTTTAACTCCCAAAAAAGCCCCACCTATAAGTAAGTATTCACACAATCCTCCCTTAATTCTTATAATAATCCCCCAAACACTTCTCCTGTCTCCCTATAAATACCCACCACCGTCCCCTCAAACACTCTCACTTTATCTTAGTTTTCAAACACTCTCTGTTTTTGTTTGTTACTGTGTGTGAGATGACGTATGGGAGTGAGTCATGGGGATCGGTTATGCCGAGTCGAACCGTTGGGGATAGCCCATACGAGCGAGTTGAGAGGTTAGCATCAGAAGCAGCAGTGGTGATCTTCAGTGTGAGTTCTTGTTGTATGTGTCATGCAGCGAAACGTTTGTTTTGTGGGATGGGTGTGAACCCTACTGTTTACGAACTCGATGAAGATCCAAGAGGAGATGAGTTGCAAAAGGAACTAATGAGGCTTTTAGGTGGTGGCTCCTCTGTTCCTGTAGTTTTCATTGGTGGGAAACTTGTTGGTGCTTTGGATAGAGTCATGGCTTCTCATATTAATGGAACTTTAGTTCCTCTCTTGAAACAAGCTGGTGCTCTCTGGCTCTAATTATAAGCTGCTTTTATTAGAGAAAAGAAGAAGAGATGGGGTTTGTTTGTTTTGTTTGGTTTTGTTTCACTCTCCCATTTTTTTTGGATTTCGGATGCAGTGTTGGATCATCCCATCATCATCATCTTCTTCTATTGTTAGGGTTTTCAAGTTTTTGGTGTTGTGGGTTTTGTTTTTCTTCTAGGGTTTTGGGTTTTAGTCACCAGTTGTGTTGTTGTGGTTTGCCAAAAAAATAAAAAATTATGTTATTTTATTTATGGTTTCTCTTGTATAGAAAACAAATATTAGAAATGAAAAAGATCTTTTATTGTGTTGCTTCTTCTAATCTCTGTTTTGATTCTTCTACGAGATAGCTTGATAACATGCGCCTGTGGACTAAAATGGAAGTGGTGTTGTTTTGATTCGAGAGAGAATGTTTGGCTTGGAGTCCGTACAGTTTGAGTGGCGAAGTGTGCTAACATGCGCCCTGGACTAAAGTGGTAGTGGTGGTGGGTCCCGTCACCGAGTCATAACACTGACGTCATACGAAAAATACGATTTGTGAGAGAGAAAAGAGAAGTTACGCGTGACGTGTACGTCAGTGAAGAGTCGTGATATTCTTTCTCCCCCGTACGGTTACAATACAAATGCCGTTTTGCTAGCAACACAAATCTTGTTTTGTACGTTTTCTCAACCAACTATTGACTCAAGTTGGTTTACTAACTAATTAGTGACTTACCATTCTGATTAGGGTCATTAGGTTAGATGATTACAACACTGGCAAAGATGTGTTACATATTTAGCGTCGCACCAATAAGTCCAATACTCTACTCGACTTACTTACCAGGGACAAAATGATTGATTCCCCCACAATCAGAGTTATTTTTAAACGATCTAACAGCCATTTAAGTTAATAATTCCATATCAAATTCACCTTGGAAAAAATAAAACTATGACCAAAGTTCAGAACGGTTACGGACTTCCCGTCTGTATTTTATGAAAGTTGAGGTGAATCAAATCACAACATATATCTCTCAATCAATCTTAGATCAAAAGATTTCCGATATTCATCAAAAGTACAAGGTTCTAAGAAGTTCCTTTCACAACTTTATATGCAAGCAAGGAATACGCGTGACAAGATAAAGGTGATTAAGAACAATCTCTTTTCAGTTTCATAAGTTGAAACTACATACAACAAAAATATATTTAAGCCCAAAAGTAATGATTCCACTAATTCCGTCTGAGTATCAATACAACCAATCTTTGCCTAATCTCAAATCCTTACTCACAATCTGTAACAGATTCTTGGTACAAATTGCAATGACTACTAGATGATAGTATAATTTATCTTTATTTTAATTGTAATATTAGATTGGAGAGATGCCATTAGCTTACATTCCCTAATTAGTCATGGACTTACGTCAATCTTTATGATATTCTTTCTTGTTTTATTTATTGGATTAGGCACGTTTCTTTCTATCGGATCTAGAGGCATATACTATGGGTGTTTGTTCGATCTGACCGTTTTTAATCTTTTAGAAAAGGAAAAAATGCTACTTTTACTGAATACACCCCGAAAATAATACAGTAAGTTCATTCTGAAAAGATTATGTTATTTTCATCATCAGCAAAATGAATAAAATCCTAACAAATGTTTGATCTTATACTGCAACAAATAATGTTACTACTGACCAGCTGTTCTGCAGGATTCTGTCTTTAAACTTAACAAAATTAATTTCTCGCTCCATATCCTTGTATGGTGGCACGATAAAGAGAGCCTTTGCTTTTTATCGCAAGTATCAGATGAGGAGATCCGCAAACATGTACCTGGCAACTGATTGCACAATTTTAGTAGATTGGGCAGACACTTGGCAAACTATAGTGAAACCCAGTCTGGATATGGGCATTCGAAATCCCATTCTGGTCCAGAATATCTGAAACAATGCAGCCACAATCCCTCTTCATGTCCATCATACCTACAATTAACAAAAAATAAAAATAAAAAACACAATGCAAATCACGTTAGGAAAACACAAACAATGTTCTTTAACTCAATTTCAGAAGAAGGGAAACTGATACCCTTTGGGAGCTAAATTTGGACAGTTGGTACACATGGGATCAATGCTGAAGTCGTCATAACTTGAGCTATCTTCAACCTCATCAGAACTTTTGTTCGATGATGAAGAAATCTGTGTGTCAACTAAGCCTGCTTTATCCACATCTATTCGTTGAGTGGAACGAGGCGCAACATCTTCAGAGAGGTAGAGTGTGTCGTTGGCTATAGGATGGCCCGTATATTGCAAATGTACACGAATCTACTCACCTCAAGTTGACAAAATTATGAGGAGAAATCAGAAATCCGAACATACTTATTAACATAAAAATAATACTGGAGATAATCAAGATGTTTATAGAACAACTTGGTTCCTAATGCTACAGGAGGTATTTTAGATCAATACTAGTTGGTTCACTGATCTAATGAGGGACTGAGACAACTATCATAAAGGAGAAAAAGAGATTCGGTAGAAATTTAAACGTAGGAGAGAAAAGAATATGAGGTTTATCCTCCAATCTTAAATTTTGTAATAATGAGAAGTTTTCTTTGTTTTATGAAGAGAGTATACCTGATGAGTTCGGCCAGTAACTGGTTTACACAAGACAATACTATGAGTCCCATTAGTACTAATCCTAGTAAACTTTGTACATGCAGACTTCCCTTTTAGTGGTTTCTCAGACAAAAAGTCCCTCACCTGCAGAAACCATGCAGACTTATTCAAGTTGTTTCACCAGCTGAAACACAAATTTATAAAAGGATACAAGTCAACGGAAAATATTACCTCAACTGAGCTCCTCCCTTCTCGTGCATTATAATTTATATTTGCATTGATAATTTGCTGTAAAGAAATCAGGTCCAATATCAAATGAAAATCCACCACAGTCTCTTAATAACTATAAGAGCCTCAAAATTAAAACAATTAATAACCAATTCCCAACCTAAACTAAATAAGTTTAATGCTGTTTGAAGTCCATTTTAGGAATTTGCTTCTGTAATATTCACAGCTTATTAAACCATGTAAAATTATCTTTGATCTGTAGTTTGATTATTTAATCTTTCTTGGCTTTTTTTATTTATTCAGAACATTATTTTCAATAAACTCTAACTAGTCAAGGAAACCACAACATGGAAGTATATGTTTATGGCATATATATGCCACATAAAAACACCAAGTTCGGTCATCATTTACAAAGAGAACAGATATACTTAGATGCAGTTGGGAAACCCCCACCTACGGGTTGATTACCACTAAACAAAATACTAAGAAAAGGATTTGCTGCTTTCATGCCTTTAGAAAAGCCAGATGTACAGTGCTCTATTTACTAGGCTTTGTGAGTATCTTGGTCCCTACCTCCTTTACCTCAAATATATACCTCCTCATAGAGGAGGAATGGAGGATTCTAGGAGAAAGAAATTCCTAAGAGTGTAATACTTTCTATTATTGCTTATTCATAGGTCTTGCCATAAGCCCAACTAGCCTAGCGAAAACAGATTAATATATATGCTTAGACATACAATATACCTCTTCCTCAGGAAAGACCCCAGCAACCTTAGCAATATACTGTTTCTGAACCAGCCCAGCTTCAATCTGTAAGAGGTGCAGCTTCTTTGAGACAATTAAACAAGGGGGAAAATTTCATTTTAAGCAAAAGAAATGGTACTGAGGGCAATTTTCAGCACCACTTAACAACCAATTTGTGGACAAAACAACATATATTTCTACCACATACCAATCTTGCCAAGTTCTTAGCATCTAAAGGATGGTTGATGCACAAATAAGTTATTCCCTACAGTATAATGTGTATAGAAATGAAGGCATAGAACTTCTCTTTTTTAATACAGAGTAGAGAAAGTTATTATTCCCAGGAAAACCAACTAAATTTCCAATAAAAGGAGGCAAAGCATCGAATGAGATAATATATGGGCAATACTGTTCTAATTAAATTGTTCAAGGTAGTTACCATCAGGTGTATGAACCTTCATTCACAATCATCCAACTGCTTTCTCTTTTTGTTTTCAAGATTTAAAAATGTTCAGAGAAAACTGTATTTGACCTGGCCACCTAGGCATTTCCTGTTGCTTGCCAGGCCAACATTCACTCACGTTCTTGTTTGGGCGTATAGTTTTAGACTTAAATACTTCCTAACTCAACACTGCGTGCTGTTTATAACTGGCCATGTGATGCTAATCGTATAGAAACATAAGGTGTACAAGCCAAACTTATTTATCCTATACTATACAAGTTTGGGTTGCTACCTTGGTAAGAAATATGAGAGTTTGTTCCACCCAACGCAGTTGACTAAGCACGACTCACATTTCTCTCCAACAAAATATATAAAAAGCAACTGGTGGAACTTTCATGAATTTTCCCAATATTCAGGAAAGCAAATCAAGACAGAAAAACTCTGAAATGTAAAATTTTGAATTTTTGTATCAAATTTATAAAGAAATATAGTGGATTTATATGGAAAAATATGGAGTATGAGAATTTTCAGGAGAATATAACTAATATGGACGATACAGAAGAATATGTGAAATGTAACTAAAGATACGGAACATACGCAAAACTAAGGAATTGAAGAAAATATGAAAGAGAGAGAGAGAGAGGAATACGGAAAGATGAAAGGAAAATGAAGAAATATGGGGAAATTTGGAGTACAAAGAAAAGTGGATGAAATAGGTAAGAAAAATTGGACAAGTCATTACATATAAGAATCATTCAGTAAAGTGCCTAAGATATATGTTCATAAGAAAACCATAAGACGATGTACTACGCGAGTACTTATATTTGAGATAATATAACTACATAGTACGTAGACATAAGTACTAAATTACAAGGTTTAGCCTGGACAAAAGAAGAACTTATAGGACCCATTTTCAGGACATAAATCTGTCTCTCAGTGCTTGTGTAGAGATAACTCTTTGAAAGTTGCTTCTTACAAACCTCGTTTCAAACATATTCATAAAATTAGAACTGTGCATACCTGTTGCCGAAATAGGTCAGCTCTAGTGGAACTTCTGGCTAATATAAGAAGCCCCGATACCAGGCGATCTAATCGATGAACAGCTGGAAGAAAGGGTTAAAGGGAAATGTAGAAAGCGTAAAGCAACTACATTTAGCCAAAAATGAAATGGGATAAGATTAATGGGATTAACGACATATGCATCAAACAGAGATTAATTTGGATACGAAAAAGAGGTGCTAGGCCATGTTCAGCCTGAAGAATGCCAACCACGGTATTCTTACGATATTGACCACAAGGATGCACCTACATAACAATAGAAAACCAATTACTTCTATCTGGCAGACTTAAAATATACATAATTAATCAGCTGCTTCCTTTCTACCCTACAATTTCTGACATAGAGCTCTCACATTTTAAAAAAATAAAATAAAATAAAACTGTGCGAGATCCTACTTACTGGAACTGATGCCGGCTTACAAACGGTGAGAACATCATCTTCTTTGTGCAAAACTGTGACACCCCATTCCATCACTGGTGGTTCATGCCTACACAATGTGGAATCATAGATAGTGGGTATAATCTCAAAACCAAACGCCGTAATATTGAATAAAAATACCTGTGTAAGAAGTGACTGATCTTCTGTGAATTTTGAACTACGTACGATATCTCA
Source organism: Kingdonia uniflora (assembly GCA_014058105.1). NCBI lineage: Eukaryota > Viridiplantae > Streptophyta > Magnoliopsida > Ranunculales > Circaeasteraceae > Kingdonia > Kingdonia uniflora. Next base: position 4,156,404 of record JACGCM010001129.1, on the reverse strand, counting down.
ACTAGTTGTCCATCGACTTGTATCCTACCGCTTTTTACAGCACTAACCTATGCAACGCAACACATTTAGAGAGCACGAGATAGATTCGTGGAATAAGATTAAGATACATACATAGTACTCATAAGGACGGCCCTTAAACTCTTCGGCGAAGAGATCAACAATGGTTTTACCAGCCCATCGATTCTTAACCTACAACGTATAACCCAATCTTGCAATATTTATTAAAAAAATTAGGGCTTTTCTTGAATTAAGCAAATTGAAGATCAATCACAGTGTAGACTTACATAAGCTATGAATTCAAAGTGGTATGGTCTGACGTGGCGCTTTCCTGCAACCAGAATTGAAATTGAATTAGTTGAAACAAAGTGTTTGTTTGTTGAAAGAAAATTAGGGTGGGAATGAAAGATTTGAAATACAGTTAATTGTTACCGTTGAGGAAGATGTAATCTTGGCGCTCTGGAGGGTTGGCTGGAGTTTGATAAACAATATTCTCCATCTCTGACTCCGATTCGCTTTTTCTCTTCATTCTCTTCTCACTTCCACTGTTTTAATGTTAATTCTCTCGTTTTCACACCCTTATGGTTTTGACTAAGGTAGCGTTTGTTTTTTTTACTCACTTTGTTTGTTTTTTCACTAACTCAGACTCGGACCTGAGGCTGACTCGAGTCACTTAGAGTTGTTTGTTTTTCCACCCACTCAGACTCAGACTCAAGATAAAACATCTGAAAACTCTGACTCAGATCCAATAAGCCAGCTGAGTGGGAGGTATGAGTCTGACTCTATATTTTCTCCCCAAATTACCTTTACAAAAAAATTAAAATTACGAAAACCAATCTTAGAACATTCTCATTTCTCCACAGCTCCTCCCAACGAAACCCCAATCATCTGCAATTTGCTCCTCGATCACCTCCGCAACAACAACTCCTCAAGCTTTTGAGTTTCTATTTCATTTCTATGCTTCTAAGCCCTATTTCCTTCCCCAATTTCAATTTTCCTCTTGATCGACTACCGTGAAGAAATTAAACTCTGTTAGACCTAGTCTCTCTCTCTGAGGAATAAAACTCAATTATTGGTTTTAAAGTCTCTCTCTGGGTCTCTAAGAAGAAATCAAATTAACTATACTAAGGTGCGTGCATCTTATTCACATTATGAACCATAATTCTTTGTTAATGGTATTTTTTGATTTTCTGGTAAGTATTACTTTCTTGCATGTGTATATTTGAAGAGATATACAATGTGTATTGTAATAGCCAAATTCTAGGATTCGGACTTAATCTTTACACCAGATGTGTTTAGAACGCTCAAGAACAATATGTAATAACTAACAAGATGATTTAGCGTGGAAAACCTTTGAATAGGTTAAAAACCACGACCTCTCTTGAGGATTTTGAGAAAGAGATATGGTATTATTGAGATTGTTAGCTTATTACAATGAGTGTTCTGAGTATACGGAATGTTAGAGTGAGAATTCCTCTGTCTCTCATCTCGGATTCTCTGGTCCTATTTATAGGTCTTATAATATGACTCTTTGATGACCATTAAGATTCTTAATGATGGACGCTACAAAATATATGCTTGATATTCTTTTACCAGATTGTATAACGGGCCAACTCTGCTTATTCTAGTAACGACATTAATTAATGATTTTGTGTCTGTTGACTCGAACTGTTGGTATAGGGGTCGAATAGTGTTGACTCGAAGTTAGGGATACTGAATATGTCTTAAGTAGTGCTTCATGTATATTGATGAGTTCGAGGATGAGGTATGAGTCCGAGATGCGAAATAAGCTTATTACAAGACGACTCTCAACCAAGAGCGCGAGCAGTATCATGAGCGAGTGGTGTTGGCTGAGAAACTTATTTTATTCCTTATGCTGTTGTCTTGATTCTGATCGTGCTACAAATGTGTCATGTACTCTGTTGATGAGGTCGAAAGTTCGTATGCAGTTTAAAGATGAAGCATGAGTCCGAGATGCGGAATAAGCCATAATAATTGCCCCCTCTCTGCCAACAGTACGTGCAACCTTGTGGGCGAGTGGTGTTGGTTGAGAAGTGTCATTAATACTGCAGTTAATATCTGGGAATCATTTCCAACGTCAATTCATGAATATCTGCTGGTGTCTCTTGGGTTTCCTAGAACCAATGGTTCTAGTCAATATTGTTTACATGGGAAATCCCTCTGACGTAGGGAATTTGAAGAGTCGGTTTAAATGTTGGCCATAGTATAAAAGGCGTTATGAGGTAAGTGTGATAAACCAAGTCTTCGTCTCTGAACTATTTTCTTCTCTGTGTTTGTTTTTGTACTTGGAATCTTCTATTGCTGAGAGAAGATAGTGACTATAAGGAATCAGGCTCGAGAGTCTAGGATCCGTAGGAAGATGGAAGAACTGCGCATTAGGTATTTTGGATACCAGCCTTTGCATCTGCCAACGCCAATTCCTGTGTCTCCCACCTATCATCATTGTCATATGAAAAAGTGATGGAGGCGGGGGATGATTATTATTAGATGGTACATTTTCACTATTCGTTGACATCTGAAGGGGAGCGTCAAAATGGGCTTCAGTTGTTGGTGGAGGAAGCTGTGACAACTGAAGATGAAGCTGCAGGCGTTCGCCCGAGGGAGTCGCGTCGATACCCTGCTAATGATTGGGTCTTGTTGAAGAAATAATACTTTCCGTTTGTCTCTGGCATGCAAGGAGGTAGGGGTTATGGTGGAAGATGTGGTAATGTTGGAGGTTTTTCCTTCCAAGGACCATAGATATTGGCCTTGAAGAAAATCTTTCATCTGTGATTTCCAATTCTACTATTTCCTGTTCCTTGCAACATGGGATTAAAGTTTGAAGTTGCTTTAATTTTGCATCTTCTTCCTCGTTGACCGTTGAAAGGCATTTTGAACTGTATCTGTGTAAAGTAATCTGTTGAATTTGTTTGGAACATTTTGTTATCTGTAAAGTATTTTGTAATTTTTTTTAAGCTAATAAAATGTCTTCATTCTAGTATCTTAATTCTTTGTATCGAACTTGTTTGTGCAGTTTTCTGTTATAAAGTAGGAGTCTGCAAATAGGTGTTAGTTTATCATAGGGTATGATGAGGAAAATCGAGCTGTAAGGATTGTAATTGGTAAATGGTAGTGATAGGTGAGGTTTCAAAAATTAGAGGAGTTCGAAAATGTGATGATAGGAAGTAGATAATATCTGTAAGATGAGGTTGCTAAAAAGGTATATGGTTTTTTTTTTTTTTTTTACGATACGTGTCTTCAAACTGGATGAAAAACTGTCTCAAACTGCGGAAAAAATTGATAAGGGTTGTAGGTGCCACTGCTAGACTTGCTTGACTTTGGATGCTGCCATCTGCATATTTGATCGTATAAAATTTGAGGAGATATTTCATAATATGGAAAGAATGACATGTCATAATATTCTGGATTAACTTGTTAATATTCTGCTGCCCTAAAATTTTTTTTAGAAAAATATACTCTTCAGCAAAATCTGTGGGGTAATCTGGATTTGTAAAGATCTTCCAGGTGACTATATAAAGTGGGATTCTTGGCTGCTATGTCTTGTATCTTCTATAAGATTATTTTATTGTGGAGGCAGTGTGAGTAACCATGGTGAGAGCGGGTTCCCAACGAGCTCATCATGCAGCAGATGGTAGATTTCAAATCAAGGTTGTTGAACTTCGCGAGTGATATTTTTGTCAACTGCCTTATAATGTTGTGTTACCGACATGGCCATTGAATTTGATCAGGTTGGATGTTAAAGGCAGGCGTGCAGAGTATGATCGTTTTTTCTGGTACGTTGTGTTACGTAGGTCATTATTGGATGCCACTGTGCGAGAGATGACTGTTTGATAGCTCGTATGTGACAAAATTATTGAAGATGATACAAGGGCCGCAAGAGGAAAGATAATTCTCTACGGGGAGGCGAACCATCCAGGCTGCTTTAGATGTAACTACAGAATTTTGTAAGATTAAACTGTGGAAGTTCACAATGAATAAGTAATTTGTTATCAGTAATCTGTTTGTGTAATCGGTTTTGTGGAGAATAAGACATGGTTGTTGCATTGAACTGAGATGAATAAGAATAAATTTATTATGTTTTACTGTCTGTCGTGTAGATATTGTGGATTACAGCTGTATGATTTTAACAACTGTATAGATATCTCCAAATTTTGAATGTTGAACTATTTTAGGAAAGTCGTACGATCTTGGTACGGTATAAAAGTAAGGTGATTGGTCATTTGCACTGTATTGAGGAAGAGGTACAAAATTTATAATGGCAGACAATAGAGATAGGCGTGATGACAATAAACATTATCACAGAAGTCATAATGACTCTGTTACCCGATAAGATATGCATATGGATACAATAGGGATGGCTGACACGCGTCTGAGAGGGCCATCATTTCGAAAATCGAGGGAGAGTATACAAACTTATATTTCTCTCCCTAATAAATTATCAACAGTTGCAGAGAAAGAAAAAAGTTATGTAAATCCCATTTTTTCAGAGAGGAAACGTTTGAGTTTTGAGTGTAATTTAAGAGAGAGAGAGGTTCATCGGGTAATAAAAAAATGTCTGAAAATCATCGGGAGCGATCATTCTCAGAAAAACGTTCAGATAAAGTAGAAGATTGTTTCTCTTCAAGTATAGATTGGTAATCTGTGTATCTGTTTGTTTGATTTGTGTTTGCTAGTACTCTGTATGATGTTTTATGTTTTTAGATTGATGGATACGTTAGGTTGATAATGTAGGTATTTTAAGATCTGTAAATAACTGATAAGATAGTTCTGTAGTTTTGAAGCTTTATCATTTGTAGAGAGAGAAAATGTTAATTTGGAGAAGAAGAGGGAAAACTTAAAATGATTGCATTTTGTTTTTCTGGGAAATTGTAAAGTAGGCGTGTTGACTGCGTAAAAATTTAGGTGGGCCTATTTTTACTGTGTATAGGGTATAATATGGAAAGTAGAGATAATGATAAAATATTTTGTGTATCTGTAGGTTCAATATGCGTTCCAAATCTATAATTTCCTCAAGTAGATTTGTAGTATCTTCGAGTTCGGAGGAGACCTCATCTTCAGGGAGGGAGGACGAGAACAATGCCATGGGAGAGACTATAAATAGTGTAGAGGTGACTGGTAAAGTTAGGGAAACAAGTAAGATAGAGAAAAAGATAGAGGGTAGAAAAGACAAAGACAATATATTTGTTATATACGCAGAGGGAGTAGATGTAGGAAAAGAATTATTAAAATATAAGAAGAAATTACAAGGAGAATGTGGGCGCTACCTGGGGAACCAAGGTCACTGGTTTATGGCTTATGTCCCAAGAAAAGGGGAAGATGCGGTATATTACCAAGTCTCTTGCTTGGAGAAGTGGAAAAAGGAGAGAGGGATTGGTGATGATGTTACTCTTTCATACTATAACGGTCTCGGACTAGCAGGTCCGAGTGATGGATTTTTATGTTATTTGAATCAGGTCGTTTATGACCTTAAGATTCCTTTGACCTTCTTTCAAAAAGGGGTTATGAACGAACTGCAGTGTTGTCCTGCCCAACTAAATGGGAATGTTTATGAGATGATGAGGGTATGCGAAGTACTAAATGAGAAATGGAGAAAGGAAGGGACTGCCAAGCAGTCCAAAGCCAATGATGTGTTACAATTTTATAAATAGAAATATGTCAAAGGTCGAAGTAGTGGTTGCCTGTATAGTGATTCATCGAGGCCAATTTTTATTTATTTTGAATCTGCAGGTAGATCATGAAACGATCACCTTGTATGGGTAGGGGGTAACTACATGCAGGATCTAGATGAACCAACACTTATTCTGATCCATAAATATTATAACCCGAGTAAGTGACGTTGATCAATCTTCGACTAACCAACATCTTGTCTTTAAACTGTTAACTAATATTATGCTCCCCTCTTTTTTTTGTCAAAACCCAATCCTACGTTGGCACCTGACACGACCAGCCTGTTCGACTCCGTTGCTCGAGATCAGGATGAGTAAAAACAGGTGCTTGGTGAGTTGGGTATTCTTCGGGATAAGAAAGTAGACTCCATAGTACCCAAAGTTCAGCGAGCGCACGAGAAACGAGTTATGGCCGAGAAGAAATCTTGTTTGACAGTTAAGGATGTCCTTTGTCTTCCACCTCCTGCTCCTGAAAGTCTGAAGCAGACTACTCATAGGTCAAAAAGGTCAGCTCCGCAGGGTACGCCTGCCACTGGGGTTGTGACCACAGAATAAGAGGTCACAAAAACTTTATCGATTGTGGATGAAAGACAGAAAGTTAGTGCGATTAGTCCTGCTGAAGTGGAGATAAACTTGCTGAAGAGAAAACACCATGAGGATGAGGGTAGCTCTCGTACTATCCCTCATGGTGCAGCTAGGATGCAAGAGCTAGAGCAGAAGTACTGTCTTATAGCGGAGATCGATCTGAAGCAGCTCGATAAAAAGTGTTAGGAGCACACTTACGCGGTATGTGTTTGAAATCTTTGATCGTCTTGTATTCGAACTGAGAGCTTTTGTTATAAACTTGTGTTTGTGTATACTTTGTACTGGCAGCTCTCGATGTTGTTGAAGGGGGCAGAAAAATGTCTTGATAAGAGGGGCAAAGAGTTCGGGGATCTTATTTTGAAGTTTGACGCCTAATCTGTTCGTATGAAGGAGCTCGAAGCTGTGCTCGAGCTAACAAAAGACAAAAGAGCTGAAGATGTTAAGGCTGCTACAAAGAAATATAGACTTCTTGCTGAGCATGATAATGTTATGTCAGAATCAGCCAAGGCACTGAAAGTGGAAAAAGATCACTTTGTCCAATCCTATTATAATTTTGGATTGACGAAAGCTGACGTGTAGCTAGGCCATACTGGCAGGTATGATGAAATAGTCTTTCCTGCTGAGGTCGAAAGTAAGGTGGTGGCTGATTTTATTGATCTAGCCAATATAACTATTACACCCACTGAGCCAGCTGTAGCTGCTGAGAAGACTTCGGACCCTCCAGCTGAGGTAGACATGAGCAAAATTCTTTAAACAATTTGTAGTACTTTGTTTCAAACTATGCAGTTCATTTTAATTTTGATGGGATTGTACTCTAGAAGGTCATAAAATGTTAAGTTTGATAGAAGCTTTTAGTATGCTCTTTTTGAATGCTTGTATGGTAATGAGATATTTGTAATATGTGTAGGAGATAGAGCGATTGAGAAAAATGAATTTCGAACTGGGGAGATCGTTAAGTAGAGCGAGGGATTCCATGACTCGTATTCAACAAGTACTTAATAAAACTGAATATGAGATAAGGCAATTTAAATCTAATTATGAGAAAATATTTAAAGAGTTATTCGATCTCCAGTGTAGATATGCTAAGATAAAAATAGAAAGGGATGAGGCGTTAAGAAAGGAAGAGGAAGGGGGGTATTACTTTGAAAACTAAGAGAGTTGACCTGTTTTAATGACCCAGGTGATAGAGCTAGGTGTCAAAGTATGCTGATAGCTCTGACATTATTTTTCGAGGTTGAAGTAGATAGTGAACGGGGTTTAAGAGAAGCTTATGTAGAACTTTTAAAGGAAAGAGGTGTAATACCTGACCCAGCTCGAGTTATGTTTTTAGCTCAAGAAGCACGTAATCGTTATAGGTGAGAAAATGTTCAGCTCGAGCTGGTGTGTCTGTGATATGGGGTGATGTAGAGCCTTTATTTGATGTGTTTGGATTTATGTAAGATCGGAGGGCCATGAGAATTATCTTTTTCAGGATAAGAAAATAACAAATAAAGATTCAACAATAATTATAGGCTAAGGTAAAGGGGTTGTAGGATGAAATATCGCAACATGTGGAGTAAAAAAAATCTTTAGCGACGTAATTATCAAAAAAGTGACTATTCGAATGAAGGTAGAAGCTGATGTGAGGGCGTTAGGTGTATTACAAAAAGAAACGCGCAGGCGGCTGCACAAGGCACATATGCAATTGAATGAGTATCTGTATCCGTCGCGAACAAAACTCACAGCTCGAATAGAGTATGATCGTCATATAGCAAGTGTCTTTAATTTTTATGGGGGGGGGGGGGGGGAGAACTGCCATGGGTAGAGAACAAATTTAGGAAGTTTGTAACGGAATGTGAGAAGGATTTTGATGTTAAGAATGGCAAGGCTAAAAATATATGGTTTACTAAAGAGGAAGGGGAATGTTAAGGATTCATTAAGAATTGTTTGTTTCAGGAACTAGAAGATTTGACGAGTAATTTGAACAGGCGTTGTAACCTAACTGATGATGAAAGGAAAGTAAAGCAGAGCAGATGACAGGGGGAGATCAGGGTATTGAAGATGAACTTCATATGAATGGAGAAGATCAGACGACAGGGGGAGATCAAGCTGAAGTAGTAGAAGTTGCCCGTGACTCCAACATTCTAACACCATCTACCGAAGCACTGCCGAAGAATGTCGAACCTCAGGTATTACCTAATCCTAACACTGTTAATGATATTCAACCTAGACGCTCAGAAAGGCCTACTAAAGGTATTCCAAAATCTACTTATGAACCAGATATCAATTCTAAAGCCAAATACCCAATTTCTGATTATGTGCCCACCCATAGGTTGGCTAAGTCGTTTATATGCACTATGGATAAATTATTCTCTGTATCTATTCTTAGTAATTTACAGGAAATACTATCAGATCCATGATGGAAGAAAGCCATGAATGAAGAGATGAATGCATTACAGAAGAATTCCACTTGGGAACTTGTTGATAAACCCTACGGATATCGTATTGTTGGGTGTCGTTGGATCTTTACTGTAAAGATGAATTCAGATGGAAGTATTGATATGTATAAAGCCAAACTAGTTGCCAAAGGGTATACGCAGACGTATGGTGTGGATTACGATGAGACTTTTGCCCCAGTAACAAAGATAAATACTATTCGTGTACTTATTTCTCTTGCAGCCAATCAAGGTTGGCCATTACAACAGTTTGACGTGAAGAATACATTTCTCAATGAAGACTTAGAAGAAGAAGTATACATGGAGATACCACCTGGAGTCACGAATTCTAAAGGAGAAAAAGTATGCAAATTAAAGAAGGCATTGTACGGGTTAAAACAGTCACCACGAGCTTGGTTTGGACGGTTTTTGAAGAGCATGAAGGCATTTGAATATAGACAAAGTAATTTTGATCATACCTTGTTTATAAAGCGGAAGTTAGGCAAGCTTACCGCTCTTATTGTTTATGTTGATGTTATGGTTGTTACTGAAAATGACTCAGTAGAAATGGAGGCACTAAATGACTATTTGTTACGGGAATTTGAGATGAAGGATTTGGGACAGTTAAAATACTTCTTAGGCATTGAAGTTGCAAGATCAAGTCAAGGTATTTTCATGTCTCAACGAAAGTATATATTAGACCTTCTTGCAAAAACTGGGATGCTTGATTGCAAACCGGTAGATATACCGATTGAAGCGAATCATCACTTGGGAATGTTTTCCAACCAAGTTTCAAGTGACAAAGGAAGGTACCAACGCTTAGTGGGAAGACTAATTTATCTCTCCTATACTCGACCGGATATTGCATATGCCATTAGCGTCGTAAGCCAATTCATGCATAATCCAAGTGAAAAATATATGAAGGCGATCTTTCGAATATTAAGATACTTGAAAAAATCTCTGGGAAAAAGTCTCTATTCTGGAAAGGTGGTAATATGGAAGTAATGGGATACACCGATGCAGATTGGGCAGGAGATATGACGAACATGAGGTCAACCTTAGGCTATTTTACGTTTGTATACGGGAATTTGGTGACATTTAGAGCTAAGAAGCAAAAGGTTGTTGCTAGATCAAGTGCAGAATCTGAGTTTCGGGGTATGGCTCATGGAGTATGTGAACTACTATGAATACGAAATATATTGAAGGATCTTGGATTTAAACTCATGAAAGCAATGGATCTACACTGTGATAATAAAACAACGATTATGATTGCACACAATCCAATTTAACATGACCGTATGAAACATGTTAAAGTGGATCAGTTCTTTATCAGAGAAAATATTGACAAAATGTGCATATGTTTTCCATTCCTGAAGTCGGAAGATCAACTTGCAGATATTCTTACGAAAGGAGTTTGTGGACAAATATTTAGCGAAGTGATTGACAAGCTAGGCATGATTGACATTTATACTCCATCTTGAGGGGGAGTGTTGAATATAGAATATACTAAATATAGGATACTAAACATAGGTCCACATTGGGTACTAGTAGAATTAGCTTAATGATCCTATACTATATAAAGAGAGGTTATGATGTAATATAATAAATCAATTCAAGAATAATAAAATCTTCTCTTATTTATTTCTACAATGCTCTTGCTTGATTTATGGGTTGGGTGAAGAATTAGGGTCGTGGTATTGGGTATTGGAGTGTTTGGGTGTAGGTGTTCAATAGTGGAGTTGTTTGAATGAGAGAGAAATGGAGAAATGAGGTGAGTAGCTAGCATTTACAAATGGTAGGCGCTTTTCAGTTCAACGCCCAACACTAATATGACAAATTATTTGGCGTTTTTGGTTAGGCGCCTAACCGAACAACACGCATAAAAAAACACGTAACTTTGCTGTTGAACGAAAGCAATATGCGATTTTGGGATACCGGTATGAATCGCATACCTTTCTGTTGGAGGTGCTCTTAGTTCTTGTCTAAGTGTGCAGCTGAGGATTGTTGTTGCATATTAAGCTCATGTAACCCTGTTCTAGTGAGGTATTTACAGTATCTCCACCGACACAAATGCTCGAACAATGCTTAGTGGAAAGGAACTTAAATTTAGTGTTGGGATCCGAAAACAACCTTCAAAACCACTCTTACAAAATTGGGCCCAAAAATCACTAAACAGAGAGAAATGCATAAATGTTAAGGCCTCTTCTAACTTTTGATAGGCATTGGATACTTACCCTCAAGTTATTAAAATTTTAGACTAGTTCTATGATCACAATGGGAGCTTGGACCTCGTCCGACAAGCGCCAAATTTGAGGTGGAACCCTTTTGCCAGCACAAAAAAAGTTGATGGGGGAGCTTTTAAAGCTAAAGCATGAGCTTCAAACTCGAGTACTGCTGGAGACAGTTTTACTCGCCTTTAGCAGAGTAGTATTTATTGATTGAAAATAAAACCCTACATTGCCAGCCAGGGGAAGAGCAGAGCAGAGATTAAATTTTTTAATTCAATTTAGTTGTTTGAAATGGATGTTGAGGAATTAAGTCTTGAAGAGAAAGAAGTTTTGGTTAAAATCAGAACAGTGAAGGAGTTGCATGAAAAGAATAGGGAGTTCACATCAGAGAGGATGGCGCTAGACCCTGCTTTGGCTATTGAAGGATCTGTTTATACTAGGATGGGACGATGTAAGAGGGAGAGGTCAGTGAGTAGAGGCAATAGTGATGACGATGAACCAAGAAAGAAGCTTTGAAGGATGTTGAGGTCTAGATACCACCACCAAGGTTACTTGTTCTAGGTCAAAGTTACAAAAATTCCCTCCAAAATTTAAAGGCTATTAGACTTGCTAAGAATTCATACAAAAGAATGCACAAGGACGGTCTTCATGGGGAGGCAGATCGAGTCATTCCTAATCTTAGACCTAAACACTTGTACTCGGAAAACGCTCAAATGGTAAAACTAATAGTACTTACCCTAATTTACAAGTTTTTGTAATGTGCTTGAGCTATATTAATTTTTGTACATTCTGATTTTAATATATCATTAGAGCATACTCCTCCCCCTGATAATGACATAAACATGGTTTCACCAATTTCCCGTCTGAGCCCTATAATCCACGGTTGTTTAGTCATCTCTTGTATTCGTTAGTATAGGAAACTAATTAAATTGACAGCTCAAAGTCCGATAATAGAGTAAGGAAACTTCATTGTGGATGTTTTAGTCATCTCCTTTTGTAAAAGAAGATAAGAAAAAAGAGACACTCATGTGAGTGAAATCTTTGATTCATTGATGAAACACGAGAGATTTTTGTTTGAGTTGTAAGTCTAGAAGGTATAGGAGAGGAGCAATGAAGGTCACATGATTGATGAAAAGCCTAAACAAGTAGTAGACGTGTGGAGAACATCTCATATGATATAGTCTTGTGATGGAGCATCATGTTTGTTAACTTCGTTCCGCAACCCCTTGTCTGATTTAATTTGATATGAGATGTCATTGTACTTTCGGTTGATGCATCCTCAAGTGGGAGATGTTGTCGTATGGTCTGGATGCGAGCTTCAGATATATTCTGCCTATTCTTTATGCTGCCGCCTCCCTTAATCAAAGTAACCTTCTCATAGGATCTTTCTTTATAAATTGATCAAATCCATGGGGACTAGACCCCTGGGCACAGATCAAGCATGTATCTAAGCTGCCTTTGAGCGAATGACCATGTGAAGCCTGAACTGTAAAATGATAGTTAGGAAAAGCTTGAGCTAGAGCCTAAATTTTAAAACTGCTGTCCAGGACCAGGCATGACAAAACCTCGGTTAGGAGAAGTCCAGACTGAAGGAATTGCATATACTCTTTAGAGAAGGCTAGGTGCGCCAATAGTAGCGGCTCTTTTAATCGTCAGCCAAGATATAATTTTTGTTTCCTCTTCTGTTTTCTAAGGTATAACTGACAGAGAAATAAAATGCACAGGAAAAGAAATCTAGGACTCATTCAAATATGATCAAGTACTATTCACAAAACCAAGATCAATACAAAACGACTCGAAAACCTAACCCTGGGAAAAAAAAAATTCCCTCCTCTGCACTTAGGAGGGAAAATTATCCTAAGTACTCCCTCATTTGATATGCACAGAAAGCTAAACACTATTAGATACAGACCATTCGGTTCTATAATTTTGCTTTGTTTGCAGTTCATATAACATTCCCCACAAAATAAAACACAACAATGCAGATATTTAAGAGAATAACATCAACATCCATTATAAGTATAAAATCAAAAACCTACCTACTTAATTCTCTTTTCCATTAATAAATAACTAAAATACATATATAATCAAATATTTAGGTCACTTTCTGCAAAAGAAAAATAATTTTCTTTTCATCACACTTGTATCTTTTGTTGTTTCTGCATGGGAGTTTAATAATTAGATTTAGATCACACAAAAGCCACAAATTTACGTATAAAATAAATAAATAAATATATATATATATAAGAAGAAACCTAAGAATTAACAACGCCATGCAGAGGCAGCAATGATAGCTCTATCTTGCCATCCCAAAAGCAAGCAACCTCTGTCCTCTGTTAACCTATACCCATCACAAGGATACAAACCCAGCAGTATTTTTGACTGCGTCACAACGTTCCCGCTCAGAGGAACTCCCTTAAACCCCTTTCCTTCCATCATCTTCCTCCACTTCTCCAACCTCTCATGTCTTTCAACTCTTTCTAGTCCTTCGCATGCAACAATGTTTTGAATCTCCGGTGCAAATATGTATTGTTCCACTTTTGCCCTCTCTTCTGAGTCGGCTGGGAATGTTGCATCTAATGAATCAAAGATTGCGGAGTAATAGTGCAATGCTTCAAGGAATCGGCCTAAGAAGTATGGTCCGTTGTGGCTTGCTTCTTGTTCAACAAGGGTGACAATGTTTGGTGCTTGGTCTCGAATCATTCCTAATAGGTTCCCGAGATAATTGGAGGGGACACGGTGAAGCCGGTTCACGGTGTTTACGGCAAGTGCTTCACCAATTCGCCGTTGAAACATATGGGGTTTTAGGTCTTCCAGTTGTTCCCCCACCGGGTGGAACTCAAATGGGACATGAAGCGAATGGGCAAAATCCGTTAGGCGTCGACCTGTCTCCCTTACGGCCTCGGGAGGGTATCCAACTCCGGTTATACGAAGAAATGGAGCCCCGCCTTCTCTTGCAGCCAACCCTTGTATGAATGCCGGCCACTGATACCCTTGAACTATATCCAAATCTATGACATGAACACGTTCTTCCGCCTCAAATGCTTCAAAGATCGCGAGGTTTGCAGTGAAGTGGGCAAATTTTATGTAGGGGCAAGCTTGGTAGAGAATTTGGTAGATGTTGTGAACCTCTAGAAAGTTTTGAGGAAAAGAGGTGAACAATTTGGGGGATGAAGTATTAGAGGTTGTTGTGAGCGTTGACGTGAGTCTAGCACTTAGAGCATCAGTGAAACAAGCGGCAACTCGTTGCATGGAGTCGCCTAAAGCTGAAACGACCCGATTGAGATGGTGGAGGTATTTCCGAGCTGACATGTAGTCTTCTTTCGCGACTGCTTCCGCACAAGCAAGTAGGAGATGCACCAATTGAAGGCCACTGTCTTGTTCCTGAAGATCACAAAAGAAAACATTAATTAAGTAATCGTCTACGTGATTAAGAGATGAGAGAAGGAAAGGGTGTAGAGTTGCACCTGTTCTTGGCCAGTTAAAAGTTGCCCTAATGAATGATTAGGGTTTTGTTGTTGTTGCTGTTGTTGTTGTTGCTGTTGTTGTTGTTGTTGTTGTTGTTGTTGATGTAGATGATGATGATGATGTTGTTGTTGTTGTACTTGCGAAGTGAAAGAATTTACTTGATACAAATCCCTCTCTTGTGGCATCTGTAAACCTCCAGGTACCCCAACATCATTCAATGACCCACAATTCTGCAGTGGAGAATAGTCCAACAAGGCCGAAAGGGTCTTCGGCATCTCGAAACTCTCCGCTGGACATCCCAAACCCGAAGCCATCCTTGCTGAATATCCCTCAAGACCATCTCTATGATAATTGTTATCAATGAACCCATCAACAGAAGGAAGTCCAAGGCTCTCCGGTTGCATATATTGATTCCCCGGAGAGTTAAAAACCTTATGCAGAGGGCTCAGAGCTTTCCCCTTTTGTATAGAAGGTGGAGATCCCCCGAGAAGATTCGCTTGCGTCGCTTGTATATAATTGTAATTTTGGTTGTAACCCGAGGTTTGCGGTCGATCCAGGTTTCTCTTTGGTGAAGAGATCATATAATCCGGGTACTTCTTAGGTGAAGAAATCATATAATCCGGGTACTTCTTAGGTGAAGAGATCATGAAATCCGGGTTCAACTTAGGTGAAGAAATCATGAAATCAGAGGTTGGATCTAGATGGTCAGAGAACAAAATCTCCCATAACGAACTATCCGGTGATTGGATTTCTTCGGCGTTCACCTCAAATTTGAGGCCTTCAAAGTTCAAGTTAGACGGGTTTAAAGCATTGTTTTGACCGAACTCTGTCGTAGATACAAGGGTTTCTGTAGCAGCTATGCTGTTAGACTCTGAAACGGAAGCTGTTGGAGAAGTGGGTTGAAGCTTAGACATCGAGTTTGAAGTTTTAAGAGTACCCATACTTCCACTACGAGAGTTTATCATCTTTGGCGTATAGTCTAGAACAAAAAAGAGACGCAAGAAAGACTCAAAATACCTAGGAGCTTAAAACAATAGAAGTACTGATGGTGATGAAGTCTGGTAACCTCATTTTTCTTGTTATGAAGAGGAGATTTGTTTCTTTGTTAAAGCTCTTGAAGTGTTTGGAGGTTTTTGATAGGTTTACACCTCCATTTTATCACCTTTTACTAAGAATTTAGCTGTAGTTTCAAGTTCATAGTTTTGTCATCTTTAGGGCATCAAATTTACTCAATTTTATTGAAGCCACTCTCCTTGGGCCTGCAGAGAATTCTTTGAAATTGTTTCCTTGCCAATTGATTTTAGCTAAAATAACTTTAAGCCAAAGGTAAACAAAATTCGATTTCAGAACATTTATACCCCTTAAAAAATAACTAAAATTCCGGGAATATAGAAGTTTATTTTTTTCGCATGAAAAAATAGGAAGATTTTGGAAAATATTGATGATATATGACCCAAAAAAATCAAATTTTTTTGGTCGAATCTATCAAAATATAAGCAAAAAGATTCATAATATTTTTTGATACTGCACAGGGTCCTCAGTTTCTCAAAGGAATGGTGATAAACTATGTCCTCCTAATAGTTCTTTGGTTATAGAATCTACCTGATTTCTATGTCCCTAGTTCGCATATTTGGTTCCTATTCGACTTGCCGGATAAATAGTACGTGGGGTTTCATAATTTATACATAAAAATTGGGACTATTTGTGTAGAAAAAAGTTACTATGAGGAGTTTAGTGTTATTTTTACCCTGAGCTATAATGGGATAAAGTGAGTTGTAAATAATAGGGGGGTAAAGATGAAGGAGTTGGGGAGAGGACAAAATAGGGGACATTGGAACCGTCGGGTATGGCGTCGTTGGCGTCGCCTGACCCTTGTATTTGCCAAAGGAATGATGTGTTTGGACCTCTCTCTTTCACACTTTCCCTTAGTCGGCATCTGCCAATTCAGCAAAACCAAGTCACACGTGTCATTCCCAAAGCTCCCCTCGCCGAGGGTTATTTATTTATTTATTTATAATTTTATTGTAATTTTTATTTTTGGCACTGTGAGGGTTATGTTGTGACTCTCAAACAATCAAGGGAGGTGACGAACACTGTTGTCGAAGAAAAATATATTTTGCACATGCTTATGTCATTGGTGATGTTATAAGTCGCACTTGACCCTAATTGTATGTCATTAAAAGAGAAATAAACATTCTAATTTCCTTAATTTTCTAAAGCTCAATCAAAATACAGCAAGAAAGACAGAAAAAAACGTACACCCCAGATCTTCACAGACTAAGCCTCATTGGTCCAACCTTCCGGGGAAAGAAACCAATGGTATATTTAAGTTTTAATTCACATAATGGTTTCATCAGTAATAGGCAAGGTAGTCCGGACCCTTTCTTTTCTCCTAACCAGGGTGACCCGGATCGTAAATTTCCCCCGTTTGCCTTACTAATCCCTAGGGCACATGAGAACCCCCCTGCCAACCCACATACTGGGTAAATTAGGATAAATCCTGGTAAGTGCCAATCGTTGGTGTAATCCTCTGTTTAAAAGGGTTGGCAATGGCAAAATATTATCCAGACACACCATTTCAATTTCATGGAATATGTCAATTCCAGAAGCCAAATGCCGGTGAAGTTTAAAATTGAAAATAGTTTCACGGGGTGGAGAAATATACCTGGCTTACCTGGTTTAGTGCAATGAGATGACCAGCTTTTAGACCACAAAAGCTTGTTTGCATGCCTGCAAACAGTATTAAGGTATAGTAATAGTTAGGAAGAAAAAAGAAAGAGCAGAGGAGACAGAGGAGGATATTACAAGAAATGTTTTCTGTAACATAGTTGGAAATATTGTGAAACAAGAGTACAGTACAAAATTACAAATACATTCAAAACTTGATTAGAATACAAAAGATATTACACATAATAGGCTTACAGTTCATCTAAGTAACAATTACCACCTACAAAACCGACTCTGACTTGGGATTAAAGATAAAGAATACAAAGAGTAAACGTGGACGAACATTTTAGATATTCCGGAAAACCTTCTCAGCTGCGGCGATTGTCCGTTGGATATCTTCAGATGTATGTGCCAAACTTGTAAATCCGGCCTCAAACTGTGACGGTGCAAAGTACACACCTTCCTCCAACATTCCTCTGTAAAATTTTGCAAATTTTGCAGTATCACTCTTTTTGGCATCGTCAAAACTGTAAACTGGGCCCTCTGTGAAGAAGAACCCAAACATCCCACTAATATACCCGCCAGATATCTCATGTCCAGCATTCTTTCCAGCATCCAAAATTCCGCGAATAAGCTCTCCTGTTATCTTATCCAAATGCTCGTAACTTCCAGGCTCCTTCAACCTCCTAAGCGTGTGGATACCAGCTGTCATTGCAAGCGGGTTTCCGCTCAAGGTTCCAGCCTGGTACATTGGCCCTGCCGGAGCCACCATCTCCATGATCTCCCTTCGCCCTCCATAGGCTCCTACAGGCAACCCACCACCTATGATCTTCCCAAGGGTTGTAAGGTCAGGAGTAACGCCAAAATACTCTTGGGCCCCACCATAAGCCAATCGAAACCCTGTCATAACCTCGTCAAAAATAAGCAGTGCACCATTTTCTTTTGTGATTCGTCGGAGGGCATTTAGGAAGTCTGGTTTGGGTGTGATGAAACCAGAATTTCCAACTACGGCTTCCAAGATCACAGCGGCAATTTCTCCTTTATGGGTATTAAAAAGGTTTTCGACTGTTGAGATGTCATTGTAGGGAGAAGTAAGAGTATCGATTGTAGCTGCTCTTGGAACCCCAGGGGAGTCAGGGAGCCCGAGGGTGGCAACACCGCTTCCAGCCTTAACGAGGAATGGATCAGCATGCCCATGATAGCAACCCTCAAACTTTATTATCTTTGCTCGGCTAGTGAAAGCACGAGCGAGACGGAGCACACCCATACAGGCTTCAGTACCAGAGTTGACGAATCGGACCATCTCAATGCTTGGGACTGCCGATATCACCATCTCTGCCAAGTCATTCTCAAGGGCACATGGAGCCCCAAAGCTTGTGCCTTTCTTCATTGTCTCAGCCAATGCCGCAAGCACCTGCATGTAAATGGTTAGGCAAGGGTGACTCATGGACATACATAGTATCAATATCAGCTAAAGTTCACAAAGTGCACTAATTAGGCCCCATTGAGCATAGCTTATAGCCGGTTAGGATTGTTTCCTTAATAATAATTTTGAAAAGGGAATAGAAGAAACTGTTTAGGATGTTAAAAATCACTTTCTTCAAAGAATCTTTTCTTTTGGCATTAAAAATAATTTTGGATTTTTTGAACCAAACTGAATATAATAGCAATCAGCAGAAGTCATTCAAAACAACTTTTGCTTCTAGCAACTTCGTAGGTAAACCGGCTTTTAAGGAGTACTACTTTTATTTTTCCAAAAGCTTAACTTACCGTTTTTTAAGCTATGAAAAACAGGCCCACAGTATAAGGTTAACAAGTAAGATCTTAGGATAACGTCCTACTGTTTGCTAAAACTAGTAAGCATTTAGACGGATACAAAGTTTGAGGTTCGGAAGTGAGGAGAGAAATAGCACCTTATCATCTGCATGACCGATAATTGCCGGACCCCAAGAGCCAACATAATCAATATACTCATTTCCATCCACGTCCCACATATGAGATCCCTTGACAGAGTCAATCACAATAGGTTGTCCACCAACTGATTTGAAGGCTCGGACAGGAGAATTCACACCTCCAGGCATTAACTCCTATTAACATAGTCCCGGTCAGTTCATATTAACAAAAACTGCCTTCATGACTAGTAAAATCTATAAATTGGCATCTTATATAAACACAAAAGGTAATCAAAATGGAACTTCTACACTGACTCAACAAATTTGAGCAAATACCCTTCAGAAGGAGTGTAAACTGATGTTGGAAGAAGTTGCCGAAATTTAGTACAATTCATTGGAAGCAATATGAAGTTCATAAACTCTTACTGAAGCTAAGTCGTGCATAAAAAGTAATTACCTACAGAGCTTCTAATAAATTTCTCTTAATCTATATATACAACACTAGAAAGAGAAAGGCTGACTTTGCAATGAAAAAATTGAGGTTCGACTCTACAAATTGATGCCTTTTCCATAATATGCTCATTGAAACCTCCTTATATCATTAAAGAAATCCCCTTGTATTTTTCTTGAGAAGAAAAAATCCTTTTATATCCTTAAGATGTGATAAATATGAAGTGCAGTTCTACAATAAAAGAGACAAAAAAGACCGTCCCTTAATTATATTTCAAAGACTAACCATACTTATGACATACCAAGACCTTGGTTGGTTCCAACAGGGATCCGGTGGTAGCAAAGTTCATTGATATCGTGAGCATGAGATCTAAACTATTTCTAGACGTTTGACACCCTCTGAAAAAGGCCAGTGCATCATTTGCATCTCGACATTTGGCTGGGAAGCTACTAAACCTCTAATCATTGTTATAAGAATAATTACAACTTTCGCTAGTTTTAGCGAGAATGTGCTGGAAGATTGTTCTGACACAATTTTCCTTAAAAAAATGATTTGAAACTGATGCATTCAAAAGTAAGTAAGACATTATGTTTGAAGCATGCACATATTATTTGAAATTAGATTTGGGCAGAAAGAGATTAAGTAACTTCTAAAACAAAAAGAATAAAAAAAAAAATCTGCACTCGGCCCTTCCATTTTTGCGGAATAAAAGGAGGATTTGGACAAAATACTTAATATGAATCAAGAAATGCTTGAATCTGAAATTTAGACTTCTTTTGATCATTTAATACTTGTCTAATTCTATAATGGCGAGAAATTTTCACCCACGGCACAATGCCCACATAAGCATTACAAAAACTTGATCAGCCAAATGATGACTTATTATAGGCTGTAGAAAAGCCACTATAAACTAAGGACACTGTTGAATTGCTAAGTTAATCTGAGTTGGACCCATATCTCACTGTACAATCACTCCAAAATAAATAACCACCGAACTATACTTGCATAGTGAGTAAAGGTTTAGGTGTAGTTAAGATGTTAATTCATCGAATCCCATTAACTTACTTATTACACTTAAGTCTGCATTGACCATCCCTACTCAAGTATAACTTATATTGCTCCCAAAGATATCTTGGGTACTTTATAGTTAAACCCCAGCACAAAATAGTATCCTTATCTCATTCCCAAACTCCATCTCCAGCAATACACGATAAACATGAACTCTCAAGTCATTTGGGCTTAGCTTAGTTTAAATAAGTGGGTTATATGTTAGCTCATAATAATGATAGTGGCCTCTATGTACACCTTAATACAAAACATCCCAAATAAACCATATTAAGAGAAACCCCATTACAAGATAGATAAACCCAAACAAACACCCATAGATTTCAACTCCAATAATCAAAATTCAACTAAAATCACAACATTTGAAGCAATTAACTTGAGTGAAGAAAAGGGTTGTTATACCTTGGCAGCATTGAAGATTTCTTCCGATTTCTGAATCGAGAATTGCTTCTTTTCGACTGAAACAGTCATTTTTATTCGAGGAGAAGAAACACAGAGACGAATAGTAGTAGATGATGACCGAGATGGTTTCTTCTTCGTTGAGGGTCTCTCAGACACTTTTGACCTCCATGAGAGCCCCACGCCTGATATTGCCGCCATTGTTACTCTCTTCTTTTCTCTCTCTCTGAGACGAAGATAAGAGAAGAAGATGAGAAATAATTCTGTAAAATTGTGAAAGCTTTGGCCAGGTTTGGGTTTAGGCTTAGATTTCACTTTAAGTCCATATTTAAATGGATTTGGGCTTGGGCTGAAGGATTTTTATGGCCTTAGCTTCGTAGCACTATTACGGGGCGAGTGCCTACAGGTCTATTCTCTATAGCATGTCGTCCTTCGGGTAAGACTAGTCTTATGTTGCGGCTTGCGATTATGTGTCCTTTAACTATTACTAGTTGGTCTCAATGAGAAGAAATGATGAAGAAGAGGGACAGACAGATCGATATTGAAATTGTGATATCTTTTGCTTTTAATTACGACTTAAAAAGAAGAAAAAAGCTCTCAATGTTTATAAATTCTGTGATGCCGGCCTAATGTAATATCCTAACAATACCAAACCTCCGAGAATAGGGGTGGCAATCTAACTCTCCCCGCCCCGACCCTAATGGGGCAAGTTTGGTATGAGTCTAACCGGGTTTGGGGCGGGTATGGTATTACAAAACAAAACCCTTTATAAACGGGGCGGGTATGGTATTTGCCTTCAATATTCGGGGTCCCGTTACCCGGCCCATTTATATAAACCTAAGAGTACTTGTCAGACATTTGCCTCCTCATTATCCATTTGCGATGTGTCTACTCTAAAGTGTGTGGGTCTAAAAGCTAAAACAAAGTTTGATCAAACTTCAACAACATCATTGTGGATTTAAAAAGGATGATGACTTTTGCTTAACTCCCACTAATCTTCAACAACGTCACTATTATTTTGTAAGTTTTTTTATTTTATTTTAATGTTTGCAAAAGTTCTCCATGTTTTGTTTGAAAAATGAGGAACATGTCAAATTTGAATTTTTCTTATAAATTTCCTAAATGGGACGGGTTGCGGGGTAGGTATGGTATTGGGTAACTTTGGCGGGGCGGGTTTGGGGAATTCCATTAGAAAAATGAGTTAATGGGACAGGTTTGCTTTGATAAATTTTGGCGAGTATGGGGATGGTATAGGCCAACACTCCCCATTGCCAACCCTATTCGAGAAAAACGGTCAAACAGAACAAAACATTTTTTAGCTCGGGCTAACGTTTATCCCTTCCTCATAGGGCTAACGTTACCACTACCTGCAATCACACAATGTTCCTTCCACCTCCTCTTAACCCATATTTCTGCAGTGATAGCTCCTCTTCACATTGCTCCTAAACCATGGTTAGTTCCTCTTCCCGAAGCAGCTTCTCCACATAACACTCCTTCTGGTGCAAATTTAAATCCACAAATTTTTCTTGACAATCAAATCAAACAAAAAGCCATGATTATTCAACTCTTGTAGGGTTTAAGTCTTGTCCACCTTGTTTTCACCCTATCTACTTTGCTCCACATGTGGCCTTTTCTCACCTTCATTTGCCAAGTGTGATTTCTTTCCTAAAAGGTTTTCTTTATGATTATTTATATGGCCTTCATATCTCCCTTATATATATTATGTAAAGCTCATCCCTCAAACTTATTTCTACTTCGTCTTCTTTTATCTTTCTCTTATGGATCACCATAGAGGCAAGAATAGACATTTAGTGTACCGTGCTTGTGGTCGTCGTGCTCACATTTCTCGTCCTAGGGGGAATGTTCTTGCCTCGAGGGGCAATTTCATCTCTCCTACACCTTCTTACCTTCATCTTCCAGTGGATCCATTTAACCAAAGGGAAGGCCTGCTTCCCACACCCACTTCTCTTCCTACTTACATGCAAGATGTACAGATGGACCAAGTTTTTACTTTGCCACCAACTTAGCCTAACCCTAATGTCCCTCTGGATTCTCCCACGGTGACAACCCCAATTGTACCAAATTCCTTTGTTACTGCCCAATCTCAAATTGTACCTTTTTATGCTTATATTCCCAGAGCTATTATGGTGCTTCCCATTACCATTGTTTTGCCCTACTTTGAGACACCTCAATATCCAACTATTATGGCCCCCTCCCCACCTATAGTTCCACCACACCATGTTTTCACATTTTAAGAACTCATGCACAGTGACCCAACATCTATCCATATTTTGACAGGCCATGGCTCAGACTCTATGTCCCATCCCATTTTTGTTATTCACATACCACCTTTTCATCCGATTGTGGTGGTTATAAGGACTATTTCTAGGGTACATACTACTGACACAGACGAGGATGATCTCTCCCCACCTCAAGGTCATGAACCTGGGTGAGGCATTGCATGCGGGAATGCTCTGACATGGATATTGCTGATGATTATGATCGGTATACTAAGGCCCAAGCTTTTTAGAAAAAAACTAAAACTGAGCAGGTACTGCTACGACTTTTATTTCTTATTTTCATATATTATCTCCACTAGTTCTTGTCTCTTAGTTCTGTTATGTGGCATGCCCCTTACAATTATTTGCCTCTGGCTATATATTTTCTTTACAATTGTACTGCCATAAGTAGCGCTTATTTTCCCATTTATGATTACAGAAGAGTCATTACTGCTTCCCCTTCCCCTTTTAATTATGAAGTGTGTACATCTCAAGAAAAGGGCAACTTAGTCTTCTCCTTTCCCACAACTAAACTCTGCTATTTTCGAGGAACTTTGACTTTCAAGGGTGGGATTACTCCTTCACCTCTCTCCTCTCAATCCTTTTTCCTCGAGCAATGTCTGACTGTGGTCTTATCTTTAACATACCCTTATTCCCCAACTACTTACACTGAGGTAAAGTTACTTTCTCTCTTCTTTCTTATTATCCTAATCCATTTCGCTTCTCCTTAACCACTTTCATCTTCTCTAATATGTCTTATTCACATCAAAATCGTCTTCAGATTTCATACAAATGCCGACGAACAGATAATACAGAGGTTCATCCAGTTATCATTTACCACCGTCACAAGGATGTTCATTTGCGTCTATACCCAGTTGCACCTTCCTCTGCAATCAGTGGTCGTACTCGAGAGGCCCGGTTGAGAACCCTACTCACACAAGTCTTGGTTAATGATATGGAACAACAACCGTTTATTGGTCCCATTCCTCTGGTTAATCTTGACTCTCCTCCCATACCTTCGCAACTTCCAAACACATCACTTTCTTTTGACCCTCTTATCACTCTTAACCAAACATAACTTAGTCATATGGAGGAACAAGTTAATCATGTTACCCATCTGCTTGATAATCCATTGCCTCTTCTTTTTGGTGAATATGGTACGTTCATAATTGTTCTCTATCATCTGATAACTTTGATGCCTCATTGTTTTATTGTAACAAAATAGAGTTTTAGTTATCCTCCTCCCCAATTTGGGATGATCTTATGCTCCCACCAAAGTTCTCACTATCCCCCTTGAAGCAATCGATAACCACTCTCGGTGAGCAGAACCTTCATCCTTATGATCCTGCTTTTCTTCACCATACCAATACTTTTAGCGTTGAGAAACTCTTTTACTATAAGGTATTTTCTTATCTTTATTTTGTACCTCATTAGTATGGGGTTTGTATAATATTTGACTACATTACTTTCTTGCTTCTATTATTCTATATATTCTTTCAATATGGTCTTTTCTGGGTATCAATGTATAAGTGGTTTTCTATATCTTCAGTTATAGTACTTGGTTCTGGTTTCCTCTTTAAGATGCTGGTGGTGGACCAAAAACCGCCACAGATTAAATGAAGATTTCAAGCTGGAACTGTCGTGGTGGAGGGAAATCCGCGACAGTTTCTCAACTTAAATCCCACATTAAAAAAGAACACCCTAGATTATTATTTTTGTTATTAAAACAAAATTAGGTCTGGAGAGTAGTTACTCTAGATTACACCAACTTGAATATATTAATAAGTTTGTTGTGTTCTCTCAAGGTCTTAAAAATAGCCGATGGCTCATGTGGAAAGATTTCGTTGATCTCAAAATTGTCTACACATGTGATTATATTATTCAAACTTTTATTACCTCTCACCCCCCTCATTCAAAGTGGTTATGTTCCTTCTTGCATGACATACCTTTGAAGCAACACAAAAAAATATTATGGGATTCCCTGGGCCAAATCGGCCCCTCTCTTAATTTTCCTTAGCTTCTCATTGGTAATTTTAATGAAGTCCTTCTCCCCCAAGACAGATTTACTCAACTTTCTTCCACCTTCTCTGTTAATCCTGCTTTTCAGAAATTTGTTTCTATGTCTCACCTTCAGGATATTCCTTCTTTTGGTATTCCTTACACTTGGATAAATAATAATTCATTAGGCCAACTGCTTCGACAACGTATTGATAAGGCTTTCTGCAACCCATTATGGAATCAACTTTTTCCACAGGTAGAACTCACTAATTATTCTATTTTTTTCTTATGACCATGGGATCATTATGCATCATACACTACCTTCTAAAATTGATCTTCATAGGCATTTATTTTAAATTTGCTTGGCTGTTACAACTTGATTGCCAACAGTTTATTCAAACTACATAACTTAATATGACAGACAAGGGTTCTCACTCTTTTAAATTCCATTCTAAACTTAAACAGCTAAAATATACTCTTAAACATTGGGATAAGACTCATGTTGGGGATATTCCTACTCAGATTACTCATACTGAAATCCAAATTTCTCACCTACAACAGTCTACTTCCCCTCTAGATATTAATAAATTATTTTCCCTTCAATTTTAACTGAATTCTCTTTGTTAAAAGATGAATGTTTATGGCGAGATCAATTTAGGGAGTTATGACTTAAGGAAGGTGATAAAAATACTACTTTTTTCCATAAGGCAACTAAGGCTAGATAAAGTCTTAATCACATTGAATTTCTTCTGAATGCTCAAGGTAATTGGTTAGATACTAGACTTGATACTGGTAATGAGTTTCTTTCTTATTTTTAATCTATTTTCCAGACTACTAGACCACCTGAACATCCTTTACAAATATGTCATTTTATCTCTTATCTCCCCAATTTTTTCCACACATCAATTACACCAACTTAACCAACCCCTTTTGGAATTGGAAGTTAAGGAAGTCCTCTTCTCTATGATCCCTAATAAGTCTCCTGGTCTAGATGGATATTGTAATGGCCTAATTCCGTAGCTCAAAATGGCTCTGAGTTAGCTCTTACACCAAATATGCCTGTAACGAAAACTAGTATAAAACAAAAAATAACATAGGTGATTTAGCTTGGAAAACTTGTGAATAGGTAAAAAACCACGATCTCGAGTTGAGAGTTTTAGTAATAGTAACTTTTATTGCTTGAGTTTGATATCTTATTACAAGTGATCTCTCGAACTAAAAATTCTTGATCTCGTAAATAAAAAGTTTTATGCCTTTCTTTTTCTGTCCCTGTCTCTCTTCTGGAACTTTTTCTTTATATAGACCTTACCCCCCAACTCGTTGTCGTGCTGAAGCACATTCTTCGAATAATGAAGTAAGTGGTGGTTGACTGTGTAACTGTTGAGTTCGTGGGAGACATGTGTCTTTGATTTGTTTATATTCTTCTATTGTGCTCGGCCCACGTTCTTAATTAGTTTATGGTTGAGGTGGCAATGCTGACTGGTTATGTCACGTGTGAAATACGTAAGCCTGATATGAAAGTAGTTCAAATTAGAAATAGTTTGAATTGGTTTAGGTCGTGGGATAAGTCCTTACAATCACCCCCTCGTAACTGAAGGCACGAGTGACTTTGGTTGAGAAAGAACCGGTGTATTGAGGTATTGGAAGTTGAAAAGAAATGATGAATTAATGGCGATTTGACTGGTTGGGTACTTGATATATTTCTTTATAGAGGGATGTATCTGACATTTATGAGATGGAATGGATTGATATTTTTTACTCTTGGGGTTTCGAGAATGGTTATGCTTTAAATGATTACTGCTTTGGAAATGTATCTGCGCATTAAATACGATAGTTATATAAATAGTACCTGTACTGTGGATTCTAGTAAAGTACGATGTGTTGTAACATTCTCTGCAATTCTTGAGTTATAATGGTGAAGAGCTAAAGAATGGTGTATAAAGAGAGAGTTTATGCTGAGATGCAGAGATTCAAGCTGAGATACTTCGGGGATCAATCTTTGGAGATGCCCACCCCCATTCTCGTTCCTCCAACGTATCACGGTATGTCGGAAGAAGAAGCGGCTGAAGTTGAAGATTTTTTTTACTGCATATGGAGATTTTACTATGTTGTCTTGACTGGTGAGTAGCGTTGGAGGTGTCTTCGCATCCTTGCGGAGGACAAGGTTGAGGAGACAGATGGGAGGGCCGTCATGTCTGTTAGGCAGTATCATTAGTATCTTGCGAATGACTAGATTCTAAGGTAGGACTCTCTTTCATCTCAACCAACTCTGTATTGGTGGGGGTTACAGAGGAGGAAATTGTGAAGGTAATGGAGGAAGATGGATATTTGAAGTCTTACCCCTGCACAACCGTAATTTCTTGGTACTAAGAAGGCCTTCTGGTTGAAGGGTTGGTTCAAGCACTGACTTCCTTGCTTCCATGTCTAGACTTTGACCAAACTCAGTTTTTTGTTGAAGTAACTAGCGTGAAGGAGGATGGATGTTAAGTGATTTCCAGTTCCAACTTTGCTTCAAAAGATTCTCAGAGTGAAGCATCACTGAAAATGGATATGATTATGAGAATTAAAGGCTTTCTCTGTAGAGTACCTGAAAGAATATCATCTGTAGAGTACCTAAAAGACTTGTTATCTGTAAAGTACTTGAAAGAATGTAATCCTTAAAGTACCAGAAAGACTGTTATTTGTAATTAATATTCGAGCTTAATAAAAATGTTTTATTCAAACTTTGTGTTGATAGATAAAATTGACTTTTGTGATGGAAATCGAGTTATAAAAAATGTTTTATTAGATGACGAAATGTAATATGTGAGATCAAACTGGAAAGTATGCTTTATTAATCGATCTGTTAAAAAATATATGTGAAAAATCTATTTCGAACTGAATGAATCATAGAATCATGGGTGGAAAATTCCTCAGAAGGTATATAATTTAAATAATAGAAAATTCGAGCTCAAAGAGATTTTTCTAGAGATGTCGGATTTGGGGGATAAACTTTAATGAATAGGTCGAAATGAGGTAGGACGAATCCTTAGAGGTCAATATGGACAGATAAGTTTAAATAACTCTCTATCAAGATTTTAAGGTTTCCAGTTATAGAAAATAGATTTATATATATATATATATACAGAATGTGGGGGATTTGAAATGATAGTGAAACTTGTATAAATATGGGGAAATGTGATATGAAGAGGAGGAAGGAAGAAAATATGGTGAGGACTCGATCTGTGAGAATTCGTCAAGCTGCTGAAGGGTGGTTGGCGATAAAAATTGCTGATGTGCGAGAGAGAATTTTTGGGTTGTTAGACTACGATTCTGATCTGCCTGAATCTAAGATACAGTTCGAAGGCTTAGATTTGAAGGTGAGGGAACTCAAGATTGGTCGCATTTCTACTCAAAGATATTCTGTGATGTGATTCAGGAGTCTGCAGCTCAAAGAAAAGTTGTAAGGGAGTGAATTGTGCGAGGTAGAATAACTGCCATAACAAATGATGTTTTGAATCTATCATCATTTGTTGTAAATGTTGTTTAGAACTGTTTGTGAATAAATAATTTGAATTTGAAATGTGAGAGCTTTGGAAATAACGTCAGCAGTTGTATAAATAGGAAAAACAAGAATAGGAAGAACATGTTGCTTCGATTTTTATCTCTTGTGTAATTGTAGGGAAAGTTTGAGTGTAAGTAAGTATTGAGTCATTATAGGTGTGGGGAGGTCAAAGGGAGATTTGGGTAGGAGAGATGAGAATATATTAAAATATAGAACATGGGGCAATGACGGGAAGATGTTTTCACCGAAAATGTACAAAACGTCTGATATTAATTATGGAAATGATGCCATGGTTCCAAAACTGAGGGCGGCTCGTGCGAGGCCCAATAACTGCCAACTGTTTGAGAGAAAAACTATAAATAATACTTCATCTTCCTCATTCAAAATTTTATCAACTTCTAAAAAATTGAAGGACAGTGGGAAAGAAAAGCAAAAAAATATCAGAGATTCAAGTGAGAGACTAGACGATAGTGATCAACAAGCAAGGCGAGAAAAAGTTGCTGAGACAAAGTCATGATGGCGGTTGTACAACAACCTTGTGAAGGAGGGATTTGACGCTGCTTCAGATTTGTTTTTAGACGTTGAAGGTTAATATATGACTGACGATATTGTGAAAGTGATTTGTTGAAAGTTTTTATGGTTTTCAAGTTTTGAAAAAATACTATTTATAGTAATTTTGTAAAAATTCTATTGATATATATGTAAAACAAAGAAATATGATATTAGATACCTATATGTATGAAGGATATTTGGTAACTGAGTGCATGGATTTGTAAAAGATAATGGTAGAATACCTGGACCTTTATGTAGGTCAAGCGTGAGGAATATTCGTGTAGATTCAAACCTTGACCTTAGATTTATTATTGAGATGGAGACTTCACCTGATAAGGAAGCGTCGACCTCAGGTTGTTCGGTTTAGTCCAATATTGTAGAATCTGATAGGAAGAACGAAATAGTACTTGTTCAATTTCTAGATTTCCCTGGATAATTGTTATCCTACCCTCTGAACTCTGATGTGTTTAGAGAGTTTTGTAAAGCTAAAGCTGTTATAGGGGGAACATGGGGGAATGTTGTAGAACATGCCGGTAGGCAGTTCAGGGGTTGCATTATTGCATCAGGGGAATTTTTTTTTTCTGTTGCCTGATTTAGAGAAGGAGAAAATGGATAGGGGGTTAGATAAATTAATCTCCTTAGAGTATTTTGATGAAAATGTCCAGGGTGACCTGGATAAGGGTTTTCTGTGTTACACGCCGCAGTTGGAGTATGGATTAAGTTTACCCCTGAGTAATTTGGTTAAGGGTATAATGAATATCATAGGGGCTTGTCCTGCTCAATTGAATAGGAACATGTTGGAGATTATCAATATTTGCGAGAGTTTGAATAGGTTGTGGGAAGAGAAGGAGGTCGAGAGGAAAATATCTCCTGAAGATGTTTTGCAGTTTTATGGTGTGAAAAGCTATTCTGCAAGTAGAGGTGCATATTTCTGTTCGAGTTCATTTCGGCCACTATTCTCGATCTAAATTCAATAGGTCGAATATGGAATGATAACTTGATTTGGGTGAAAGGTGATTACTTTCAAAGAGAAGATGAAAAACCCACACTATACCAAAATCATGAATTTGTCAAGGTCTGATTTTTGATTTGCAACTGACAGTAGCTATGGTAAATTTGACATAGATATTTACTGTGGGAAATAGATGTTAATCCATGGTAATTTTGTATTACCTTTCCTTCATCTGTTAATTGCTGGAGTTACAAGGGTTGGAGGGATAGCTGGTAAGAGACTTCATCTCGGAAACCAGAGGCCTAAAATTTGATTTTATAGTTCCCTCTCAAATATATTTGTTCATTTTCAAATTTCCTTCAATTTGATGCTCTAAAGAATTATCGGTTTGCGATTCTCAAATCTATGAGTTTCTCAATCGATTTGGATTTTTCAATTGTTGAATTCTCTATCAATGAATTTCTCAAAGCTATGGTATTGGGAAATCAAAATTTCTCTCGAGTTTAGTCTCGATTCTAAGTCTACAATTGGTGTGGAGACATAGGGATCTTGAAGGTCATCGTAAAGGGTCTGATTTAGGATATCGCTAACCATTCAGTGAGTTTTTCTATTCATTGGATTTGCCTTTTGTGATATGTATTTTAGATTTCATGCTGAATTTTGAAGGATTAAAGTAACTTTGAACTTAGTGATTTCTTATTAGACATATCTAAGAATATGATGAACTGATTTTCTTCTCTCAACTATTCTCAAGGGTTACCAAAACCTTGAAGCTTTACAGCAAGGAAAACAAACCCATTGTGTGATACTGAAACATGGGTTCAATGTAGATGACATCCCTTGCTGATATGTACTAAAAGTGTATCTGTATCAAAGAGAGTCGCCGAGTGTTCGTTGAAATGACTGAGAGAGATGTAATAGCAATGAACACCATGGTTTAAGGGTTGTGTCAATGTGGGTTGACAATGGAGGCAATGGGATTTTTTCGAAATATGTCGAATGGGGATATTGGGTCTTGGAATTCATTAATTTATTGCCTAGCACGGAATTCTGAGGGTGTGGGTGCTCTTGTTTTGTTTCGAGAAATGCAATTAGAGGGGGTGAAAGGGATTTTTTTTTACTATATATGGTTAGTGTACTTTTGGTTTGTGCGGATTTAGCGGCATTGGTTAATGGGAAACAATTTCATGGGATGGTGATTAAACATGGGTTTGGGATGTATAGGCTCATTGGAAATGCGACATTAGATATGTACCCGAAACGTGGATGCATGGATGGGGCTTCTTTATGTTTCGGAAACATTGTATCGAAAAATGTAATTTCTTGGACATCTCTGATAATAGGTTTTTGTAAAAATAGGCTTGGAGATGAAGCTTTGAAGGCGTTTGGTCAGATGGAAATGGAGGGAGTCATACCAAACAAAATCATATTCTTGGGTGTACTCTATGCGTGTAGTCATGCAGGACTAGTGCAAGAAGGATTGAAACATTTTAACATTATGATTAATAATTATTGTTTCACAACTATGATGGAACATTACACATGTATGGTTGATCTACTTGCACGATCTGGTTATCTTGAACAAATACTTGAATTCATAGAGAAAAAAAATTTCAGTCAAACCAGATGCAAAGCTCCTTATAACTCTTCTTAGTTCATGTTACTTTCACAAGAATGTAAAGCTAGCAAAAAGTGTTGGGAAGAGACTACTTGAATTGGACCCTAGAGAGGCAGGAGCTTACATGCTTTTATCTAATTTTTATGGTCGAGATTTGGAAGGTGTAGTGCAAGTTAGAAGGCCGATGATGGATAGGGGAATATGAAAAGAAAAGGCTTGTACTTGGATTGAGATAGATAGAAGATTCCAAGCCTTTGAATCAGGAGATAGATCACATCCTCTCCATAGATACATCCATAACTACTTGGAGGTTCTAATCAGAAAAATGAAGGCTAATGGGTATGCGCCCAACACAAGCTTGGTTGTGCAGAATGTTGATGAACAAACAAAAGAGGAAATGCTTCTTGGGCATAGTGAGAAACTTGCCATTGGACTTGGCCTTATCTGCACATCTCAAGGGACTCGAATCACAATCAAGAATCTTCGAGTTTGTGTAGATTGTCATTCAGCAACCATGTTTATTTCAAAGATCGAAGGGAGAGCGATTGTAGCTAGGGATTTAAACAAGTTTCACCGATTCAAAGACGGGGTATGTTCTTGTGGCAACCATTGGTGAGATACACAAAGCTTAAAATCAAACGTTTATTTACGAGTATATAATACAGTCCAAATACATTTGAAGGATAGATGAAGCATACATACATATTTAATGCCAAAATTGATTTACATGAGATCAGAAAAAGTATCATATCCTTCCACCAACCATACTTTGACCAGGCATCCTAGAAAAGTTAGGGGAAGGGTTGTTTGTTACTTTAAGCCCTCCGCTCACATTGCCAAAAACATTAAGATCATCAAACAGTTTGTCTGGAGGGACATATGCTTTTTGTCCAGTTACAGATGATTCATTTATTGCTATTGATGTGAATAGGTTATGGTTCTGAATTGGTGTAGCTGCTTGCATTTGCATGGGCATTTGGAAAGGAGAAGCATTTGTATTATTCAGAAGCATGTATGGTTTCATATTGGATACGGGACTTTGACCATAATTGGGAGTGGGGGACGTCTTGGTGAGGGAGGGTAGTAGCTAGACTATAGAAGTTGTAGTTGGAGATGGTTTTGAGGTTGAGCTTGAGCCCATGGGACAACGTAACTGTTGTATGTTATCAGCATCTGGCTTTCAGGATAAGTGTAGGCTGCATAAGGATTCATGGGTTGGTCAAAAGGTGATGGTGGGCATTGAGGGGAGTCATGTGAAACTGAAGTTGTTGACAAGGTAATGCTGAGGAGGTTAATCATGTCCTTTTCTTCATTGATGGTATTACTTGGCATAGGTGGGCTGGGTAGAGCCAATGCGCTGCTAGGGACTTCCGTTGTGTCAGCTAACAGGGCCAATCCGTCAACACCCTCACTAATTTTGGAAGAGTCGCTTTCTGGAGTGACGAGCCTCTTACTGTTACTCCTATATCTGTGGTTACAATACTTGTTTTCTGCCTCACGCTCCCTATTATTTTGCCAAATTGAGAGATATTTTTACTTTTGATTCCCACTATATGATCAAAAATAGATTTTTACCCTAAAAATATTCAATTGGAAGTGCCATAAATGGTGTATGGGATAGGCATGAGATTGTGAGTCCAAAGTTGAACATTAAAAGGGTATAACTCTTGCTTTAATCATCTAATGGTAATCAAAGTCAAACTATTCCTCTTCTCACAAGGGTAATCCCCATATCTGAAAATCAACTAAGATAAAAAGTAAACTGGTTTTGAGATTTTAGTAACCTGTGAGCTAACTGGGTCTGATCTTATGAAATAAGTTATTACAGCAGAGGAGCTACTATTTGATCTGGGGCTGACATCTTTCACTTCAGGTTGTTTGGAGCTGGCATCTCTTACTTGAGTTGGTCTGGGGCTGGTATCTCTTTCTTCAACTGGGAAGGGCAGCCCAGAGGCATCATGTTTCATAAGAAGAGAATGTAGCCGATCATTTATCACAAGACCCTGACGAAGGAGCTCTTCACCCCTAGTACAAAAATGGAATATGATGCAAAGATCTGTCTTAATATCTGATTGTAGCAGAAGAATCCTTACAATTATCTCAAAATGGCAGCATGTCCTTTAAAGCATTGGATAGACTTAGGTAAGTCTTTACACTCTTGGAATTCTATTGAAATGATTCTTATGGTAGTTTTGATTATTAAACACACTTATCTTTATTTGTTAATTAGCAAAATAATGATATTTGGCTTGTCTGTTTTACCTAAATGACCTAACTTTTAAAACTAACTAGTGGTGATAAAGTAATTGGAATTAAATAGTAACCAAGAGAAACATGATGAACTTGAATTGCAGATAGCTGTTGGTATTCTCTATTAATATGAAAAAGAAAGGTACATTTATCCATTTAATATTGCTTAAAAAAATTAAAAACTTCATAGCTATGAACTTATCCTAATAAACATCGTACCGCTAAGAATCTTTCTCTAAAATATTTTCGTCATGGCTACAGGGCATATGCACTTGCTGTTGCTATTGTGCAAAGGAGGAGCACAATGAGTAGTCACTAATCACTGTTTTTACAACTTTCCTGCACAATTCTAGCAACTGTTTTATGTAGTTCAAACAAGCGCTTTATCAGCAATTCTACAATGGAAGATATAAGGCAGCCTTTTACCAGCCTAATGCCTCATCCTACGTGATAGCTTGTTTGGAGACAATCTATGTAGTTCAAACAAGCCCTTTATCGCAAAGATGGAGATATTTCTGGACTTCTATCCCCTATCTAGACTTCTCTTTCCAACGCCATCTTAATTGTGCACAATGGATGGATTTTGTCGAGCGTATGCTAATCCTACATGACGGGTTTGATGTCCAGAAGTTCAGCCTCTCATATCATGGAAGTGACTTATCTTATGTCGCGCCCTCTATAAGTTTTGCAGTTAGGCATAATGTTCAAAATCTGGATCTCAACATTTCGCATTTCTCTTTTAAGTTACCCCATTGCCTTTTCACTTCCCATTTGCTTACTAAACTAAAGCTGAGACTGAACATCAAAGACTATTTTGATCTACCTTGTTTAGTCAATCTCAGCAAACTTCAAACTCTATCTCTTACTTCGGTTCAACTCAATGGAGCAACAATCAAAACTCTATTTTCAACATATTGCATTGGCTTAAAGAACTTATATCTACAAGATTGTTCCTTCAACTTTCTCAACATTTCTTCTGAGATGCTTGAGATCTCCATATGCACTTGTATTTGCAAATGCACCTTTGAAGAACAGAACATTAAAATATATGCTCTAAGTCTCCACTACTTCGAGTGGGAGCAATCCATTCTGACAACTTTGATCATAAACGACTTGACATCTTTATTAGAATCCAAGATCGTGCTAAGAGGGACTTGTCTTGTTGAGTTAGCAACCACCTATATAATTTATCTTCTCAGTTCATTGTTTAATGCCCGATCATTAATCTTAAGTACACACGGCATTGAGAATGACAATACTGTTTCAAAAACCCTCTATGGAGACAATGACTTAGTAATTAGCCTCCCAACTCAACTATCTAATATGGCCTTCATGGAATTGCACACCGGGTTCGGAAAATATGAACTCCCTTTGATAGGCCTGCTTGCTTAAGAGTTCTCCAAACCTTTGTATTCTCATCATCAAGTTGTGATATTAATAAGGATGAAGAGCTTAATTTTGATAAAGAGAAGTACTGGGAGGCTTTAGACCTGGCTGACATAATTTTGCTGAGCCATTTGGAGAAGTTTGAGTTGAATGAGTTTGGGGGAACTTGGATAGAAAGAAGGCTTGTCAAACATTTTCTCATGCGTGCCACGAAGTTGAAGAAAATGTTTATTTGTTCATCGAAGAATCTTCAGGCATTTATCAATTTAAAAAGGAACTACGTAAAACTCAAAAGGCATCTCCAAGCAGCATATTGATGTTCATATAGATTTTGTACTTCTCTGTTTGATGAGTACTAGCATGTTTATGAAAAGCTCAGAAAAGTTGCAAGTCCCATTTTCTCTAATCTCATATGCTTATTTTCTTTAATTCCCTGGAGTTTGAATAATGGTGTGTACACTTGATTAACTAGGTTATACTTACTGGGCAATTTCACTTTAACTACACAACCCCAAATTGGACCTGACACGAGATGCTGAGAACTAAAACACTTCTTCCAATTGAACAATGGCCTTTTATAAAGTTAGCCTTATAAATGTAAGAATACCATTAATTGCTTCCCATCTATGCCTATTTTAATCTACTAAAAACTGGGTCATATGTTATTAAATACATGATCTGCCTCTTAGTGTTACTAAATAGATTTATCTCTTACAGCAAGGGAAATGGAAAGGGCATGAGCTATCCCAGCCCCCATCACCCAAAGGTGCCTAGACAGGGGCCACACCCTCATTTTGTTGTTATGCTTTTATTTCTTACTGATGCGAGAAAAACTCAGTTTTTAAATGCCCCACTCAAAACTACGGGTGTCGTAATATAATAAGGGCAAGCGGGGGTCGAATCCACGGAGAGTAAACATATTAAAAATATGTTATCCTAATTAACTAATAAACGAATCTAAACTAATTTTGATAAATTTTTTTTGACTAAAACATAAATCTAAATTACTAACTTTCGAGATGATTATAAGGAAAAAACCTAGGCTTTGGATCACCTCCGACTTAGTTTACTAAAACGATATGAAAACGGTTGCTTTTATCCGCACGTAATAGCTATGGCTGGGTTTATTCGAGTCTAAGATCTTGAGTTTATGGCTAAAAACCCAAGCAAGAACTTCGTTGTTCATGGATAATTGGATCTAAGATTTATAAACTCATCTCCATGGCTAGGTGGAGAGTATTAACTCTAGTGATCCAGAATTCTCTTTGAGCGTGAAAATAACTAAATATGGCTAATTCGGCATCTTTCTCATATCTGTAGTAACTTAGAGTTGTCATGGCTAGATCAACTCTTCATAACTACAAATCAGAGAATTGAAGATTAATTCTAGATCTAAACTACTATTAACATCAATTTAGCTCACTTCACCGGAGGTTCAATCCTTAGCCTAAGCTAAGGAGACTAGTTCTCCATTAATGGTGTTGATCACAGCTTAAGTTAAACGCATAAAATAAAAGAGAGAGAGATACTAAAAACTACAAGCTTTATTCTTTTCTGAGATTGAGATGTTAAAAATACATAGAACTGTTTTACTATTTATAGGAGATAGGAGTAACTTATTTACAATTCTGAAACTCTATCCCTAAGTAAAGATAAATCCTTGTAGAGTCCTTCATCATGTTTATTCCATGGAGAAAATCTATAAGTACATTGAATATAGACATCTTCTTTGTACCTGAGAGACTACTGGAGATGCTTCAGCTCTTTATACCTTCTATTAGATGTCTTTTTCTACTTATTAGTTTCAATAGTGATAAGTGCCTAAAAATAAGAAAATGCTACTAACATTAGAAAATAATAATTCGGGATTAACAAAATGATACTTTTAGGCGTATTAATCCTACGTATTTCTTCGTCTATCACTTACTGTCATCGTACGAATTATTGTACATGGATGCTTCATTGCTTATTAATAAATGAAAGGAGTTATTAACTATCTTTTGTTGATATATTATAACTTGAAATATGATTTAATACAAAGCTACATGTGCAGTAGGTGTATTTTTAGAGTGTTTAAAATTATGAGGTGTAATTTTGATATATTTTCAATTTATATTTTTGAAAAATGAAAAAAATTGTCACAGACTTTTTTTGTGGTAAATAAATAGCCACAGATTGAGATTGTGTCTTACCTTGTTTTATAACATGGTTTATATCTGTGGCAATAAATTAACCACAAATTAAATCTGTGACAAAATAGTACGTTAAGCTCGGATAAAGTCTGTGGCAAAAAAATTGCCACACACCTTTTACTACAGACGTTCACCACAACCAAAATCTATGGCGAATAGCATTTTACTACATATAGAGTTCGTGATATTTTGCTAAAATTGGTGTAGTGCCATGAAACTTATGTATAAAACTGTGATGAAAAGTAATTAGAATAGTGTATAATATTGAACTGCTGTTATGAAGGTTGTTATGTTGTCTGATATGTGTTGTGTTTATTTACAGGTCTTCAGCTGAAGGTTAAGGAGTCCTTGTTAGATACTGTTGCTCAAGAAGGGGAAGAGCTCGAAAATGTTATGAAGGAGCTCAGCACTAACATGCATTAAAGAGCTAATAGTAGGTCTGAGATGGTACACAAATCTCAAGGAAAAAAACTTATGACGGGAGTTGGAGGTAACAAGAAGAGAGGGGAAGATGGAAAGAAGCGTGTGGTTTTGCCAAAAGTCACCGAGTTAGATTATGTGAATGTTTTGGAATCTACTACGTTGAGAAAGCTAGCTCGGACGTTTTTGAAGAAGAGAGTTCTGAAGCGTGGCTTGGCCTCTAGAACCACTGGGAGTGGTAAGGTCGAGTTGGAAGAAAAAAAGAAAAGGGTAAATCCTCCTGTTGGAGTGACTGGGATGAAGGTCGTGGGGACTCGACTTGTAGAGGAAGATGAGCTGTGAGTCATAGAGGATAGGGCGAGGATTGCAGCTCGCAAGGGTGTTGAGGAGATGATCAAAGTTGTAAGTTTTGATGACTTGGTATGTTTATGAATTTTGTATTTGTGATTCGAGCTGAAAATATGTTTAATTTTTTTGTATGCTGCTCGGCTGATGAAGGGGATTTGTCTTGGGTTTGATGAGGAAAAAGCTGAGCTCAAAAATGGGAAGGTAGAGTTCGAGAAGAAGGTAGCTCGATTGAAGTCTGACCTGGTTCAGGAGGGGAAGCAGCTGAATTCTGTAAAGATTGCACAAGAGGTACAGATTAGTGAGCTGGCAGAAAAAATGTTGAAGAACCTGGATGAGGCGGTAGTCCAGCGCGACAGACTTGAGCGCCATCTCCTCACAGTGGGGTACTCCAAAGCTGAGGTAAATGACATTATGGAGGGCACCTTTGCCGAAGAGGATGAGGTGGAAGAGGAGGTGGCTGGTGTGGTAGGAGGGTTGGATGGTGTTTCTTTCCAAACTGAGTTAGAGAACCAGAGGGATAATAATGAGAATCCAAAAAATGAAAATGAGAAGGTAGAGTAAAACTGCTGAATTTTGGTTGTTTTTTTTATGTGGGGATTGAGAATTGTAATTTATGGAATATTGTTTTATAGGATAAATTTTTGTAGGCTAAGAGATGTTTGTAAACCTTGTTTGTTGGAACTTAAGGATATGCGTCTCAGAATAAAGAATTACAGAATGAGCTCACTAAGGAGAAAGACGCCTTAACGTCTCTATTAACTTCGCAAGCGGAGCTACAGGTTAGAGAAGAGCAAGAAATATTTGACATGTATGCTACATTACTGTAGAGCTACAAAGCAAAATCTAGACAAATAGAAATAGACCCTGGATGTGTTAGAAACATTAAGGGCCAAGGTTATCAAATGTGGCACATAATGCCAAAGTTTTAAGAAAGTTAGAATATAGAAAATGTGTACCTTGAGATTTGATGTTGACTCATGGCCAACGAACTGAGATCATACTCCATCCTTAAGTTTAGAAGTAGTAGAATGTCAAAAAATAAAAATCTGTTAGATGTTGAAAATCTTATGTATTACGATATGAATAAACTTGTGTAGACATGTTGATTCGAAATTGATATATTGTATCTATGATGTAGGTCGAACTGGATTCAGCTCGCTTATGTGAACAAGAAGCACTCCAGTATAACCAAGAATTTGCGGCAAAGTTCGATAGGATGAAAGAGGTAAGCGAAGGTAGAGAAGATCAACACGTTAAAGTTCATTTTAAGTTTGTCGAGGCAACCCACAATGTTGCAGAGCTAACTCGAAAGATTGAGGAAAAAGCTACCAAAATTAGTAAGGGGCAAAAAAAGCTTGAGAAGGAGAAGGAGAAGACTGAGAAGATCAAAATCTAGAATGATGCGTTGATGGTGAAGAGTAAGGAGGCGGACATGGCTCGATACCGTATTTAGTCGTTAGAAACTACAAAAGAGAGTTACGGGCTTTCGTTGCTAGTCTGAAGGACCGGATGATTAGCAAATTGATCGAGCAAGAGCAGACTCAAGCTGATCTAGTGAGTTCCTAAAGCGAACTGAAGCGTTTGAGGAGTAAAATGATTAAGACAGATAGTGAGCTGAAGATAGCTCGAGATGACCTAACCAAATCTGAAATTGCGGTTGAGCAGTTGAGTGAGGCTTTACTTGCTAAAGATTTAGATTTCCGTATGGTTCAAAGGAGATGTAATAAACCGAATGAGAGGGTGGCCCAATTGAAGGCCGATTTGGCTA
This sequence comes from Kingdonia uniflora, assembly GCA_014058105.1. Lineage (NCBI taxonomy): Eukaryota > Viridiplantae > Streptophyta > Magnoliopsida > Ranunculales > Circaeasteraceae > Kingdonia > Kingdonia uniflora. Next base: position 4,116,244 of record JACGCM010001129.1, on the reverse strand, counting down.
TGACCAATTCGCGTATCAAGAAGGCCGAGGCTGGAGAGCAATCGAAGAAGAATAAGGGTGATATTGGGGTCTCCATTATAAAAGGGGATGTGATTGACCTATTAGCTAAAATTAGAGAGCTGGAGGGGGAAGTAGCTCGTATTCAAGCTCATGTTCAAAGATGAAATGAACTTTTGGGGGAAAGTTAAAATAAATTAGATATTTCTCTTGGCAGAGAGCATAATTTAGAGAGGATGATCAGAGGCAAGAATCAGTTGCTATGGAAGAAAGATGAATTGTTAAAGAAGTCTCCTGTTGGGGGAAATGTAGAAGATAGGGAGCTTGAAAAACTTCAAGCTCAGGTGACACAATTGAAGAGGATGTGCCAAACAGAGTCAGATAAAGTAGCAGAGAAGGAAAAGGAGCATAATAATCTTATGGCATGCACAGATAGTCACATGGAATGGCAAATGACATTGTATAAAAAGTTACAAGATCGTCATCAGAAAGTGTGAGAGAATTTTTCCAAGGTAGTTATGCCTGAAGTAACGCGCTCATAGATGTTAATGGTTGTTATTGCCTATTTTGTGGAAGAAATAAGAAGACTTGAACTTGAGAGGGATACCTTACACGACTATCTGTCGGGAGTAGGATGTATTTGTAAAGCCAATGTAGATCGCGGAAACTGTATGAATGCCATGGAAATAGAGTTAGGTTATCGACCTGCTGAATTGGTGAAGAAAGATAGGATTACTGTGGCTGCTCAAAGTCTAGATTTTATGGCTGAAAATCCTCCTATTATAGGGGAAGGCATAGTTGACCTCCCATCAACAGAGAATAATCCTTAGAAATGGCTTTGTGATGTAACCTGTAGAAGTATCTATTGCATACATATTGAGAGATAAAAGCTAATTTTACCTTTGCTTTATCTTATGTATGTTAGAGGTCTTTGATTGAAAACTAGTATGACCTTCGTTTTAATCGCAGATAATTGTATAAATGGGCGATTGAAAGCTAACATTACCTTTGTTTTAATCTGGAGTCGATTGAAGGCTAGTACTACCTTTGCCTTTATATGTTACATATATTTGATTAAAAACTAGTATTACCTTTGCTTTAATCGCAGATTTATGTATAGATGGGCGATTGAAAGCTAGTTTTACCTTTGCATCAATCTAGATGTCGATTGAAGGCTAGTACTACCTTTGCCTTAATCTGTTAGATATCTTTGATTGAAAACTAGTATCACATTTTTTTTAATTGCAAATTTATGTATAGATGGGCAATTGAAAGCTAGTTTTACCTTTGCTTTAATCTATGTAATATAATAGATTCTACGTAAGTAGAGAGTAATGTGGGAAATTTTTTAGAAGTTTTTATTGAGTAGAATAGAATGTACACTGTCTGGAGATTGAAATCTCACTTTTGGAATGGAAAGAACGAGAATATTAAAATAGAGAGCAGAGACTTAACGATATTACTGCTTCAGTCGCCTAGTGTTTCATAGATTTGGGATTCGAACTCCTCGTTATATCATGAGATAGTATAAACCCAAACCAGTTTGACCAATGATGAGGAATGGACCTTCCAAATTTTCAGCCAGTTTCCCAGCATGTGCTTCTTTTTTATGTTGGGGGATCTCTCTGAGGACGAGATCATCAATTTGGAACTCTCTGCTTCAGACTCTTCTGTTGTATGAGCTGGCCAGCATATGGTAATATCGACCTAGGTTGGCTATAGTGCGTTCTCTAGTCTCATCAATCCAGTTTAGATTGAAGGCCAGTTCGAACTTATTATCTTCGTTCATAAGCTCATGATCTCAGACTGGATGGTGATACTATGTTCGAATGACTGCTTCTGTGCCGTAGGCTAGGAGGTAAGGTGTACAAGCGGTTGATAGATGTGGAGTGGTACGGTATGCCCATAAGAAATGAGGAAGCTCTTGTATCTAATTTCCTTTTTCTGTGATTAAAACCTTTTCTTGAGTCCATCCACAAAGATTTTGTTGGTGATTCTTGCTTGACCATTACCTTGAGGGTAGTAGGGATTCGATGGTGAATGGATGATGTTGTGTTTGTTGAGGAAGGCTACGACTTTCTCACCAATGAACTGTGGCCCGTTATCGATCTGAATTAGGTGAGGGCATCCAAACCGTGTGATGATATGTTCCTAAATAAAAGAGATGACATCTTCTACTCTAGTTCAACAGAGTAGAACTGCTTCTACCTATTTTGTAAAATAATATGTTGCTACGAGAAGGAATCGTTGCTTACCTGGAGAGTTAGGAAATTCTCTGACGATATCGAGTGCCCACCACTTAAATGGCCAGAAAACCTTGCTTGCATGTAGTTCGAGTGTGGGGGCGTGGATTATGTGTTTATGTTGCTGACATGTATCGCATTTACGTGAGTACTCTTTTGCTTGCTTGCGCATTCTAGGCCAGAATACCCCTTGTGTAATTTCCCTGCTAGCAAGTAATCGACCTGCGTCATGGGAGCCATAAGTTCCTTTGTATAAATCTCTTAACATTTCTTCTGCTTAGTTTTCGGAGAGGCACTTGAGATAAGGCCCTGTGAGTAAATGGTGATATAAGAAATCATTTTGAACTGTGTAACGCTTCGAGTTCTCAATCAACTATCGACGCTCCTTTGGATCTGCTGGGAAGGGCCCCTTATAATCATTATCGGGACCAAGATAAACAATGAAAGGCTTTTGCCAATCGTCGTTATCCTCTTTATCACCCCCAGTATTGATCGTGCATACAGAATGGAGATCAATGTTGGGGGTTGATATTACTTTGATCTTTAGATATCTAGCTTTTGTACCCAAGACCCTGGCTAGATAAGCTAAGGAATCAGCGTATCTTTTTTTACCTCGAGGAAGGTAATCGAGAGTTGCTTTAGCAAACTTACTTATCCTATCTATAACTAGGGCTGCATATTCGATCATCTTGCCATTCTTCTTGTACTATTCAGAGTAATGGTGGATGATTAGTAGTGAATCTGTATAGACCGAGAGCTCGGGGACGCCAAGCTCAAGAGAAAAGTCGAGTCCATGAATTAGAGCTTCGTATTATGTGACATTGTTGGAGGCTTTAAAATCTAACCAGATTGATTTCTCGATTATATCATTGGAAGAGGTAATCAATACGATTTCAATTCCTGACCCTGCGGTTCCTGCTGAACCATCTGTAAAATGTCTCCACCCTTTCCCTGTAACCCATTCAACTCACTCGTCAAATGCTTAGGTGGGTGGATCTTCTATAATTTCTTCGGTAAGGTTAGAATCGTGTTCCTCCCAATCAAGATCTTCCACTGGGAAATCCACGAGAAAATTAGTAATGGCCTCACCATTTTTAGAATATCATTGTTCGAACTTGATTTCATATTTTCCCAAACCGACTGACCATTGCTACACCCTTCATGATTTTTCTTTTTTGGACAAAACCCCTCAAAGTGGGTAGTTTGTCATGACTTTGAATGAATGAGCTTGAAAGTAGTGCTTAAGTTTCTGTGAAGTATTAACAAGAGTTAGAAGGAGGCTTACAATTTTAGAATACATGTTTCAGCTGGAGTGAGGGTTTTGCTGATAGAATAGACTGGCTTCTCAATTTTCCCTTCAAGTCGAATGAGAACCGAGATGATAGAAGTATCTGTAAGTGCTATGTAGATTATTAGTTCCTCATTATCTTCTGGGGTGCTTATGATGGGAGACTGCCCCAGATAGGTTTTGAGTTCTTGAAAAGCTGCCTCGTATTCTGGTGTCCATTGGATTTCAGTATTGGGTTGAACTTTTCCTCGTTTGTTACAACCTCAGAGTAATAAGAACAACCAACAACAGCGATCTAAAGATTTAGAAACGAATTTGTTGATAGCGATAATCTTGCCGGCAAGTTTTTGTACGTCCTTTGTTGAATTCGGAGATGGCATGTTGAGGAGAGCTCGAATTTAATCTAGATCGGCCTCAATCTCCTTCTTACTGATGAGATGGCCGAGGAATCGGCCTGAATGTACTCCAAATTGACATTTATCTTGATTGAGTCACATTCGGTAAGATTATTAGATGTAAAATATTGTAGTTAGATCTGTGATGTGGGTTGCTGACTGTAAGCTCTTGCACAGGAGATCATCGATATAAACTTCAACAATTTTTCCCAAGTGTGCTTTGAACACAGTTGTCATTAACTGTTAATAAGTTTCATTTGCGTTCTTTAGTCCGTAGGGCATGACGTTGTAGCAATAATGTCCCCTTTCAGTGATAAAAGTTGTATTTTCCTGATCTTCCTCTAAGAGAGGAATTTGATTGTATCTAGAAACAACGTCCATCATAGATAGGAGTTTGTGGGCTGCCATAGAGTCAAGAATTTGATGGATAATGGGAAGAGGGAAACTGTCTTTTAGAGTGTATTAGTTTAGATCGGTGAAATCTACACAAACACAGACTTTTCCATTCTTCTTTTGAATAACAACGATGTTGGAGATCCAATCTAGATATTTGGCTTCACGAATAAACCCCACTTTGATCAATTTTTCATTCTCAATATTGACTTCATCTAGAAGTCGAGGTGAGAGTCGTCACTGCTTCTGTTTAGTCGCCGGTGCGTTGATGTTGATGGTCAACCGATGACATGCCTTGGATGGATCTACCTCGGGCATTTCTTCGAAAATCCATGCAAAGATGCCTCGATTCATTTGTAAGAAGTGAATGAGAACATCCTTCCTATGTTGGACCAGCTTGGTACCAATAAAAGTACCTCAGCTAGGTCCATCAATATTGATGAATTCTGTAGGTTTTTCTGTTGAAGGTTGATTATCAAGGTAACCAACTTTTGTAATTGCTATGCAGCGTATCTGTCTGATGTATCTAGAATGGCAGAAATAGTATTCTCGCAAGCCTTGGAAAGCTTTTGACTGCCCTTGATTTCATAGATGTCGTTATTATGTTTGAAACGAAGTGCTTGATGATAAGTGGAAGCGATTGCTTCCCTGTTGTAGATCCAGCAGCGGCCCATAATGCTGAAATAGGGATATTTTGCATTGATGATGTTGAATACGACGTTGATTGTGGATGGTCTAGTGGTGATAGGTAATATGATCTTTCCAACTCGCTATTCTCTGGAACCTTTTAATCAACTGATATCGGTGTCGCTTGGAGTAACTTGATCGGCCAAACCCATTTGATCGATCGTGTTCTAATAAAGAATCTCAATACCGCTTCCAGTATCGATCATCATTGTATGCATGCAAAACTTTTTCATCTTAAGCATTATTACTAATGCATTATGATATAAAAATTTGACATGACTAATGTTGCAATCTTCGAATGAAATCCAGAGCCGGGGATTACTCGACTCAGGAAGAAGCTTAGCTTCTTTATCTTGCGGTATAAGATCCCAATATTCGGATAATCTTTTGCGCATGAACCTGTAAGAGTTGTTGATCTGATAAATCTTGATCATATTGTTATGGTACATATGGTACGGATGTTTCTTCTCAGCTTGATCTTCGACCTGGACTACTTTGATCTGCGTATTATAGTTTCCATTCTTGTATGACTCTAGGTCGACAATATATTTGAACATTCTTCCATCTATGAAGATAAATTCCATCAACCTCTACAAAGTATAGCAGTTATTAGTAGCATGATGATTTACCTTTTAATGCATGTGTACGGTTTGCCTTCTATCGATCCTAGTGGTTGAGAATGGCGGTAGAGCTTGTCCTTTGAGAAAATTAGAAAAATTGTTCATCTTGGGGAGGATAGGTTTGGGTAAGGTTCTACCTTTCCGAGGTTGCCCAACGTTTGCCTTAGAACATTTTTGAACTCCCAGATCTTCCTTCAATTTATTGCTTCGTTCTATTGTTGGACTTTTGGTGGTTATAACGGATTAATTGATTTATGCCTTTTGGACATCATCCTTTCTTGGCTGACGTAACTATTGACCTTGGTGATCATATCCTCCAAGGTCACTGGTTTATTTAAGAAGAGGTATTCTTTGGCCTTTCAGTCGAGCTGGAGCGCAATGGTAAAATCAGTAACAACAGTTTTTTGATCGAGATTATCTACTTTTCGCGTGAGCTCCAAAACTTTTTTGCAAAAGCCTCGAGCTTTTCTCCTTATGACTGTTTAAGACTAATAAGAGATTCTCCTTTTTGTCTTTGCTGTGAGCATATGTCTTGATAAATTGTTTCTGCAACTGATCAAATGTGAGGATGAAATCTTCAGGTAGAGAGTGAAACCACCAGAGCTATTTTCCATGTAGAATTGTTACAAATAGATGACAAAGAATGTGGTTGAGATTTGAGTACAATCCTAATGTATCACAGTATTGTTGAATGTGCTCCTTTGGATCTATGCCCTTGTATTTACGTATCTTCAGAGTATGGAAACCTTTCGGTACTTCCATATTGAACAGTTCTTTGGCAATCAGACTTCCTTGTATCTTGGTAAGGTCGCCTTGAGTGCCAAGAACTTGTGCTTCAATCAACTCCTTGATACGATGATCCATATGCTCTTATGTGACATAGTGACGTGTAACTTGAGTGGTGTGGCAAGGTGGTTGAGGATTATAAGTATCGGTACCTTCACTCAAGCGATCACGTACTGGAATTTGAGGTTGAGGTCGTTGCTCTTCCTCCTAATGTTTGGAAGGTCAGGGACCTCTGTTGATATCATATTTAATTTTATCGCCCAAATGAATGGAAGGTTGAGGTTCGTGCTAAACATTTCTAGAAATGGCTTTGCTGGTGGCTCCTCAATGTTCTAACCTTTCTCGAGTAAAAACTCGGGAGTTTTCTAAAACTTGATCACGATCTCTAGTTTGGGGAGCCTGTTGAGTGTCCTGCAAAGCTTGTAATGTAGTTTGTATTATTATTATCTGATCTTCATGTCGCTTGAATGTTGTCAAACGAGCTTGTCGCTTAGCTTTGAACACTTTCTCGCGGATCTCTCGGTTAAGAGTTAACTGACGTTCGGGCTCGTTACGTTTCTTTATTTTGGCGTGGAGATTTGCCTGTAGTTCTGTAAGCTGCTCTGGATCAACTAAAAGATCAAGCTGGATTCCTGCTGCTGGTCATCTGGAAGTGACCATGATTGAAGATGGATAATAGAGTGAATGTATACCTTAGGATATCGTGGAAATGTCTTTTTTCCCACAGACGGTGCCAAATATAATAGCCTAATTCCGTAGCTCAAAATAGCTCAGAGTTAGCTCTTACACCAAATATACCTGTGATAAAAACTAGTATAAAGCAAAAAATGATACAGGTGATTTAGCGTGGAAAACCTGTAAATAGGTAAAAAACTATGACCTCGAGTTGAGGGTTTTAGTAACAGTAACTTTTATTGCTTGAGGCTGATATCTTATTACAAGTGATCTCTCAAACTAAAAATTCTTGATCTCGTAAATAAGAAGTTTTGTGTCTTTCTGTTTCTGTCCCTGTCTCTTCTGAAACTTTTTTTATATAAAGACCTTACCTGCAGCCCATTATCGTGCAGAAGCACATTCTCCGAATAATGAGGTAAGTGGTGGTTAACTGTGTAACTGTTGAGTTCATGGGAGACAAGTATCTTTGATTTGTTCATATTCTTCTATTGTGCTCGACCTACTTTCTTAATCAGTTCGTGGTTGAGGTGGTAATGTTGACTGATTATATCATGTATGAAATGCGTGAGCCTGATATGGATGTAGTTCGAATTGGTTTAGGTCGAGGAATAAGTCCCTACAGGTATACCCCTTAATTCTTCTAACAATGTTGGTCTTTCTTAAAAGCTGACCTTATAAAGGTGATGCAACAACTCTTCTTGGCATCTCATATTCTGAAGGTTTTGAATCACACTAATCTTACGCTTATTTCTAAAATGAAGCATCCCTATCTTGTCTATGATTTTTGACCTATTAGTCTATGTAATACTATTATCAAAATCTTTTGTAAAGTCCTTGCTAATAGATTAAAACCTTTTCTTCAGTTCATGATTGGACCTTATCAAAACGCTTTCACTCTAAGTGGATTCATTCAAAATAATACTGCCATTGTTCATGAAATTCTTCATTGTCTCAAGAAAAGGAAGAATGAAATTCAAGGTTGTATGGAAATTAAAGTTGATAAGGTAGAATGGGATTTTCTCAAAGCTACACTTCAGAGTTTTGGCTTACAAGGGCCTTTTCTTACGTCCATTATGAATATTGCTTTTACTCCTTATTCTATTAAATTAAATGAATCCCTATTTGGTCTATTTAATCCCCTAGAGGTATTCGCCAACGAGACCCTCTTTCTTCTTACTTATTTATAGTATGTACATAGGTTCTTTCTAGACTTCTTTTACAAAAGGAACTGAAGCAAGAACTTCATGGTATCAGAGATGGACCTAATGTACCACCTATTTCTCACATGCTTTTTGCTGATGACTCTTTCTTATTTTGTAAAGCAAACTTAGGGGAATCTGGTACCCTTAAGGATGTTCTTGAAACTTATAAACGTCTTTCTGATTAAGAGATTAATTTTCATAAATCAGATATCTTTGTCAACCTTAATATCCCTAGTATGGTCCAAAAAATTCTCAGAAGTTTTCTTGGTATTAAGAAGGCACAATTTACCTCTAAGTATTTAGGTACCTCTGTGCTGCTATCTAAATATAAAAGATTGGATTATGCCTACATTACTTCCAAAGTCAAACAAAAACTGTAACACTGGAAGACTAAAATTATGAGTCAGGCGGCGAGAAATACTCTTATTAAGAGTGTTTCTAGTGCTTTACCTATTTACCAAATGTCTACTGCTCTTCTCCCCAAGAGTAATCTTAATGATCTCGGCCACCTTAATAAAAAAATATTGGTGGGGATTTTCTTCTACAAGTGCACCTAAGAGCCATTTAGTTACTTGGCCACATATTACCAAGTCCATAAATACTGGGGGTCTTGGAATTAGACATTCTTTTCACCAAAATATTGCTCTGTTGAGTAAATTTACCTGGAAATTTCTTTTAGAACCTCATGCCTTTATCTCCAAGTTCTTTAAATCAACATATTTTCCTTCAAAACCCTTCTTACATTGTAAGAAGAGAGTCTTTCACTCTCAATTCTAGAAAGATGTCATACAAACAAGAGACCTCATCAAACCCTTTATTGGCTAAACTATTGGAGATGGCTCTAATATTAATATCTCGTGCGATAATTGGGTTCTAGCTTTACGTACGTGAGTATAAACCTGTTACTTCTCCTACTTCAAATATCTAATTTCAGTGGGTTAATGAACTTATTCTTCCACATTCCAGACTTTGTAATATTACGTTACTTAATCAACTTTTTACCCCTATTGAAGCTAATGCAATACAAGACATTCCTCTGGCTTCTTACTATACCACGGATACTATAAAATGGATTCCTAAACCAAATTCTAGGTTCACTGTCAAATCTTCTTATAATGTTCTGTCTACCACTGCTTTTTCTGCTTCTTTTTCCCCCTGCTAAATGGTTATATCTTATCTGGAAGCTGGTTGTACCCTTAAGATGTCATCTTTTTGCATGGAAATTGTTCATGAATATTATTCTAGTTAAAGCAAGACTCTTTACTAATCATATTATTTCTAATAGCATTTACCCAATTTGTCATCAGCAGGTTGAAAGTTTTACTCATGCTTTATTTCAATGTGATTGGGCTGCTACTATTTGGTTTTCTTCTCCTATTACAGCACTACACACTCAATCTCCATCTTTTAATTTCTTTAGAGTTATTAGACATCTTTATACTTCTGCTGTGACTAAAAAAGAGGCCCTTAACAACTTCTCTTTGTTTTTTGCTACCTTGGATGGTATTAGGCATGCACACAATAAAATGGTTTTTCAAGTCTCTTCCCCCACTCCTTTTCATATCCTATCTCAGGCTCCTACCACTGTGACTGCTATTACTAAAACTTCTTCTTCTTCTTTTCACCCTGCTACCCAAGTCTCCCATGCCCCTTTGATTCATTCTTTGAAAAATAAAACTGGGCTTCTCCTTATGGTTGATGCTGCCTTTGCCTCCTCATCTAAAATGTGTGTTGGGATTTTTGTTACTTGATTACTTTAATTTTCCAATTCTTGCAGGATACCATGGCTCCCGAGCTTGGTCCCCTGAGGTGGAGGAGGGACAAGGATATGCATGGTCCCTCTCAAGCGTAAAGGCTTTGGTGGGGATGCAAGAGCTTTTGGTTGCAGCAGATTGTCAAAGGATGATCCTATATCTACAAAATAAGGACGTTGGAATCTCTTGGAGTGTTGCAAAATTTTTGGACTCTTGCTTCCCTATCCCTCTATCTATACACTTTGTTTATATTCCTAGGCAATTTAACCTTATAGCCCATGAGCTTGCTTTATTGGGCTTAAATGGGTCTGTAATATTTAGTCCTACTACTATGCCTGACTGGATTTCTGAATCCTTCAAACTCTTGTACTTCTAGCTGCTTGTTATGTTATGTGTCACTTTTCCTAGGAAAAAAAAATGTGAGAGTCGATATTACTGGTTCATTAAGTAATAGAGGACTTATGAACATTGAGTTCAACATATATGGTTGGCAAACCCAGTACAACATCGCAACAAATCAAATTAAAGATTATAGCAAAGTATAGAGATCAAAAATAAGAAGGAAAAAAACAAAGAGATGCCGCATTTTTTTGACTTACATAGAAGAACAAAAAAAATGCGAAAATACAAAATTTATGGCTTTGAAGCCTCTTTGTTCCAAATTTCCTGCCAAAACTATCAACAATTATAGTTCTAATAGGCTGATACTTAGGGATGTACATTCGAGTAGTCTTGGGTACCCGAACTCGAAGTTTGTGGGTATTTTTAGATTTTGGGTTCGGGTTCAGGTACGGATCGGGCTTTTACACAAATACCAAACCCAAACCTAACCTAATACCCAAAAATATTTGGGTTTTAAAACCCGTGAATTGTTGAGCTAAACAAGTATGATTTTCTAATTTAAGTTCATCTATATGTACCATCATAAAACTAGTACTTGAACACATTCACAACCATAAATAAAACGTGTATTTAAAAACAATTGTATTGATGAGCACAACAACAATTGTATTGAAGAGCACAACAACAAAATGGGTAGTCGTTGAAAATAGACAAAACTCCAGTGAGAGAGGCTTTAGAAGTCTGCAGCGAGAGAGAGAGAGAGAGTGAGTGGGCTTCTTGGTCACGCTCACTGGTGGAAGTCTGTCATTTGTTGGAGGGGGTGCGGCTCTGCGACCGACCTCGTAGCCTGGTTTGTTTTCGCGATTGTTCACTTCTGGTGGGTTGATCATTGTGTGAGTACACGGTTGGGATCCCCAAACGTGAGGGGTTCGAGTCTTTGTTTCCTTCCGTTGTTGGTTGTGTTTCCTTCCCCTTTGATTGTAGTACCTTTTCCTCTATTTGTGACCTCTTTTGTGAGTTTTGTGCAGGTGCGACAACCGTTAGATATGGTGGGTTTCTAGACGGGCGGGATGGTATGGTCCGGCCAAGCATCGCGAGGGAAGTGAGGATGGGGCGACCAAGGGTTTGAAGGGGGTTACTGTTGAAAAAATAAAAATAAAAATAAAAATAAAAATAAAAAATAAAAAATAAAAAATAAAAATATCAACATCATCATTTCTTTGGCCGCAAGTTCAGTGGGCTGGGCTGGGTGAACAGGCCAACCATTTGATTTGTGGGGTTAGCGTTTGAGCCCGGTGGGGCCACATGGGGAGGTTTGGTAGAGTACCTTGAGTCTGGACGTTGGTGTGTGTTGGTGGGCTATTGTTTACACTCTTAGGCTCGGGTGTCTTTTTCTGTTCTTGTATCCCTATTGGAGTTGGTTGTGGGCCAGTTTTAATGGATCTGGTGGGCCTTACGTTTTTAAGATTATTTTAGGTTTGCATCTCCTCACTATTTCAACCACTTTCATAGTCAGTATGGTGCTTTTCCGAACGAGTCTTCTCTCACACCACATTTATCATTACTAAAACATTTTATCAGGAGATACCCACTGTTGCTACTGTGTTGGAGGTTAGTATAGGTATTCTTGGGTGAGTTTGATCTACTCGGTGAAGACTTCCGTTTGCTTGTGAGGTGGGGTGGCTAGTTTTCTTTTGTTGGCGGTCGGCTGGTCGAAGGCAGACAGGGGTTTTTTGGCTACTCCTCTAGGAAGCATGAACGGGGGCCGTTTGGCAGTTGATTGACGGGGGCCTAAAGGGAAGTGGGGGTGTATCTCTCTCATCTTTTATCGAGCTTTGGTTTCAGCACTTGAGGAAGGACAAACGGAGGACGGTTGACACTGTGAGCAATATGTCTTCATTCTCGGTAACCCAAGAGTTGATGACAAATATGGAACGACTTGTAGTCTCTAAACCAAGGTGTGCAGCTGTGGTGCATCTGCCGCAAGAGAGTATAACTACTGAGGAAGCCCAGCGGAAATATGCTCTAATAGGAAAAATGGCTTTCGATACAGGCAGGGGATTTTCGAAGATCGTCTCTGCCCTCAAGAGCTTCTGGAACATGGAGGCCTCATAGAATATACAGGTTTTTGAATATTTCGATACGGGTAATACGTTCTTTATTTTCTAGTTTCGTACAGCCTGCGACCAAAGGTACGTATTGTTAAACCAACCTTGGAACCCGTACGGACACACGATGATTTTCCTACCATATGAGGTACGAATGCCATTTGATCCCCTTATATTCCAATATGTGCCATTTTGGGCCCACTTTAATATCACTGACCCCTTTTTTGGGACGTCGGAATTCCTACATGCTTTCGGATAGAGTCTTGGGCAAATACTTATAACGGAACCCAATGCGAATAACTGACGGGTTACAAAAAAGGGCTATAGAGCACGGGTTGTTATGGATATTTACGAAGTGTTTCTGTTGGCCGTTTGGCCTGAGCTAGCCACTGGACCTTTGCTGATAGGGACCAAATATGTTGAGGTACTTGTAAACTGCTATAATAGGTGTTGTAAGATGGAGCATCGGGAGGTGACATGCACTGTTCTTGTGGAAGAAGGTACGGCGGAGGCGACTGGATGGGAGGCTACTATTACTGGGATAGACACTCCTATCCTGTGGGTGGATTCTAACCTGGTTAGAAGGACGACAGATGGCGTTCGAAGGTCATTGCGGCCGGCCGCTATGGAGGCCGAGGGGACGAGGGGTCGCGGCTCATTGTCGGGCCCACAAGATATCAAACGACGGGACAAAGGGAAACACCGGCTGGGTATGGAGTGGACTATCACAAAGGAGGTGGATGGGTATATGCGGGAGTAGTACTGGGATGAGAGTACTGGTAAATGTGGGGGGAAGCCCTTTATTGCTGCGCGAAACACCTTTGCTAGGGAGATGATCCATCAGGCGGGTCTCATAGACTTGGGGTTCCCTGGGAACTCCTTTACTTGGAATAATAGACGGTATGGGTGGGCGAACATTCGGGAAAGATTGGACAGGAGTCTGGGTAATGCTGAATGGATGGTTATTTTTCCAAGAGCCAAGGTTTTTCATCTCCCATCCCTTGGCTTGGACCATACTCCTCTGTGCCTTGATACTAGCCCACCTCAATCGACCTTAGGTAAATTTTTTTAGTTTCAGATCATGTGGACCAGGGAACTCCAATTCCCTCTCCTGTTCCAACGCCTATGGTAGGAGACAGGGAGGGGCTCCCCCGCTCATATGGTCAAAGAGAAATTAGCTAATACCAAATTTGGTCTCCGTGCCTGGAATAAAAAGATCTTTGGGCATGTCCCGAGTAAAATTCTCGTACTTAAAGATGAGATTAACCATCTCCAGGAACTTCCCCACAACGCGGAGAATGTTCGACGTGAGTACGCCTTGACTGAGGCCCTGGAGGACCGTAATACGAAATTCTTCCGTATGCATACCATCGCCCAACAAAAAAAGAACTCCATCAACTAGATTCGCACGGAGAATGGTGAGTGGACCTCGGACGAAACGGAGATCGGTCAGATTTTTCTGCGCGACATGGAATGGAATTATGCCTCTTCAGACCCGACTGGCATCCCAAAATTTCTCCTAAACTTTAGCCCCTGCATCTCTCAAGAGGATAACCTGGCTCTTTTGGCAGAGGTCACCCCTGACGAGATTCAGAACGCCCTTTATAGTATTGGTCCTCACAAAGCTCCTAGGCCTGACGACTTTTCGACATTCTTCTTCTAGCAGGCCAAAGATATTGTGGGACCGGACATCTGCCGGATGGTGATGGCTTTCTTTACTACTGGTTTCATGCCTACTTATTTGAACACTACGCATGTGGTTATGATTCCTAAGAATGCCTCGAAAGCGCGCCCCAACGATTTTTGACCGATTAGTCACTGCAACGTGAAGTATAAAATTATCTCTAAAATCCTTGCAAACCACCTACGCCCTCTCCTAGAGAAAATCATTTCCCCCTTCCAAGGGGATTTTGTGGGTGGTCGACAGATTACGGACAACGTGATTGTGGCGCACGAGATTCTCCTTACGATGAAACAAAAATAGGGCCGGTCGGGTCTGATGGGCATCATACTGGACATGTTCAAAGCCTATGACCGGATTGAGTGATAGACTCTCCTCCAAACGATGGGGACCCTGGGTTTTGATAAAAAGTGGTACAACTGGATTGAGCAGTGTATTTCCACGGTTCGCTATTCAGTTTTTTTAAATGGGTCTTCTCATGGTTTCCTGACCCCCTCACGGGGGCTTTGTCAGGGGGACTTCTTCTCTCCCTTCCTGTTCATTATCCTGATGGAAGGCCTTTCGAGATCCCTGAAATGTCAGGAGGAGGGAGGCACGATCCAGGGGATTAAAGTGTCCCGTGGGGCCCCCTTATTTCCCACCTCCTTTTTGCAGACGACTGCCTTCTTTTATGCCAGGCAACTCTGGACGGAGCCCAGGAAATCAAAACTATTTTGGACCAGTTTTGTGCGGCTACTGGCCAACAGCTAAACCTTTCCAAGTCCGGGCTCTTTTTTAGCAAAAACTTACCTCCTCGCCTAGGTCGGCTTATTGGACGCCTACTTAAAATCCGTCTTATGAAGCCGGACGAACGGTACCTTGACACCACCCTCTTCTTCCATCGTTTGAAAGCCCAGACCTTCAGTAACATCGAGGACAGGATCTCTAACTGGCTCCAAGCCTAGAAAGGAAAGCTGCTCTCAAAGGCTGGCCGAACCATTCTCGTCTAGGCTCTCACTTCAGCCATCTCGACTTACCAGATGTCTTGTTTTGCCCTCCCTCAGACCACTTGCAAGAAGATTAATGGCATCCAACAGGATTTCTAGTGGGGAACGCAAGAAGGAATAAAAAGCCATTATACCTGAAGAAGTGAAAGGAGGTCTACCGACTCAAACGCGAGGGCGGCCTGGGAATCCGGGAAACGGTAACTACTAACAAAGCTCAGCTATTTAAACTAGTCTGGCGCCTTCACCAGCAACCCCAAGACCTTTGGAGTCGAGTGCTAAAAGCTAAGTACTACCCGAACTGTGACATCCTTCATGCGAGTAGGAAAACTAATGTTTCTTGGACCTGGAAGAGTATCCAGGGTACGATCTGTACAGTCACCTCCAACTCCTACTGGCAAGTCCGATCTGGAGAGGGGATTGATTTATGGAATGACAGTTGGATTCCTACCGACATGAACTGGCGACCAACCCCTCGCCTTGGGGCCCCGGCCCACAATGGCCCTACGACGGTTAGCCATTTTATTAACCCTATCTAGATAACTTGGTGGCTGGAGAAGCTTCATGAATGGTGCGATGATGCCACGGTCGAGAGTATATCCCGTATTTTTATCCCTCGCCTGGGGGGGCCAGACGCTCTGTGGTGGTATCCCTTTAAGGATGGGAAGTTTTCGGTGAAATCATCCTACCGAGTGCTCATGTACGAAGCTAACCTGGAGGCGCTTACCTGGGCCCCCCGCGATCTGCTGCGTATCTGGAAAAATGGGGCTCACCCCAGAGCCCAGATGTTTGCGTGGAAATGTCTCCGCGATATGGTCCCTGTAGAGACCGAATTGCAGGACGCCTAGGCCTGTCAGAGGCTGAATGCCCTCTCTGCTATACATCCAGTGAATCACTCCATCATATGTTCCTGGTTTCCCCCTTTACTAGGGCGGTGTGATTTGGCACGCGGGTGGGGTTTTTGCTCGACCGTTTCTCCCATTTGACTCCCCAGGAGTAGAATTTGAGATGGATTGCTCCACCTCATGATTGGCCGATTGACCGTGATCTCTAGACCAAGGTTACCCTCATGGCAGCCTGGATGATTTGGAAAGCGCGCTGTGACTGGGATTTTAAAAACCGAGCCCCTTTTCCTACCTCTATTTCCTGGGCTCTTAATCAGCTTCTAGATGACACCCCCCATTACGGTCTAAGCAGCTAGATATCAAGGTCCCCTGGAGTACCCTGACTACCGGTTGGGTGAAGATAAATATTGATGTCTCTTTTTGTAAAGATAAAATTTTTAATGGCATTGGCCTTGTTATTCGTGATGCAACTAATGCTTTTTGTGCAGCCAGAGGTACTACCAGTCGATTCGCATCTAGCGAAGAGGGGGAGGCGCTAGCTGCTCTCTGTGGGATCCAGTGGGCCCAGGAGCGGTATGTACAGAGAGTCATTATCAAGACAGATGCAACAACAATTACTTCCTTTTGTGACACAGGATATGCAGCGATATCATGGACTACAAAGGCCATTCTCCAGGAATGCTTATCCCTCTCAAGGCTTTTTGACAAATTATGTATTAACTTTACTCCTCGTAGTGCTAATTTTGTAGCCCATACGATCGCCTCAAAACTGATGGGCGATAACTTTTCTAGGACCTGGTATGACACGCTCCCTAGTTGGCTTCAAGCCGCACTAGAGGAGGACGGTGCCACTTTTGTACGCGTTGTGAATTAATGACATAAGGTTTATCGATCAAAACAAACAAAAAAACAAAAAAAAACAATTGTATTGATAATAAGGGTTAGGTCGTGTACATCAATTTTAGCTTATGTTTCTAAGAAGAAATATCTCAAAGAAAAATAATAAATGCATTGTCATGTAGATCATACAAAAATTGTGCTATTCTAATATATTTGGCATCAAAGTTTGAGAATTATATTAAGCATAAAGATAATGCTACAATATATTCCTCGGAGAAATCTTATTTGGAAGATATTCCTAAAACTTTAACTTATTTAGGCCTAAACTTATTTATAAAATGTGAATATACCACGGGTTTTAATTCGGGTATTTTTATTGTGGGTTTTGGGGTTTTTTTGGTCAGGTTTGGGTATAATTTGGGAACTCGTACCCAACCCGGTGAAATATTCGATTGGGTTCCCAAAACTCGGGTTCAGACCGGGTTCCGGGATTTTTTTTGGACTAGGTTTTTGGTACCCGCAAGATTTTGAGCCCGAATTTACATTCCTACTGATACTTAAAAGAAAGAAAAATCCCCGAAACATTGCGAAACTTTGGCATAATTTCGTGAAATAAAAAACATGCATAAAACCCTAACATTATCAAACGACTGAAGGGAGTATTTTTGCACTACACTTAGTTTTTCCTACGGCGCATTTTTTGTCTGTATATATCTTCCTCATCTCTCCTAAAACCAAACCTCTCTCCCAAATCAAACTCAGAATTCATTAACGATTCCCCCCCTCTATCTTGCTCCTCTTTCTCTCTATCCTCTCTTCCAAACCAAAACCTCTCTTTCCCTCATCTCTCCCAAATTAAACATTATCTGTCCTCTTCAACACCAAAACCCATCTACAACTCTCCCTTACGATCTTTCTCCCTCTCTCCACGAGTCTCTCCCCGTTAGTGATTTAAGTCCTTACTCCATAATTGATAAAAGAAATTCAACATCCAATAACTTCAGTTATATTCTTTAACAAGATACGCTCTCTTATAATCTATGAAATTCCTATCTCTCTTTTACGTTTGGTTGGATAAATTTCTCTTTAGATTAGGGGTGGCAATCGGGTTAGGTCGGGTCGTGTCAACCCTGACCGGGTCAATTCGGGTGTCACATACTCTAAACCCAATGACCGATTATAAAATCAACGTCTTAAAGACCCGCAAGCCCACGGTGTACCGTTGAGTATAAGGGAAAGTGGGGTCATATCCAAAGAGACTTGTGGTACAAATTATACTTCGAGCTACTAATTTCATCCAATAAGAATGAGTTTTGGGTTTTTATAAGTGAAGAAATTAAAAATATAAACTAGAAAAGGTGTTGATACGATTGGAGAGGAAACTAAGGCGTGATTTTACTCCATCCGTTATAACCTTGAGATAGTGTACCTAGTTAGAGTATATCATAAATTCTCGTATCACATATCCTTGGTTGAGTATATGCAACACATCATGAGATAAGATAATTAGTGATTGGGAACTACCCATAAACAAATTTACTCAACCATGGTCCGATTGATAAGCATAGATTATGTTCTCTTCCCCATGTTCCTAACCTATCTTCTTATGGTCAAACAAGATGGTTACTTGGATTCATTATTCCTCATAATCCTAGCTATGGTCAAGCATAGGATGAATAAATACAAATATGCATTATGCCGGGATAAAGAGAATATAATTACTCTAACTAAACTACATAATCTACACTAAGGCAACAGTAGATAGAGCTTCCTCTAGCCTTGGCTAAGGGGTTTAGCTACTCAACCCTTTGATCATTGCCATAATACTATTACTGCAATAAAAGTAAAAAACAAGAAGAAGAGCAGAACAAAAACTTTATTGTTTTGTACCTTTTAATTTACACTATCCAAGATGTCTCTCATGGGTGGGATTCCCCTCCTATTTATAGAGTATAGGAGGGGTTACAAAATATTAACATAAATGATAAATCCCCTAAATTATTCCTTCTATTATGCACAAAATATAAGAGCTTTAAAACCCCTTACTCCATGCCTTAGCCCATGCACAAATTAATATGGGTTGATAATTTCCATCAATGTCTCTTTAATGCTCTTCATTGGATATTTTGGTTGACAAATACAAGGGATGATCAACTGCTAGAGTGCATTACATCATTTTTTTTATTGAGAACCACAAAAATGTGCAACTTCTTTATCATGCGACTGATTCCTGTAAATACAAGCAAAAACACTATTAGTATCACATTTAATTAATAAATGACAAGTTAGATATAAATTAAGGAGTTGCACACGTAAATATTACATGTCTATCAAATACCCCCAAACTTATATTTTGCTAGTCATCGAGTAAAAGTAAATAAAAGTCATTTTCGCAGGTCACGCGATTGTATTTTGCGTATGCAACAAGCCGTTAAACCCCCAGATTCCCCTGGTGTACGAGTTTTATCTCATGAGAGTTTATAGTGATTATGCCCCTAAAAGTTGATAATGATACTTTGGCAACTCTAGATTACAAATGACTTATTTCGTGTTAACTTATCCTTACTTTGTTATGATAAGAAAATATTATGACAGAAAATTTCTTAAAACTTGGTATTTCCCAAGTGTACCATAAAATATCATTTCCAGAATACGAAACTTAAAATACTACCTCATGCTTAGAAAAATATTCAAACATTTTCCATAGCTACATCTCAGTGTAGTGAAGATAGTGTTACAACACAATACATTGTATAGAATAGTCGAGTCAGTATTTGGTAGTCTAGTACTTATTATAATAAATTTATTGGTAAGTTCGACAAGTGTCTTAGTCAATTCGTCTTCCTCGTATTTTTTTTACAAGTCTTTTTTTTCTTTTCATACATAGTTTCTTAGTGAAGTATCCATAATAAAGAGTTTCAGTCGACAATCCTCGCCAGTTAACTAAGGTTGTCAGGGTTTGGTGCCCCTTCATGACCTAGACCCAAGATTCTAACATGTAATACTTTTTATGCTCCTTTAACATAATTCATGGTCATACTCAAGATTGGTGAATTTTTTTCCTCTTTTAGTTCTTAATCATGCGAGTACGCCTTGCAGCGTGAAAGTTTTAGAGAAAGTTTGGTTTTTTCTTTTATACTTTCAGGAATTAATTTATTCTTAGGCAGTTGTCTCCCTTAGAGTGAATTATTCCTAACATAAATGCTAAATTTTCTATATTTTGGTTAAAAACTCTGTTGAAGGTATTAGTAATATAACTATAGTGAAGTGCAAGTTTTAAAAATATACTAAGAACAATTTGAGTTTTTCGCTAATCACAAGGTAGTACACATTGAGTTTAAGAATACGATAAATAAATACTTTAGTGTACACTTGGTAAAATATCAAAGTTTTTTGGGTTTTCCAATCAACATAAATAAAATTAGTCTAAGTGTTAAAAATTTGCCAAAAATATATCATAAATTGCCAAAGTGTCATTATTTTACTTTTCATCAAAAAATATATAAAATGTAGTTTTTCTACCCTTAAACTTAAATAAAACACTGTCCTCAATGTCTGAGAACAAAATTAAATATATAGAATGAAAAATAAAAACTAGAACTTCTCACCTAAATGTACCTTGGGTTGCCTCTCAGGAAGCGCTAAGTTTTACCATCTTCAGCCAGACGAATATACCACAGAACTTGAATGTTGTAATATAGGTCTAAAGGGGTTCAAAGTACAAGAATTGATGAACTATCCAGGTTGCAAGTTCTCCTTAAATAACCAGAGAACACCAAAATTTTCCTTATCCTTAAATAAACAGATAATAGAAAAAATAGTGGTTCTCCTTATTTGCATCTAATTGTGCTGATGAAATTATGGTGCATAAAAATAACTCAGAGTCTAATCCCCCAGGATAATGATTTTCCTTATTTAATTTATGGGGAATCTCACTTTGAGAACTAATTACACATAGGTTGGGTTGTAAAATCCAGGGTGACCTAACCCAACATTGGCCTAAAAAATATTGTCAAGGTATCGTAAATACAGTAGTCTAAAGACCTGCCCATAACCAGTCCAAAAGATAACCATGCGTAGATTTCATAATATATGTGCAAGTGTAATAATGCATAAAACAAAAATAGAAAATATAGACTTCAACAAGTTAATTATTTTAAACACTAAGTTATAGACATTAAATATACTTACTTACTTAGGTTACAAAATTATAAAATACTACTCCATTATTATTAAAAGCTTGTACTTCGTAATCAAATGAAGTTTATCTTAATAATTATGAACCCTAGAGTGAAACTTGCCGACAAAGAGGAAATGGCGGGAC
Source organism: Kingdonia uniflora (assembly GCA_014058105.1). Lineage (NCBI taxonomy): Eukaryota > Viridiplantae > Streptophyta > Magnoliopsida > Ranunculales > Circaeasteraceae > Kingdonia > Kingdonia uniflora. The sequence goes on along the minus strand of JACGCM010001129.1, from coordinate 4,095,081 downwards.
AAGAGAGAACGATTTCTATACAAAAACTAGTTGTAGCCACCCAAGAGATTAAAGAGAGTTATCATTTTACTTTGTTTTTTTTCTTCTGAAATTACATATTAACCTTTGGATGATTTCAAGTCAACTCAAAATGCAAAGCCTAAACCCAAACCCAACCCGTTTTGGGATTGAGTTTTTGGGTTGACCCAATTTTAACCCAAACCCACGAAGAGTAAACCCAAACCCGGAAAATGCTAGTCAATTTTGTTTCGGGTTCCGGTTTAAATTGCCAGCTCTACTTTAGATGGGATGAAATTAAGGAGGCGTAAATTTTTGGGTGTTTAGAGTTTTTGATTTTAGGGTTTCTCTTTAAATTTTGGAACTCGTCTCTCACTTTAGGGTGAGTAGCTTTTGATTAGGGGTTCATCCAAACAATGAACATCCCATGGTTATATAGATTTTATAGCATGGGAGACAATGCTTTTCATCAAATTTGGTCTCTAGATAGAGAACTAATTACAATAATTTGTTGATATGAAACTTTACATTGTTGAGATTATGTTTGTTTTCGGAGGTTTGAAGGTAAGCCTAATGGAGAAGAAGAACAAACTAATTTTTAAATTAGGGTAATAGTTTAGTTGGATATCTTTGGATGATTTGGGTAATAGTCTTATGATATAGGTTTAACAATATTTATATTTTTTGATATTGGGTTTATCTCTGTAATCAATATATATTTTTATCGAAGCAATTACTGAAATACATGATATTTTTGATAGTTGGTAGTGTGTTTTTGATCTTCATAACCCACCCATTGACAAAGATCATCAATCCTTGCCGACTGAACCAAGCATTGGGTTTGAAATAAAATGATATTGTTACCATCATATTCATGCTATGTTAAAGCACAATTTTAATTATAAAGTTTCCAAAATTTTATTTAGAATACCTATTTATTTGAGCAATTACTGGGAAAGTAGGTAGCCCCTTAATCATTTGGAACACATATATGTAGTTCCTAGCTTTTATTCTCATATCCTTAGCATGTATATGCAGTTCTTCAATTTTCTTGCCCAATATCTTACATATTCTTGGGTTTTATCGTTATTTTTTATAGATAAGTTTTATTTTGCTGCATCTATAAGTTCACTAAGACAATGTCTTTGAACAAAAATATCTCTAATATGGTAGATTTAAAGTTTATAAAAGTGTATTAGAGCTTACAGATTAGTGGGTTTATAAATAACCCGTTGTAGGACAAATAAAGCTTTAACGACAAGAACAATGAATATCAAATTTGTATTACCATGAAGTATTCCATCTATGCATTTTTAATCAAATGAACGAAGGGGAGTGTTTTGCACTACACTGTGGTATTTTCCATGAAACATTTTTTTGTCTGTATACGGGTTGTGTTTGGTTAGTGGAAAATGGTGAACTTGTTTTCCATGAAATTAATTTTCCACCGTTTAGTTCAAGATGGAAAACAAAAGGTGGAAAATGGGTTTTCAATGGTTTTTATAAACCTAACAAATGATGGAAAAACCGATTTCCTCTTTTAAACGAGGTTATTCAGTTTCACCATGAAGTGCCGAGGTTGTTAATTTTGTTATTATTTACTTAAAAAATAAATAAAAATATGGCGATAAAGATCTTGTGCGTCTATATCTAATGCAACAAGGAATAACAGCTGTTCTCAATGTCATGTTGTAGGGTGGACATGTTAATTTGTGTCACGTTGTATGGTGGGGTTGTGTAAAATTATCTCAACCTCCATCAAGGGATTTCGACTGTCTTATAAGTTTATAAAGTGATTTTACGATAGTTTATATCCACTTTTAAGTGAAAATTGACTTCTTCTTCTTCTTTTTTTTTCTTCTTTTTTTTGTAGTTTAAAGCTATTTTATGACAAATTTTCATCATTTTTTATACCCAACCAAACAATTGAAGTTAGTTCGTAGAAAATGGGTTTTCTGCGATTTTAATAAAAAACATAGGGAGCTATTTGGATACTATGTTAAACCAGTCTAGTCCAGTTCAAAACTGAACTAAAGTTAAAAATACATGTTTGGCAAATTATAGGCCCTACTAATCAAGTTTTCTTTTGAACGAGTTTGCTCCATATTTTGAGGAAAACTGGTTTTTTATTGGATCTAATAATACTCATTTCACAATAGAACGAGTTTCAAAATCTTATTAAAATCGAGATAAAATAATAGAGAGCTCACACTTATCGAAACAAGAGAAATAACTTTACAAAGAAAATAAGTAAGTTTGTACTTCCCCTCACTTCTTCATTAATATTTTGCTACTAATACACATCCACCATTAATATTCTCACATCAACTACACTTTCTCTCTCCTCAATTAATGGTTTCCCATTTAATCAATTCATTTTTCCTCTCATTAATGCTCTCTAACAACTAAGCTTAAAAGAAATCTTATTAATGCTCTTTAAGAGCATCTCCTAAAGTGCCTCACTACCTTGGTTAAAAAAAAGGCAAATCCAAGGTAGTGAGACCCTATTTCTTCCAGCAGTACTTGACTTGGATTTTTTAACAGGCCCCCAAGTGTTGGGCGCCTATTTATTATTTTTAAATAAAATTTTTTTCTTTCATAAGTTCAAATTGGGCGCCTAAGACTTGGGTGCCCGTTTTAAAAAATTCAAAACGGGCGCCCAAGTCTTAGGCGCCCGATTTGAATTTTTGTTTAAAAAAATAATTGGGCGCCCAAAGTTTTGGCGCCTGTTTAAAAACATAATAGGCGCCCAACACTTGGGCACCCAATCGTGACTTTAAAAGCCAAGGTTGAGTCTTGGATTCCAGGACTCAGCCTTGCTTTTGGAGACTCAAATCCAAGGTAGTGAGGCATTGTTGGATGACATAAATCCTAGGTGGCACCTTGGATTCCAAGGTAGTGAGGCACTTTAGGAGATGCTCTAACAACTAAGCTTGAAGAAATCAGTTCACCTATTTAAAACACATCTTTCATTCTTCTCTTTGACGGATCAATGACAACGCTTTGACTCTTACAACAATGAAAGAGATGCAGCAACACTTTGGATCTCTAGCTTTACATTAACGACAACACTTTGGATATCTAGCTTTCTTACATTAGCGCTTTGACTCTTGCCTTCCTCGCCTTAGCCAACCGATGAAAGAGGTGCACATGGTTGCAACAATGAAAGCCTTGACCAACTGATGAAGATATGATCTTGGTTGCACCGATCAAGTAGACGAACCAACGAAAGCCTTGCCTTAAACCTCTTCTCGCTTTGATGAAACTACTATACGGGTTGAAAGCCTACTACCAGAGTTGAGCTTGGTTGTACCGATTAAGCGTTCGAACCGATTAAACCTCCTTGCCTTAACCAGAAAGGTTTGACCAATAGATGAAAAAGATGAGCCTGGTTGCACCGATGACAGCCTTGCCTTTTGAAACCTCTTCGTTTTAACCAATCGATGAAATAGATGAGCCTGGTTGCATCAATCAAGAAGACGAACTAATAAAAGCCTTGCCTTAAGCCTCTTTTCGCCTCGATGAAAGATATGAGCCTGGTTCCAATTGACAGTGTATTTCAAGAATAACCTTGAAAGGTTATTAATGGTGAAAGGAAAAGTTGATCCTGGAAACTTCTTTTGGAATGAATAAAGTATCCCAAGCCTTTTTGTATGAAGGAGTGAATTGATCTTTCTTCAAGAGCTGGCCCTGAATAAAGAGACATATCTAGTAAATCTTATCTATCATTTATAATATACTCTATCAAAAATGTTAAATTAAATCATATCAATAAAATATCTCCTACTCCACCTGCTTTATTTTATTTTGGGATGATGTTCAATCAAAATCATGTAGAGATTGCGACGCATACATCCAAGCGAAACTCGATAGATATTGACACATATAGGAGCCCACCTACACCAGCGTGCAAAGAGCTAGTGGTGGGGTTGGTAGGGAATTTCTGAATTTGATTTGTTGTATGTGGGTATCAACTTCGTTTATTCGAATTTCTCGCGTAATCTTGTTAGTTTTAATGTTTTTCAGACTTTGGCCGGAGTTAGTCAGAAAGAAATTGGCATTATAGAAAGGAAATGAAGTTTGGATGGGATAAATTTTTCAAGTGTCAGATGTAAATTTTCAGTTGAATTATAGAAAAAAAGTTCAAGTTATCGAATCCAACTTAAATTATTGATCACCTATTTAAGTCACATTTTTTATTATTCTCGAGATATAGTTGTATAAAAGATTTTCACTTTTTTCTCTTGTATTAAATATATATTACTGCCTCTTAAAGTAATAATTATCTGTGATTGTTATGTATTTTGTGATGTGCACAAGTAGATAGTATTTTGTTATAATTTTCAATACATGTAATGATGTTTTTAATAAATTTAATTTGAGTATTTTATTAGAAAAAATTAAAAATAATTATAAGAACTGGTTTACGGTACAAGTATCCAAACAACATACAAGTCAAAATCAGGATAAAAGATAAAAATGACCAAACTGTTGGGATATGATGAATCTAGAGCAGAATAATACTAAAGCATGAACAAGAAAAAAATAGATAAAGAGATTTATTGATTATCATAACCTCCTAGCTATGGCACCACGACCCTAGGAGTTTCTCCCCCTATTAAGATGGTGAAAGATGTCGTTGTCCACACCCAAGTGCTGGACGCGCAATAAATGACTTAGAACCGTGTGCTACATCCATATCGAAGTGTTAGATAACTCTTTCGATATATATTGCTTGGTGTACGAGTTCCACTATCAAGATGTGCGATCTACAAATCGAGACACTTTTAATTTCCTAAGGTCTTGTATTTTGAATTCCTTCCCAAGGTATTCGGTGGCTCTCGCGATCTCCCCCGGAGGTCTAATGATATCCAAATCATTTAGTACATTGTTATGATGATACTGAAGCTAATTTATGTATAAGAATGCATGGACAGATAAGGATATTTGCAATGTCTTTGACCTTCAAATACTCAGTCAACTATGTCACATGGGCCCATTGCTTCAAGTCAACAATAACTTTTCCAATTTTATTACGTACACACCTCGTGTGTTAGGTTTAGTTGCTTCCAGAAACTTATACCTTCCCAGGTAGCTTCATGTATATATTTGTATCTAGTTTCCCATATAGATACGCGATATTACATCAGACGCATGTCTAGCTTGTCCTTGACAACTTGACAGACTGATAAGTGCTAAAATGTTATAGCGTCCATAACTGGGTAATAGGTCACACTGTACTCGATGCCAGATCTCTTAAAAATTTCCTGGGAAACTAGTCTTGCCTTGACCAAATTATATTTCTAAGTTAATCATGTTTTCATACCATTCTCATTTATAACCGACAGGCTCAATGGTATTATTTCGCATTATGGTCAAGCTGAGCTCCACTTAGATTCATGACACCTACTTTTGTTAATGTACAACAACACACAGTCATTTACAATTAGTGGTTTTGAATCCTCATCCTAGATGATAAGTACAATAACGAATATGAATACCTTATTAATGGGTGGTTCTATCCTTGATGAACCGACTACACCATTAGTCATATTTGTCCCTTATTCCGTAGCTCCCTGGCTCAAAATACTTTCTTCCAACGGTACTTCGTACTAAGCGCGAGACAGTGATTTGTTTGCGGTACTAATTACCCTGGAACGTTCTACTGCGGTACTAGTTCCCCCGAAACTTTCTGCTGTGTAGGTATATTACTTGTAGGTATATACACTTAGGGTACTTTAATAATGTTTATGAATGTATCTAGCAATTCATTTACGACCTATTGGAGGTTTGTAATTCGCTGAACCTTATTGTCACCTAATTTATGTATAGGGATCTAGATGAGACAATGATGGTATTTTCAAAAACCTCTTGGAAACATCCTCAGCATTGACTGTCATTTTTCCCCCCAATGCTGGGAATATCGTCTCATCAAAGTGATAATTATCTGCCCTGTAGTATATACGTTGCCAGTGGGTCCAAATATCCAATGATAAATGCGAATCATAACCCACAGAATACCAGGCCGACGTTGAGGGTCCCATCTTCATACATTGTAGTACGATTGGCACCTGTACGGAACATCTAAATGTTCGTCGATGGGCGACACCGGGCTTCGACCCAGTTACTAGTTGCTTTTTGGGAAAAAAATAATTTGATGATTTGCTTAGGGATGAACCCTAATCAGTACTGTGGGAGCAAAAATGCATATCCCACATACTAGCTGGAAGCTGTGATCATAATAATAGTGGCCTGATAATTATCCTATATCGCTTGATTAGGTTCTCCGCCAATCCTGAGTTGGGTATGGTATGAGGTACTCACGATGCTTAATCATCTATCCCATTTAGCGGTAAAATAATCATCAAAAGCCTGTGAGTCACACTCTCAAGCCCCCGCCAAGTCCCATCGATCAACTTTGATCGGTTAATCCAGGAACTGAGCCTGCGATCGAATGATCTAAGTAAGAAGTCGTGCGAACGTTGCATTCTTAGAACCATCTCCTAGATGAGTCATTAATGACCATAAATATTCAAGTGTGCCACTATATGGATGGAAAGGTCCACATGGGTCTTCATGGATACGGTTGGAGCAAAGGTTGAAGATCCCACTCTACCTTGGTCATAATAGACTTTCCTTAAAAGCAATCGTTGCATGTACACTCTCTGGATCTTTTCTCCTTTTAAGAAAAGTTAAGATGTAATCCCGATAATCCTCCTCGTTATCCCAGCCGGAGGAGTGCATTGGAAACCATTCCAATAATGTGTTATAACCTTTAGACATGGAGTACGTGATGCACTCAGTACGTTCTATCATGTTGGTCGTGCCAATGATATTCGTATCATCCCTGATGCACAAGGTTAGACAAGAAATATAGTCATATTTCAAAAAGGATCGAGTGTGTGGTACTAATATCTCTGAGACATATGCCGCCACTCATCCGATTATCGATCATGCTCAATGAACATAGAGAGCCATATGCAGGCATAGTTTAACTACTTCCTAAGAAATAAATTCAAGTAATATATTAAAACAAAATGAAAAACTCATGTATATCACGAGCACGTTATTGAAATATAAATTCCCTAAAAAAATCAAAAATACTGACAACAAAAAGTAAATCAAGTCTGTCTAGACATGAAACTACTAGTGTTCTTTCTAATGTGACATCACATGTCGACTGAGATATCATTATGGATTATTCCGTATGTCGATTCATGATGACTTCAGTATTATCGAACAAGTTTGATGATGCGAACTTCAAAGGGGCAGAGTTAGTGTCAACAACTGCCTGGTGGGTTCAGACTCTGGCACCTGTAGCCATCCATGGTGCATGGCATTCCTGTGCCAAATGTCCCGTGTCACCACAGTTAAAGCAAGTAGATCCCTGATCAGTCTTCCTTTCCTTCTTCACATTGCCTAGTGTCTAGGATTTCTCAAATCCTTGATCTCTCCTAGAGCCAAAGGGTTTCGGGTTCCCACCCTTCTTGTATCCCAGGTAGCCTCCCCTGCCCCTTCTATATCTTCGTTCCCGACTTGCAGAGTTGTCTCCCCGAAACTAAACATTCTTTGACGCAGGCAACGACGCACTCTCAGAAGGCCACATAACATGATTCTTAATCAAAAGTTCATCATTCTGCTTAGAGAGGAGCATTGCCTGAATCAAGACTTCACGAGTTTTCAAGTTTTCTTGCCGATATTTCCTCTGAATCACAATATTACTAGCATGGAAGGTTGATAAAGTCTTCTCTATCATTTCAGCATCAATAATTTTCTTTTCACACAGCTCAAGTGTAGAAGTGATTTTATAGAGTGCTGAGTTATAATTAGCGATCATCCTAAAATCTTGGAACATAAGGGTATTCCATTGGTATATCGCTTTTGGGAGCATAATGGTCTTATGATGACCATAACGCCCCAGCAAACTTGCCCATAAGTCAGTTGGCTCAACCTTGTTGAGGTATTTAGTCTTCAGGTCATCCTGAATATGATGACGGAGGATAAATAAAGCCCTTTCTTTGTTCATAGGATCTTCCTTGTTGCCAATGATGATGGTCTTCTGCAGACCAAGTGACTTTAAGAATAAGTTAACGTCAATGCACCAAGTGTGGTAATTGGCTCCAGTGAACAGTAATGGTAGAAATTCAACATTTTTAAGTATCACAGACATCCATAATGCAAGATATAGATATCGTAATAAGAGATAATACTCGATAAACATATCGATTGCATGAAAGATAGATCATAGTACTTAAAATATAGCTAAAAAAATGATTCCCAATCATATTATAGGTGAACCCTGTTCATATTCTAAAACTCATGAAATTCTTTTATAATAATTAAATCCCAAATTTTACCCAGTAAAAATGACGATCTTAATCTTATCTGCGCATTTTAATAGAATTTTAGCCAAGATTACTATTCAAAACTACTAGATGTTTGCATTCCTTATGAAATATTTTTGAAGTACATGATCTCCAATCATTACCAAAGGCAATTCATAATATAGAAGTCAGTGATTCTCAATCATTATTTATAGGTGAACTTTGTTCATATCCTATAAAGCGTTAAATCATAAATTTACCCTGTAAAATGGTGATCTTAACCGTAAAATGCGTTTAATAGAGTTTTAGCTAAAACAACTATTCAAAACCACTAAATGTGTGCTTTCCTTATTCTGAGAACTAGGGTGTTCTAAGCCCTCAAGTTCTATAAAGGTAGGTATATTCTAGCCAAATGAACCATTTGCTATAAATATGAGGGGTATTAGATATTTAGCTGATAAGTGGTTTTATCCCAAAGTCAGCAGGGTTCACAAGAGAAGTTGATTAAGCATGTCTTTGAACTAATTTTCTAGGGTACTATAGGGAGCTATTAATGCTTATATACCTCTAAATGTTATCTTGTAACATCTAATTGCACCTAGATACGAAAAATTGGTTCCTCAGATACCAAGTTTTTTAGAAATAAGACTAAGTCAATTCCCAATTGAGCTCTAGTTATTTGTCCTGAACAAGTAACTGTGATTTAGATATGACTCACAATCATATGCTAAATTAGTCTTAGTTTTGTATTATCAGTGATCCTCGATCATGATAATTAGTATCCTAGGGGAATACCAGTAATATCCTATTAGCTATCGTAAAGATACTTAAATATGTATTACACCATGTACTTATATCACCTATAAGTGAACCAATGCTCCTATACGAGGCACCTATTCCCAAAAAAATTAAAAAATATTTTGCATAAAAATATATATAAAAATGGGTCCCTCATGGGGTAGGTCCAGTCAATAGGAATTTTTCAAAAAAAAATTGGGCTCAATTTGACAAAAAATTGGGCTAATTAAAGCCGTTTTAGTGTCTGAACCGGTTCAGGACCGGTCTTACTCAGTCTGGGTCAAGGCCTGGACCGGGTTGAACCGGTCTGATCCGGTCACACGTGCCCCACACGTGCACCACACGTGTCACACACATACATTGCCACGTGTCACCGACGGGGAATATTCCAGTGATCGTCTGGCAAAATTTCCGACAAAATTCTGACGAGATTCTGGTCTCCGGTGACCGTCCGGTGACTGCCATGTGCCACACATGTTAGGGCATACCATGCACATGTCATGCCACGTCAGCATGCCACTTGTCCTCGACACGTGTCACTGCTGCTATCACTATGGATAAGGAATACGTCATAATAATAATAATGAAATTTAAAAAAGTTGATGACGTCATCGACCAAAAAAATGTCATTTTTGGCTGCGAAACTGCCAAGTTTCAATGAGCTATTCCCCGCGATTGGGACATCTCCCAGAGACGTGTCATATATCGTTAGAAAGCTCTCAGAGCAGAATTTCCAACCAAAGTGGTCTTGCCTCCATCCGATCTCCACATTGAAAGATATACACGTTTGAAAATAGTCCTTTAGAAAAGATAAAAAACACTAAAAACTCTAATTTTTAATCCGAAAAAATATGGAAAATAGGTTTTTGAAGCATGATGATCTAAGATATATTATAGATCCGAATATAGGTATACAAAAAATCGTAAAATACCTCTTCTCCTGATCGCTTGGTTTCTGTGAA